>OY728150.1:2087286169-2088486169 GCA_963277665.1 Viscum album
ATATTTAGAATATAATTTTACCATTTAATATATTGTTGGTCATTGGACATAATTTTAGAATTAAATCGAAAATAAACAAGTGTCAATCTTTTGATAGTTATTATCTCTTAAAAACACGCTTTTTGTTTTGATAGCGGGAATTAATTTTAAATTAATTTCTGCCACTTCTGTGTTTTGAATTTAGAAAAATGGATTCCATAATTGGAATCAGTATGTTCAAATTGTGTAAGTAGGTAACTTTTATTTTTAGACATTTTGAATAATTACTGCGGTAAATATTTTATTTACCATGGTTAAAGGTAAATCCGGTAAATAAGGGTTAAAAAATAATATTATAATAATACTAAATTACCTTAAAACGTGTCCTAGACTTATTTTGTGATACATGTTCTATCATAGTCATCTTTAGGTCGATTGTGGGACCCCATGGTTCCACTCGTAGGTGATAGGGACACTTTATTTTAATTATGTTAAAATGAATACAAAAATGACACAAGCATATATCTTTTCACAAAACAATTTTTAAATAGGGTTATATATGTTGGATTTTAGATTATAAATATTAATTAGAAAAATAAAAATATTTCATACATAATGATATTTTATTTATAATTTTTAGACATTAAATAATTTAATTTATTTATGACACAATGATGATGCAGTAATTACTATAATAGTGAAAAATCAAAATAATTGATATTATAAATACCCAAATAAATATAATATGAAACTTTTCATGAATTAAACTAATTTTATAGTATAATATGATATATTAGGATTTCTTTAATTGACTTTTTTCAAAGTAATCAATCTGTTATGAGTTTCACAAAAATCAACTATTGAATAGTGTCAAAATTGACATAAAAGTGTTTTTAAAACGAATATTATATTATTAATTGGTATTAAATTCCAAAAAATCTAAGGCTCGGCCAAGATACTTATATCATGATAGGTGTCTCATTAAGGGACCACTTTGGGGTCTCTTTGATGTATATAGTAAGTTTATTAACCATATTATATAAAAATACAAAGAGACATTGTAAAAGTGAAACTAATTAACTTAGAGTTAATACTTAAAGATAAGGTTAATATAAGTACCCAAACCTGTCTAAATTCTATTGGTTGAATTTTTTTCGACCTATCCCCACCTTAACCTTTGATTAATCAACTTTAGAGCCATTATAAACTGAATATGAATTTATTATAAACTAATATTTCTATATTTTCCAAAGGTGCCCCTCACCCCTCTTATAAAAGGGAACTCCTCCATCTCTTTTCTTCACACCTTCAAAGCCTTTTGGTTCGGACAAAATCTACCCAAATACTCTCCCAACATCCTTCACTAAAACCTATAGGCCTTAGTTTGATCAGAAAGCCAACCTATGGAGCCCTTTTGATCAATTCAAAAGGAAGATACCGAAGAAGAGGTAATGATTTCACCACCCTTTTCCAAGTTCCTTTCTTCTTCCACTTCTTCTTCCTTTGTTGTTACTATTCTAAAATAATAATTCCAGTATCATATATATACTGGGATGTTATTAAAAATATGGTACAACCATATTTAGTATTTTATCCACCCTTTGAATAACATGTCACCATACGTGCGTACGTACGGCTTCTCGTCTCCAAGTCATGGTGTAATTGTTATTCAATATATTATTATTCGGATGGGTATAATAATGATGTGTAACTCATGTAAATAATAAATATAACATGTTAATGATTCTTTATATATGATATATCATCTATTTATATATTATTTTAATATCAAATAAATGATATTGTCGCTCGTGCGTACGTACGGACTACCGTCTCCACAAATGCGATGAGATTCATTCTCCATCGTATCCATTCAAGTATAATTATCATTTGATGATTTAAAAACGATGTTTAAGGACTTGATATAATTCTGGATATGAATAAGATACAACCTATCCATAACAAACATGGATTATGTAACAAAACATATAAAATAAAACGAGTAAGTTAACACCCGAAACGACGATAATTCTAAGATATTATTAACAAATCAATGTTAAAAGATCATATATGATATCATATTAATATATATGATTATTGTATAATTTAATAACAATTATTTCACCATTATACAGGAGGTTTACCTATCCCAACCAATGTAATGTACAAGGTAAGGGTTATTTCACAATCTCTTCATTATCTGAGATTGTTTATACGTAATAATCTAATGGGATATCTTTATCATCCAAATCCATGTTTCTTAAAAATTTATTTAAAAACATTTTTACTATTTAAAATAAGATGGGTTAAAGTCATTTATACCCTTGTTTGACTTTTTATAAGAGTTTTATAAAGGAATATTTCCGTCTTTTTCCAAACATGCTGCTTTTTAACCTTTTCGACAGAATTAAGGTAAGAATGTTTTTTTAACTTATACGGCGGGTGCGGCTATTTTCCACTGTTATAAAATCATCGAAGCTTCCCTTAAAAGCTTATAAGAATATTTTCAAAGAAAATGTTTTATTTTATAAATATATGACTCTTAAATGATTTCAAAATAGAAAGAGATATTTCTCTAAAAAGAGTTTTGATTTCATCTATGTCAACATCCTTTGATGGACTTTATGCTTATTTGAAGTTGAATTATTATGATACAAAACATCTATATTGTATTGAAGGTTTTGTGATATTTTTGACTGTGGATGTGCTATTTTTATACCATTCATGGTTTATGGTGAAAGTATTGACATTTCGTATGCTAGTTTTAATACGAATGTTTATGTTATGCTTAGACCTTTTCATATGGGAATGCAGTGGACTTAATATGTAATGGGAGGAGCCCGCTATAGCTCCTCGATGAATCGGTAGGTCTCATGAGACAAACTAGTGTCTTGTCACAAGGCCTTGACAAAATCTAATTTGTAGTCTTGGCACGAGGCCTTGGCTATGTGGTTATGATAGTCTGTCATTATGCATTCCATCATTATGAAACTGATTATTGATATTGCATGTGATTATTCGATTAGTAGAATATCCATGTAAAAAATTAAATGGAATTATTTCATTTTACTTTTTCCATACTATGTTGAAGTTCATGTTTAAAAGGCTTTTGTTTTAGTTATACATTTCCTTTAATGTTTATGCTTATTTTTGAAAGTTTCCGCTATATTATTATACTTACTGGGCATTTGAGCTCACCCCTTTTCTATGTTTTAATTTTCCTAGGATATGAAGAAGTAAGTTATGAATGACCTACAGGGATATTATGTGGGGATATGAGTATGGAATATGGAGACTATGTTGTTGTAGTAGTTTTTCACTTTGTCATGTAATGTAAAACTTTATGAATATATCTAGTGTTTCCAAGGCTACTAAACCAATCGGTCTTTCGAGATTTGATCTTTCTTGTGATCATGACAATGTAATGTAATAATGCACCGACTCTGGGTATCTAGGGTCGGGGCATTACAATTGGTATCAGAGAAAGTTTAGTACAAACCTTGGAAGCTAGATATAGATAAACTCTGATTAGATCACGTAGACCTAAGATGAACTTTGAGGATTAGTATAGAAGAACTTCTTAGAATTTTGGTATTGTAGAGATTTTGAGAGTTTTCCGAGCAATACATCCCTATCTAGATATGAGCAGGTTGAGGCAGCTCTAGCACAGATGTACCTAGGGGTAAAACTCGAAAACACCGCTTTGAGCTAGACTCAAACGGGAACTAGTGCATGACAACGGGCATTGCTGCACTCTTGGTTACGACACTCCCGGGGGATATGCTTAGGATAACTCTCATTTTATTTACAAATAATTATGGAGGGTTTATGAGTATATACTTCCTCAAAGAAAACATTTTTATGATTATGGATTATATCCATAAATAGTTCAATTTATGTTAATTGTTTTATAAGTATGGGATTATGTATTTTGATTCATAAACTGATCTAGTTTATGCCATTGTTTAGAAATGGTGCCTAGTGGAAGAAATGGAAACCGTATCAATGCACGCACTCCATGTAGGGATTGACCTCATACTCAAGATAATTATAGTGTTGTTGGTGATGCAACTGGTGCCGATCAGCTAATCACCATACTGGGACAACTCACTCAGGTTATGAATAATAACCTTACCCGTATGGAGCACCCTGATCCGCAGCGTGGAGGATCAATGTTAGATTGATTCATGAGGCAACAACCACCAACGTTCAATGGGAGTACAAATCCCTTAGTAGCTGCGCAATGGATATTTTCCCTAGAGAAAATATTTCAGGCTTTGGGGAGTAGTGAAAGGGAAAAATTCATCATGGCAGTTTACCGCCTCACTAGAGATGTTGATCAATGGTGGTCATTGATTCAAAATATAAAGGAAGATAATGAAGTATCAAATATGGAATGGAGGGAGTTCAAAGATCTATTTTTAGAATAATATTTTCCTCACGACCATCAAGAAGATATAGAAAGGCAATTTCTGAGTCTGAGACAAAAGGAGGATGAGAATGTCACAGAGTATGAGGCTAACTTTACAAGGTTAGCAAGGTATGCTGGAGATTATATACGTAACCCAAGAAGTAATATTGATCGTTTCTTTGATGGGTTAAAACCATTTCTTCATCGAGCATTAGTCTCACAATCCTTTTAGTCGTATGAAGACATCGTCTCATGTGATATCAAGACCGAAGAGGAATTCTCTAAGTCTTATGACTTGTAAGCAAAGAAAGAGAAGAAGAGACCTACTGATCAATCTTGGAATTGAAATAAGGGGAAGAAGGGAAAGGTTGAATATCCATCATGTGGTAAATGTGGGAAGAAACACCCTGGTACATGCTTGAAGGGAATGGGAGTCTGTTACAAGTGTGGTGAAAAAGGCCACCAAGCTCGTGATTGCAAGGGGAAGAAGGAAGCTATCAACGTGCAGTGCTACAATTTCAGGGAGATGGGGCATTATGCAATGAATTTCCTTAGCGTCGAAAGAACTTACCTCAGAAAAGGCCAAGGGATCAAGGCCAAGCTTATGCTATCACTACCTATTAAGGTAGAAGCTCCGAAAGACGGGGTGGCAGGTAATTTAATGGTTTCCTCAAGTTTAGAAAATGCATTATTTGATTCTGGATCATCGCATTGTTTCATATCTTCCCAGTTTTCTAAGAAAATTAGATATTTCCAATTTGATTTAACAATGGAGTTGTCAGTTAAAACTCCTAAGGGAAGTATCATTGCAACAAAGGTTTGTGAATCAGTCCCCATTAGAGCACATATATGTTCTTTATCTGCTGATCTAATCGTCATACCTATGATTGATTTTGATATAATCCTCGGTATGGACTGGCTTTCGGACTATGATGCGAAGATTTATTGTAAGAATAAAGAGGCCATGATTCTTGATGATAATGAAAAGGAACAACTTATCTTTACAGCAGAATCATCACCACTTAATTCTTATTTAGATCCACCCCCAGTAGCTCAAATAAATTCAATTATTGGGGAGGAAGAGAATGAAATAACTATGGGTGAGGAAAGGAATGTTCAAATAGAGGATGTACCTATTGTGAAAGAATTTGTAGATGTATTTCTGGAAGATTTACTTGGACATCCTCCAGAACGAGAAGTTGAGTTTTCCATTGATTTAATTCCTGGATCAAGGCCTATATCAAAGACCCCTTATAGAATGGCCACTGTAGAATTAGTTGAACTAAAGAAAAAACTAGAGGAACTGAGTAATAAGGGATTTATTTGCCCTAGTGTTTCTCCATGGGGAGCCCCTGTTCTTTTTGTTAAAAAGAAAGACGGATCTATGAGGTTATGTATCGACTACAGGGAGATCAATGCTATAACAATAAAGAACAAGTATCCCCTACCACGCATTGATGATTTATTTGACCAACTACATGGAGCTCAATACTTTTCAAAGATTGACCTTCGATCTGGATACCAGTAGTTGTGTGTGAAGAAGGAAGACATTCCGAAGACAGCATTTTGAACCAGGTACGGGCATTACGAGTTTACTGTAATGCCTTTTGGATTGAGTAATGCACCCTCTATATTCATGGATCTGATGAATAGAGTTTTCAAGGAGTATCTAAATTAATTTTTGGTGGTATTTATTGATGATATCTTGGTATACTCCAAAAGCAATGAAGATCATGAAAATCACTTGCGCATTATCTTGAAGACTCTGAGAAGACATGAATTATATGGGAAGTTTAGCAAGTGTGAATTCTGGCTTCAGGAGATTTCTTTTCTTGGCAATATTGTCTCTAAAGATGGAATATCTATTGATACTTCTAATACCAAGGCAATCCAAGAATGGTTAGCACCTACGAGTATAACTGAGGTACGTAGTTTTATTGGTTTAGCAGGTTATTATCGTCGATTCATCCAGAATTTTGCCCGATTGGCTAACCCATTAACGAAGCTCACACGTAAAGGGGTTAAATTTGTTTGGACAAAAGAGTGTGAAGAATGTTTCGAAGAATTGAAGATAAGATTATTCAATGCTCCTATATTGACTCTACCATCGGGGAATGATGGGTTCGTTATTTACAGTGATGCATCAAAGAAAGGACTTGGTTGTGTCCTTATGCAGAATGATAGTGTTATTGCCTATGAATCACGACAGTTGAAAATTCATGAACAAAACTATCCTACTCATGATCTCGAGTTAGCCGTTGTGATCTTTGCTTTGAAGATATGGAGGCACTACCTCTATGGTGAAAAATGTGAGATTTATACTGATCACAGGAGTTTGAAGTATATTTTCTCACAAAAAGAACTCAACATGAGGCAAAGGAGATGGCTTGAATTACTCAAGGATTATGATTGTACGATACACTACCACTCGGGGAAAGAAAACAGCGTGGCAGATGCTTTGAGCAGAAAATACCATTGAGTTTTGAACAATATGAGAATTGAAAGGGATCCAATTTTCATGGATCTAGTAAAGATGGACATGGGAATAACCACAGAAGGAGAAACATCAATTCTTTTTCAAATGGTTGCCAAACCATCTTTACTAGAACATATTAAGAGTTCTCAGACTGATGATGAAGAATTTAAAAAGAAGATTAAAGCTGTTAATGATGGGAGATTGAGAGACATTGTGTGTGAAGATGGAATTTTGAAATTCGGGAAGAGACTTTGTGTTCCCGATTTACCTGATCTAAAAATGGAATTGTTGGATGATGCTCATAGTTCCAATTTCTCTATACATCCTGGGAGAACCAAAATGTATAGAGATTTGAAGGAACATTTTTGGTGGGACAACATGAAGAGGGAGATTGCTGATTTTTTGTCAAGATGTATGGTTTGTCAACAAGTGAAAGCTAGAAGGCAACAGCCTGGAGGAGTCATGCAACCTCTCCCCATACCAGAGTGGAAATGGGACAATAATACGATGGACTTTTTCATGGGACTACCAAATACTCCTAGAAGGAACGATGAAATATGGGTTATTGTTGATCGTCTTACCAATTCAGCACATTTTCATTCTATAAGAGAAGATCTACCACTGGAACATCTAGAAAGACTATATATTAATGAAGTTGTGAGACTTCATGGAGTACCCCTATCGATTGTTTTTGATCGTGATCCACGTTTTACTTCTAGATTCTGGAAGAGTATTCAGAATTCCTTGGATACTGAACTTCATTTGAGCAGTGCCTACCACCCTCAATCGGATGGACAATCAGAAAAAACTATTCAAACCTTAGAAGACATTTTGAGATCCTTCTCACTTGACTTTCAGGGTATGTGGGATCAATATTTACCTCTGGTAGAATTTTCCTATAACAATAGCTTCCATTCGAGTATTCAGCTGGCACCATATGAAGCGTTATACAGAAAAAGATTTCGTACACCAACCTATTGGGATGACGTTGGTGAAAGAAAACTTGTAGGCCCAGAACTGGTGGAGGAAACGATGGAAAAGGTGAAGGTAATCCAAAATCACATCAAAGCAGCTCAATGTAGGCAGAAGAGCTATGCCGGTAATTGAAGGAAGGATTTGGAATTTCAAGTCGATGATCATGTTTTCCTGAAGGTATCTCCATGGAATGGAGTCATATATTTTGGTAAGAAAGGTAAATTGAGTCTCAGGTACATCGGACCTTTCGAAATTCTAGATCTAATTGGGGTTGTAGCTTACCGATTGGCAATGCCGCCAAGTTTCTCCAAAGTTCACGATGTGTTCCACGTATCTCTGTTGAGGAAATACGTGCCTGACCCAATGCATGTGCTCACCTATGAAGAATTAGAACTGGAACCCGATCTGTCATATTGCGAAGAGCCCGTCAGGATTCTTGATACTAGAGATCAAGTACTGAAAAATCAAACGACGCATCTGGTAAAAGTTTTGTGGAGAAACCATAAGATGGAAGAGGCAACGTGGGAACCCGAGGAACTTATGATGAAGAACCACCCAAGCCTTTTCATGTGATAAGTATTCTATAAATTTTGAGGACAAAATTATTTGAAGGAGGAGAGAATGTAACACCCCAAGCTTCTATGTTACGCTTCTCTTTGAATAATGTGATAGCGTGTGTTGTACGCAACACCGAGTTCTAACACACCATAACCAATCAAACTAGCCATTATGAATAGTAATACCTACTTTTTGAAGTTATATATATTTTATATTTAAAAATTGACTTCATTTTGGGATTCGGAATATCGAATTTAGCCTAAGGTGAAATTTTGTTACTTTTCAGATAACTTTAATATTTTGATGAATAGTGAAAATTACTAAATTTTAATTAAAAACAACTTTTTTAATAAAAATAATTAATAGTGATAAATTATGAATTTGAGTGGTTTTAAATTATATTTAGAATATAGTTTTACCATTTAATATAATGTTGGTCGTTGGACATAATTTTATAATTAAACCAAACATAAACAAGTGTCAATCTTTTGATAGTTATTATCTCTTAAAAACACGCTTATTGTGTTGACAGCGGGAATTAATTTTAAATTAATTTCTGCCACTTCTGTGTTTTGAATTTAGAAAAATGGATTCCATATTTGGAATCAGGATGTTCAAATTGTGTAAATAGGTAACTTTAATTTTTAGAAATTTTGAATAATTATTGCGGTAAATATTTTATTTACCTTGGTTAAGGGTAAATCCGGTAAATAAGGGTTACAAAATTAATATTATAATAATACTAAATTACCCTAAAACGTGTCCTAGACTTATTGGTTGATATATTTTATACCATAGGCATATTTGGGTCGATTTTGGGACCCCATGGTTCCACTTGTAGGTGATAGGGACACTTTATTTTAATTAAGTTAAAATGAATACAAAAATGACACAAGCAAATATCTTTTAGTAAAAAATTTTTTACATAGGGTTATATATGTTGTATTTTAGATTATAAATATTCATTAGAAATATAAAACGATTTCCTACATAATTATATTTTATTTATAATTTTTAGACCTTAAATTATTTAATTTATTTATGACACAATGATGATGCAGTAATTACTATAATAGTGAAAAATAAAAATAATTGATATTATAAATACCCAAATAAATATAATATGAACCTTTTCATGAATTAAAATAATTTTCTAGTATAATATGATATATTAGGAGTTATTTAATTTACTTTTTTCGAAGTAATAAATCTGTTATGAGTTTCACAAAAATCAACTATTGAATAGTGTCAAAATTGACATAAAAGAGTTTTTAAAACAAATATTATATTATTAATTGGTATTAAATTTCTAAAAATCTAACGCTCTGCCAAAAGACTTATATCATGGTAGGTGGCTCATTAATGGACCACTTGGGGGTCTCTTGGATGTATATAGTAAGTTTTTTAACCATATTATATAAAAATACAAAGAGACATTGTAAAAGTAAAACTAATAAACTTAGAGTTAATACCTAAAGATAAGGTTTATATAAGTACCCAAACCAGTCTAAATTATATTGGTTGAATTTTTTTCGACCTATCCCCACATTAAACTTTGAATAATCAACTTTGTAGACATTAGAAACCGAATATGAATTTATTATAAACTAATATTTCTAGCTTTTCCAAAGGTGCCCCTCACCCCTCTTATAAAATGGAACTCCTCATTCTCTTTTCTTCACACCTTCAAAGCCTTTTGGTTTGGCCAAACTCTGCCCAAATACTCTCCCAACTTCCCTCACTACAACCTAGAGGCCTTAGTTTGATCATAAAGCCAACCTAAGGAGCCCTTTTGATCGAATCAAAAGGAAGAAACCGAAGAAGAGGTAATGATTTCACCACCCTTTTCCAAGTTCCTTTCTTCTTCCACTTCCTCTTCCTTTATTGTTACCATTCTAAAATAATAACTCTAGTATCATATATATACTGTGATGTTATTATAAATATGGTACTACCATATTCATTTTTCTATCCACCCTTTGAATAACATGTCACCATACATGCGTACGTACGACTTACCGTCTCCACGTCGTGGTGTAATTGTTATTCAATATATTATTATTCGGATGGGTATAATAATGATGTGTAACTCATGTAAATAATAAATATAACATATTAATGATTCTCTATATATGATATACCATCTATTTATATATTATTTTAATATCAAAAGAATCATATTGTCGCTCGTGCATACGTACGGTCTACCGTCTCCACGAATGCGATGAGACTCATTCTCCACCATATCCATTCAAGTATAATTATCATTTGATGATTTAAAAATGATTTTTAAGGACTTGATATAATTCTGGATATGAATAAGATACAACCTATCCATAACAAACACGGCTTATGTAACAAAACATATAAAAGAAAACGAGTAAGTTAACACCCGAAATGACGATAATTCTAAGATATTATTAACAAATCAATGTTAAAAGATCATATATGATATCATATTAATATATATGATTCTTGTATAATTTAATAACAACTATTTCACCATTATACAGGAGGTTAACCTAGAATAACCATGGAAAAGTACAAGGTAAGTTTTATTTCACAATCTCTTCATTATCCGAGGTTGTTTATACGTAATAATCTACTGGGATCTCTTTATCATCCACATCCATGTTTCGTAAAAATGTATTTCAAAACATTTTTACTATTTAAAAGAAGATGGGTTAAAGTCATTTATACCCTTGTTTGACTTGTTATAAGAGTTTTATAAAGGAATCTTTTCGTCTTTTTCCAAACAAGGTGCTTTTTAACCTTTTCGACAGAATTAAGGTAAGAATGTTTTTTTTAACTTATACGGTGGGTGAGGCTATTTTCCGCCGTTATAAAATTTTCGAAGCTTCCCTTACAAGATTATAAGAATATTTTCAAAGAAAATGTTTTATTTTATAAATATATGACTCTTAAATGATTTCAAAATATAAAGAGATATTTCTCTAAAAAGAGTTTTGATTTCATCTATGTCAACATCCTTTGATGGATTTTACGCTTATTTGAAGTTGATTTATTATGATACAAAACTTCTATATTGTATTGAATGTTTTGTGATATGTTTGACTGTGGATGTGCTATTTTTATACCATTCATGGTTTATGGTGAAAGTATTTACATTTCGTATGCTAGTTTTAATATGAATGTTTATGTTATGTTTAAACCTTTTCATATGGGAATGCATTGGACTTAATATGTGACGGGTGGAGCCTGCTATAGCTCCTAGATGCATCAGTAGGTCTCATGAGACAAACTAGTGTCTTGGCACAAGGCCTTGACAAAATCTTATTTGTAGTCCTGGCACGAGGCCTTGGCTATGTGGTTATGATAGTCTGGCATTATGCATTCCATCATTATGAAAGTGGTTATTGATATTGCATGTGATTATTCGATTAGAAGAATATCCATGTGAATAAGTAAATGGAATTATTTCATTTTACTTTTTCCATACTATGTTGAAGTTGAAGTTTAAAAGGCTTTTTTTTAGTTATACATTGCCTTAAATTTTTATGCTTATTTTTGAAAGTTTCCGCTATATTGTTATCCTTACTGGGCATTTGAGCTCACCCCTTTTCTATGTTTTAATTTTCCCAGGATTTGAAGAAGTAAGTTATGAATGACCTACAGGGATAGTATGTGGGGATATGAGTGTGGAATATGGAGAATATGTTGTTATAGTAGTTTTTCACTTTGTCATGTAATGTAAAACTTTATGAATATATCTAGTGTTTCCAAGGCTACTAAACCAATCGGTCTTTCGAGATTTGATCTTTCTTGTGATCATGCCAATGTAATGTAATAATGCACGGACTCTGGATAACTAGGGTCGAGGTGTTAAAGCATTAAATAAACATGGAATAAATAAATTAGGTTTAGTCTATATATTTAAGAAATCATTCCATTTGGATTTCGCAAAAACAGTTGAAATAGTGAATTTAAAAGAGGGTTTTAAAAGAAAGGCTCATACCTTTAGTCAGACTCCTCGAATAAAATTTTTATCTTACTAAATAATAATATTAAGATAATTATTTACATTTTTGACAAAATTTTGAATTTTTATTATACCTATTATATCACTAATTATCATGTTATAACAATCACTATATTTTTTAAGTTCATGTCGAATGTTTTGACGATATTCGGTACTTGAGTCCAAAGTGAATTCAGTATGATGTCAATTGTAAAAGTGTTCATTAATACATAATATTCATAATAATATTCATGAAATTATAATCAATTTTATACAAAATTATAATTTTAAATCAAACCATTATGTATGTTTATGAGAAATTAACTACGTTATAATCCTGGAGATGGTATATCTTATGTGAGCATGAGTAACATTTCAATTTTTCAATGATCAATACCGGAAGAAGTTAATTATCACTTTTAACTTTCTAGAATTATCTTGATAACATTAAAAGAATATTTATAATTTAGATATACTTATATATATCATCCATGTGATGTGGTGATGAAAAATAGGAATCACATCAATTTGTGTTGGTGATAGTTCATAAGTACATGTGAATGACATTATCATTTTTAATGGCACGGAAAGGTAAAAACAAAAATAAGATATTATTATTTTATAATGATAAATATTTCATTAATATCATATAAAAACATTAATTTATTCATTATATCTATTCTAGAGAGATGGTGATAGAAAAAAATTTCATCGGTTCGCGAGGCGGTAGCCTGCCATAAACTCACACACTAAATTCATTTCCAATTTAATGAAAAGGATATAGATATAAGTGGTTATATAAACATAATAATATATCATTATATTTATTATACTTTATTTATTATTTCATAATGGTTGAAAAAAATTTAAGGAAGTTGAGGAAGAAATATAATAGAAACACTTAATTAAAAATGATACCCCATCTACGGATGATCTCAATTGATTAACACATTAATACATCTAAAGAGGGTGTTCTTCTTAAAATAAGGCCTCTTGAATGTGTGTAGGGAATATCAGAAGCAATTTGGGAAGATACTTGGTTAAAAATAGGTTTTTTGGTGTGAATAAAATAGAATAATTGGTTCCCTTTTATAAGAGAGGGGAGGGGAACTCTTGAAATTTATTGGAATATTAAATTAATATAATTTCATTTCTATTCCAAATGAATCAAAACATATTTATATATAATATATGATTATTATGGTTCAAAATAAATTCATTAAATGAAAATTCTTCATGTTTTCATTAATTTATTATACTTACCATTTTTAACCTTTATTTTACATTTTAAACGCTTATCGTGATATCATATAATTTTAAATTACAGTGTTAATATTATTGCTATAAAATGACAAAAGGACAATAAATTATCCATTAGTTAAATTTTAAGCATTATATCAGTAATTTTGATGAATTTTATATTATTTATAATTTTTAAGTAATTTAATAAAATAATTAATATTTTAAAATATCCTTAATGGCAATTTTGACATTATTCAATACTTCACTTTTTAAAAATAGTATAACATGATGATATTTTAAAAAACCTCATATAAAACCATAATAACAAGTCCAAGTAATGTATAAAATTCTTGGATGAAAATATGTATTTCATATTACATTTATTTTAATATTTTTAAGATCATTTATTTGATATTGCAATAATTAAACAATTAATGCATCATCATTATTTAAGAATTTAAGGAAATTATATCAATATTAAAAATTAAAAGTTAATTACCATGATAAATATAAAAAAATTATAATTTTAAATAAAATTTATAGTCAAATGGATCACCTATATAACCCCATTTTAAAAATATTTCAATTGTTAAAAACAAAAATAGGACAAAATTGACTTCTCTTTGAATAAAATACTATAAATGGATTAAAGTCAAACAACTGGCTCTAAGAGATAAAAAAATTGGGCCAAGGATTATGTTTTTTAAAATCACTCAATCAATAAAATTATAAAAATCATTAGGGTTATTTGGAAATATTTATAATATTATTTTTACCCTTAATTACCCGATTTACACTTAACCATGGTAATATAAATTACCAAAGATACTATTAATACTGTCAAAATAAAAGGGGTCATAGTAAATAAATTTGGAACCAAATATTCCAAATATGTAATCCATTTTTCAAAATTCAAAACACTGGATTGGATACAATTGATTTAAAATCAATCCCATTAACAGGGTGAGAAATAGTTTATTGAAGTGAAAACATTCAAAAGATTGAAATGTTTTTATATCCAAATTCAATATGAAAATTATTATAATAACCTACATTGGATTAAATTATAGAAAATAAATAAAATTATTCTTTAAAACCAACTTAAAATATAATTTATCAGTAAAAATTTTTTATATGAAAATGTTGTTTTCAATTCAAATGCCACATTTTTCACTATTCATCAGAAAATGAAACTTATTAGAAAAATATCAAACATTTTCCCAAAGAAGATTATTCTATCAAATATAATTTATAAAATTTTCAAAAAGTAAATTTATAATAACGGTTCAATAAAAATTTAATTACAATACTTTTTATTAAAATACTATTTTTAACCATAAAATTATATTTATTGTATACTCTATTAAACAAAGTATCTCATTTAATTAATATATAATTTATAAATATTAATAAATATGGAAAGTAATTATTCTATCATTACATGGAGTATTAAAATAATTAATTTTAATAATAATTATTTTGAATTATCTTATATGGGATATTACCCATTCAATTTGATTCTACAATCTACCTAAGTGACCATAATGCAAAAGTGAGGGTTTCTTCTCCAAATAAACTTTCATTTCATTCGTTGATTGTCTATTCTGTATATTATCTTAATTGAATTATCTCTAAAGTGTCTATATCAAACCTTAATATATTTTTTATATTTCTTAGTTATTATTTTTTTACATATCTATTTTATTTAAGGTATATCTGTCACTCTTTGTGATGTTGTCCTCTATCTGCCATTATTGACTTATTTTTTTATTCCTTGTACATTTTCTTTACATCATGAATATTTTTTATAAACTTGGAATATTTTTATAGTTTCTTTACATTGAAATAACTATATAACCTTTACACTATACTATGTGAACACTGTATATTGCATAACCTGGATTTAAGAGTGCTTACCTACAATGTTGCTCCATTTATTTAATTAGGGAAATATTAACATTATATCCTACCATTATTTCAATATGAATAAATATTGATTATGTATCCATTTTTTAAGGAAGTGGTTCCTTAAAGAATATTATTTATCATAATGTTTATTCACTCATTCATTTCATGTAATGAATTCTTTGAACTTATTATGTGATGGGTGGGGACATAATTATACTACCCCTCGATGGGGGGTTCTACAGAGCTACGGGAGCAGTGACGACGGTGGTTTCGACTCCTGATAGGTGAAAGTGGCAGCCTCTGAGCAGGTTCTTCCCCCTTCGGGGGAAGGACCCACATCGCATCACACAAGAGCATAATCACCTTTTATCCCATTCTCCAAACCGGACATCCTTCATCCATTTCCCCAATGCTTTCTGAGCCCTAAAGTTCCAGATCTACATGATAGATGACCTAATCTTCCGATTTCGGTTGTAGAGTTTATCGAAGCCTCGACTATGCATAGTCTGACGCTGGTTGTTCGATTTTCAAAGAGAAGGCCCTTAGTTGATCTGTTTGATAGATTTGTCTTCGGATCCTGGTATTTGCAAGAGAAGGCAACCGTAGGATTGCTATACAAAAGGAATATTTTGATTCGGTTTGCGTCGGAGGAAGACTTGAAAAGGTCCTGGTCGAGAGGCCCTCGTAACTACAACAGATCGTGGTTCTATCTTTATCGATGGTCGTATGATTTCCATATGCGGCATGATTCACCTTCTATGGCAACTTGGGTTAGCTTTCTGAATCTTCCTTTAACATTCCAAAACCCATCGATTGTTAAAATTCTTGGAAATCTACTGGGGAGATATCTCTGCTCCGATAGCTGGACCATGGCTTTCTGTCGTCCGATTAACCCTAGAGTGTGTGTGTAGGGGGACGTCTCAAGGGATCCATTGGACTTTATTTGGATCACAGTCAGTGAAGAGTTTCGCTATAAACAGCCAGTTGTATATGAATCATGGGTTCATTTTTCTTCCGATTGCAAATGGTTGGGACATTCATTGGAGAAATGCAGGCAAAAGGCAAGGGATGATGGCTCCCAGAGAAATGCGAGCAATGGTGATGGTATCATTTCTGGGAATGAGAGTTCTGGTGAGCATATCATCTCAGAGAATCACATGGAGGTGAATTTGTTGGTGGAGGAACCTGGTGAAGAATCCCTCAACAGACCCCTTGAAGATAGTGATCAATCATACCTTGCTCGGGTTATCCATAATGATGGTGTGGTCCAAGATGAACATGAGTCAGGTGTTATTTCAGTTGGATTGGGCTTAAGGATTGCAGGTTCTAGAATTCGGGCGATGTCAGAGAAACCACCTGCTCTACCACCTGGGCCGAAAGCCCAAGATATCTTTCGCAAGCTGTTAGGTGACCTCATCGGATTGAGCAAGACAGATATTGTTCCGATTGATAGTGCAAGTGGCAGGTCTGAACAGGATAGACCTGTAGGTGTTTCTCAACCAGATCTCAACAAGGGAAGGTCTACGGAGCAATCCGATTGTGAAAACCGTGAGGTGACTTTAAAGGAAACGAATATACAACATCACTTCATGGGGCGCAGACTCTTAAAGGCTAACCAGGCCGAGACAGTTGGTCAATTTTTTCTTGTTGAGGAGGCTGAATTGGGGACTTCAAGGAAGCATTCGGGTGGTAGTGGTTCTACACCTATAAGGGGGCTGAAATTGGTGGATGAGAGTAGGGGTCCGGGCTTGATTCGGACATCAGTCCCCCTAGGTAACAGATTTGAAGGTTTAACAGAGGATAATGTGTTTTTGGAACACATTACACCAGGTGAGGAAGATGAGGTTGGCATGGAGGAATCCAATCTGGATGAACTGGACCATTCAACTGAAGTGGTCCCAATTCCAAAGAACAGCATCGGTTTTAAAAAGAAGAAGGGGAAGAAGGATTACTACTCGCTCCCCCCACCTCTGGAGACCCGCTCTTCGAAGAAGTTTCCGGTGTTATTTCTCAACGCGGCGGAGGAGGATTCTCAGGTATTAATCAAGGAGAGTAAAAATGAAATGGTAAGCTCTAATTAAAATGTTAAGAACATAAAGGAACCTATCCTTTGCTCCGAGGAGGAAATGGTAGAATAATTTCTATATGTTGGTATCCTACAGGAAGAGGCTGATATGATGGGAAGAGCTGTAGGAGTGTAGGTCAACAACGAGCAGGCTAAGTGGATTGAAAAACAGGATTTGATCCTAATGAGAGTCTTCAATGATCGTAAAATCAGCAAAGAAGAATATATCCGTACATGGGACAAAATTGTAGACCGTTTTGAAGATGTTATTGGGGAAGATCCTGATCCTAAGGTATGGATAATGAATTGGAATCTTTACAGGGAGGAAAGCAATAATAGACTAAGGGGGTGTTTCGGTAACTTTTCCTCTTCTTATGAGGCTTCACCTCCGGACTGATTTGGTTTGTCTCTCACTTTGCCTTTAAAGTTGTTTGGTGGGGTTTTTTGGGTAGTCTACGGTCAGGGTTATAATGGTATCAGGAGATATCCATCCTCATTTTGGATTTACTTGATGTCCTCATGGGTGGATCCTTGGGATCCATCCCATCTCTTGAAGGCTGTGTGAATTCCTCTAGAATTTTCCAACGGGAGGATTTGGGTCGGTGTCGATGGTCGTGCCGGAGGACGCTCAAGGTAATGCTGGGTGGTTATGATCATATTATATTATGTTCTTGTGCCCTGGTTTATGGTTTCTTATGCATGGTTAGTTTTTTTGGTGATTGTATGTTTTGGTTAATTTGGATTTTTGGAATCATGTAGCGGGGTACCGGGAACCCATAAACTGGATTTTGAAAATGGAAAAAAAATGTTTGGCCACATACTACCCCTCGATGCATCGATAAGTTACATGAGAAAAACTAGTTTGGGTGTTTAGTGTGTGTCTTCCCATTTATGTATGATTTGTTTTTGAGGCATTCAATATATAGTTAAAATATATTGCCTTCTGAATTTCAATATTATGAAAGTAATTTTTTCTATCTGTGTGATTATTTATTTCCTTTTTTAAGTATTATTTGGATATATTATGATGATGTTGTTAGTTATATGGAACAATTTGGTTATTTTTTATTTTCATAATATGTGTATCATAATAATGTTATGATAGTATTCATTTTACATTACTCATTATATCTACATGTACCATTATCTATGATTTCTCAACTTCATCATGAAACTATGAATATTTTTATATAAGATTTAAGGATAAGAAATGGAATAATGCAAAATATTTATGTTTTTTTATGATGTATATCATATTCCAATGTAATGTAGTGATAAATTATGTATATTTTCTCAAGATAATACTAAAAAATTTATACTAGAATCTACTAGTTTAATAAATTACCACTGGTTATGGGTATCTGTGGTTAGTATTAGTATAGTTGGTATTAGAGAATTTTTAGAAGAAACTCTAGGAAATATATTTAGAAAACCATAGAAAAAGGATAAAATTATGATAAAAACTTATAATATCATATATATTTTTTTATAATTCAGTTATCATATTATATAAACTATTAGTGCATTCATATGAGTTATATACTATGAATTATAATTCTATGAAATATTCATAAACTAATTATAATATTTTATTATTTAAAAAATAGAACCCATTTAAAGGAATCTAAAGCATGTCAACACCTATATTCATTGTAGGAATTATCCCCTGGTGTAATGAGGTATGTTTTTTTATTTAATGATAGATAATGGAAATTATATTATATGAAAACTATATTCGGATGTATTTTATAGAATAAATGGATGTTATAGCATTAAAATCATGATTTTTATACAAATTATTGGCTTTTATAGAGTTATCCTCAAATTATAATGGAAAAAATTATTCTAGTAAAAGGTTTTTTGATCAGTGATGTAGGAATAAAATCCCTTTTTATTAAAGGATAAAACATAACAAAACTAGGTTGAACTAAAGGATTTAAAATTGAACTGACAGTTTAATAAGTTATGAAGATTCTTTATTAATGTTTCATGTTCTTGAGGATTATTACACTAATTTTACACACACTAATCCCATAAAATGTGGTTAATTATTTTAAAATAGATCAAGAAAATAATGTGTAAAAATGTAAATCTCAAAAAAAATCATGAATTTTACTAAATAAGCATCCAAGAAAAAATCTAATGTGGTTTATAATAATGAAAAACTCAACATGTGTAGATTTTAAGGGAAATTATGAGTTCTCTAGTACAACCATATATATTTACTCATTCTAATTTTAAATATACCATCACTAGTTTTTTCCCAATGAGAGTAAATTAAAATTACAATGACATAAATTTCTAAGTGGTATAATATAACATCCAAGAGTTTTAATTGATATTTTAATAATTTTTCACCTTATGTTATATATATATGTATATAAATTTTAAAAGCATTTATTTTATTTTATTTAGGTTAATATAGACCTAAAATTTATTCATATTTATAACTAAATTAGTTTCTATTATTAAATAGATTTGTGCCTATAAATATTAATTCATGTATAATGGAATACCACAAATAGATAGAAGAAAACAGATAAAAAACAGTCTTGGTTTTATTTATTCATTGTAGAATATTATATAAAAAGGTATAAATACACTCAATGAAATTAAAATTATCACCATGTGAGAATAAAAAAATATAATAATAGAACTATAATTTGAAATTTCGGAACGTCACGATCTATTTGAATAAGCACTCTTGGAAAAAAATGGTTACCAGGAAAAAATATTTAAAATATAATCTATATTACATATATGATATATAAGCAACATCTATATAAAATAGAGTGAATTTAAAATGATGGAAGAAGTTCAATTTAAAGGACGTGTAAAATTATATCACTATTGTCTAAATAACTATTAGAATTTTCACTGGACTATTAGAATAGTAACTTGGTCGTTGGAATGGTAACCGAACCTTTGGAATTGTAAAAAAAATGGAAAATGATTAATTAAACTTATAAATTTTGTTTTCCATAAATTAAATAATTACTTAACATTTTCAAAAATTCAATGAGATAATTACTCCATCAATGAAACATAATGTAATTAAAAGTATAGATTTTTTATAAATCATGTTTAATAATATTAAATAAAACCATAATTATTATTATTCTATAATTAAATATGAAAATTACCTAATAAAACATTTATTTAGAAGACATGGATTTCATTTCATTAATCATAACATCAAAATTGGATATGGGGGATGTTTTGATAATTTCTATGAAAAATAACAAACATAAGTGAATATTAAAATATCATATAAATATTTTATAAGTACTTTATTTCATAACGGTTTATATAAATGAATTTTTTTTGTTATTAGAAGTTATATATATATACTTTAATATCCATTTTACTATTTAATCATAACCCCTTACTGTTTAATCATAATTTTTATCACTATTTGGGGAAATAATATATAATTCGAGTACTTTATTATAGAACTCCCATTTCATTCACCTATAAATTCACCTCTCTTATACCGATTTCCTTTCACTTTAAAAATAGCTTCACTTCCCAAAATACTTTTCCAACTTCCCTATTTATGTTCTGTACTTTATTTTCTTTTATAAAAGACCATTTCTTAGGCCCATGTAGTGTATCCAAGGGTAGTTTCTAAAGGAAAAGGTAAACTATCTCAACCAATATCTTTTTGAGTTATCTTCCACTTTTAGCTCCTCAAAATAATCTCAGTAAATCAGGATATAATTTCCAAATTATCATTGGAACATATAAATTTTTTTTATACTAATATAACATCAATCACTCTAATCTTTCTCATTTACTTCAAAAATTAAAATATCACCCATATTATGATCAGTTCACAACCCCCATGGATTATGTATTTCATCCCCCACCACAACCATTAATTGGTATAATATTTCATTAATGTAAATTTATGATCTAAAATATTCAATTAAAAATGATTAATTTTCTTTAATATTAATGATAAAACTATAAATTTCATATAATAATTTTTTCTTTAAAATAAACATACATTCGTAGATCGTATTACTACCTAAAAATATGTTTTTGAAACAATAATTACCTTATTTCTTGATGGTTATAATAAATAATTAGTGGTATACACATAAACATAAAAATAATTTTATATTATTATGTATATTCTATAATCAGAAAATTATATGAAAATTGAATAAAATTAAGTAAATCATTGTCAGTAAAACAGTCTAAATAAACATACTATTATATGATAAAATTTATAACTAATTAAGATTTCATTCATTAGAAATATTTTGGATATTTGGAAACAATTAAAATTATATAGATACATGAAATCCAACTAAATAAACATATGTGGATTTATATGTATTTAATAAAGACCACCAATCATTACGAGTATACTAAATCGAATATTGGAATTGTGGGTTGAAAAATTTCACAATGATCAATGGATGGAAAATAAATTTAATAAAAATATATAAAAATATAGTAAAATAATAAATATAATGTAATAAATATGAAAAGGGTTGTGTATCAAGTTAATAATTAATATAATTTTATTATTTTTGAAGTAAAATAACTTACGCAGCAAGCCTGGACTCTAGGTAAGGGAATTATTGTCTCACTATTTTTTTAGAATTATACTTATTCTTTTATATCAAAACTCTATATTAATTTACTAATGAAACTAAACTATATAATATTCCATTTAGTATATTGGAATTAGTTACACTTTATATATTCTCTATCCTAGATTCATTCTTATATCATTTTTTAGACAAATATAAAAAGACTCTTTACATATTCCCTCTCTTTGAGATTATACTTACCCTTTATATATATAGTAATTATATATTATATATCATCATTATTAATATATTTTATTTCAATTCAACGTTTATATATATATATATTCATGTCTTTCTATTTCAATTTTAATTAATTTATTTTAATAAAAATCCTTTCGTAGTATATAAGGTAAACCTTTTCATCTCTTATTTACTTCCATTATATATCTTATAAAGATTATGTTTTTGAATGATTAACTAGGAATCATTTTTATACATCCAATATAATGTTTCTATTCTAGTTTTGGGAGAGAGTTTTTCCTTTAATTTCTGCAACAGATGTTTTAGTCATCTCTTTGAATTTTTCTATGATGTCTCTCTTCTAAACCTTTAATATTTGATTATATTGTTTCTATCAGGTCTATAGTTAATTATATATCTTTAATAATAAGTTTTAAATGTATTGAATACCATGTTTCCTTCCCTTTTTTGTAATATATCTCTCTTTTATATTTATATTTTATATATTACCTTATTTGTAATGGTTTCTAATTATACTCATCATTTTATAAAATACAATACATTTGTTGTAATATCATTTAATAATTATATTTATATAATTCCATGTATATATTTATTTAGTATTTTCATACTTTTTACTTTTTATAAATGAAATATTATTCAGTTCCTCTCATTATACACTTTTCTTAACTCATTTTTATGCAGAAGTAACAGTTTCTCTTAGAAGTCCTCTTTATCTTCATACATTGATTACCTATTTTTTGTGTTCTCTTATATGACTTATCTTTAATGTAATGAAACAATAAATAAATATTTTTTCTCTAGTTTGTATGTATTGTTGTCTCATTTTCACTCATTTTGATTTAAGGGGTATTTCTCACTACTTTATTGTTATTATATTGTTGGTGCCAAAAATCGGAAGGGAGAAGGATAATAAGAGAGTGTCTGAAGCTTCCTCGTGAAGACCTTTCATGAAGCGCCATTGCAGGGCGAGCCCGCCGTGAATCTTGGAGTTGGGATGCTCCACGAGCCCCTTTGATGTTTGCAAGCCCTCTGTGAATCCATAAGGGGGGATGCTCCGCGATCCCCTTTGATGTTCACAAGCCCGCCGCGAATGCAGGAGGAGGGATGCTCCGCGAGCCCCTTTGACATTCGTGAGCCCACCACGAAGCTAGAAGGCGGGATACTCTGTGAGCCCATTTGATGTTCATGATCCCACAACGAATCCAGGAGGTGGGATGCTCCGTGAGCCCCTTTGACATTCGTTATCCCACTATAGAGTGGAATCCAACTTCGTACCGAGCGATCTTGGCTTCACGGCGCCTCTTACCTATAAATACTGGCATCCCCCTAGGACCAACGAACGGATCATCCGACCTTTCACCTTCTCATATCTCAAATTTCAATGAACTTTCTACTCTACGAACCATGAGCTACTCAATGTACTTTTGCACCGCAAAGTGCCTCCCCTTTTCCTTTCTTTCACCCCCTATTTCGAGAGGTATGCCTTTCGCGAAGCCCACGGGCCATCGCGAAGGAAGGAGATCCTCACGGGGACTCAGGTAATCGCGAAGCATTTATGCTTCGCAAAGCACCCCCCATTCACAAGTGACTCAAATGATATGGCAGATTCACTATGCCCTGTGTAGAACATTTCTTCATAGGACCCTGCTTCGCAAGGCACCCATGCTTCGAAGGTCTTTGCTTCGTGAATTCCCTTCCACTTCGCGGAGCACCTCTTGTATACACCTATGCCCAATGCCTAGGCTAGGCCACTTCACTTCACAAATCCCACACCTCCACAAATCCCTTCCATTGCATGTATCACCAAAGATATACAAGGTCTCTACTCATAAACCCCTTTTCTCTGCACCTCCCTATCACGTGAAACGACCTAGGTTCGCACAAACAAATTTAAATGTCCCTTGGATAACCCATCCTTTGGTGTTGCTTTGCCTCATGCTTCTTCACATAGTCACGCTAAAGAATATTGTTTCATTTCACAACCATGCTAATGTAGACTCCCCAATGGTCCTCTCCATGACACCCTCTAATCAAAGCATTGATAGTGCATTCCCTTCACTAAGGTGCAGAGGGTACCAGTTATGTATGTCCTTGGGGTGCAGAGTGAACCCTCCCTCATCTAAGCAGTAGAATGTTAAACTGCCAAGCACCTTCACCCTCAGCACATGACGTTAAACTGTGACTTCCCCCCATGCATCCTACATGGGGAAAGGTCAACCACCCTGGTGTAAGCCCCTAGCTTTTCATGCAGGAGACAGCATCCCTGCCCATCATTTCTTCAGGTTCAAGTCCCTCTCCCGTTGGGCTTTGTCACCCCGGGCCTCCATCCTAGAGTAAGTCCCAACCTCTTTGGGATGCTAACCACACACAAGACAATGTTTCCTCTTTGGGATACTATCACGTGTAATCTCCACTCCATTTCCCATGGACACACCTTTCACGACATGATCATCAGGTCTTTTTTGTCTCTTGTTTCTCATACCAAGCATGACTCACGTGGGCTTAGAGCAATCATCGACCATGGATTCTTCTCTAGGAAGCCTAGAGTGTAAGCCCCATTCCACATGAACTCTGAGGTCTTTGATCCTTGAAACAGTAAGGTATGTTGGAAGCCTCCATGAGGTTCAATCCCACCACCTGTTGGTCACTCCGACACTCATCACGTCGGTTCACCAACACCCTGGGCAGCCTAGAGTGTAAGCCACATTCCACCTGTACTACGAGGTCTTTGATCACTGCTAAGGCAAGGTACGTAGGAATCCTCCATGAGGTTCAATCCCACCACCCATTGGTTACTCTGACCCCCTTTACGTCGGTTCACCTACACCCTGGGATGCCTAGAGTGTAATCTCCATGACACCTAAACTATGAGGCCTTTGATCCTTACTAAGGAAAGGTACGTAGAAAGACTCCATGAGGTTCAAGCCCACCACCCATTGGTCACTCCTACCCCCTTCACATCGGTTCACCAACACCCTGTGAATCCTAGAGTGTAATCCCCATGCCACCATAACTATGAGGTATTTGATCCTTGCTATGGAAAGGTACCTAAGAAGCCTCCATGAGGTTCAACACACCACCCATTGGTCGCTCCGACACAATTTACGTCAGTTCACCAACACCTTTGGCCACCTCATTGTGTAACCCCCAAATGACCCTATTACCTGAACTGCGAGGTATTTTATACTTGCTAAGGTGAGGTACATAGGAAGACTCCCAGAGTTTCAAGCCCAACAATCGGTCGCTCTGACCATCTTCACGTCTGTTCGCCCCCGTCCTGGATGATGTTAAACAGTAGACTCCAATAATAAGTAATCTGTTGTTTCCCAAGTCAATGGTCAGCTATTTCACACCAAACCCATCCTAGACTACGAAATATTTGATCCTTGCTAAGGAAAGGTACATAGGATGCCTCCATGAGGTTCAAGCCCACCACCCATTGTTTTCTTTAACCCCCTTCACGCCTGTTCACCAACACCCTTGGCAGCCTAGAGTGTAATCTCCATGATGCTTGAACTATGAGTACATTGATGCTTTCTAAGTCATGTTATGTAGGAATCCTCCACTAGGTTCAATCCCACCACCCATTGGTCACTCTGACCCCCTTCACTTCAGTTCACCAACTCCTAGGGCAGCCTAGAGTGTAAGCCCCATGCTGCCTAAAATATGACGACTTTGATCCTTGCTAAGGCAAGGTATGTAGGAAGCCTCTATGAGGTTCAAGCCCACCGCCCATTGGTCACTCTAACCCCCTTCACATCAGTTCACCAACACCCTGGGAAGCCTAGAGTGTATGCCCAATGCCACCTGAACTATGAGGTCTTTGATCCTTGATAAGGCAAGGTATGCAGAAAGCCTCCATGAGGTTCAAGACCACCACCAATTAGTCGCTCTAACCCCCTTCACGTCAGTTCACCAACATCCTGGGCAGCCTAGAGTGTAATCCCCAAGCCACTTGAACTACAAGTTATTTGATCCTTACTAAGGAATGGTATGTAGGAACCCTCTACCCATTGGTCACTCTGACCCCCTTCACATCGGTTCACCAACACCCTGGGCAGCCTAGAGTGTAAGCCCCATGCAACCTAAACTATGAGGTGTTTTATCCTTGTTAAGGCAAGGTATGTAAGAAGACTCCACGAGATTCAAGCCCACCACCCATTGGTCACTCCAACCCCCTCCACGTCAGTTCACCAACACCTTGGGCAGCTTAGAGTGTAAGACCCATGACACCTAAACTTTGAGGCCTTTGATCCTTGCTAAGGCAAGGTACGTAGGAAGCCTCCATGTGGTTCAAACCCACCACCCATTCGTCGCTCTGACCCCCTTCATGGCGGTTCACCAACACCCTATACATCCTAAAGTGTAAGCCTCATGCCACCTAAACTATGAGGTCTTTGATCCTTTTTATAGAAAGGTACGTAGGAAGCTTCCACGAGGTTTAATCCTACCACACATTGGTCGCTCTGACCCCCTTCATGTAAGTTCACCAACACCCTAGGCATCCTTGAGTGTAAGCCCCATGCCACCTGAACTACGAGGTCTTTAATCCTTGCTAAGGCAAGGTACATATAAAGCCTCCACGAGCTTCATGCTCACCACCCATTGGTCGCTCCGACCCCCTCCACGTCGATTCACCAACACCTTGGGCAGCCTAAAGTGAAGCCCCATGCCACCAAAACTTTGAGTTATTTGATCCTTTCTAAGGTAAGGTATGTAGGAATCCTCCATGAGGATCATGGCCACCACCCATTTGTCACTCTAACCCCCATCACGTCGGTTCACCAACACCTTGGGTTACCTCAGAGCGTAACCCCAAAATTCCCCTATAACCTGAACTATGAGGTCTTTGATCCTTGCTATGTTGAGGTACATAGGAAGACCCCAAGAGGTTCAAGCCCAAAAATTGGTCACTCTGACCGACTTCATGTCGATTCTCCCCAGTCATGCGTGACGTTAAACTATGGATCTCAATCAGCGGTAATTCATTGTTTCCCCAGTCAGTGGTAAGTCGTTTCACACCAAACCCATCTTGAACAATGAGGTCTTTGATCCTTGCAATGTCTAGGTACTTACAAAGCCTACCTGAGGTTCATGCCCACTATCCACCAGTCGTCATGGCCATCTTCACGTCAGTTTGGCCCCATCTAGAAGTAAGCCATTGGGACCTCAATCAGTGATAAGCCATTGTGACCCTGTTCAGTGGTAAGCTGTTGACATTCTTATCCAGCGGTAAGCTGTTACAACCCCATCCAATGGTAAGCCTTTGAAAGCCCCAATTAGTAGTAACTTTTCATCAGATGAACTATGTGGGCTTTGATTCCATGCCATGGGGATATGTTTGATGCCTCTTCGAGGATCAATCCCAAAACCATCATCATCATCTTGATGATTACACCTCATTCACAATCCACTTCATTCAACCGCTCCATCATCCATCCTGATTCTTTTCTAGGCCGCCACATCCTAGTGAAATCATGCCATCTCATTCCTCTTTCTCCTCAATAGTAACTGGGAAGTCAACCACACATTGGTCCTAACATTTTTGTTCCCTCCAGGGGTTGAACTCATCCAGTCCACTTTAATCAGTGTTCCAATTAGTCCAATCTATCTCTATTGGTTGTTAAACATGTGGCATACCCTCTGTTAAACATGGGAAGCTGAGGAAAACCTCAGAAACATGCCTATGGAATATGATTCCTCGAATTCGATGCGGGATGACTTGGACTTCCATGCCCACGAGAATCCCTATAATAAAAGGAAGAACCACAAACGCACCAGTGTCTTAGTGTCCAGACATACCAGTGATCTCCAACCTGACTACTCCCCTGACCGAAGTTTTTTTCCCTGACTAGACCCCTTGGAATGTCCTGACGGAAGTAGTGTAATTAACTGGTGTCCATGAAGATGTGGCACCAAGAAGAGTTTCATGAACAATGCCTTAAATCTATAAGGGAGACCTCGACTAGGTGGTGAGTTCTGAGGAGGAATCCAGGGAATTAAGAACCAACATCCCATCATCTTGTTTTGATCAAGGAGAAATCTTCCCTGAACAAGGAGTGGATGTTGCCTGCCTTTGGGAAGCTGGAATGCAGGGCAACAGCTTTGTGTCCTCACAAACAGTCATGTGCACCCCGGCGAATGTGTCAGAAACGAAAATGGTGAACCCAACGTGAAGTTCTTCTCCTCAATATGAACATTAGTAGAATTTGAGGCATCAATGGATTAGCATGTCAACAGATCCAGTTATCTGACACTAGGTCCTTCCAAGAAAATAGCAAGTCTGGCATGAAACTCACCAGGAGTAGGGGCAGTAGAACATTGGAATCCTATTCTACGACATTGTCAGTGTGGATCCCTCTTACCAGTCATGGAAGACAGAATGGAACTAGGGCATTGGTCCTGGGTTCCTACTTTCTTTTATCCCTGATTAGTTAATCTCCTTGATCCTCAAGAATCAAGTTACTACACACAGAACACAATCCCATCCTGCCCACTAACGCAGAGCCAGGGGCAGTGCCAATGTAGAAGTCCCATGTGGCTTTGAGTCTTCCACAACGGCCACTACAACAATGGACCTGGGGCACTCACAACCCATATCTCCGTCTGAGGTCATCCAACGAAAGGTGATCGATGACCTCATGCATCATTAGAAGGAGGAGGGAAAAATCTCAACCCCAGATATGGCCCTCCCGGATCATGAGGCGTCTGCGCCTCATCACCAACACTACCTCCAAGGACCACACAGGGAGCCACTAATCCCCATGCCTACATATAACCATTTTGGGAGCCTCTCCGTAGAACGCTTTGATGACTCCCTGCCTTACGCTGACGAGGTAGGGGACATCTGACCCAGCCTGGTTAGAGTCCCATTCTAGGGGCTTCCAACAAGGGCTCCCACCTGGCCACATTAGTGATGTCGCCTGGTCTTGCTGGATGAGGAGCAGGTAAGCCACTTACCTTCACCACTGGCCCCGATTCTTCTAACCTTCCGCATGTGTCGGGCGCAAGCTAGGGAGGATTCCCGCCAAGGGGTGTCAACGTCGACGGCAACTGTGGCCCGAGCCACTGCCGATTCATATCATTAGTTCCTTGTATACATGGAGTAGGGGAACTTATATGCCCAACCATGATCAAGGCCCAAACATCCCCATGGGCAGGCTGGGCTGACTCTCTTGGTCGCTAGCACAAGCAGTGATCATTGCAAACTAACCTGCAGTGATGACACCAAATACGGAGGTCCTACCTATACCACTACCATATAGAGCATGAGTAATTCCTACTTCAAGGCTCGGGATGGAGGTCCACCCCATTCCACCCTCAATCCAAATGAGTTTCTTCCCTGCGATGATGGCATTCGGTACGGAAGCCTCTCTCGTTCCCATTACACTAGGTATAGAGTCATTCCTCCTGCCCCCGACCGCCGGTGTAGGGACAATGCACATCTGGTCTCTCTTAAATGTGGGTATCCTCTCCATTTCATCTTACCATCTGGTGAAGGTCCTCCTTGCCTCGACAGCTAGATGGGTGAAGGCTAGCCTCGCCTCACTAGCACCCAACACTGAGGTCCTACCCGTGTTCAGCTAGACCGCCATAAGGAGCCTCCTTATACTTAGTACACCCAGCGAAACAAGCATGGAGGTCCTCCCTGTTCTTCTTCCAGTTCTAGAAGAGGTATTTCCCACTCTAGTTCTATCCATGGAGGTACTCCCCATGTCCCCTTTGACATTTGGCCTGGTGCTCCTCACACCCCAGCTTACTCAAGTGGAAACCCGCTCTACCTCAGCACCAGTGCAGCCAAAGGACCTCATGTCAGAAATCATCCATGTCCCGAGGAGCCACCCCAGGGGAAAGAAGGTGGGTCGTCGCCACCATAATAAGAATTATGGGAAGGTCCGGATAGAGATCAAACTGGTCTTCTTCTCAGACTCTAAAGTAGAGTAAAACTTAGGATGGGAACCCTCATCTCGATCATCTGAGTAAAGGGCTAGGGCAGAAACGAGGCGCATAAACCTAGTACTCTCGGAATGTGATGTGCATAGGATTTCCGCCTCCCTCCGTAGGTATATCCAGGAGGATAAAAATTTGGAAACCCCGCAGGTCACGGTCGTGCAATCACCACCGTCGTCCCCAGAAGCACTCTCTACCTCGACAAGAGAACACGAAGAACTATCATGGGGACCAATGGAGGGAAAGCAGCGTCGTGGCCTATTGCCAGTAGCCCTAGCCCATGAGACAAGAACTATAACCATCAGCCCATCTTATCGCAACGTAGTGGCCAGGTCTCTATACTCTATAGAGGACAGATCAAGATTCGGCGGCCAGTCAGCCCACTCATCGTACTATCCACCAGCCAGTCTACCTTCTGAGTGGTCTACCTCAGTACCACTGCCAGTTCCTCAACCACCCCCAGTTGAAGAATGGGGAAATCAAGGTCTAGACCCCTAATCTGAGCCGAGGATGTTATGTTACATCCTCATAGTAGACTACTTCCCTAAGATGTTCTGGCCCATGGCAGCGCCGAATTATCACGTGCCAGAATCCCTCACCCTAGAGGAGGTGGAATGTTTCCGCAAAACCCTCTAGGTGATTCACTTTATCCTTCTTCATCAGTGAGTGGTTTATCCAAAGAGCCAAGCACATCTTGAAGACATTGGAGAGCAATTCCCTCTAGTCGATATGGCAACTCTCTCTGTGTCCCAATGTCCCAAGTCACTAGGTCGTCATAAGGTCCTCAAAGAGAAATGCATTTAGAGTTTCAAGATACTCCCCAAGATCATCAAGGAGGATTCCCCCTACATGAAAATACATGGCTAGGGGTAGTATACTACCCTTCTATTTAGTCTTATCTGGCAGCATCCTGAGTTGTTACGGGATATCGAGGACATTCCCCCAAGAAGGGTCACGGTCAACACGGCCGACATAGTGGATGAGGAAGATAAGTTGGATCTTCTTGATTGAGTAACACCCTCAAGGGCGTTCCACCACAATTATAGCCATTGGGGAGGGTTACTCACTAGTAGAGGAACCTACTAGGTCTTCCTATGCCCACCGAGGCATTAGTACTCAGCTGGAATTCTGGTAAGGATAAAGAGAACGTCGGAGCTTCCAAGCACTATGAACCATCCTTCTCATTGCAGAAGATGGAGGGAGACCCTAAGAAGGTCACATTGCACCAGAAACTACCAGAAGAAGTTGGTCGATAATCTCTTGAGTGAATTTGATGTAGAGAGATAGCAGGACTATGGTGATCCTAGGATAGGGCAGCAGGGGCAGGAACAACTTCCCCATGGAGAGGTGCCTCCAGGCGACCCTGACCATCCTACCCCAACAGACAGGGTTGAGGCCAGAATTTATGGATAGTGGGCTTGATATGTCTCGCCAATCCATCCTGAAAGGCATGAAAATCTATGAGACCCATCTCAGACTCCCCCAGCAACCCTGAGGGTTGTGCCGCCAGCCACTCCACAAGCCACTGGGCCTCCTAACCATGTTGAAGAACCCGCCAACACGCTTGTGGTTACAGATCCCTGTCAAGGCAGAGACCCCTGCCCAGATGATCCAATGGCGGAACTCATTACCCACCGTGTGGCATTGGAAACACAATAGGTGGAAATCCCTCTTGATGGGAATCCATATCCAGTATGGGTGGATGATATACCGACACCTTCTAGTTTCAAGAATCCCACCTTTTTCCCTTTTAACAGAATGGTGGAACCATTGCAGCACCTGGACCACTTAAACTCAAAGCGTGGGCCCATGTTAGGGACTCTATCAAAGAAGGAGGCTACCAAGCTCTACTTTTTTGTTTAGACATTGGAGGTGCTTGCATTCGTCTGGTACAACCAGCTTCCCAACGGAACAATAACCAACTGGGAGGACCTTCTCAAGAAATTCCTCTACCAATACAGATCCACCATGTAGAAAATGAGCATCGCAAACCTCTTCAAGTGGAAACAAAGACTTGATGAGCATGTCGCGGACTTTATCGCCCGGTGGAAAGGGCTTACATATTTCTTAGACATACCACTGACTCAAAAGAAATTACTAACGATGTGTGTAGAAAATGTCAAGATGGAACTGGTTCCCTCTTAGATAACCCAGAACTACCCTGGGCGATTTCGAGACCTCTCTAATAAGGCCCAGGTCTTGCAATAAGCCCTGAAATAGGCCATCCAAACACATCTATTGCCTCTCGTAATTCCTGTGACAAGAGATATCAGAGATGATCCTACCATGGTGGCCTAAAAGGAGGCCCCCCAAATAGCTAGAATTATTATCTATGGGGCCACTTCCCCAGCCTCTTAGAGGCCCGCTACCACAGGTGCATCCTCGAGCCCAGCAGTGGCTTCCTCAGAATCGGCAGGTGCCCCCACAAAATGTGTCGCAACTACTTGGGCAGGACAACTAGGCTTTACCTCCTCGATAGGCTCTTTTAGCTCCTTCTCAAGGCTAGGATTTAAGGCCCCCCTTCCCAGACAAAAGAAACTAGACCTACTCATTCAATGTGAATCAGGTCCCTGACTATTTCTGAAGTGCCCTGGAATAAGGGATTGTGCATTTTTCTGAGTGAAGAAGTCCAAAAGAGTCTAACCTCACTGATCTCCCCAATTGTTGCCCCTATCACCTTATCCTGGGGTACACCCTCAAACAGTACTATGTGTTCAAACACTAGATTCCGGACCAGGTCGATAACAACATAGTCAGGTTGGGACCAACTCCGGCACAAGTGGCATCTGTCACCGTAAGGCTAAACAGTAGTAGTGACAGAGAGGGCGAGTGGCAGTAGGTTTATAATTACAAGTCCTAGAAGTATGACAACTGGATGACTCGTAAAATAGTTACTCATACCCATGGTATCATTAGTGCACGCCCGAATCAGCTAGAGCCTTCAGAAGCTGCAGCTACTAATTCTGCATCATCATCTCTATAGGCCTCTTCCCAAAAGAGGAAGCATCAGCGGCACAAGGGAAGGCAACGCACCATCCCAATGCCACCATCATCCCTCACTCTTTGTGACTTCATGCCTTCGGAGATGTGGATTCCTCCCAGAATCCACCTAGTAATATATGACTCTTAAAGTGACATTCAAGGGTATACTTCGTTTTATACTGTGGACTTGGTAAATCTTTATATGACTCCTGACGACGAGGAGCACCATGTAAACTTCCCCAACGTCCCAGCCGACGCCAATGATGACGGAGCCACGACCATATGGGTACTTGATCCACATCATTTGGCACCTCCATCCATGTCATTCATGCAACTGAGACTAGATAGCAGGCCTAGCATAGAGCTCAGCATGTGCAGCCTCCTCAGTCAGTGTCATCGGGCCTGCATCCACTGTCGTTTGTGTTGATGGATCAGGCAGATCCACTTCGAACATGCAGCGACCAGCCTCACCCCGCTATAGGATATTCTCATTCATTCGACCCTCATCTCGTTGCTACTCTGTGAGATTTGACTAGTGAGCAACAGGATATGCCTAGCACCAGTCAGTCATTAGCCCAGCAAGCAGGGCCCACCATGCCTCCTGTCACAGAGCAGCCTCCTGCAAGCAGAGGTTTGTGCCTGGCATGGAACTATGATGTTCTCAAGCACCTTTCCATCATCTTATCGAGTCATTTTATCCACTAGTCCCTTCTCCTATCATGAGATATGCGTGAGGCCCTCCTTGAGGCTTTAAAAATCCCCCTCTAGTTTGAGACGGAGGTAGTAGCTATAAAAGCCTTTCATGCTGAAGTGGCCAAGAACGCTGAATGTCAGGCCCTCATTTTGTTCTCTGGAGAATATGAAGGCTCTCCCATACAAGTGCACATCATCCCACTGCACATCACCGGCCAATTTAACAGTGTGGAGGTCTGTCACTATCTTGTTCATACCGGTTCTAGGATTAACATTATCCTGATGTGAACACTACAGAAGTTGGGGCTACTTGAAGATGACCTGATTCCATATGATTTAAGATTCCAGGGATACAGTAGGATAGAACAGAACCCTATCATTAAGATATGTTTGAAGACCTAGTTCAGTGGCCTTGTTTCCAGCACTGAGTTTATGGTAGTCTCCCAAGACACCACGTATAATGCATTGATGGGAAGACCATGGCTCCTCCTACACGTGGTGGTCCCTTCATCGTATCACCAATTCCCCAAGTACTACCTCAATGGTCAAGTAGGCGTACTCCAAGGTGACTCATCTCATTTCTCCTCTTGTGAAGCCCGATACTTGGATGTCGACTCTTACAGGATCAAGGGAAAGCAGATTCAGGCCAGTGATGTCGAACCTGTCGCGGTTGCAACTGACCACTAGCCAGGTCTGGATGACACATACATCTTTCCGATACATTGATTGGAGGACACAACCCCCGACATGGGGCAATGTTTAGTTGTCTATGGTAAAAGGTAGAATCATATTCCCAAGTCCAAGAGATGACATAAAATCACCTTGTACTCCTAAACAATTAAAGATCAGGTGATCTCGGAGCCTCCTTCCTCCGTAAGTTATCGGGATGTCTACCCCATGGCAATAGCAGTACGCCATACATTTCTATTTTTCTGATTTAGAATCAACTGGCTCGAGACAATGAACCACTATTACTTTGATATCATCATGTGTGGCCCTTTGGGCCAAATACTAGATGATATTGGGTCAAAAACCTTCAGCATTATGGTTTCGGCAAAACCGGAATCTCCCGATACAGTGACCACTGCTGCTTAGGTAGGTACCAGGCTCCCATCAGAATATGCCAACCAAGAGGAATCTTCTCTTATTGGGGATCCCTCCTCTGCAAGCGATGAATAGGATTTAGAGAATGCTCCCCCTACCTTTGAATAGGGTGTTTCTTCCACGGTCAATGTGTTGGTATAGGCGAACCTCGGTAGTGAGGCAGACCTGAGTCCCACATTAATTAGTGCCAACATTCCTCTCAAAGAGCAGTAGTGGTATGTATACTTCCTTAAAAAACACCGTGACATGTTTGCCTAGAGTTACAGAGAGATAATAGGACTAGATCCTCAGGTATTTTTCCACCACCTCGGTCTTCTGGAAAATCATCGTGAGTTCAAGAAGCCTCCCATAAAGATGCACCCTTCTCACAGTGCTATGGTCAAGGCCAAAGTTGACAAGCTCATCAGAGCCAACTTCTCCAAGGACGTCTAGTACCCCAAATGGCTGGCCAACATTGTACCAGTCATGATGCAGAACAGATAGATCAAATTCTTCATCAACTTCCGCGATCTCAACTGTCACTGTCTGAAGGATAATTTTATCCTTCCTATGATGGAATTTTTTATTGATATTATGGATAGGTTTCAAGACATTTCCTTCATGGACGGGTACTCCAGATATAATCAGATCTATATGGCCTCCAAGGATGAGGTGTCTACAAGATTCAGGGTTCCATAAGGTACATTTTGTTACAAGGTCATTCCCTTGGGCTTAAAGAATGCAGGTGACACCTATCAATGGGCTGTGCATCACATATTCATGAAAATACTCAAGACATTGGTGGAATGCTATGTGAAAAACTTGGTGGTCAAATCTCGCCAGTTCTAGGACCATCTCAAGGACCTCAAGAAAGTTTTCATCTTCCTTCGTTCCTGACACTTGAAGATAAACCCATTGAAATGTTCCTCTAGGGTCACCTCTGAGAATTTCCTTTGATTTGTTGTCAGGTACCGGGGCATCGAGATTGACCCATAGAAGATCAAGGCCATCAATCAGATGCCTCCCCCGAGCAAAATTTTAAATCTTCAAGGTTTCCAAGGACACCTAGCCTACATATGCTGATTCATTGTGAATCTGGCTGGCAATTGTATGCCCCTTTCTCAGATCATGAAGAAAGGATCTTCCTAAGAGTGGGACGTAGAAGGCCAGACCGCATTCCAGGAAATCAAGCAGTATCTACTCCAGCCTCTAGTTTTGAGTCCACCTGTCTCTGTGAAACCACTAGTCCATTATGTTACTACCTTGGACCGATCTCTCAGCACCCTCCTTGCCCAAAAGAACAATGAGGGGATGGAAAACAACCTCTACTACCTCAGTCATATGCTCATTGACACAGAGACCAGATACTCCCTCATCGAAAAGAGCTGCCTAGCACTGGTGTTCACAGTATAGAAATTGTGAGACTACTTGTAGCACCATGAGGTATAGCTGGTGTCTTGGGTAGACCTGTTGAAGTACATTCTGAACCTCCCCATGCTGACAGGCCGACTAGCACAGTGGGCGGTAATCTTCCAGCATTTTTACATCAGGTTCGTGCCTCTGATGGATATCATGGGACAAGCATTGGAACATTTTCTTTTTGTCCATCCAACCCCCACGGACCAGTCTCTGGACCTAGATTTCCCTGATGAGGCAATCATTTCGGTAGATCATGTCATTCCGCTTTGTCAGATGCACTTCGATGGTGCCTCCCAGAGCCCCACCGGTAGGAGGCTCAATGATCCCAGGCTCAATAGGGTAGGCCTGGGTATTGTCTTTATTACCCCGGCACAATCTATTCTTTTGTACTCATTCTTATTGTCAGAAGGCTACAACAACAATGAGGCAGAGTATTAAGCTCTTATCATTGTCCTCAAGCTGGCCCTCGAGATCAATGTGCCCCATTTTCATGTTAAAGGGGATTCCAAACTAGTCATCAAGAAAATAAACGGTGACTACGTCATCAGAAATCCAATGCTCTTACCATTATTGGTGCTCACTCTCCAACTAATGGCCTAGTTACCATCTCGGATGGAATTTAATCATATCCCTCGATCTCAAACGGTTGAGTAAATGCACTGGCCATCTGGGAAATATCACTTGTAGAACCCGATCAAGATGATCTGATTATACATGTGGCACATTAGAGAGTCATTACCCCCGTCCCCTCAGATGATGAAGATGGACTATGGGTAAGGCATCTTACCACTGGGGACTCCACGTCATGACCCCCAAGTTCCTCATATGCAGTGGTTGAAGTGACCCTCAACTGGAGAGTCCCCTTTCTCAAGTATCTCTAATATGGTTACCTCCTAGATGATCGGGCTGAGCATGAGCAAATCTGATGCCAAGCGCTGCAGTTTACCCTCTAGAGTGGTCCCAGTCTTGAGAAGATCCTCTACAAGTGCAGGTTATATGGTTTTCTCATCCATTGTATCCAAGGATTTGAGATTTCTCAGGTCATGCAGGAGGTTCATGCAGGTTCCTACAGTGCCCACCAGACTAGGCTGAAGCTATCTCACCGGATTCAAAGACTAGGGTATTTTTGGCCCTCCATGATCCATGATTTCATTGAGTTCACCAAGAGATATCACACATTCAAAATTCATGTTATCTTCATGCATCATCCGTCATGACATCTCCACTCCACGAAGAACTCTCTTTTGTTTTTGTTATGGGGACTCAATGTCGTGGGACCATATCCACTGGAGACAGCTCTCCAGTGCAGGTTCATCCTGACTGCCACAGATTTCTTTTCCAAGTGGGTAGTGGTAGTTCCTCTCAAGGAGGTCAGGGCACATTCTATCATTTACCTTATGATCTCCAATATCATCTACCGATTTGGAGTCAATTATACCTTCCTCAATGATAACGACACCAACTTCTGAGCAGGGGAGTTAAAGAACTTGTACACCATGTAAAAACATCCATTCGAACCATACCTCCCGCTATCATGCGTAGGAAAATGGACAGATCGAGACGTTCAAAAAAAACCCTCTCTAACATTTTGCAAACATTGGTTGGTCAGAATAAGAAGAGTTGGTCGGACAAGCTCCCCAACGCTCTCAGGGATTATAGGACAACGGCTCGTAATTCCACCCAGGTGACCCATATTCCTTGGGGTACGGATCTGAGGCCATCCTGGAAATCAAGATCCTGCTGCCTTCATTACACAAAGTGGTCTATGACTAGTAGGTTCCATATAAGGTAGCCTAAATTCATCTGTCTGAATTGGAAGAACATGACGAGAATAGGCTTCATTCCCTGCACAATCTGGAAAGGCGTCAGAATAAGATAGCTAGAGCTTTCAACAAGAAGGTTCACCTCCGCTCTTTCCTAGAAGGTAACATGGTTTTGTCCCACTGGACACCAATGATCCCTGGCAGGATACCACCCAAGTTGGGTCCCTAATGGGAAGGACCTTACATAATTCACAGGTTTTACCCCAATGGTGCATACTCCCCGGTGACCATGGATGGTGAACGTATAACTCCTCCCACCAATGCCACATTCCTCATGAAATACTTTGCCTCAGCCTACTAGTCCTACACAACCTTAATCTAGACGGTCCAGTATGAACCTAAACTGCATGATGGATCAATATGACCCTTAACTATTCGGTCCAGTATGACCCTAAACTGTTTGGTCCTGCATGACCCTAAACTTCTTCGTCCCGCATGACGATAAACTTTATTTTGTCCTACAAGATGTTATATTGCACCATAAGAACTATGTACAGATTGATTACCATCCTCATGTGATACGTAGAAATGCCCAGATTTTTTTTCTATTGGCCCAGCCCAATTGCAGGAATATTCCCTCACGTTAAGACATATGGTGTAGTGCAGAATTTTTCCCAAATTCACGTCGAGCTCATCTCGATCCTTCCATACATCCCACACCCCAGAGGTGTTCGCCTATTTCACCGATGGGTACGTCTATGCTTCACCCACTCCTATGATTGTGAATCCATCATATTTCCCATCCAGAAGGGCCCCCGAACGACCAGCATGCTAGGACCAAGGGCTCTAATACCCCTTCGGGCCAATGCCCTCGAGGATTTTGAGCAAAAAACTGATACAAGTCTCGCGTTGCGAATATGGTTAGGGGTCGATGCTCATTTTTTGTTCTTAATCCAGGTTACGATAGGGAGGTTGTGTTTCAAACATGGTCAATAGCTACCCTTGTCGTCAGATCCATGCCACAATGTCCCAAACATTGAGTGTAGTGGTCCATTCTGCCCCGTGGTATCTCCATGTGACGAACTCCCTTCGGGCGATGCCAGCTATTAGACCCCTACATGACAGGGAGATCTGAGTATGGCTCTTTGTTTCCCACACTGATCACTGCTCACATGGTCTTAGGAGTTGTGATGAGGTGGTAACTACACAAGAGGTCGTATGGCTACCATTGGTCGGGGCGCCCAGCCTCAGGCCCCTTGGCCTTTTCTCACCCCTTGCCCTTTTCTGGCCCCTGTCCCAAGTTCTCCATTAGGATTGTGTGGTGTGGAGCAGATTATGTCCTCATTCACATCGGGATATTTCTCTATGCCACACATATCCCCATGAGACATCTCTCCTGTCATTTATTGTCCATACCGCAAGCACAGGCCCCGTCGCGCTTCGCATGCCCAATCTCGGGCCCCGGGACCAACTCATAACTCTTACATGATTGTACGGTGTGGTATGGTATAATTTCCTCATTCACGATGGGTTACTCGCTGCACCTTACACCTCCCTTTTTTGGGGTATCTTACCCCTTTCTTCATCCACACTACAAGACGTTAAACAAAAAACTGGTCGGGCCTTTCCGTTTGAGGCCCAGCCCCAGGCCCCTTGGCCTTTTTGGGGCCCCGGACCAGGTTCTCACTTAGGGTTGTATGGTGTGATATGAGATTATGTCCCAATTTACATCGGGTTACTCAACGCACCGTACACCTCACTTGTTTAGGGTATCTTACCTCTTTCTTCATCCTCACTGTAAGACATTAAACTACAAACTGGTGGGGCCTTTTTGTCTGAGGCCCAGCCTTAGGCCCCTTGGTTTTTCAAGCCCCTGGGCTACTTTGTCACTTAGGGTTATACAATGTGCTATTGGATTATTTCCCCATCCACGTCAGGTTACTCGCCGTGTCGTACACCTCCTGTATATGGGGTCTCTTACCCATTTGCATCCTTACTGCATGACAATAAACTGCACATTACTCCCTTCAGGAACTATGTGTGGCTAGATTCCCATCCTCATGGAATATGTAGGACCACCCGAATGTGTATACTTTGGTTCCATCCCCATATCTTAGAAATATCACTCTCATCTAGGCCCCTTAGCCTACATTCCCCATGAGAGAGTAATATATGATGTGGTTTGGGATTATGTTATCACTCATGTCGGGTGTTGTAACGACCACACCATGTACCTCCTTCTCTTAAGAGGTCTTCATCCCCTTGTTCCATAATCATTATTTTCAAATTTTCCACCGTCTATTTGGCCCCCCTGACCCTCTTCGGTGATTCACTAATGTGCACGGGAGTACTCTGGTTCAGCACCCAGAGTGTCGTATTCTTCCCAAACATGCTTTCACCCATTTTTTCAGGCTTCAGGTTCCCCTTCTTTAGGGATTCCATCACATTTCACACCTGAATGGACCCCCGGATGGCATTGATTCTCATCCCAAGGGCCCTCCGACCATTACAGGCCAACGTCCTCGAGGGTTTCAAGCAATAAATTGATACAAGTCCCACATTGCAAATACTGTCAGCGGTCGATGATTGTTTAATCATCCCACTTCGAGTCACATGATATGGATGTTATGTTTTGAACATGATAAAAAATTATCCTCCATCATCACTCCAACCCCATTAATCCCAAAATGTCAGTTACATGACTCACATCCTTCTCCACCTCATCATGTCTAAATAGAATTTCGAGACTCTTGGTATTATTGCTCAATGCACATCCACACGTTAGGAGGAAAAAATCCACAATAAGGAAATCATTTGAGAGTCCACTGATTTCCCCCCTTTGCATGTATTTAACATATTGAAAATACCTTATACTCCCTTGTTTCCAATACCGAGTTCAACTCATGTCTGATTAGGGATCAGATTAAGGTCCATACTTACATGGAATAGTCCTTCTTTTCCATGGTCGATGTTCTAAGTCCATAAACTAATATCTTTTTATGTTTCCCCTTTATAGAACTATGTACACCTTGATTCCCATTCCATGGGATACGTAGGAACACCCAAACACCTCATCCATGGGTCCAGCTTAATTGAGAGCTAGTATCCCCTACTTCCTACCCTCTTACCTCTTTTTGGCCCCTTGGCCCGAGGTTTCATTCTCGAAATCGTGCACAGTGTGGTTTGGACCTCATCCTCATTCCCATCAAGTATGCTTTATTGCACTGTGAAAATTCCCCCTTTATCCTCGTCTCTACTACGTCTCTGCCGCACGGCATTAAAAAAATGGCTAGTCTCGTCAAATGATCCTAAATTGTGACATTATTATCCTGGTCGCACGACGGAAAATGGTGCTACATTGTGGTGCCATTTCTCAAGGGACATCATGTTTGGTATCGTTCAAATACTGTACCATTTTTCAATGCCTTCATTTTTCTTGATTCTTTTTGGGATGCCTGGATTTTATATTCTAGGACCATCGCCTCACAAAAAAACACCTCCATTCACCCTAAAGAACAAATAAGACCTATCTAATTCTGCTTATTTTGGTGGGAGGGTCGAACCCACACACCCTTTTATCCCCGGAATTGGTACCTTAACATTCCACCCCTCAGAACTACTATGGATTTATTCCCATTCTCAAGGGATACATAGGAACGCAAAGGAATTTTTTTCTCCGGGTCCAGCCCCAGGAATCTACAAATTTTGTCCCTTCTTTTTTGGCCCCTTGCCCTGGGCTCATCTAAGAATATGTGGACTGGAGAGTAAATCATAGGTTCTCATTCAAGTTGGGTCTTTCAATAGCAGCACCATGTGCTTCTCATATCTTTTCCTAGCCTGGTCCGAATTCTATAACCCAAAACTATGTTCTCCCTACAGGAAATGTGCGTCACGTTTGGCTGTTTCGCTGCTCTGCACAGAGTCTATTAAATCAATCCCCCCCTTAAAAGTCTACCCTAGGACCTTAGGTTGAATTTTTGAGACCCCAGGACCCTTATAATTGGGAAGGTAATTGAATCCCTCTATCTGATACGTCTTATAGTCATGTTCATATTCATTTTGACACGGAGCCCGAAGTATTGGATTTTCACGGGGACATTCCCCTCATTCCATGTATGAGCTTCATGAGCCTTTTATTTGGATCCTCATACTCTTCCACATCTAAAGGTACACCCTTCATGGCCTGGTCTCATGCCACCACAACTCACCAACCATTTCGGTCCAACGTCCCTAAAGACCCCGGACGATATTTGCGACAGGTCCAATGTTTCGAACACGGTCAACAGTCGACCCTCATTTGTCTGTCCCCATTCCAAGCTAATGGGATATGGATGATGTGTTTTGAACATGGTCAATAGAAATATCCTATCATCATGCCACCATCATTGCTATCCAGATTTCAAGCATCAATATTCACATGTTTCCACCCCCTTATGTTCATGTGGAATTCCAACATACTCGTCTTTACTCTTCAGCGCATCTAGGTGCGTTATATCGGTGGGTCAGCATCAGTGGGACATCGGTCAATTAATTTCCCATCATCCCTAACATGTTCCTCCCTATGATATGAAATTACCATCACTACTTCTTGTTTCCCACATCGATCACGACTCATGTGGACTTAGTAGTTCTGGTAGGACGTGAAATGGCGCATCCATTGCCACAGATGCCTTTCCTCGTCATGCTTGACATTAAATTGCGCTCTAAGAACTACTTATGGATTTATTATCATACTAATGGGTTACGTAGAAATTCCCGAACACTTTGATTTGGGCCCAGCCTAATTCTCACTTTGGGTCCCTTGACCTGAAAAGTTTCCTCCGGGGATAGGTGGTGCGATTTGGACTCCAAGTCCTCATCTAGGTAGGATTGACAGCTGCCACGCCACATACTCCCATCAGGGTATCTTCCCTTTCACTCCACATCCAATAGTATGACATTAAACTACATGAGTTTGTATGTCCTCAATGCATGACACAAAACTATGGTTCTACCGAGAAAACATTCGGGATGCCCTTTGTTAATCCTGGTATGCATCAGTTTCCTCGTTAGAGAGTCCATGTTCAGAAGTATGTTTGATCCCTAATTAGGTCGGTGTATCCACCTAATGTGTTTTAATAATGGTGGAATAATTTAAAAATTGTCGGAATCTAGTCGAAAAACTCATCACTCCACTCTCCACGCTTTGCATGCCCTTTATTCAGACCCTCGTCTTCTCTCACGTCTAAAGAAACCCCCTAACAGTATGGTTGCTCGGCCTATGGCTCACCTACTATCCTGGGCCGACATTCCGGAAGGCTAACTGATGTCATTCTGAGTCAGGCCTCATGTTTTGAACATGGTCAGTAGTCGACCCTTGTTTTTCATCCCCATTTCAGGATAACACAATATAGATGTTGTGTATTGAATGTGGTCAACAATTATATTTCATTGTTGTGCCATCCCCACAGTGTCTTGAATTTGGGGTACTGTAATTCACACTTTCCATTCCCTTATGTTTGGATTGGCTTCCAACACCCATGGAGTTTCCCCACTCATGCACTAGAGCACACTGGGAACAAGACATTTTGATCATTCTGAGGTCCTCATCCTCTGATCGGACCCCTCCCTTCTCTTCTCAGAAATCCGGATTAGTTGTTCAATCCCCCAGATTCCGGAGGCTTTCTCTACTCTCTATCATTTGAAATGAATAATAAGGTGGTAATACCTTGTTTCTCACATTGGTCCGGACCCACATGAGCTTAGGGATTGACCGCTGGACACTCAACAAATGTCACAGAAATGCAATTAACTAGCACAAATAACGGATCTCATTCATGAGGTTGGCATAAAATAATCATAGCATGAAAGTGTGGTCAAAATTTATAGGCATCACAACACCCTAGGATCGACCCATCCCATGAATGGGTTGACCTCGTCAAAAGAGAATAGTAGCTCCGCCACTCTCTGGCTGGTGGCATCTAGGATTTTTTGTCGCCTGTTCAGCTCCTGATCTTCCTCAGCTGCGATGGGCGCAATTCATCAGCCAAAATCTGGGCCCAATCCACACCGATCAAGATGAAGATCATTTCATCAGAGTCTCACATCAGGGCCTCTTCAGCCTCTGTGAGATGGGCCTTCAATCACAATATTAGCTTAGATTGGGCATTGGGGGAGTTCGAGTGCTCGTCCGCCCGATTCTGCAGCTGTTGGTCCTCATCTTCAGCCTCCTAGAGCCTCTTACTGTTCACCGATTTCCTCCACTGCCAACCCACATTGAGTCCAAGTTCATTCTCCTGAATATTATCTGCTATAATATCTCAGATGAGCATGCGAGGATGTTGGGCATCCACTTCCCCATCACACAGTTCGCGTAGTTGCTATCAAATTTTGTCCATATCATGAAGACATAGTGCTTGGGGGTGTCATCAATGAAGTTCTTGATCCTCTTCCTTGATCAGCGATAGTCTATTCAGTTGTCCTCTTCATTGGAGGTCATCTCATCTATGTCAGCGTGGTTGGAAGGCTCATATGCAAGGAATTCCCCTAGGAACTCATCATCCAGGTCCGCATCTAGTGTTTGATCAGGCATGGCCGGACTTGGGCTGTCCGACCAATCCTCATTGTCAGACCCCACCTCGATGATCTCAGGATCATCCTCCCTTACAGTCCCACTAGTGATCGAGAGAACCACTATTCGATCAATCTAGAACTCCACCTCCATAGTAACCAGCATTCCCCAGGGGCTGCTAGGGGTACCAAATGACCTCACCAAGGCAACCCACACAATTTGGAGGACTCTGCATACCAAAAAGGGAGAATGAATGTCAATTAACATGGTCGATGGATGATAGTAATTAATTTGGTAGAGGAGACTTACAGAGATCAAATTCCTAGTCTTGTTCGTAGGTTGATGCCATGGAGACCCCAAAGTGTGGCCCTCCATATATTGTTGGAAGGTCTGAAGATTCGGGAGCCACATTAGGTATTCCGGTCCCACCAGACATACTGATCTCCCTGGTGGTAGTCGTGGACCCTGAAGGTCCTGCATCTATATCTCTTGAAGGGTGAGAATGAAATCTATGCACAAGACCATCCTACATAATTTAAATGTTAGAAAGGAGTCCAAAATGACCAGAAAGTGGGCCCTGAAGAAGGGGTCTATAATCCTTACCTCAAGGGCCATGGAGAACTATTCATGATCCAAGTCTTGTTCCCCAACTTCACCCTCCTACTATGAGCTCCCTCTCCCGGTCTCGTCTCCCCAGGATGATTCATCTGATTCTTCCAATTGATAGAACCATTCCTTTATGTCAGTAGCTGACAAATGCAGGTGATTTGTGCGATCGAGCAACATCTTGACTCAATCTTTCATCAGATGCGGGGTACCCCAGGAGTGTAAAAAGTACTCCAGATCTGTCAGGTATTGCTCTGCCACTGCCTGGGATACCTCAAATACAGCCCTGATAGGGCCTACCCCCGAAAAATCCATCCCAAAATGGTTCAGATGCTTCCACATCTCCAATAGGTCGAGGAATTTCGGGTTAACTTCCTAGATGTCCCTGTCCTCCAAGAATACATTTTTCTCGGGCATATCAATGTGACATAGCTTCTTCCCTTAAGCATGAGTGGAGATTATATGGAACCCTCTGGGTGGAATCCCCTAAGGATGGATCTGCTCTTATGGGACCACTGGTTCTGTTTCCCTTGTTGCATGTCCCTCAACTGGTGCGGGCCTCACCTCTATAGTAGCCCCGCCAACGCGAGATGCCCCTGCCACCTTCTGACCTCAGCCCCAAGGTTTGGGAGGCATGCCATCATCAAGTTAAATGGTAGGTTTCTTTATTATTTCCCCCAGTTAGGCCACCTCCCAAAACTGGGCATATTCTATCACTAACTTGACAACAGCGGTCAACGGGGGAAACTGGTTCTACATCTTCCCATCTTCTCGTGTAAACATGATCCACATCTACCTAATCACACATGGGTGTTACTAGTATCGCACTTCGAAATAGACCGGCAGGATCAATCTCTAAATGCATCAGAATTGCTGAGAAAATTGGTGCGGGTTTTATGGCTCTCAAAGAGGCTCATGATCCACCCTTACCAATAAAACTCCACCTAAAAAGGCCCGGAGATAGAAACGGTGCTCCTCCGTCCCCTGAACATCATTAGTGAATACCCCCATCGGTAATGGAAATGGGTGGAAATTGAATTCCTCCACCTTCCACACTCAGTTCAGAACCGACAGTGTGGTCAGCATGGATGGAAAGATCCCGATAGTGTTTAGGATGGATGGGCGGAAGTTCGATTCTGGATGGGAAATGGGGTCCGGGTATTCGTAAACATCCCTTGACGTGTGCCTCTATCCACCCATACAAGAGGTGGAATGGCCTACATATTGTATGCGACCTCTTTCCCTTGCTAACATACCACAACATCTTATATAGCTTGGTGAGCAACGGGATCTCAAGGATGACCTGCCCTCCGATCTCCAACACGGATGCCATAATGAATGTTCTTGGTCGCACTCCCATGTTGGTGTCCCTCACTGGTAGGATCCAACCATAGATAAGAGTTGTGATGAACACTGCCAGCCTGACCATCGATTGTTGTTCGGTGATGATAGTAAATCCCCACTTCTTCCATTGGTTGTCCTCCAAAATTCACCAGTATTAGTGCTCCTTACTTCTGTCCCCCTACGGGAAAGTTTGAGTCCTCGTCGGAAACAGTTTGTTCTCCGGGAAGTTCAGGAACTATTTGAACCACCACCTGAATTGGACATCCCCCACCGTCTATTGGTACTCTCCCAGCACAAGCTCCATCAAATCCATCTCTAGTGGCGACATTTACATCGGGTCCTTCCATGCACTCATGACAGGGAGGAATTCGTCATGCATAGCCCCCAATATCGGTACCCCTGAGATCTGGTGGACATCCCACAATCTGATGTTGACTTCCCTATGGTGAAAATGGAATGTGTTAGTCCTCGATGACCACCTTATCAACAACTCCAGCATCAGCTTCTTCGGTTGGTATATGTGAAACTGGGAGGCCCAACTTTCCTCATGCAGGCCCACTCTTCTCAGCTCTGCCCCAACTCCTCACAGGCAGTGCCTACCCAGTAGGCTGAGGCCCAATTATCTGTGAAGTTTCCACCCTGGTGCGGGTCTCACTCGTCAGACCACCCCTTCTCCGGGTTCCCCAGAGCTGACTTCAATATCGTCTGATGCATGGGGGGAGATGTCTCTGCCTGTAACTCATTCCCATCAACATTATTTAGGTGTTTGTATAATCAGTCCGCAATGATGGGTGTGAATTCCTCCTGGGCATGGCCATCAGCCACCCTGAACCATCGGTGCTGGCATGGTGTGCTCCTAAACCAGTAAGCTGGTTCTTCCCAATGTCCTTCTGGGATGAAGACATCATCCCTCATCCCAAAGCCATACAAAGGAAACCTATTGCATAATGGGTAGTTCCTCTGGCTCTCTGATAGCAGCTCCACCAAATTACCGTGGTCAGCGGGGCTCTGAATTAGATCTCTTAAACCCCGTTTTGTTCTCTATCTTTTCCCTTTGGGAAGCATCCGTTTGGACCTCTTGAGTAGCTTCTTGATGAACCATTCAGTCTTTTTTCTTGGGGTGATTTTTGGGTTCATTCGGGAAGATCGTTCGCAGAGTGCGTTCGCGTAGTCTATTCATAGATCCCTACCTTGGCCTCTGAACACAAAGTCACGAAGTGCACAGATGTGAAGTAAAAGACTCTATATGCACCATGAATCTGAAAGCCCGATTCATAGAGAGCAATCATGAAGTATGCAGAGCTTCTTGAATCGAGAGCACTAGAAGCCAAAACTGTGATGGAGAGAAAGGAAAAAAGAGAAGTGAACCCCTCTATTTATAAGTGATGACCCTCACAGATTCATCACATTTCTCAACCATGGTGATCTTCACAGCATGCCCAACCGACCTTTCACTTTCCTGCTCGGTGATCCTCCTTAGTGAGCCAACATCATGAATAGCCGAGGAATTTAGGCAATTCACCCTCAAAATATGACCTTTTATTTCTCCTCGGCTTAAAGTCTATGGGGGTCATTTTTAGGCGCCAAAAATTTTATGAGAGAAGGATAATAAGAAAGTCTCTGAATTGGCCTTGCGAAGACCTTTCGCGGAGCGCCATTGCCCTACGAGCCTACCGCGAATCCAGAAGGCGAGATGCTCCATGAGCCCCTTTGAAGTTCACAAGCCCACCACAAAGCAATGAAGCGGGATGCTTTTCAATCCACTTTTACATTCATGAGCCTTCCGCAAAGCTAAAAGTTGGGATGATCCACAATCCACTTTGACGTTCGTGAGCCCACCGCGGAGTGGAATCTAGCTTCGTGTCGAGGGAGCTCTGCTTCGTAGCGCCTCTTGCCTATAAATATCGGCCTCCCCCAGGCCCAATAGATGGATCATCCGACCTTTCACCTTCTCATCTCCCAAATCATGAAGCGCTTTTTCTCTATGAACCATGAGTTTCTCAAGGTACATTTACTCTACGAAGTGCCTCCCCTTTTCTTTGTTTTCACCCCCTCTTTCGAGTGGGATGCCTTTCTTGAAGCCCACAGGCCTTCACGAAGGAAGGAGATCCTCACTGGGACTTGGGTCATCACAATGAATTTATGCTACACGAAGCACCACCCATGCACACGTGACTCAAATGCTCTGGCAGAGTCACTATGCCTCACGGAGCACATTTCTTCACAGGACCTTGCTTTACGAGTCACCCTTGCTTCGAAGGGATTTCCTTCATGAATGGCCTTCCACTTTATAAAGAACCTCTTGTATGCACCTATGCCCTATGCCTAGGCTAGGACACTTCACTTCGAGAAGCCCACAACATCATGAATCCCTTCCATTACATAGACCACCAGATCTCTACAAGGTCTCTACTCCTAAACCCCTTTGCTCTGCAACTCCCTCTCCTGTGCAACCTCTTAGGTTCGCAAGAAGCAATTTCAAAGTCCCTTGCATGACACTGACCATTGTGTTTCATCGCCTCATGATTCTTCACATAGGCTTGCTAATGGATATTGCTTCTTCACATAGCCACAATAACATGCACCCCCCAATAGTTCTCTCCATGACACCCCCCAATCATTGCATTGTCGGTGCATTCCCTTCACCAAGGAGCAGAGGGTACCAGTTATGTAAGTCCTTGGGGTGCAGAGTGAACCCTCCCTCATACGAGCTACTGGATGTTAAACTACCAAGAAATTCCATCCTCAGCACATGACGTTAAACTATGACTTCCCCCCGTGCATCCTATGTAGGGAATGGTCAACCACCCGGGTGAAAGCCTCTAGCTTTTCTTGTAGGAGGTAGAAACTCTACCCCTCTTTTCTTCGGTGCCAAATCCCACTCCGAGTGGGATTTGTTGACACCGGGCCTCCATCCTGAAGTAAGTCCCAACCTCTTCAGGTTGCTAACCACGCATATGCCCTTGTTTCCTCATTGGGATGTGATCACATGAAAACCCTACTCCATTTCCCACAGACACACCATTCGCGACATGATCGTCAGGTCTTTACTGTCTCTTGTTTCTCACACCGAGCATGAATTTGGTGATCATAGAGAAAGCATCAATGATGACATCCTGTATGGGCATCCATCAGTGTAAGACCCTTGCCACCTGAACTATGAGGTCTTGGATCCTTGCTAAGGTAAGGTACGTAGGAATCATCCATGAGTATCAAGCCTACCACCCATTGGTCGCTCTGACCCCCTTCACGTCGGTTCACCAACACCCTGGGAAACCTAGAGTGTAAGCCCCATTCCAACTGCACTATGAGGTCTTTGATTCTTGCTATGTCTGGGTATGTAGGAAGCCTCCATGACGTTAAATCCCACCACCCATTAGTCACTCTGACCCCCTTCACGTCAGTTCACCAGCACCCTGGGTATCCTAGATTTTAAGCCCCATGCAACCAGAAATATGAGGTCTCTGATCTTTACTAAGGAATGGTACATATGAAGCCTCTATTAGGTTTAATCCCACCACTAATTGGTCACTCTGACCCCCTTGACGTCGGTTCACCAACACCCTAGGAATCCTAGAGTGTAATCCCCATGCCACATAAACCACAAGGTCTTTGATCCCTACTAAGGCAAGGTACGTAGGAAGCCTCCATGAGGTTCAATCCCACCAACCATTGGTTGCTCCGACCCCCTTCATATCAGTTCACCAACAACTTAGGCCACCTCAGAGCGTAATCCAAAAATGCCACTATAACCCAAACTACTTGGTCTTTGATCTTTGCTAAGGTGTGGTATGTAGGAAGACTCCAAGAGGTTCAAGACCAATAATCGGTCGCTCCGACTGCCTTCACGTCAATTCACCCCCATCCTGCATGATTTTAAACTGTGGACCCCAATCAACGATAATATTTTGTTTCCCCTGTCTGTGGTAAGCCGTTGCACACCAAACCCATCCTGAACTACGAGGTATTTGATCCTTTATTAGGTAAGGTATGTGGGAAGCCTCCACGAGGTTTAATCCCACCACCCATTAGTCACGCCGACCCCCTTCACTTCTGTCCACCAAAAACCTCGGTAGCCTAGAGTGTAAGCCCCATGCCACCTGAACAATGAGGTATTTGATCCTTGCTAAGGAAAGGTACATTGGAAGACTCCACGAGGATCAATCCCACCACCCATTGGTTTCTTCGACCCCTTAACATCAGTTCACAAATACCCTGGGCATCCTAGAGTGTAATCCCCATGCCACCTAAACTATGAGGTCTTTAATCCTTGCTAAGGCACGGTATGTAGGAAGCCTCCACATGGTTCAAGCCCCCCACCCATTGGTCACTCTGAACCCCTTCATGTTAGTTCACCAACACCCTGGGAAGCCTAGAGTGTAAGCCTCGTGCCACCTAAACAAATAGGTCATTGATCCTTTCCAAGGCAAGGTATGTAGGAAGACTCCAGGAGCTTCAATCCCACCACCCATTGGTCGCTCCGACCCCCTTCAAGTCGGTTCACCAACACCCTGGTTAGCATAGATTGTATCCCCAAGCAACCTAAACTACAAGGTCTTGGATCCTTTCTAAGGAAAGGTATGTAGGAAGCCTCCACGAGGTTCAATCCCACTACCCATTACTCACTCTGACCCCCTTCATGTTGGCTCACCAACACACTGGGCAGCCTAGAGTGTAAGCCCCATTCCACCTAAACTATAAGGTATTTGATCCTTGCTAAAGCATGGTATGTAAGAAGCCTTCACAAGGTTCAATCCCACCACCCATTGGTCACTCCGACCCCCTTCATGTCAATTTACCAACACCCTGGGAAGCCTGAAGTGTAAGCCCCATGCCACCTAAACTATGAGGTCATTGATGTTTGCTAAGGCAAGCTATTTAGGAAGACTCCACGTGGTTCTAGCCCACCACCAATTGGTCACTCTGACCCCCTTCACGTCAGTTCACCAACATCCTAGGCAGCCAAGAGTGTAATCCACATGCAACCTGAACTATGAGTTCATTGATACTTGATAAATAAATGTAAGTAGGAAGCCTCCACGAGGTTCAAGCCCACCACCCATTGGTCTCTCCAACCCCCATCATGTCGGTTCACCAACACCCTAGGCATCATAGATTTTAAGCCCCATGCCACCTGAACTATGATTTCATTGATCCTTTCTACGGAAATGTGTGTGGGAAGACTCCATGAGGTTCATTCCCACCACCCATTGGCCGCTCCGACCCCCATCACGTCGGTTCACAAACACCCTGGGAAACCTAGAGTGTAAGCCCCATGCCACATGAACTATGAGGTCTTTGATCCTTGATAAGGCAAGGTACATAGGAAGCCTCCATGAGGTTCATGTCCACCACCCATTGGTCTCTCTGACCCCCTTAACATTGGTTCAGCAACAATTTGGGATGCCTTAGTACGTAACCCCCAAATGCCCCTATAACCCAAACTACGAGGTCTTGGATCCTTGCTAAGGTGAGGTACGTAAGAAGCCCCCAAGAGGTTCAAGCCCAACAATCATTCTCTCCAACCACTTTCACGTCTTTTTTCCCCCATCCTACATGACGTTAAACTATAGACCCCAATTAGTGTTATGTCATTGTTTCCCCAGTCAATGGTAAGATGTTACACACCAAACCCATCCTGAACTATGAGTTCTTTGATCCTTGACAAGGTACGGTACATTGGAAGCCTCCATGAGGTTCAAGCCCACCATCCACCGGTCATACCAACTATCTTTACGTCGGTTTGACCCCATCCAATGGTAAGACATTGGGACCTCTATCAGCAGTAAGCCGTTGTGACCCTATTCAATGGTAAGCCATTGAAATTCTTATCCTACAGTAAGCTGTTACGGCCCCATCTAGTGGTAATCCATTGAAAACCCCAATTGGTGGTAGGTCATCATCAGATGAACTATGTGGACTTTGATTCCCTACCACGGGGATACGTAGGAAGCCTCTTTGAGGATCAAACCAAAACAATTTTTATCCTCATGACGATTCCATCCCATTCACCATCCACTTATTGAACCGCTCCATCATGCATCTTTATTCATATCCAGGCCGCCACATCCTAGTGAAATCATGCCATCTCATTCCCCATTCTCCGCAATAGTAACCAGGATGTCAACCAAACATTGATCTGAACATCATTGTTCCCTCCATGGGTTTCACCCATCTTATCCACATTAATCAGTATTATGATCATTCTGATATGTCTCCGTTGGACGTTAAACTTGTGGCATACCCCATGTTAAACCTTGGATGCTAAGAAAATCCTCAGAAACATACCTATGGAATATAGTTCCTCACATTTGATGAGGGGTTCCTCAATCGTCTATGCCCTCAAGAAGCCCTATAATAAGGGAAGACACCCATACGTGCCAGTGTCACAGCATCCAGACACGCTGGTGATATCCAACATGACTACTCCCCTGACCGAAGGTCGTTACCCTGACCAGACCCCTTGGAATGTCCTGACGGAAGCAGTGTAATTAACTGGTGTCCATGAAGATATGGAACCATGAAGAGTTTCAAGAACAATGCCTAAAATCTATAAGGGAGACCCGGAATGGGTGACGAGTTACGAGGAGGAATCCAAGGAAGTAAGAACCGACATCCCATCATCCTATTTCGATCAAGGAGAAAATTTCCCTAAACAAGGAGTGGATGTCACCCACCTTTGTAAGGTAGGACTAAATGGAAACAGCTCTGTTTCCTCACAGACAGACGCATGCACCCCAGAAAAAGCATCAGAAACATATATTCTCCATCCCTCTCTATCTCTAACTATTGATTCGTATTTTTCTCTATGTCAATGATTTTTACTACATGGAAATATTCTATAAATTTTCCACTATTTGTATGGTCTAAAAATTATTTAATTGAACGTATACCCTTTACTTCCCATGGTGTGAATACCCTACATTTTATAAAATATGTTGAATTTTTTTTACTAAGAATGTTATTCCATTTATTTGATTTTTCATTCCTTCCAAAAAATGTATGTATTATGGATCATATAATATATATTTTTGTATGCTACCCCTTACAATGTATATATGCTCAACCCTTATATAGTATCCCTATTTCCCCAAGAAACCATGAAGATTAAAATTTATTAATTAAGGATAACAGATAGAAGAATAACAATTTTTTATGTTTTCTTATGATGAACTATTTTATAAAATGTTATTTAATGATCAAATATGTATCTAGTCTCCTCATTATACTAAACTTATGATTATGATAGTTATTAATGTTATAAAGGGACACTAGATCCAGGTAGATATAGTTACATTTGTTACACATTCTTTTAAGGGTTAGAGTGGGATAATAGTGATTATACCTTATCTCACCAACTATTCTGGGTGGAGAACCATTAAAACCTATGCATGTATATTCTACCACTCACTAATTACACTAGGATGGGATAGGTTAGATATTTATAGAAGATATTTATTTAAGATTATTTCCTTCATTGTCTCCTGTGGGGGATATATAGAGAGTTGGATAATTCTAGTAGTATCTCCAATATTAGAACATAATGGATGTGATAGGTGGATATGAGTAATTTTTCTAAAAAAAAATAATAAAAATGTGATGGATGGAAATTAACCTATTTTAGAACAACCCTTTTATCCCATATCATGGGCATTTAGGTGGATGTTTCTACATCAAAAATTATATATTCTCCTACATGTTGCTCTAGGACATTGGATATCCTAACATATAACTGCATCCCTGGGGATTTTAATTTCCACTAGTATTTAAGTATATAGATTTAGCCTTGGATATGTTTATTTCTTCAATTATATGGATGTTTATACACTTATAACATTGGAGATGTGTATTTCCTCCATATGAAGTTGTTTATTTTTTTTATAACAACAATGATAGATAGAGTTATCTATTTCCTCTAATACTTTTAAGAAAGGTGGAGATGTGTATTTCTTACAAAATTCCATGATCAGTGAATCTAGGGTCAATTACTGAGTTATAAATCTATCATGGTTATAAGATATGATTTTTTCCTTTGTTAAGAAACATTGATATTTAAAAATTCTGATGAAAGTGACATATTGTTAGATTGATCATGGATATGTACAGTAATGACTTTGGGTTGTGTTAGATAATTGATATTTTATTTTTAGTTGATATTGATAGAGATTATATATATTTGAGGTAGTATCTCTACTTTGTACAAACATGATTGATATTAGTATACTCACTCTAATGGTTTGAACCTCTCCAGTCCATTCCTTTTTGAGAATCTAGTGTTTGAGGTGTTCTGGGAGATTAAGGTGACTCTTTTCAACACTTTGTATAATTCTCAATTTTCTATTTTTTCCTACGGTGTCTCACACCAATAGTGTGTCACCCTAGCACTATCACCCTTGCAGTGTCACCCTAGTGGTCTTTCACTAGTTATTTCTCACCCAGCAGTGCCTCACTGAATGGTGTCTCGTGTAATGGTAGCTTATGAATGGTGACTCACGAGCAGTGCATCATCCAGTGGTGTCTCTCCCAATAGTGTCTCACGGGATAGTTTCTTGCCCAATGGTGCCTCACCCAGCGGTGTCTCACCTAGTAGTGTCTCACCCAATAGTGCCTCACCCTGAAGTGTCTTGTGAATAGTGTTTTCAGTTCCAGTTTTCCCCTTTTGATGTCTCCTTTCACGTAAAATTACTTTAATTCCATATTTGAAATGCTTTGAGGCTGATTAAAATCCCATAAATTTTATATTAAATTCCTAAGATTCTAGAGTTTTTTACTCCATCAAAACACTTTATCTTGACCAGATCAACATTTAATGGAAAATCAAAAACATATCTAAATAGATGCTCATTTTATATCTTTACTAGGTTGAGACACACTTCACCCTTTTCCTTCATTATTGTTTTCCCTTGTATGGGATGCCCAGGTTTCTTCTTCCCAACGGATTCAGGATACCTGGATGTGGATTTTGGATCATGTTTCCCTATAGTATTTGTATTGCATACGCACACCCATTTCCCAGTGCAATGAAGAAGTACATATTGCCTCTTCTTCCAGGTAGGTTTTCCTTCATCTCTGGGAATTTTGTATCATGCAGTGTGGGTGTATGAATGTTTTCACCTTGGGAATATTGTTGAATACCAATTATTAAATATAATTGAATCCATTTAGGATTATTATATGAGGGTGTCTAAAAAAGTGGTTCATGTTCTTATTATTCATATTCCCTTTTGATATTTTACTCTGTATGGGATAAATACCCACTGAAAATCAAGTTCATTGGGGGTCTTTATTTGTGCAATTGTGATGGATTGTGAATTCTTATTGTTGGTTTACTATTGAATTACTATTTATATGAAATTGATTAACCACATATATTCAGTTAATGGAACGGATTCCCTACGATCTTATGGATTCTATGATCACACAATCAATTTATGAATTGGGATTTGAATAGTATCCCATTTATTAAACTAAATAAGTTGAGTTATGGCTGTGATGTATGGTTTTACATGGCTTTTGTGTCAGGGGAAGTGTATGGATGTGGTTGTACGGTGGGGATGTGATGGGTGTGGTTTGGTTGTGGACTAGGATGGCCAAAAATGGTTGTAATGATATGTATTGTTGGTTGCGGCTATGATTTGGGGGTTTTCTCTTTTGATAGGAAGGATTGGGAAGGATTAATTTGAATAATTTTGATGGTAGTGGTTGGTATAAGTGATTCTCCCTTAATAAAATGAAAAATGATTCACCCCATGTCTCAATATTGGAATATTTTATGTTATGAATGGGTGTTAAATGGGGAGGTCATGGAATTATGTGTCTTTAATGTGAAGCTTCCTTAATTTATCAGGATCTTTACCTTCTCTAATGAATTATTCTATATTTCTTTGACACCCAGGTAGTGATGGAAAAAATGAAAGATTAATAATTTTAAGATTACATGAGTTGGTTTTGTTAATGGAATTGAGTTTTTTAAAGAAAATTTAAATGATGGGTTATGTAGTTTACTATGGATAAATATAAATAATTAAATGAATGAGTGTAAAGGGAATAGGATTTATGAAGCCTCTTAAATTTACATACATTCAAAGTGATTGTTACTGATAATAATAAATTCATATGGAGGTAGTAGTTTTTGTGAGTCTCATAGGTTTCATTTGAGTGAATGATACAATATAAACATAAATTTTATGTTCTTGTTATTTCTCTACACCCCCACCCTAAGTAGAGAACTATGTGTCAAACACCCCCATTGTCATAGGGGAGGGTGAATTTCCCAAACATCCCAATGTGAGGATGGATGGATATACACCTGCTCTTCCCTACTCCCTCTTTCATGTGGTGGTATCCCATGATTTTTCAGGAAGGTTGTGGTTTATGATACCCAGGTGTGTATCAGAAGGTTGGGATTTCCCAAGTGCATTTGGGATGAGATGTGTTGTTTTTTCCAATTTTCTTTCCTGATGAGGTGTGGTATGCGGCCCAGGTGTCTGCAGGTGGGACGTGATGTGGTATGTGGCCTAGGTGTCAGTGGGTGGGTCTTGATGTGGTATATATGCCATGTGTTTGCATGAAGGATGTGGTTTTTAAGACCAGGTGTGCATAGGTAGGTTGGGATGTGGTATGTTCAGAAGTGGTGGGAGTGCTGGGATGATTATCGTTAGGGTGTGAGAATGGATAATCAGGAGAAAGTGGTGTGGTTTACCCTATAATCGATGTGATTTATATTATACTACCTAACTTGTGTTATTTTGTGAGCATTCCTTGGTGATATTGGGACAATTGGTTTACCATGTTAGGTGTTTTTTCTCTTTTGTTTTCTCACTATAACATCAATATGATTCCTTCACATGTGCATGATATACTTTTTTTCTACTAAGTATACTTTTACGATGAACCTAGGTATATAAAATTTCATTTAGGTTTATAAGGGGATTATATAGACCATGCTAGACCCTACTAGCTTAAATCTTTACTGTTGATGTGTCACTGCTTAGCTTTACTTGTGGTATTTTACTTTGGATACTTTTTGTATTTTTATCAGTTATATTTTTAACATGCATGTGGTATGGTTTTGGATTTCAATATAGGTACATATATATGTCTGGAATATTTTTTTGGATGACCCATCATATCTCCCAATCTTGTTTCAATTAAAAGGGTAATGCCTCCCATATTGTGAGGTTTTTATAGCCTTTTTACTATTCTCTAACCCAGGGCCTACTGAAGGCGGGACTCAGTGGTCATTATCTCCATTTCTTCATTTTCATCCTAGGAGGGGCATCTTTAGAGGGAGGGGTCGTGATATAATGATTTCAAAGATGATTGTTGAGAGATATGATAGATTTTGGAGTTAATCATAGTGAGTAGTGTATGGGTTTCTAGGGAAACAATGTAAGGTGATCTTTGTTTATGACATAGGCCATGGATGATTTGAAAGGAAATGAGATTTTAGGGCCCTCCATGATCTGATGCAAGGACTCTAATCCTACTGAATGACCAAGTGAGGATACACCATTTCCTAGTTAGAGACCCTAATAAAGGTACATGAATCCTAATTACTTAGCTTATTGTTTTAATTGGGAATCTTTGGGGAGGTTAAAATTCTTAAAAATGAATGAAATGAATAAAACAAGTTAAAATTAATCTTACATTATACACTATGCAGGCTTTAGAAAACATTTTTTACCTTTCCTGTATAGATCATGGATGACATCCGCATGTGCCTCAAGTAGTGGAGGTACAGTAGGCCAATCCAATTGATTTGTATAGGGTTAGTCCCATTGGGATAGACTACTAGTGGAAGAAGACATTGTGTGCTTTCCAGTGGAAAGCATTGGAAAAGCATGAGGGTAGTGTTTTGGACATGTAGACAAAAATTTGGATTGAGTAGCTATAAATCTCCTTCAATTTGATAGGGGCCCTGGCAGAGTACCACATTCCCTTAGCGATCATCAAGATATAGGGTAATGCGTGTTATTGGTGGATTCTTTATATGGGGGATAGGAAGTAAGCAAACGTATTATGGGTCGACATTGAGAAAGAATTCCAGTGAAAAGATTATTTTGGAAACTATGAAGGATGAAAAGTGTTAGGTCCTAATCTCCCTCCATCTTGGGATTATTTCAGTATGAGATCTCAGAATATATTTCAAGAACCTTTTTCTTCTCTCACTGAATCTCTTTTTATATGAGAAGTCTCGTGTGAGACGTCTTGAGGAGGAACTTTTTTCCTTAAATCCAATATGTTATTACTCTCTTTTTGTTGTAAATGTATATGGAGGTTCAGAAGAAGGCATAGGTGATCATGTGGATGCACTCATGAGGAGGTCTACCAAGAGAGGGGAACCCTCAGAGTTCTTTGAGAGGTAGGGTTGTCAGCAGTATGTCTCAATCACCCAGGACTTTGAGGTTTTGATCAGCAAGGAGACAACCTCATTAGCTTCCTTTCCAGACTTACGGTGTTGGTGGTCACCATATCATTCCCATTAGCTTGAAGATGATATGTTTATTCTGAGGGGTTCATGTCCATATTTAATTTCAGTACCCAGTGGCTACATAAGCCTAGTTTGGTGGTGGTGGACAGGCGTTATCCTTAGCAGTAGTTGTCGGCTCGATAGTTTAAGTAGTAGAGACAAGAGGCTTTTTCTCCACCGAGGGGAGATAAAGTAAGTAAAGTCTGACCTTGGTATCCCCCTTTTTCTTAGGGATTATGACCTGAGCATAGAAATGGAGGTGGTATTCATTATATAGGAATAGGATAGGGGCATGGTTAGTTACACATAGTAGAGGCAGTAGTTCTATCAATTCATGATATTCTCATAGGTATGATCAACTTATTCAGTACCATTTCTTGTGTTTTGTTTGATTCAGGAGCTTCACACTCTTTTGTTTCATCCACTATAGCCTACATTCTAGGACTAGACATAGAGGGGCTTATTATGCCCCTGGTGTTGAGTACACTAGTAAAAGTTCATATTATCTTGATTGATGTGTATCGGGGACGTAAACACATAATGTGACTGCATTAATCCCATGGGGATCTCTTCTTGTTACAAATTCAACAATTTGATTTCATCCTCAGCATCAACTAGTTGTATTCCATACTTTCTTGACTACTTCTAGAGAAGAGTTGTGTTTTTAGATGTGGATGGACATGGTGTGGTTTTTGTTTGTGAGTGGGGTTGTCATGTGGGCAATCATCATGTGGAGAACCTCATTTATTTGTTTGCTAAACATTCAGTGTAATCAGTTGATATTGAGATGGAATCGGTTCATAGAGTCATGGGGGAGTTCCTTTTATTTTTTTCCTAAAGAGGGTGTGATACTACCCTCTGGATGTGATATTGAGTTCGGGGTAGACTTGTAGCCTGGTGCTTCTCTGATTTCGATGGCTCTTAATCAGATGGCACCTTCTGATTTGTCGGATCTGAGGATTTAGATTAATGATCTGATGATGATGTAATTTATCCATCCCAGTGTGTCACTGTGGGTGCCCCAGATTTGTTCACAAAGAAGGAAGATGGTGGTCTATGTATGTTTATAGACTATCTAAGATTGAATCAGGTGATATTCAAGAACCGTTACCCCCTTCCAAGGATAGATGGTATTTTTTAGCACCTGGGAGGGGAAATTTTGTTTTCTACGATCGATTTGTGGTCTGGATATCACCAGTTGAGGGTAAACGAGGGAAATATCCCAAAGGCTTATTTTAGATGCAAGTATGGGCATCTGGAGTTCATAGTTATGTCATTCAGTGTTACGAATTCTCGAGTTTTGTTCATGGGACTTATGAACTCCATTTTCTATGAGTTCATGGATAAGTTTTTTTCACATTCATTGATGATATGTTGATCTACTCAATGTCATTGGGGGAGTAAGTCAAGCATTTCATAACATTCTTGTAGTTTCTTCAATGCCACTAGCTCTATGGGAATTGGTCAAAGTGTAAGATCAATACATGAGAGGTGCATTTCATTGGGAATGTGGTGTCCCAACAGAGTGTGGTAGTTTACCCATCAATGTTTGTAGTAGTAGTTTCTTGGTATGGACCCAAGAATGTGGCATAATTTCACATTTTTCTTGGTATCCCATGCTATTATTGGATGTTTTTACCATATTTCTCTCAAGTTTCATATCCATTGATATCCTTGAACCTGAAGGATCAAGATTTTGTGTGGGGTGATCAGTTCAATGAAGTGTTCAGTTGTCTGAAGGGTAAGTTGGTTAGTTCTCTAGTGCCACATTTTCCAAAAGAATGGGTAATGTTTGAGGTTTTTTATGATGCTTCCCATATGGGTTTAGGATTAATACTGATGTAGCTGTATGGAGTGACCCCTTATGGTTCTAGGTAGTAAAATCCGCAAAATTGTAACTATGAAACCCATGATCTAGGGTTATATGTAGTTGTTGTTGCACAAAAGTTGTGGTGGCATTACCTCATTGGGGAATGCTTTGTGTTCTTCATAGATCACAAGAGCTTAAGGTATATCTTTTCCCATCATGAGGTCAATCTAAAAAAATTAATGTGGATGGTGTTTCTTCAAGACTGTGATTTTGATATATCCTACACCTTAGGAAATGAGAACATTGGGGATGATGATTTGAGTTGGATGTTTCAAAAGGAGGATGTTTGGTAGTCTGTGGATACATGGGGAGCGATGAAGGTGTTGGCAGCCTTGCACATAGATTCAAGGGTGTATGGTGATAGATGATATTTTTTCTGAATGAAAGTGAAGTATTATATGATATAGTAGGTGGAAGAGTCTTATGGGGAGACTCAGAGTCAGAAGTGATGCACAATCACATTGTCCATGGTGATGCTCTGGAGGGAGGATTGGATGATGGTCAAAATAGGATGATCTTCCATGGAATATTGTTTTTTCTAGTGGAGATGCATGAGGGAGTCCTCCGTGAGTTTCATAGATCACCCTTAGTGGTATATCTAAGAATTTATAAGATGTAATGTGGCTTGAGTTTGCCGTTTTGGTGGCCCATGATTAAGAAGGAAGCGGTGGAGTTTGTGGAAAATTTCATGGTATTAACATATGTGAGGGCTGAACTCTATGTTTACTGTGGTTTGTTGCCGCCCCTGGATGTCCCCAAGTGTAAATGTGATGAAATATCAATGGTTTTTGTCACTTTGTAAACCAAATCATGGGGAGGTTGTGATACTATCTAGGTGATAGTTTAAGGGTTGAAGAAATCATCCCTCTTTTTAGTGATCAAGGAGTCTGGCATAGTGGATGATTTGGAAAAGAGGTACATGGATGAAGTGGTGTATTTTCATGAAGTTACAAGGACCATTGTATTAGTTCAGGATGTGTGGTATACCTCATGTGTCTAAAGAGAATTGCAGCAACATTTTCGCACTCATTTATGCCTCAGCACAACTTTCTATCCTCAGATAGATGAGAAGATTAAATGGACTATCTAGACATCGGAGGAAATTTTACAGGTGTGCATATTGGATTTTAATGGATCTTGGGTACAACACCTGCCCTTGGTGGATTTTTCTAACAATAATATCTAACTATATTCCATTGGAATGGAACATCTAAGGCATTGTATGGAAGCTCATTTCATTCTCCATTGTGTTGGACGGAGGTTGGCAAGATGGTTATTCTTGGTCCTAATGTGGTGCAAAGAACAACTAAAAAGGTTCACCTTGTTCATTAAAGGATTATGGTAGGGCTGGATAGGAAATTTTTTTATCACAACCATTAGAAGAGACCCTTAGAGTTTGAGGTTTGGGTCGACATGTTCTTGAAGGTCTGCCCTCGATGTGGGTTTTGAAGGTATAGCATAGAGAGTAAGATTTACCTTAGGTTCATCAGACCCTTTGACGTATTGGGATGAGTTAGTGAGGTGGCATAATAGTGGGTGAGTCAACTGTGGTTTGATAAGATCTCTGACATCTTCCACATCTCACAACAACTTTGATATCTTCACGATGACTCCCATGTTATTGACTAATGAGATTTGGTTATCACGGATGACACGATGTTTGTGGAGCGACCATTAGAGATCTAGGATTGTCAGGAGAAGGTGTTTCATGGATGAACCATTCCTTCGGTTTGTGTGTTGTGGGGGCATGGTGATTAGGAAAAGATTACTTAGAGATAAATTCAAATGTGATCCCAGTACATGGGTTTTTTTTGAATTTTTGTTTGTTTAGTTTTATTTTGAAATGTAATACATGGACCTAATTTTATATGAGAAGAGTTGTTTTCTCTTGGTAGTGTTATGTGTGGTGCATTGTGGGATAAATTAATAACATGTAGAAAGGGGGGATGAAATAACTATTCAATATTAATTAATTTAGATGTGATTAAACTTGTGTGGGTGAGTCATTTCCACCCAGAGTGGATAATATCTGGAAATGGTGGGCGGAATTCCCTGGTTCGTATGTCCAAATAGTGTGGTTATTGTGTGTGTGTGGTGTGTCTTATAGTCTTTTGGGTAAGTATATGTTGGAAGATAAATTAGTGTATGCAGATTATTCAACTCCATCTTTGGAGCAATATAGGTTACTTTATCATTAGATGTTGTTGTGTTTGGTACTTAGTGGTGTTTTAAGGGTAGCAAGACCATTAAGAGTTATCTCGTAGGTTGTTCGTTCATACACCTCATTATTATGGTCTTGGTTTTGAATTATTGAGGGATAGAATAGTTTAATAGGTATCTAATGTAATGTCCCAGACCTGTCTGATCTATTCGTTTGGGGGAATCTGGTGTTTGAGGTGTTTCGGGAGATTAAGGTGAGTCTTTTCAACACATTGAAAAATTCTCAGTTTTCAAAGTTTTCCAATGGTGTCAGGCACCAATGGGGTGTCACCCTAGCAGTATCACCCTGACGGTATCTACATAGCAGTGTCACCCTGGTGATGTCAACCTAGAGCTTCCATCCCGGTGGTTGGTCACTGGTGGTCACTCACCCAGTGGTGCCTTGCCGAATTGTGTCTCTCATAATGGTAGCTCGCGAATGATAACTTGAGAGCGATCCCTCATCTGGTGGTTTATCAACCTCTGGTGTCTCTTTCAGTGGTGCCTCACCCAGTGGTGTCTCACCCAATGGTTTTTGTCCCAACGGTGTCTTTCCAAACAATGCCTCAACCACGGTATCTTGTGAACAATGTTTCCAGTTCATGTTTTTCCACTTTTGAGGTCTCCATTGACGTAAAATGACTTTAATGAAAAGTTTGAATGTTTTTTTGGTCGATTAAAATACCATAAATATTATCTTAAATTCATAAGTTTTAGGGGGATTGTACTTAGTCAAAACACATTATCTTGACCAAATCTTCTTTTAACAGAAAAACAAAAACATATTTAAAAGGATGCTCAATTTAGATCTTTCCCGAGCTGAGATACCCCTTTCCCTTGTTCTTACTTCTTAATTTCCTTTTTACATGACACCCATATTGCCTCTTCCCATAGGTGTCATGTGATTGGGCTGCGTATTCTATATCATGCTTCCAAAGATTTTTCTTGCTGCATTTCCACACCTCCATCTTGGTGTAGTTTGGAAGTGTAGGTCACCTCTTCTTCTAGGAAGGTTATCCTTCATCTCTCTCAATTGTTTATCATGAGAGGTTGGTGTATGAATGTTTTTACCTTGGTAATATATTTGAATACAAATTAATAATGATAATTTAATCTTCTTAAGATTAATATATGAGTGGCTTGGAAAAATAAATCAATGTTTTTTTGTTCGTGTTCCCTTTTGACATTTTGAACATTATGGGAAAACTACCCACTAGAAATCATGGTCATTCGGGTATTTGTTTTTTCACATATGGTGGATTTTTAATGGAAATTATTGGTTTTATATTGAAATAATATTTATATAAAATCTATTAACCACATATATTTGGTTAATTAAATGGATTCCCTATAATCTTATATCTTCTATGATCACACTGTCAATTTAAGAAGTAAAATTTGAATAATATCCCTTTTTCTAAAACTAAATAATTTCTGTTATAGTTGTGTTGTGTGGATTACCGTGGGTTTTTTGTGTGGTGAAGTAGATGGATGTGGTTGTACGGTGGGGTTGTGATGGTTGTGGTGTGGTTGAGCAGTAGGGCTGCCAAAAAAGTTTGTGATGAGATGTGTTGCTTGGATTGGCTATGAGTTGGGGGTTTTCTCTATTGAGATGAAGTATTGGAAAGTCTTTGAAGAATGATGATGGTTGTAGTTGGTATAGGTGCTTCTCCATTAATATCATGCAAAAGGATTCACCCCAAGTCTTAATATATGTATATGTGGTGTCATGAATGGGTGTTAAATGGAAAGTTTGTGGAATGATGTATCTTTAATGTGAAGCTTCATGTATATATCAGGCTATTCACCTTCTTTAATGTCTGATTTTCTGTTGCTTAGTCACCTAGGTAGTGATGGAATAAATGAATGATTAATAATGTTGGGAGGAAATGAGTTGGTTTAGTTAATGGGTTGGAGTTTTTTTAATGAAAATTTAAATGATGTGTTGTGTGGTTAACTATAGTTCAATCTAAATAACTAAATGAATGGGTGTTAAGAGAAGAGGCTTTGTGAAGCCATTTAAATTTATCAACATCCAAAGTGGCCATTTTTGATACTAATAAATGCATAGAGAGGTAGCAATTGTTCTGAATCCCATAGGTTGGGATTGAGTGTATGATACTATATAGACATGAATTTTATGTTCTTGTGATTTCTATATTCACCCCACCCTATGTTGAGAACTATACGTCAAACACCCTCATTATCACGAGAGATGGTGTCTTTCCCAAACATCCTGGTGGGAGGATGGTTGGATGGATAGCCTCTCTTCCCTATTCTATCTTCCAGGCTGTGGTAGCCCCAAATTCTATGGGTAGGTTATGGTTTGAAAGGACCAAGGGTGTGAGGGAAGGTTTGTCTTTCCCAGGTGTCTTTGGGATGAAATGTGTTGTGCTTTCCAAGGTGTCTCTAATATGAGGTGTGGTATGTAGCCCAATTGTTTACAGGCATGATGTGATGTGGTATGTGTCCCATGTTTCTACGGTTGGAATATGATGTGGTATATGGACCAGGTTTCTGTGAGTGGGATGTGGTTTTGAGGACTAAGTGTGTGCGAGGGGGTTTTGGTGATGTATGTTCAAAAATGGTGGATGTGCCAGAACATTTTTTGTTAAGGTGTGAGAGTGGATAATCAGAGGTAAATTGGTGTAAGGTACCCTATAATCGATGTTCTTTATATTATATTACATGACTTCAGTTATTTGGTTTGTGTGCCTTAGTGAGGTTTTCATGGTTAGTTTATCGATTTAGGTGTTATTTTGGCTCTTCTATTTTCTCACAGGATCATTAGTGTGCTTCCTTCACATGTGCATGAGATACATTGTTTTTCTTACTTAGTATACTAGTATTCTCACACTATATATATATAACTGAATTCATGTTTCTAGGAGGATTATGTAGACCATATTAGGCCCTAATAGATTGGATCTTGATAGTTTTTGTGTCACTTCATAGTTTTACTTTTGGAGCATTACATTGGAGACTTTTAGTATTTGTATCAGTTATGTTTTAGAAATGTATGTGAGATGGTTTTTCATTTATTTATATATATATCTTGGAATCATTTTGTGGATGATCCATTATATTTCCCAATCATGTTTCAACAAATATGGTAATGCCTCTTTTGTTGTGATATTTGAATACCCTTGGGGACAGTTTCACACATGGGATCTACTAGAGTCGAGACTCAGGAGGTCATTATCTCCCTTTCTTCATTTCCACCCTAGGATACGCATCTTTAGAGGGATGTATTCGTGACACTCACAAATGAATTCACATATCTCTATTGTCCTTCTTCTGCACATTCATATAAGCTAATGTGAATAATTGAAAATCATGGGGCCTAAAAATGATTGCTAATCTGGATAGTTGTTGTAGAGGAGATATCATGATGATAACCACCCTCATTCCATAAGCTTCAAGATAAAAATATTTCTTGATGTGATGGTTTTAAATAGTTGTTATATTTATAATTTTTCTTAATTTATACTATATTTGTTTTATATATACATAATTTATATTTATTAATTTATGTTTCTTATATATTTTTTGGGTGGTGATTTATTTTAATAGGTTAAGGGTTTATTTAGATGTCATCCATCACAAGATTCTTTTAATACCTCAGCACCAGTCACAATCCCCTACCCTAGTAGAGGTGGGTTTAGGGAGATCACTTAATGGTAGGTCAAGATGTGACATGATGTGCACCAGGGAATGGAATTACCATGATTGAATTTGTATCAACCAAATTAGATTATAGTGTATTTTGAAACATAGAAATATCATTACTATGTTCTTTGTAGATATATCATACCATAGGTGAACCGAGTAAAATAATCATGTTCTTTTTCCTTTCTAATTATGTATTTTTGCATCATATTAAATGATATATAAGGTAAGGGAAGATATATTCAATGGTTTTCCTTCCAACTATGGAATATGATCTAGAATAAGGGTTAACCCAATAAGGGAAATATTTTGATTGAGTAACACCCATATCCCCCCTCCCCTTATGGTGTATGCACTCAACTTTGTCCCAATAGGAATAATTCTCAAAAAAATAAGTTGAAGTGTTTAATAAATTCCTAATAAAAAATTTTTTTATTTAAACATTGAAATTGTCCAAAAATATACTAATTAATTTTAATAAATTATTTAAAACAAGAAAAAATTCAATGAAATGTGGATAATTTCCTTAATCGAATAATTTTTAAAAATAGTTCAAAAGACACTGCAACCAACGCTACCTGATCCCGGGAGTTTTACCATAAATTTTAATAATAGAGAATTTTAATTTGAAATATAATTATATAATCATAGTTTAATTATACATTTGATGTGCTAAAAGTGTTTTAATATCTTCGACTACATCAATTTAAGTCAACGAATTTGGATTTACAACTCACTGATCAAATATTCAGGTATCCCTAATGTATTTGGGAATTTTTTTTGATAAACACTCATAAAAATATTTTTACAAACGTTTTATTTTATTTATAAAGAAAATTTTATGTTTTTTATTATAATGATACCATTCATAGTATAAAACAAAAGTTTTTTTAGTTACTTAACGTAGTATATTTTCTTTTTTCTTTATTTATGGAATTACATTTGAGATGGATATATGATTAGAATTTTTATCTTTTAACTAAAATTTGATATTAAAAATACAAAAATTTTAGAGTTATTTTTTGAGACTAAGATAATTTATTTGTGATCATTAATTCATAATATTTATATATCTATATAACAATATGGTTTCTTTGTAAGGTGTAGAGAATTAATTCAAGTGAATTAATTTATGGAATAAGCCTTCACTGATGGATTTTCAAGCTAAAATCATGGTTCAATACTATGACTGTGTCTCAAAAAACCACAAATATCAAATATAGTCATGGTTTTATAATTCGTGGATAGACTGGATTTCAGAATAGCTAGATAGTCACGGTTTATTAAATCCATATCTATATAGGTGTATAGTTATAGTTAATGAAATAATTACTATAGCCTATATATTCACACATGGCCATAGGTTTTCTAAGAGGATACCTTATTTCTCGGATTTCATGATCAGAGAAATAGTAGGTGGAAAATAACCAGTGGTATTTGAACCCTATTTCACCCTTCTATAAACACATAAATTTTACCACTCCACTAACACATGACATATAAACATATAAATAACATTTTTAACAAAACATTAAATAAATTTAATCATTATTATGGAATTGATAATTAATTATCCCTTAAACCCTATAATCATGGTTCTCTAAGATCATGTATGTAGGGGAACCTATTAATATATTTACGGAGAACTGTGGCTAAAGAAGCATCATATAGAAAAGACATTTCCCACGGTGTCTCAGGAAACCCTATATCCAAATTTTAAAAAAAAAATAACTTTAGACTTCTATATTGTGTTTATTTTCATAAAAGTGTAACTATAGACATTCATTGGAATGATTTAGAATACTATGACAATAGTTTTATAACCATTGGTTGACATTACAGTGGTTATTCAACAAATCATGTATAACATTTGTTTCTACTAGAGTAATGGAATTCATGATGATAAGTTACTATAATTAATGAATTATAATAATGGATGAGTATAAAGTTTACTATTCTATTGATATTTAATTTTACATTATGACTCCTTCAGGAATTTCTCCATAGATTAGGATTATTGAGAGAAATAATTAATTTGTTGAAATTAATTTTCGATTTTGAATTTTTCATAATGATGGGGATTTGAAATTTTTGGGTTTATGTAGAAAATAAAACGAGAAAATCATTGGGTTGAAATTATGAGAGACATTTCAAGAAAATTAAGAGATATAAAGAGGATATTGTGAATAAATAATTAAAATTTTCATGCCATATTTATGGAGAGTATGGTATGTTGGTCCATTAATTATATGGATAGGAATTTTATACCCTTATTTTGAGAGACCACTCAAGCGATTATGGTTGTAATGAAATTCATACAGATCAATTCATGGTATGTGATTAGAATTCATAAAGGTCAGTTGAGATAATTAAATATGTATAATTTTTTTCAATTATATCATATGTGTTTTTATTTCATGTTTCTTACGGTTTTCATTTTTAATAAAGACCTAATATTTATTCCCTTAAAAAAGGCATTGAAGAGGGATTTTTTGATATTTTTTATAGGTTATACCAAATCAGAATAGGGGTTATCCCACTCACTAATAACTTTCCATTCCGACTATAATTATTCTACATTTTACAATAGTAGAGTTATATAGGGTAGTACCAAACGGCATAGAGACTGTGAAAGTTACTCAGCTTCTTGCCAATATGGAATGTTTTATACCAAAATCCTCAAAAACTGAGAGTTGTAAACTTTTATTACAAAATAAAGATTTATGTAGGATTATTATGATAGAATGTTGAATTATACCTCGAACTTATCCATTATTTGAGATTCTATGGAAAATATATATGAAACATCATCTAGGTAGGTGTATTTATTATATTTTATGGGTGGGAAAATTCATTATTTTATTTTGATTGATTGTGATCTTGAAATTGTTTTTCTTATCTATGTTTTATGAAAAATAAAGATTTAATTTTAATATAACCATAGAATAAAACACTTTTTTATATATTCGATGATGGGTTTGTTATTTAATTAATTAAATGAAATTTATTTTATTTTCTTAAATGGTGTAAGTGCATGTGTGATTATTTTTTAGATATAATTATGAAACCTATATTCTTCTTCAATAGTAAGGTTGGGAACATAATGAATTTTCAGTAATAGTAGAGATAACTAGATTGTGATAATTCATTCTTTTTCAGGTTAAATCATAGGGTTCAGAGTAAAATGTGTGAATAGGTGTCAAATTTTTTAAATTGGATAACTCCAGCTAGTAAATGTCTAATATTGAATTGTTTATAATATTCTATACCTTAAAATTATCTTTTTTAAGAAGTTATACTTTTCCCATGATTTTTAGGAAACAATTATTTTCTATTTTTTTCATAGAAACTTTATTTTTTTGATTGAATTATTAGGACATATATTTTTCATGAAAATAAATCCCTAGAATAAAAAAACTTTTCAAAATAATCAAAAATAGTGGTTTTATTTATGGTGTTAAACCATAAAACTTGGTTTCTTGAGAAAATATTTTCAATATAATGGGGTCAGACAAAATTTTTTTAAATTTTATTTGGTAAATAAACGTTTTAGATTAAAAACTTTTTAATTACCAATGTGGGTTCTCATTGTGTCTATTTATTTTTCACATGTATGAGAATTTATTAGAGTATCCAAAAATAATTATTGGTTTTACACTCATCCCTATATAAACTTCATTAATTATTGTAAAGGTAAAGACTCATAATTTGTTAGTTAAGAGCCATATATATGTTATGAGGAGTAGAAGGATGATTTGATGGAAAGGAAAATAGCCATTTTATATATCTTGAGTTATCATGTGTCATTATACTTTGATGATAGATATTTTAAAACATATTTTTTCTGTGAAACTATAAATTTAATTTACCAATAATATTTATGGATGAATTATTTAAAATTTTAGTTACATGTTGTGATGGAGAATAATTTTCCAGTGGTTTATTTTATATATTGGTAGATGTTTCATTACTTTATAGATTAATGAAATTATCTTGAGGCCATGATATGATTTGATTTCGGTATCTTAATCTGGGTCCCAAAGTCAAGTGGTTATAATATAGTATAAAATAATGGCTTTCAGTATAGTTTTTTGATGTCTTATAGGTATGGATAATATAGTTTTTATAATATTTAATATACATATAAAATTATATAGAAACCCATTTTATAGAAAACCTCAAGTTACCAAAATTCCAAAAGTGAATATATAGTTGATGATGACCTTGAAAGATTTTATTATTTATTACACGTTAAATCAAAATGGGTTTGAACTGGAGAGATTTAACGCTTTTTTATTTGTAAGATATTGAATTTAATCCCATTTATAGGGTTTTAAAAGAAAACAAGGGTTATGTTCATGAAATCTATTTCTGAAGACACCATGATTTTCAATTTTCCCAAATTAGATTTTAAAAGATAATTATTTATTCTTTTATGTGATTAAATTTTTTAAAAAACATATATGAAAAATAAAGGATTAAGAAGCCACTAAGAAGAATAATAGAATAATATCTATACGATAATGAACATTTAGAATGGTGTAGTTGATATTTTTTATATGTCTTATAGTTTTGATAAAAATATTGATGTTGGGTATACATGAGGATGAAGTGGAAGATAATGCTTCTAGGGATCCTAATATTTTGAATGATATTATGAAAATTTTCCAAGGGATTATAATGAAAATAATTAATATTTTTTAAGGTAGGTATATAAGACCTGTGTATTTAAATAACTACATAAAACTATATTAAGAGGTGATGATGGGATATAGAAATCTTAGGAGTGGTTGGAGAAGATAAATCATATCTTTTAGTTATTTTGAATACCTAATACCTCAAAGATTGATGCTAGTCCATACTTGTTAAAGTGACTGAATAGGAAATTCTAGGAATTAATAGAGTAAGTGGTTAAAGACAAAGATATTAAATGGGAAGGATTCCAGAAATTCATTTCTAACCAATATTTCATGAAAAAAATTGAGGTTGAAAAGATCACTGCAGTTTTTAGATATCGAGTAAGGTAATATGTCATTTATGAAATATATATGAAATCTTATTTAAGTGATAAGGTATTTTCTAGATATATTAATGAATGAAAAGTTTAAATTTAAAATATTTCAGTTTAAATAGTGACCAATGATATGGTTAAATATTATTTTACTAAAACTACCTATTTATATAGATGTTTTTAGTGTTTTCACTTCAATGGAGAAAAAAATCAAAAATACTCAAAAGGAGACTATGTTTCTCTATCATATATATGTGAGAATAAATTCCTTACATTTATATAAGATGAAGAAGAAATATATTAAATGAAATATTATTGATTTATATTATAACATCTCTTATGAGAAGAGTTAATTGGTGTGTTTCTTGTGAGAGGAAGTGGGATGTTTAAAGTAAAAGTGTTCATCCCCAAAATAAACATATTTAAAATTTTTTATGGTGGGAAAATTGATGGAATATTTTTTTATATTATCAAGATTAATATGTGGGGGATAATTAAAGAAATTTCAAGGATAAAAGATTCAAAATTATGGAATTAATCAGGATGAATTAGGGACTTATGGTGGGGAGACCTAATCATAAATAAAGGTTAACACCATATAAGAGTTTTTTAAATATCTTAGTAGTTGGGTGAATAGAAAATTAATCAAAGGTAAATATAGGAACTTCTACTATGTTAAATAACATTATGATTAAATATATGATTATTTTTTTATTTTTTGATATGGTAGAATTATGCTCATTTATCTCTGTGTTCTTCTTTGATCAGTTGGGAATATAATTAGAGTTCATATTTTTTTCTTTAAATATTGATACCCCACTTTTATAAAGGTTGGGGAAAGGATTTAGGAGTCCATCTTAATTTATAATTATTGGTTGCATGGAAATATCATGTGATCTTTTACTTTTTATGTTGGAAATTTATGATTTAATTATTAAAAATTGATTGGATGACTAAATTCAAGGCTCGAGTCAAATACTATAGTGGAATATGTCTTTTCAAAAAAAAACTATATTATACCATTAAAACTTTTAAATAATATTGGGATATTCAATATTTTTGTAATTTTGGGTGGAAATTGGTTAGATTTATAATTTTTTCCATTAACACTAGATTGTATTAAGAGTGGTTTAATGGATCAATAATCAGATGTTTTCCTCAATTATTTTCAATACTACCACTTAGAATGTTGATTTTAATGTTAACCAAGTTTCTAGGAACATTCCATGTTTCTTTTCCTTTCTATCGTATAGCACTAACAAAGATAATAGTATTATAGGTGTACCTAGATGAACATGATAATTACAATTAGTGTTTCACTATGGTATTCAAAAATTCCATTTTCAACGGAAACCTATGGTAGTTTTTATTTATATATCGTCAATTTATAGTTAAACTTGGTGACCATAAATAATAAATATCATTTATCTTGAATTGGTGATCTTTTAACCAACTAATGGTAGATCTCTTGTTTTCCCTAAATGAAATTTTGTCAAGGGATTATAATTTAATTTTCAATGAAGAGTAAATTTGGAAAAAAATTATTTTGAAGCCACTAGGTAATTATTAATTTCTAGTCATGTCTTTTGGATTAACCAGTGTACCTATTGTGTTTATGGAATTGATGATCCCAGCCCTCCAAAAAAATCATGATATGATTGTCAAAGAGTATTTATGTGACATTATAATATACTCACAAATGAATTTGGATCATGGTAATCACCAAGTTATAGATTTGGAAATATTATATGAACCTATTCTTCATTCCATTTTCTTAAAAATCCCCTTATGGAATAAAAAATTGAAATTCATAGGCCATGTCATTTTTGAAAATGTAATTTTATTTGATAATAATAAGGTGAAATTAGTGATATCTTCAAAAAAACATATGACTGTATTTTATAGAAAAATATTCTTGGGTTTAGGTAAATATTATCATAGTTTAATTTTGAAAAATTAAATATTATTTTAACTAATTAGATCATTGAATTGTAAATGAGAGGTGTTTTATTGGAATTTAAAGTGTTGTGAATCATTTGATAAATTGATGTAGTGGCTTATTTTAGCCTCTCTTTTCATTCATCCCAATTTATGAGTTTCTTATAACATATATTGCGACACATATAGATTTATCTTAGGATGTAATCTGATGAAAGGATGAAAGGATGAAAGGTTATGTAATATGGATCTTCGAAATTAAGGCACCGTGAAAATAATTATCCCATAAATAATTTAGAAATAACTTTTTTTCATGGTTGGAGGATATTGAGGCATGACTTTCTGGGTGAAAAAATATTTTTGTATACAAATCATGATAATTAAAAATCTATTTTCACACATTTTGATTTCAATTAAAGAAAATATAGTTGTATAATGTATCATTAAACATTATATTTTATACATATGTATACATCAAGAAAATCAAATGTTGTGGAAGATTATTTAAGTTGGTAGACTGTTACCCAAGTAGTGAAGGAATATGAAGAATAATGTATATTTATAAAATTATTTACAAAATTTCATATATAGGTAGATAAAATGATGAGTGATGCCTTTCTCCATAGTTTTAATATGACTACGATTTTGATAGACTGAGAAAAAGAAGAATATTTATCTAATAAATAGTATAAGATAATGGGGTTGTCCATATATGGTGAAAAAGGACATCTCACTGTAGAGGTATTAATTTTTCTATATGTTTAATAAATTTTAAAGAAATTTAATATTTTTATATTTTTTAATTTTTAATTTTTGTTTTTAAATAATTTTTTTATTCACATAGTTTAGGATAGATGGTTTAAAAGAAATCATTCTATTACCCTTACATGGTGATGTTTCTTATTCATTTTGAATGTTCACAATTTAACCCACAAAGGTAGCACATGGTTTTCATAGATTCTAAGAGAAACTATACATCTTACCTTTTTGTGGGAGTTGTATAGTGCACAAGTTTTGTATGATCTGGGTTAAACTTTCAGTAACAATGAAGGTGTATATAAATTTTAGTAGTGTTATTTTCATGTTATGAAAATTGTTATTAAACCATCTGGCCAAACCTTGTGGAATAATTTTTTCATTATAGTACCTCCTTCATGGTTGGAACACGCATCACTAAATCATGTGGTCTAACTAGGATAGTTTCCCATAATTCTATTGTTTTTTTCAAATTTCTCTTATGTTAAATTATGGTGTTTCCAACTCTTAATTTCTTTCCCCTTCAAGAATCTTGTCCAATGCACACTTCTATGATAATTATACTCCATTAGAAATTTGAATCCTCTTCTACCTCTCTTATTGGGAATATTTTAAGTTAAGCCCTTTATTCAACTTATTTTCCTTATTCTCATACACCCTATACTTTTTTACTATAATCTATCCCTATCGCTTGATGGCTAGGTCCATTGAGGTTTATATTTGGGGTTTAGGATGTAATAATCAAGTTTTTTTTGTCTAGGGCTTGTGGAGGACTCCTTAAGGATTTTTCTGAGAATCTGTTATCATAGGAAACAACATTAAGATTGATTATCATTAAACCAAGGTAAGTGTTTTTTGAATTGTTTTAAAATAACATATAATTTCATGCATAATTATTCTAAATGAATTAATTGTTAAATTAAATGTATATGTGATAGTTCTGATGAGTTTTAAAATAATGTTGAATGGGTTTTTCATTTGGAATATATATTTTACTTATCATTTCAAGTGGTACATTAAATTACAAGTTTTTTAAAATCAATGAAATAATTGGTTCATGTTAAATAAAATGTTTGAAAATATTTTAAACCTATTTGGATCAATAATTTAAATGAAATTGAAATTTTATATTTTATGGGTTTTAATGAAAAATGTGTTAATTATTGACTTTATTTCAAAATGGTATTCAATGGTTTGTTTTAAAAAATGTTATTAAAGTGGATTTAAAATGTTGTAAATTAAATAATTGTTTGAAGTACAATTTCGAACCATTTTGAAAATGAATCATAATCCCGAATCTATCATAACCCAACCAACTAGGGATCTCTTGTTCAATGGTTATTTGAGTGTATCAATCTCAATCCTACCTCTAATAAGTTAGGGGTTGGGGAATAATATTGAGTAGGCATAAAATGAAATGGTAGGCCTTAGCATAATCTACCTATATGCACCCACATGACCATCTCTTTGAAAAAAGAGCAGAGGAATAATAACATACTACAACATCTACTGTATAAACATGCATGTAACATATTCTTGGGAATACATAAATTAGAGTATATTAGTATAATATAAATTATAAAATGAGAAAAATACATGCCCATCTAGAAATATAGAGGATCCAAGATTGAAATATACTATAAAGAGTAGGGTGGTTGAGACCTCATCCCTAGATCCCAAATTCGGACCCCCAAACACATTTAGTGACACCATGTACTACTAATATCCACTAATAACAAGTCTTATAAGGTCACTAATAAAATACCTATCATTTGAATAAGACACGACATGTGTGGGAAAATAACATGTTTGGATGAGTATAAACAGGCCTAGTGAGACACACTAAAATAAAAACAAAATAGAGCATCAAGAGAGAGTAGAAATTTCAACACCACAAGGTCATGTCAAAAAAATATGACACAACAAACATAATCAAAACATCCATAACCCAAATATTCCCAGAAAAATATAAAAAGAGATAGAAAGTAGATTTCCATCTCTATAGTTCATCTAATAATTATGAGTCAACAAAAAAATTTGAATTTCCATCTCTAATGACCACCATCACATGTAACCTTCAAAGAATTTTTGTGGAGGGGCCCACACATCACTGCTATGTTCCACATTAAGAGAGATTCAAAACATCTATGGAGGAAAATTTCCCTATCAAAGATAAATTAAGGGGGATTACATGTCCATAGATAGAGGACCATCGCCCATTTGTATTCTAGGATAGTTCTGAATCTACCTATATAAATTTTCTTTGGGACATTCTCCCTGGTGTGACTGGAGAGTTCCAACCCCAAAATCACTCTGATGATCCTACCTGATCATTGACATCGCTAAGCATCACCTGAAGAAGTATCATTATTAGAACACCTAACATTGTATCTCATATTACACTACATATTATAGAATCAAGTTCTACAAGAAGACACACTCAAAATAGGCTACTCATGGGAATAAATCTAATTTTATATGAACAAAATATGTAAGGTAGAAGTTCATGGGATAAGTGCATGACATTTACATGGGGTCACATGGTGTGTGACCTCACCTCATCGCATGGGCATGTTCTCCCATAGACATGGATTAGGTATCCATGTCATTACTTACAGAATAAATTTGTGATATATGGAATATATCATCCACTGAAGGAATTATCATTTCCTCTAAACCCATTCCCATGTACTTTGGTCATGATTGTGTAGCTTGGTCATGTCCAAGTACACAGTTGTGTCTGCGTACTATGGTCATGCATGTGTTCCAACCATGTAAATTCAAGTGTACTCCGAAATTATACACCAAGCCTCCAGCACTGAATCCCACAATTTCTATGGGATATATATAGAGTGTGATATTTATATCCCCCAAAAACCCAAGACTCCATAGATAGTAGATTACATAGTGTGTGTTCATCCAGACTAAATGTCGTGTGGTTGGGTTTTCCATAGGCAGTAACGCCTGGTCTTCACACGGCTTACATATCCACCCTAACTAAAATTAGAAATTCTGTTTCATCACCTAAAATAAAATGGGAATGTCTCTGAGCATCGATTACTAGCCACTAGTGGTCAACAATTGGAATCTAATCACCTGTATGGGAGTACATCATGCATCTTCCGATGTTCGGGGTCCTAAAACCCATATCCATCTCCCAAAAACTACAACCCCATCATGATCCATACCCAAATATTCAATGATTCTATCATTAAATAAAATAGAAATAATTTCAGGTTTTAATCTCCCTCAATCCCACCCCTATAATGTCAAACCTCAACCCATGGGTCAATTGAAAAAAATGAAAAAAGGGTAAAAGCACACAAAAAAATGTGTTAAGCATTGTTTGTCCAATACAATATTGTAAAATGATAAACGAATTGTGGGATCAAGGGTGATATCATGGAAAAAGAAATAAATTGGAATAGAAAAATAAATATATAAAATAGTCTCATGAAAAGAGTATATAATCACAGATCAATGAAAATATGATATTAAAATCAATGTCCATCAATCAAATATGGAGTAAACCACAAATAATTAGTCCCAACATAATAATGGAAAATCTTTGATGAATATCATGTTTATAAAGGATAAAGGAGGTTTTCTTCTATTGATGTTTTTAACTTAATTCACCTCGATGTAATCGTTGATATGTATACTAAGGTTTTTTAATGCCAATGAAGAATACCCCCCCCCACTCCAATCTTTATAGAGCTATATGAATAAAACTATAAATTTTATATAGAAACATATTTATAGGGGGATTTATTTTTAGGATTATATAACAAAAACCAAAAAAAATATTTATATATTTTATTAAGAACACCTACCAATGCTAACCTCCTACAGAACTTCTGACTCTGACTAGGTTTATGTCATGCTAAGGGTAATCCCCACATTCCGGAACCAACCAAGGTCTCTGATTTCCCATTAGAGGTTCCAAAAAATTAAAACCCCATTTATACGATAATGGTGTGCATGTATGCCTTAAAATATATTAATTTATGAGGTACAGAGAGACCCAAACACTATTCAAAATATGAGGAAAAATCAAAAGGTATGCATATAAATATTCAAAGAAATAATCCAAAAAACCCAAATTTGTTATAAAATAATTTCAAATAAAGTACCGTTTAGAACATTTAAATGGTACCAAAATAGTTTGTGCTCATTTGAGACACTCTTTCTCCTATATTTGAATACATTTCAAGGATTGATGATCAATATGAATGTTATATATGTTTCAAGTCATATGGTTTATATATGAATGGGTTTGTTTCTTATGAGGGAGTATAAGGTGGGAAAAGCTGTACTACCTCATATTATTTTTTATTTATTTATTAATAACCTCCAAATTATTCACATGCTTGGGGATATTATGTGTAGTATTGAGGTATGTGATATGATTACTACCTAGTCTTGATTAGATATAATATATCCTCTATGAGGATGGATGTCCTAATTCTATGGGGGGAGTGACATTGGTGGCTCCAATTAAGGGAATCTGGTTGGATATAGAAAATATAATGAATTGATAAGCCTATATATTGTTCTAAACTGAGTAATTGTAGGGTTCCATTGGAGAAAAATTTAGTAATTTCTAATTTTTACCAGATTAATCTATCTAATTAATGTTAATTATTTTGTGTTCCCTTATTTGATTTTCACTAATGGAATCAGATCTTTCCATTTTTTATACTCTTCTATTTTTTAAATAGTTTCATAGTGTTATATTTCATTATTATAACATTTGGAATATCCATTTATAATACATTAACGGTTTTAAAAAATGGTTTTTTATGTGACATAAAAATTGGATTTAAAATGTTTTTTATTAAAAAGGGGTTTATACCCAATAAATATTTTTAAGTGATTTCTCTTTTGAAAAAAAATCATGATTTTATAAAATTATTTGAAATTAATACTGGCTTTTGAAAATGATGTGAATGTAAAACCTAGTTTTTATTGTTTTCAAATGAGCATAAAGTGAAATTCCATTTGAATGTAGTTTTCAAATTCTATGGTGCATACCTATTGGGATTGGTTTCGATGATGACCAATGTAAACCATTAAGTTTATGCTGCTCTAATGGTGTCCTTTAAGTGACTTGGCTCAGTCTTCTTCCACTGCGGTTATTCAGGTCAATATTGGATTCTGATCAAGAGAGTTAATAGGGGTTATATAGATACGGTATAATATTATTAGGTTTTATTTTAAATTTCATATGTATCATCTTATGGCCCAAAATCTCGTTTGGCTCTGTTTGTTCATTAATATTCCAATTTCATGTATCGTATGATACTTCACTACTATAAAATAGGCTTTTCAGTGATAAAAATATCCTTTATCAATTCTAGAAAATTTTTGACTACCAGAGAAATATTAAAATCCATATTATTTTATTAGTGTTTACAAAAGCATTGATAAATGCACTTTTATCAACACTTATAGTAGACCTGATAAAAGGAATTTTATCAATGATTATAGAAGAACTGATAAATTATACCTTGATATGTTATTTTAAAAGGACTGAAAAAAATATCCTTTCTCAAATCTTTTAAAAGAACTGATAAAGGGCCATATTACAGTGTGACACAACATCACATTATAACGCAAGTGTAATGTGTTATAACAGCACTCCACAGAACCTTAAAAAACCAGATATCAATAAAAACAAGTCACAATATAGAATTTTTTATAAATTAAATTTACAAAACAAATAAATGGAAAAAAACTATATTACAGATTTTTGAAACATTGGTTTATATAATTACATAAATAAAAATTACTACATACATTAAAAAACATCAGTGTTCATTTCTCTTTTAATCTTGGCCCCAACTCAAGCTATTGAAAAAAAACTACCCCTACTTGAGAAAAAAATGCACTTGTACAAGAGAAATATTTTTTCGTTAGTAGTATTATAAAGAACTAAATTAACCAAAAGTGTTAATTTTACTAAAATTGATGTCAATTTTAAATAAAGACACACACTTGGAATCATACTATTAACACTATGAATCGTATTGAGGTTGGGATGATTCTAAAATATCTCAAATGACTTGTGGATTGTTTTCCTTAAGTATGAAAAAAATATGAATATATTTTCTCAGTTTTGAGTATGTGAGTTTTCTTTTTTACTAAAATGTCATTTTGAACTGGAATCATGTACTTTTGACTCATTCTAATCACATTGTATACAGTTTTAATGTGAAACAAATTTCTACACCTTAAAAATCACCTTCTAAATTATCAAGAATATTTGAACATGTTTGATGAGTTTTTATTGAGTGACATGTTTTGTACAAAAATGTTGATTTAAACTCATAACAGACACATTGAGTCATATTTGGAACATTGTGTATAGAATTTATGTGATTCTAATTAGTACATGTCAAAAATTACATATGTATTGTTTTCATAATGTATCAAAATAATACAAATACGTTTTATCAGTTTTTAGTGTGTGAGTTGTCCATTTTACTAAAATTTATGTCAAATTTAATTAAAAATATGTACATCGAGTCATATCATTCGCATTGTGGGTTTTATTGAGGTGAATATGATTCCTACACATATAAAATAACTTACAGATCATTTTCATAATTTATCAAAACAATGCAAATGTGTTTTATCTATTTTGAGTATGTTAGTTTCCTTTTTAACTAAAATTTAATTTTAAACTATAAAAAGAACATTAACTCATTATGATCACATTGTGTATATTTTTTATATGAGACTAGTTCCTACATGTCAAATATTTATTATGAATCATTTTCCTAAACTATCAAGGAAGATCGAGGAAATTTTATTAGTTCTCAGTGAGTGACACTTTTTGAACAAAAGTTTCAATTTGAAACTAATAATGGAGAGTTTAAGTCATATCAGGCACATCTGGAATTAGATTTAGGTTTGGATTATCTCAATATGTCAAAAATGATGTATGGATCATTCATATAAATTATCAACACAATATGAATTTCTTTTCTTAGTTTTGAGTAGCTAAGTTGTCCATTTTTCTCAAATTAATGACAATTTTAAATAAAATGGAGCTCTTCGAGTCATACTGTTCACACAGTATTCCATATTCAGGTTTGGATGATTCTTAAGCATCATAAATTACATCTAGATCATTTTTATTAAGTATAAAATAAATCAGAATGTGTTTTCTTAGTTCTAAGTTTGTCTGTTGTCTTTTTTATTAAAATCCCTTTTTAAAATTGAAACACTCACTTTTGACTCATTATAATCTCATCATGTATCGTTTTGATGTGGAATTAAATCCTAAAAATCAAAAATTACTTATTAATCATTTTAATAAATTATCAAGAAAATTCGATCATGTTTAATCCATTTTTAGTTAGTGAGACTTTTGGAACTAAAATATTGATGTTAAACTGATAATGGACACATTGAGTCATACCAGGAACATAGTGTATCATATTAAGGAGTGGCTAATTCCTACACATCAAAAATAAATTATTGATCATTTTAATAAATTATAAAAAAATCTGAATGTTTTTTCCCAGTCTTGAGTAGGGCAGTTGTCTATTTCACTCAAATTGATGTCCATTTTAAAAAAAAATACGCACTTTGAGTCATATCAGTCACACCGTGCACCGGATTGAGAAAGGGGCGATTAATATGTGTCTCAATGACTTTTGGATTTTTTTATTGAAGTATTAAAATTATCTTAATGTATTTTCTCATTTTTGAGTGTGCCATTTTCCTTTTTTACTAAAATGTCATTTAAACTGGAAAAACACACTTTGACTCATTCGATCATATCATGAATTGGTTGGACGTGGGAACAATTCCTAAAAATCACAAATGACTTATGAATATTTTTCTTAAATTATCAATAATATAAAACCATATTTGATCGGTTTTTAGTGAGTGACATTTGTGGAACTAAAATTTCGATTTTAAATAGATAGTGGATACATTTAGTCATAACAGGCACATCGTGTATCGGATGGAGGTGCCAATAATTATTATATATCAAAAATGAATTATGGATTGTTTTCCTAAATTATCAAAACAATATAAATATATTTACTCCCATTTTTGAGTATCTTATTTCTCTATTTTACAAAAATTGATGTCAATTTCAAATTGAACGAAGTAATTCGAGATAGACTGTTAACATCGTGTGTCGTGTTAAGGTACAGCAGATTCCTGCACATCCCAAAGTATCAAAAAATATTATATATCAATATACCCATGATATAAATTGAATTTATTTTTCAAAATAACAACACTTCATGAATAGATTTTAAAAAACCATCCCTTCTTGAAAAAATGAAATCGCGTGTATAAGAAAACAATTATTATATGGGTAAAACTAAAACAAAATAAATTAAAACTAAATATTTAATAGTTAATTAATTATATGGACAATAATTTTACTATGGATATATCAATATTACATATGTGATTGATCAGTGGACATAACTTAAAGGAATGTGTTGAATTTAAACACTATAGGGGTCAATGGTTTTGAGAGAGAAAAATTTTGTGGATGTTTTGGTGCAAAAACTCATGAAATTTGGAAAGACCACCCCAATGTGAACAAAATAATCTACCTTTATAATAAATAAATTATTATGAGAGTGATAATAAAAAGAAATAAACTAAATATTAATATGAAATAATACACTAATTCTATGGATAATTATTTTAATGGGAAAATAAAAAGATTACCTATGTGATTAAATATAAACAAAATCATTTTAATTCATATATATCCATGAAATATAAATAGAAATATTCTATAATAAACAAAATTTTAAATGAATAATGAAAATTAAATTGATTTCCTATTATATAATTTTTTTGTAAAATAGAGAAAATATATCATAATATTACCTTTACATCTTTACAAAAGTGTTTCCTTCAACATAGTTTATTATTATGAGTGATTGGAAACATAAATATTTCAAAAACAAATTTTCTATATGAGTAGTCAAACATTTAATTTATATTATATTAATGTATTATTTATTATATAATATTATGAGTAAAAACATAGTATATAAAAAGATGATTTTACATTCTCATTGAACAATTTTTTATGTTTTTAATGGTTTTAGGGATTTGGTTCCTCTGTGAAGAATCTAAATCCCATCCTTTTGGTCTCCTCTAATGAAAATGAAATTGTCTACATTGGGTCTAACATGAAGTGATTATGATCTACCAATAAAAGGGGCATTCATGATTGACTTTTCATCTAACCTGACATTTGTTTTAGCCTCCACTAGGACAAACGACTAATTCTTGTTTGTTTGATCATATTAATAAAATAATTTCATAGCTTGTGATTCCATTATAAACAGATCGTCTTTTTCCATCCAATGTTAAAATTCACATTCACGAAGCCAATTTCATCAACTTTCACTACAGTGATATTTTAAACCCATTTTTAATGAAAAATCAGTACTTGAATTGTTGTATAATTCAACTCATATATCTATTCCATAATTCCAAAATATGACACATTTTCATAAATTGTAGTTTTATCCTTGGTACCAGATATGTGCATCACTTCAGACACAATCTTAACACCATTCTTTCCTATCTCATTGCAGTGATCATGTTATTTTATATATAATGTATAATCATTGATTACAAAACCAGGGTAAGATGTAACATTTTCATTGAGTCCTTTTTATATCCACTGAATTTGTTTTGAAATTGAATTCAAATTTACAGATAAATCCTTAAAAATTTTATCTTGGAACCATCCTATAAACAATTGATTATTTGTATTTTATATCCATCCTTCAACCCTTGGTGGATTCAAATCTCTGTGAATTTCTTTTTGGAATTCCATGAATAGATCAAAATCTTCACTATTATATAAAATTTAAATGTTTGATTTCTCCGGATCTCCCAAGTTAATTTTGACAACATGTCATCCAGAAGTCATTTCACCCTTAAATAGTTTTCTATGACCAATCTTTAGGAAACCGATGCTCTCAAAATCTGAACGGTAATTAGTAAAAAATTCAATATCTTCTTCAACAATTTATCATTCAGCAAAAAAACCTTCTAGACAACTTTGATTCTTGACATACCCTTTAAAAATCTTCACATATCGCTCAATTAGGTACATCTATATGTAATGGATAAGACCACAATGGTGAACCTCTCTAACCAATTGAACCATTAGGTGGGCCATTATATCAAATAATGATGGTGTATAAAACATATCTAATCCACATAATATGACTGCAACATCCTTATCCATGATGGGAAACATCGCTGGTTCTATTATTTTATAATATATGGCTTTGAAAAAGAATCATAGTCTGGATAATGCCTGACATACATTTTGAGGCATAATATAACAGAACGAAACAAGCATTAAATGTTTCAATAAAACATGACAGTCATGTGATTTAAGTCCTTGTAACTTCAAATTAATCACTGACATGACATTATTTTTATTTTATGAATACCTCTTTGGGACTTTTACACTATTAAGAAAAATAAAAATTGATATTTTTTTGAGTCTGGATAAATTGTAAGCTACTAGATGAAGAAAATTTTTCCTTTTACCCTTCACTAGTTCCAACACTTCCCTTATCCTCATTTCAATTAAGTCTAACCTAGCCTTTATTCCATCTATAATTTTTCTAGAAACATTTAGTAATGCTCTACTAACACTATAAAATACAATTTTTATACATGCATGAAATCATGAAAATGTCTTAAAAAACAAACAATTCCAATATTGTAATTCAAAGAAAATTGATATCCTCTTCCAACCCGATTTTGTAATGTTTTTAAAAAATGGTTTACTAAAAAAAGTGTTAGTATAATTTAATTTATCATATAGTTCATCACTTATTAATAGAGATTTTTTTCACTATTTTTGGTATTCCCATTGAATTTTCTCATCCAGGATCAATTTTTATTTCATTGAGGTAAAAAATTATGATGTTCTAAAAAAAATTTCTTTGATGAATGTTTCAACCAAACTGAGTATTTGTGTTTTTCAAAAATGTAGCATGCCAACATTCCTTTAATTCTATGGCCTAATAAATTACAATAAGAGAGGAATTCATTTATTATTCTGTACAACATTCCCATCAATGTGAATTCTTAAATTGTATGAGCATCATACATTGTAACACATGTATCCCACATCAATTTTAGATTTTCAATCAATGAAGAGAAATAGACATCAATCTCATTACCAGAATGCTTTGGTATAGATATTAGTATAGGCAACAAAATGCATTTTCACTTCATGCATAACAATAGGGGAAATATTTAATTAACCAACATGATTGTACATGTACTATGAGTTCTATTCTGTACACCAAAACGATTTATTCAATATATAGATAATGAAAGATGAAATTTTCCTAGCTCATTTTCAAATTCAGCATACTTGTAATCAATTTTCTTCCACTGAGGAGAATATGTGGGATTACATAGGTTCCCATATTTAATTATTGTATATGAATTCCATGTTAATTGTCTCATAGTTTCTTGCAATCCAAATATTCTTCTAAACCGTGGAATGGGAAGAATGTACCATACAGATTCTGATGGACTTGATTCATTTTTCTTGTATTGATCTATGATACATGTAGGGAGTTTTATGAGTGATTCATAGTCCTTTTAAAACAATATGAAATCATTTAGAAAAGAAAGAATTTTTTAGAGATCATTCTGATTGAATGTAACATTTTTTTCTCATCATATATTTGCCATGATAGTTCATTTTATTCTCATAGTATATTAATTAGGAGACTATGTAGATCTCTAAAGCTTTTGTCACTCCATTCACTTCCAGATTTCAAATTATATAACTTTAAAACATCTAAAAATGTTGTTTATTTTGTACAACTAGTATTCAATAGTTTCTCAGAATATTTATTTAACTCCTCAAACTTCTTCATAAAATCATGATGGTCATCTTCAATTTCCATTATCATTTGTTTCATGCAATCTCCATTATCATTTACATAGATATTCATATCGAATGATCCATAAATGATAGTATCATCTTAATCAGTGTCCACATTCAGTTTTTTCCCATATTCTTTCCAAATATTATATATCAGATCTATTTTATAACAAATTAAATGTTATTCCAACTCTTATAGACTAATTTTTCATGAATAAAAACAATATAAACCGAGACATAGGATTTGATAAGGGTCGTTTGATTGCTCTATTACAAACATGATGAACTCTTTAACTCTATATTCATAATATTTTTTAAAATGATTAGAACTCATTCATTTTTGATTCATATCTATCCTATTGGATTCATAAAATTTTAATTTTTTACAACAAATAAATAAATACACTAAAAATATTCATTATCAAATGTGAAAGTTATGGACAATTATAATAAGGGAAACTAAGCATTTGATTGTTTCAAATAATTTTAGTATGCTGAAGAAAATGGTTAACTAAATTTAAAAAAATAATCATCCCATTATGGAATGATTTTATCCTATAAATTCAGTCAATGGTAAAATTTATTGAAAACTAATCCTCATCAACTCATATCCTGGACATTTATCATTGCATTTTTATTTTTGACACAGCCTTAATCACTTTTGGACATGCACCTTTATTGATTGAAATACACTAACTTGTAGTTATTTGTGGGATGACTAATCCTCATAGTAGTAAAAGTAAAATAAAAGAGACAGGGGATGAGTTTAAAGTGTTTTAGCAAACTAAGGAATTATTACAATTCAAATTAATGGTATATCAAATATATGAAGATATCTAAATACTCTTGGGATGTCATATCACCACACCAACCCATTCAAAGGATTCTAGGGTGGTCGTTACATCAGATCAACCCATCTTATTGATTATATGGAGGCCATCTAATACACATTTAACCATCCTCGAGATTCTAGGGAGGTCCATAAAGGAGTTGGCAAAAATTAGAAATACAAATCAACAAGATATATTATAAATTAGTGAGAAAAACACAACAACTCTAGGAACAGCTATCCCATACACATTTAAACATATATACATATATATATATATATAACATGGAATTTATAATACACATAATTTCGAAACAAATGAACACTTAAAAAAATTAATGAAAATAAATATAATGCCTTTCTAATTTGGAAATCCAAAACCATAATTTGTGAATAAATAATTATAAAATCACCCTTACATTATAAGTTATGAAAATGAATATATATATATAGAGAAAGATATATATATATATATTAATCTTTATTAAATAAAATAAAATTAATAAAAATATATATATCCCTTATAGTAGAATATCACAACATAGTAAAATAAAAAAAACCCCAGAAATTTTTTTGAAAATAGAGTCATTGAAAATAAATAAAGATGGAATCATCCTAACTATGATTTCTCTTAAAATAAAACAACACAAATCTGAGAGAAAAAAAATTGGACAAACCCATACACCATAATATTAACACATAATTTTAAAAACTAAATTCCCTTACATGAATTGCATAAATCAGGTTGTGTTACTGCTTTGCACCATCACCCAACTGAGAATTTGTTTAGTAAATCAATTTTTCCATTAATTTAATGGTTTTATATCCAAACTAAAACTTTTTATATAGTGGAATAAATATTTATTTAATTGGTTTATATATGGACCATAGGTGATTGTATAACATTTCAAAACAATTTCAAAATTAATCATGTAGAGAAAGCTTGGGTATAGATGTAGACAGTGAAGAAAATTTATTCAAAATAATAATTAAAAAAAGGATAAAATAGGATATCCAAATCAGTAGTCAAGCAAAAAATAGATCATAGACAAGGTGTTATTTTCATAATCTAAAATCAAAATAGTATACAACTGTTGGACCATAAATAACTGATGACATCATCGAAGAAGAAATCAAAAACAAAACGACACAGAAAGAAAATCAGAACCTATAAAAAAATAGGCTCACCTCTATAGTTTAAATAAAATTCAATGCCCTCAAATCCAAATCTCAAGTTTTTCTTCAAAAACCCTAACTGTAGGAGAACACCGGATGTCAGACAATGTTTGAGAAACTGGAGGCAGTCGAGTGGATTTGTGTGATTCGTGATTCTATTCACTAAGGAGGAGCACCAATAGTATGTGGCTTCCGTATAATGCTTCTGTTATCATGGTGGGTTCCAAAAAATTTAGGTTTTTTAAAATATATATGAACACTTTTATCAGTGCCTTCAAAAAATAATTGATAAAGATTCTTTTTATCAGTACATAAGAAATAATCACTAACAAAAGAAAAATTTATCACCAATTTTTTAGCACTGATAAAGTTTGGTATTTATCATCGCTAAATTTTTAGTGTTGGAAAATATTGATTTTAGCAGTTGTTCTTTTAGTACTGATAAAGCCTCTTTCTAATCAGTGCTATAAAAGTGGTGATAAATGATTTATAATTATAATAATAAATAAAAAATTGTAAATATATATATAATTAATAAACCTGTATAAATATAAATATAGTAAATATATTCCCTATTTAAATATATTTATTATAATTTAATAATTATTTAAATATGTAATTTTTTATTTATATTTATAAAAATATTTTTAAAAAGTAATATTTATACCATTATATATATTTATATAATTATATATATATATATATAGAAAATATACTCATTAGTTGGGTATACTTATTTTAAATTTAATAATTATTTAAATATATATAATAATTGAAATATATATAATTATTTACTTATAACAATATTAATACTTGTAAAAAATATTTATTTATTTATATTTATAAGTATGTAATTTTTAGATATAGTATGTACATTTATAAATATATTTATCTATAAATTTTTGTTTAAATATTGTTTTAACATTATTAATAAATAACTAATTTTAAATGCATTCATGTTAAAAATGAGTGAAATTGAATAAATTAAGAATAAGTACACTTTTAAAATTTTGAAAAAATGTATAAGTTTTGTGTGTGTGCATTGTATATAAAAATTCATTAGTTACGTATATGTGAAATCAATATAAAACATATTTTATCAATGTTAAATTGAAAAAGCAAACAATATTCAATTATATGTCAATTACTCTATGCAATTGATCATAGTTTTTAATTAATATTAATTTTTAATTGTAAACCATTATTCACTACATATATAACTATTTAATGTAAAGTGAATAAATATTTTTTAACATGTAAATCATATTTATATATATTAATATATATCTATATGTTTAATATATATTATTTTTTGACATTATCAGTAATCGTTTAATTAATAACATGTTTCATATTTTTCTCAATTTACTTATTTTTTTAATTTTCTTAATTTTCATTTTTCATATATATATTTATATATTTAATACACACTATTTATTTGTATTTATAATTTATATATAGTATAATAAACTTATTCATTTTTATCAATAATTATTTAATTAATAAAATTTGGAATATTTTTTTATAAACTCATTTATTTATTAATTTTTTTATTTATTTTAACCTTTATCACCACTAAAAAAGTACTGATAAATAATTACTATATGATCATGAAAAATATAGCATTGAGAAAGGGTACCGTTTATAAGTGCTAAAAAAGAGCTGAAAAAGGGTACCCATTATGAGTGCTAATAATAAAGCACTGATAAAGGGACCTTTTATTAGCACTAAAAATGATGATAAATGGTTAAATTTATCAGGGATTTCTTTAGAACTGATAATGATTCCATTTATTAGCATATATTCTACCTCTAATAAATATCAGCAATATTAAATGCATGTTTTGTAGTAGTGTTTGTCTCTTATATTCAGTTTCTTTTTTATTTATATGTCTTATTTTGATTGTATGTTTCATCATATATGGCGTATTTATTACATAGGGTTAAACTGCTCCCATTGATTATCCTTTGATATCGTTGCACAAGTTTCCAACCCAGTGCTATTGGGGATGAACCTTGGGTATGTATCAGCATTTATTGGGCTTCTCAAGGATGAAAAACATAGTTTTTTCAAGATAAAGTGGAATTATAGTATTCTATCCTACTTTTTATGTTGTGTATGGGAATTTTCAATTATAGGATCATCATTAAGACTCAATTAGGAGGTGCAGAGGAGTTCTTGTCAATTTCTTCTTTGCACTAAACTTCAATTTCACTGGTTGTTTGGGTTTGATTTTTTATTTTGAGTTCATTTGCGGAGTTCATTGATGCATTTTGATGTTTTGGTGGTATGTTTATCCCCAATGAGTATATATATGATTTCGGTTATATAATTAGTTTTGGGTATAAAATGATAAACAAACTCAGTCTGCACTATTAGAATTTGTGGTCTGGTGAACCCCGTGGTGCTCATGCAGAATGGTTCTGCAACCATAATAAATTCAATCACACATTTGGTGCACGGTTCACCTGATCATGTGTCCAAACTATGCACAATGTTGTTTCTTCTACATGTTTTTTTCTCTCTTTTTATTTCTATATTTATTTAAAAGATTTATAATAATGGAATGATGAAAATTAAGGGATTTTTATAGAGGTTTCATTATTATTTAGTTTATTTTTATTTGAAAATTTTGTTTGGACATTTATTTTTTCCCTTAGGGAAATTTTTTAATGTTTGGTAAATTATTTCTAGAAATTATGAGTTGTTCTATTTTTTAATTTTTTTTATAATGTTTTGTGAAATATATCTTTTTATTATATATTAAGGAAAATTTTGAAATTGTTGTATATTTCTTAAAATTATGTTAGTGGGTACGTTTTGGGTAAAACGTGTGTTTCAATTTAACAAAGATACTCTGAAAGGCTTAATTTTAAAATAGAATCTTTGAAATTTGTTATTTATAGGTTCTTCAAGAAATGTTATTTCAAAATTTAATTTTGAAAGTAATTTTGGAATAAAAAGGTGAATTTCCCAAGAAATAAACTGGTAATGAGTTTTGTCATAAGTGATTTTTTATGAAAGTTTCAAATTTTTATGATGATAATTTATGAGATGCTTTAGTTTTTAAATGGGGTATTATGAACAATTAAAATGAAAGTAGATGATTTAAAGGTTTTATTTATTATTAGAAAAAATAATTTTTTTGAACATTCTTGTTTTATTAAGTGGGTGTTTTTTATTTGTCTCTTATGTTTTTTTATTTCTTAGCTTTTCTATAGATCATGGGCTTTTTTGAAAATGTTCTATTTTAGTTACTAAATAGATCCTAGAAAGGTTTTAGGGGAGGTTTAGAGTTGTATTTGAACCTTCATGTGGTTCTTATAGTTGGTGGTTCTGCCCAGACTCAAAGAAGTGTGGTGGACCAAAAACTGCATTTCTCTTTAGGGATTCTTGGTTCAGTGACCTTCTTATCTTTTGGTGGAGTAATTAGGGATTCCTCTTGGTGAGACTTATAGGTGTATTCTTAGATACGTTTTTCCTTTCATGGTTAATTGTATGGGATATTTATTTTTTAGTGGTATTGAGGATATCATGGTTTTTCTTTCATGGATGGTAAGGAATTATGGAATATCAGGTGATTCATTTCTTATTATGTTTTTTGTTTGTAGCTTTATATATATTTTTTACATTGCTTGATGTTTTTTTGTTTTTTTTTTTGCAAAAAATGGGTGTTTTTTAGTGTTTTGACTATTTTGAGGGGTTGGATTGTGAGTCGGTGCTTTGGTAATTAAGACTGATGACACCTTCCATCAATCTATAACATTATGGTGCTAGTTTTTTGGGTTATTCCAAGGAGAGTTTTCTAATATTGAGTTCCAAGATTACCCATTAAGTAGTGTGGCGTATGTCTATAACTAATTTTTTTCCTATTTGGCATGCTTTTTAGTTAAAATTTGTGAGTATTTTGGTTGAAATATGTATAGATCTTGGTGATGGTTTTTATTTTTTGTTGTTTAGTTTCTTTTGGAAAAATTTCATATTTGGTTTTTAACTGGTTTCTTTGGTATTTCTCATCTTTAATGGATTTTGATGATTTTCGTGAGATTATCAACGATTCACTTTTATGGTTGAGGTTTTACCCTAATGTTTGGTATATTCCTTATCACTCCATTTCGATAATTTATAATTGGTGGGGATATCTATTCCTCGTCTCTATTCTTTTAAGTCATTTCCCCATTCTTAGCATTACGTTATACTTAGAGATGATTGAATTTTGGTGGATCTGACCAAGTGGTTATGAATATTGGTTTTGATTGGTGGTTTCCCACTCAAGGTTCTTCCAAGATGTTTCATCACACATCTCAACTTATTCAACATAATGTGGTGGTTGTTATATTTTAGTTACTTCTACTTTTTTGAAGTAGTTTTCAGTTGTAGAAAGTAGCATGGTGGGGATTTTATCACACCTAATTTCATGTTCCTAACCCAGTACATGAAAAATTAAATGTAGAAGAATACTAAATGAATTACCATTGCTTTCGCATAACCCCTTATATGAATGTGTGTAAATATTTTAAATATTTTATCACATTTAAACTAAATCATAAAACAATTTATAATATCAAATAAATATTTATAAATAAAGGATGGAATAACATAATATAATGTTCAATTAAAATATTTAAACAGGAGATAAACTATTTATGAGAAACTTAGAAATACAAAAAATACAAACATGTTATAATTTAACTGTGCATTAGTTAAATTCTATATTTAGATAAATATAAACACTTTGTATTCATTTATAATAAAAACTCCTTCATTTTATATTTTTATATGGAATTAATTTTAAATATATGATATCTAAAATATAAACACTATATATATTAAATATTCTAATATAATTTAAACATTCAGAATATCACAAATTTAATATTATATAAACCATGATCATGTCAACTATCAAAACCCCAACTGATGTGGTTAAAATAATTTCTCAAATAAGGCCTTTAATTTACGTAATTAGAATTACTAGTAATAAATAATACATAGTATAATATAAACTTATTTATATTATATTAACTTATAATTTACAAATCATTTCTAAATTACTCATATAATTTATAAATAAATATTTTATATTTTAATTATAATTCATTCCATGTAATTTCAAAAGGTGTATATTATTAACTTTTACAATTATGGATCTTTTTTTAAAAAAAATCCTAAAATTTTCATAATAATTTATAAAAAATTTATAATTAGTAAATTTATAACTCTTTATAAATTAAATAAGTATACTAGAAAACGTTCTTTTATCATTTCTAAACAAATTATAAATCATATAATTCAATTATTTTATTAAATTTATAAAAATAAAATTTTCATATATATCATATTTAAAGGTAAATAATAAATCATAATCTATATTATCCTTTATTATCTATCATATTTAATGATAGATAATCCTTATATGTGGTAATTAATATGACACATGGGTAGCTATATACTACAATATAACTTTTATTCTAGCATAAAAATGACACACTATTTTAAGAAACATGATTCACTTCTATCCGTAGATATGGCACCCTTTATTGTAGGTCACGATACATGTTAAGACAATGTAATTGTACTATATCACTAGATATGATATCCTAAGACAAATCTAGTAATTTGATAAGATATTATGATATATCGTGTCATAAAATCATCAATCACATAAATTCTACATCATTTACCATGATATCCCATATCATAATGATATGAATAGTTCAAAATTTATTACCATTTGTAATAATAGTCACTAAGATATCAATAGGATATATAGTTTCTTCATTTTTCTAATAATATTACATTAACTGAAATCATAGTTAATGTCTAATGACAATTATGGTTTTCTAAGGACAGAAAAAACTTGTTCAACATAATAAAATATAATAGAAGCCTCATTCCCAATATTACCTTGCTTTGTAAAAAATAAAATTATATATAAACAAAACATAGAATGTGTAATTTTCACTTATTATGGTTTTTGTTGATTTCTTTGATTGTTTCATGATTAAGGAAACTATTAATATGTAATGAACCCATCCCTCAATGGTGTATCCTCCAGCTGATCTAAATCACCTAATGTTCGGGTAGGAATCTCCTGCCAACTAGGGTATTCTAGTACCTCAGGTAGGAAATGATGGAGGATAAGAGAGCTATGGTAGATATAATTAATAGAAGATAAGTGAAATATTGAATAAAAAGCCTAAAAATGGAATTTAATCACCATATATCCCTTGGTACACTCTTTATTATTAAGTCATTTACTCATGTATCACATCTTGTATGAGTAATGCCTCATCCAATCATGCATTTATCATATAAATACATATTTGATTCACCATACGTTAAAATTATTATTGATATCCCATTTGGAAGATAATATGAGTGTTAATATTTAAAAATTATTTTCCATTAATGAATTATTGGAATTATGTATTAATCATATCATATGATTCATCATATTATGGTATTACAATTTATCAAAATCAAACAATACATATTAATTTAGAAGTGGCATGATATCAGTGTATTATCCTTTATGATATAACCTAATTTGAGGTATATGATATTCCTTGGATTAATGTATTTCTTACTCTACAACATGCACATATCATAAAACATGATATATCCGAAAACATCTGATGATTTCCACTGGATTTAGAGAATTCCATTGTCATCACCATGCTTCAATAACTAAACAATGAATACTTGTCAAATATGAAAAGGAGACTCAAATTAAATAATATTCAATATGGTAATTAATCTGGTTTTACCATTTCATTCCATTAATGCATCAAATGTATTCACATTGAGGTAAAAGAAGTTTCTAGGACTCCCAAAAGTGTTTACCAAAGTAGTAGAATATAAACACTTTTTTTTCTCCACTCTCTTTCCCATAGTAGTATCATGGATCAAAAACATCTGAGAAAATGATATTTTAATAAATGAATATATAAAAGTTTATCAAAAAAATAAGTGATAATTCATTTATTCATATAAATAAAAAACTAGTATAAAATATACAAAAATTGTACCTCTAATAGTATAAGGGCCCTCCTCGGTATCAGTGATAGACTACTCAATTTCATATACCCTACATGTACCCTGAAGCTAGATATGTGGATGAAATGCCTTCCCAAAATAATGTTCATAAAACTATATACTTTAACCACCTTTCTGAAATTCAAAATTAGGTATACCCTTAAATATTTAAATACCAAAAATTTACTTTTTACCAGACTAAGAATGAGATACCTAAATCTTCTTAGATCAATGCCTTATATTATCCAAATCACCCATCCTAAAAATTCATTGAATATACTTAATCTAGACACAAGGGTGGTACAAATTTTGTATAAAATTATAGTAGAGCTAAGTGTGACATGGAAATCCTCACTAGTTGATTTTGGTTAGAGGACTCCAAGATCTATGAGTAAAGGGATTTCTCCCACCTTGATTAGCAAATAAATCCACCACTAATCATCTATTCCTATTATAAATTTCCTCTACTATGAGACCCCTCACATTTTATTCATATATAAGGATAATCCTCAACTCTTAAACCTCCATTATAACCCATATACGCTATAACATTAATGTTTTATACTTCAAAAAATGAAAAAAATAGAATAACATCACTTAATTTTTAAAAGGTTAATTTAAACCCAATTCAAAGAATATAGCCTTAAATTCTTCATCTCTAATCACTTTTGGTGTGAAAATGAGTAGATCGATAAACCTTTCATCATATTAAATCTTCATCATTTTATATTTATTGTGTTCTATGAACTCTTAAAATTTAACATGCTTAAACAATTTAGTGTAAAATTACTCAATGAATACATCCTTTAAGAAATTCAAAGTTAACACGTAATTTTGATTTACATTTTCAATAATATACCACCATCAACATGCATCCCCTTCAAGAATAAAGGTCTCTATACAAACCCAAAAAAATCAGTGGTGTCTTTTCTATTGAATATATATTAAATTAATATTTCTATATAAATATTTCAATGAGTTTTATTTATAAACATAGTAAGAAATATTGATAATTTTTTTGAAAAAAAAAACATAATAGGCAGTGTATGTTCTTGGTTTTTTTAGATCACTCCCTTTCAATTTTTGTGAGTCTTGTGAGAATTTTTATGGAGTTTAGAAGAATTTTAAAGTATATAGATTTGTTTTTTACATTCATAGGTATACCATGTCATAGAGGTGGGTGTAGTGGTGGGCCTTTGAGGTTATTACCTTGGTTGTTGGTCATTATGAAGTTTGGTCATGGAGCCCCAGCTATTTTGGGGGAAATATTCCACCATGGGGTTTGAAACACTAATGGTGGTGGTTTTTTATTATATAATTTCCCTATAAGTAATCAAAAAGGAACCCAACCAAAATAATTATGTGTGGTACTTTTTCAAGGCTGGTGGTCTTGGGTGTGAGGAGACCACACCCAGGTCCGTGGGCATTTTTCTGGGTTTGGTGTGAGGAGAGGTCATCCTGTGGGAAATGGGGACCCTGAAACACTTCATTCAGGGATTTGTTTCTATATATGGTCTGGGAATTTCCATCCTTCGAACTGGTTGGGTGGAGGTCACCATGCCATAGTGTTGGGCATTGTGAGAAGCATTTTTCATGGGGAGATCATCCTATATAGAGTGGGGATTCTAAAACAATAGAGATATAAGGAATGGTGTTATGTGAATTCATGGAAAAATAAACACATGAGTGAGCAGTAAAATTGAGATCATGGGTATTCTATGTCATGGATGTTGTTCTGGTAGGCTAAAGTGATAAGTTATTTTTCCCTAAACCATGTTGGAGAGCCACAATGGCTATCTAGAGTGTGTAAATTCCATTAATAATGTTTTATTGAACGTAATAATTTTTTCAAAATACATTTGATTATATTTAAAATGAAATTATCATTTAGGATAAAAATGAATTCAATCGAGATATCCTTTGACCTAGGGGAACCATAGGAATAGTGGGAATCAGTATACTGTGGTTTAGGCTGGTTGGGATTCTTCTATAAAAAGAGGGTCAGCATAACGACCAAATGTTTTATCAATGGAAATTCCCTACTTATAATAATGTTATACAATCAAATGAAATCACAACAAAATGAACTAATAAGTACTATGTGGCCTTTAGACATAATATTGTCACTTTGGTGATTAGAATTTTGAAAACCTGACATACATGGTTTTTGATCTGTAAGATATTTGGAGTCTGATAAGAAAAATTTATTTTCTGTTTAATAGTAACCTACCCTTATGAATATTAACCTACCCTTTTTAATAGTAATATAACCATTATTAATATTAAATCTTCCAAAATAATAGTAACCCTTCCCTTGAATGTATATATAAAATTTAGGCATATTTTAAGTGATAATATGACCCCAGTAAAAGTATTTTTATTTTTGTAACTCATAGATAATTAATTATAATTAACTAATTAATTTAAAAAAATTATTTTCATAAAATTTGTTCAAAAATTAATAAATTTATGTCTTTTGGTTTAAATTTTTTTTTTAAGACCTTATGTAGTTTTTGAATGTGTTAAAAAATAGTTATAGTTTTAAAATCCATATTTTTCAAGTTAATTATGATTTTAATTAAAAATAAAATTAATCATAATTAAAAAATTATTTTTGAAAAATGGGGTTAATTTTTGGATTCTAAATATCAAAAAACAGTTTGGGTGCATTTTTGGGATTTTTCTAATATACTTGAATTTTTTATAAACAGTAAAATACATTAATTTGTGATAAATGATAAATACATGAATTATGATGTCATCAGCTGATGTATGGATGATGTAAGGCCATTATGTAGAACACACATTCACACCTAAATATTTTTTTTCATAGAATTATTACTATTTCTTGCCTTATGAAAAAATAATAAGCTAATGATTAAAATATTAAGAAAACTCTCCTCCCCTCCACTATAAAAACCACCCATACTCATGTCTTCTCTTACCTCCTCTCAAGACTTGTTCCTTCCATAAATTCTACCCAAATATATCCCCAAGATCCTCCCACATTTCCATCATCCCTTGGTCTCTTCAAAATACTAAAACCACTCTCATTAAGAGGATCTCAAGGAAGATTGAATTAAGAGGTAAATTCATCTTTTCTTTTATTTCATTTCATTTTCTAGTTCATTTGTATTATTTTCTATCCAGAACTCTTCTCATAAAAATATTATGATAAATATAGTACCTTACAAGAAATGGAACTTTTTTATGGTAATGTAATAGGTTTTTATCATTTCTCCTTTACTCTTCTTTTATACTAGTAGTAAAGACACCACCTGAGATGTGTTAATTTACGACATTCAAGGACGATTGGTTTTCAATTTCATTTACCATATATAATTATAGTCATGAAACAATTTTTATGGTTGAACCAAACTATCAAATATTTATTTTAACTTATGGTATGTTCTGGAATCCTTTTTCACACAAGATGTAAAATAATAAAACAAAACAAATTAATTATGAAAAAATATCCCCAAGTTAATCCAAGCATTTATCAATAATGTATTATATAATGATTCCACCTCAATCCAAAAAACAAAAAGAATTTTAAATCCATTTAAACTTATGAATTTTAAATAATAAAATATAACATCAATTATGTATAGTCACTCTCATCATACATGTGTATCTGAACATGAATATAAGTGAACCGATAATTAAAACCAAGGAAACAAACGTACACGAAAAACAAAATTGAACCTCATAACCAATCAAAAAGGTTAAAAATAAACTGAAATAGGTTATAATAATTCATTTACATGTAAAATAAGTTCTATAATTATTAATTAATGAACCTAGTTTTATTTTTCAGGTAATTTAGATCAGGAAAAGGTCACCATCAAACTTAAGGTAAGGGATCCTCTCTATTTACCTTTTATTCAAGAATGTCCTCTATGTCATGCCTTTTTATGAGTAATACCTAATGATGGGGTATGATTTCACACCTATGAATACTAACCTAATGATTTATATGTTATGGGAAACTAAAATTATCTATCATTAATCTCTCTTAGGTACACTTGATAACCTACTGATAATCAGTAAGGGATTCTACCCAAACCTTTTTTGTTCCTTCAGGTTTCCTTATATCCCTTTTACCAAAATGATATTATCTTATATTTTTATATTTATCTTATAAATGATTTTTACATGTTTCAAATTCATTTATCAATAACCTCTCATCATTCCATTTTGGGGATATACATGTTTTTAAATGATTCTCTCCTCAATAATTCACGATAAGAAAACCTGTTTTGAGGGAACTTCCCGATTTCTTACCAAATTTCAAGTGCAATAAATATTTTTTTTAATTCATTGTAGTATTTATAAAAAATAGTATTTTGATTATGAAAACCTTCTTGGTTCACTTCTAGTTTAATATAATGGGTGGTTCCCTTTTCTATTTTAAAGGAATTATATTATTTTCCTTAAAACTGCACATAAATGTTCTAATACTAAAATTTCTTAAATAATTTTTTTACATGTTGTCACTTCTACTTCAAATCACATACCATGATACCAGACTATTTTACCTTATTAATTTCCACATATATTTTATTTCTTTTCTTTCATGGACACTATTATGATATTCTCATTTGTTATGATTTATGACATGATTGTGGTATCCAATTTTTTCTCTGTCTAACCCTTATGTTTATGTAAGATTGATATTATATGATTCTTTATATGGAAAACATATTCATGATAGGTTAATATGGTTAAACCCAGATAGCACTCCAATTCATTGGGTGATGTTGAGTCTCATGAGTCATTATGTGTGACGGTCTTGGTGGTAAACCTTGTCTTGTGCTACAATGTGCAACAGTATTGGCAGTTAGCCTTGGATTGTTCCACCATGTGAAACTATCTTGGAGGTTAGCCTTGACTCATGCTAAATTCATTTTTTTTGTTTCTTCCACATTATTTTTAATCCATGTTCATATTATTCTACGTTTATATGTTATGATTTCTTATGTAACATGCCTTTTTATTTCATCATGTCATGCCTTCTATCCCATGTGCTATTGCTTTGTTCTTATGGTTATTCCCTTATTGTTCTTTTTAGTTCATCCCTTCATTCATGTGTTTCCTAGGGTACCCTATGTATATTTTTGACAACAATGAAATTTAGGAGATAAATTTGAAGATTTAATAAATAAATGTTTTATTTCATTCCATGATTTCAGTTTTATGTTCCTAGTCTTCCAAGACACTAGACTTCATGATCCTTGGCTTGTACTCTAAAGTAAAATTATGCTTAAAATCAGGTAATGTAAAATGTAAAATGCTAGTGTTCCTATAGTTGGTATTAGAGGATGGTCTAGTTATTTTTGGAAATTAGTAATATATCACCTTATTAAGAACCTTGAGGATGAGACTAAGTATAATAAAACAACCCTAAATTTTGGTAACTATAGAGTAAGTGGTTTGTCAAAAAAATACATCCCTGTCTTGATACAAATAAGTAGAGGTGGCTTTGGAACCAGTTTACCTAGGGTTAAGTCCCGAAGACACCGCTTTGAGCTAAACTCGAATAGGAACTATTGCACGATAATGGGACTTTTTGCACTCTTGGATGGACACACCTGTGGTATATGCTTTGGTAAATTAATGTGATTGGTAGAAATCATTATTAAGGGAATGAAAAAAAGTCCCATAAGAATATATATTAAGGAATAGATCAAGGATAACCTGTATTTAAACCTATGGAATCATAAGTTTGGATATACTTCTCCCTTACAAGTTTATCCTCTTATGTTCAAAGTTTCCTTTTTATGCTCAATATATAAGTATTCAAGCCCTATAATTGTACGCACTTTTTCTTGGTGATCGTTGGAATTAGAATAACACATGACAACAATCAATGTGATAGGTAATGTGAATATTTTCCTAATGATATGCCTGATATGATGGTAATGGGTGCTCAAAACATTATGATGGTACTTGTTAAGCTGGATCAAGTTATGAATAATAACTTGAATCATGTGGAAAAAAATCATTCTCCAAGGAAAGATAATGTTTCTATTGAATCATTCATGTGGAAGAGGCCCCCATATTTAGAAGATATTATAATCATCTCCTCGAAAAATAGGAGATTAAGACCATTGAAAAGATATTCTATGTCCTCAAGTGCTCAAAAGAAGAGAAAGTTGTGCTGAAAGTCTATCATTTTGATGGGGAAGCTAATTAGTGGTGGACACAGATCATTAATACAAATCTGCATGAGGAACTTGATTTCATGGATTGGGATTAATTCAAGAAATTTTTTTTCAATAAATATTTTACATGAACCCTCCATCTCAAGATAAAAAAGAGAGCTCCTTAGACTCAAGAAGAAGTAAGGTGATTCCATTAGGGTGTATGAAGAAAAATTCACAAGGCTTGTAAGGTACTTCTCTGGATTTGTCTTGAACACAGAAAGAAGGGTGGATCAATTCTTTAGCATACTAAAGTTGAGTCTATGAATACCATTAAACATTCATGAATTTAACATTTATGAGGAGATTTTATATTGTTCCATTAAGGTTTACATGGAGATCATAGACACTCAGTGGTATCCTGGGCCCAGTGAAAAGAGAGGAAAATGGAATCTAATGTGGGTGGTCCCGTAAACAAAATCCATGATGGAAATAAGCTCGATCATCCCACATGTAAAACTTATGGGAAGAATTATCATCGGAACTGCCAAGGAACTAGAAATTTCTTCAAATGTAGAAAGTTGGGACATCTGGCTAAAAAATATTGATGGCAAATGAAGAATCCCGCTAATTTGGAAGAGGAAAGAAAGGTTGTGATCAAAACATAGCCTGCATTGCAGTGTTACAATTGCAAGGAGCGTGGGAATTAGGCGAACATTTTCCCTATGTTGAGGGTTTTCAGTGGAAATCAATAACAACAACTAAGGAAACAAGGAAGATATTATTGTATCACTACTACTGAGGTGGAGCTGGACAATGATGTGGTGACAGGTACACAAGTTATTCATTCAATAATAGAAAACCTACAATTTGATTTTAGTTCTTAGAATTCTTCCATATCATGCAAGTTTAGTTTAACTATTCAAACACCACCTCAAATTTTGGCTGATAAGTTATCTTTGAGAATAGAAAATAGGTGTATTATTGGGTCCATGGATTATAAATCCTCCCTGGTTAAGATTTGTAGACTGAACCTCCCAGCAAATCTCATCATACTTCCTTTAGTAGAGTTCGATTATATCTTGGGAATGTATTGGATATCTTTATACAAAGCCAAAATCAACTATACCGAATGGTAGATTGCTCTTCACATCCCAAAGAAACCACTAATTCATTACAATTGTAAGGAGGAAGATGAATCTTTTTTATAATCATTGTCTCAAGTATGGATATTAATTCCTTATGACAAAGCATTTATAACTCAAATGATTTATACAAAGGAGAGAAACATGCTTGAATACATTCCCATCGTGATGGATTGCACAGATGTATTCCCTGAAGATATTTCTGGTCTTCCTCATGATCTATAGATTGAGTTCAAAATTTAACTTTTTCTTGGATCTCTACCTATATCAAAGACACCGTATAGAATGGCCATTGTAGAGCTGGAAAAGGGTGAAGAAGCAATTATAGGAGAATCTGTAGAAGGGTTTTATATGCCCAAGTTCTTCACCATGGGATGCTCAAGTACCCTCCATCAAGGAGAAGGATGGATCAATGTGCCTTTGCATTGATTCTCGTGAGATTAATAAAATCACGATAAAGAACAAGTATCCCCTACCATGGATAGATGACTAGTTCGATCAGATTTTTTGGGCTAGTTATTTATTTAAGGTGGACTTCTAGTCGGTATATCACCATTAAGTGTGATGAAGGAAGATATTCTCATTGTTTCCATTCAAATGAGGTATTGACACTATAATTTCACAGTGATTCCCTTCGGACTCACTAATTCTCCAAAAAAAAATCATGGATTTAATGAAAAGAGTCTTTAGAGATTACCTCGACAAATTTTTCATAGTTTTTATTAATGATATCCTATTATAATCCAAGAGCAAGGAGGAAAATGAGAAGCATTTGAATACTATGTTGAGGAATTTTTGAAGGGAGAATTTGTATGCAAGTTACAGAAAATATGAGTTCTAGATGGAGGATATATCATTCTTGGGGAATGTTATCACCAGCAAAGGGTTATCTGTAAAACCTTCTAAGACAAAAACAATTGAAGAGTGTCCTGTTACATCATCATTAATAGAGATCCATATTTTTTTGGTTTTATCTGGGTATTATAAACAATTTGGAAGAAAATTTTCATGATTATTAAACCCAATGACCATGCTGACATAGAAGGGACTAAAGTTTGTATGGAGTTAAGAATGTGGAATTTCATTAAGGAGTTTAAAAGGAGGCTAATCATTACACTAGTACTCACACTCCCAACAAGCAGAGAACTCTTTGTGGTGTACAGTGATGCTTCAGATAAAAGATTATCATGTCTGCTAATGAAAAATTATAAAGTGATATCCTACACCTCAAGGAATCTGAAAATCCATGATAAAAATTATCTTATGCATGATCTAGAGTTGGCATCTGTGATCTTTGTGTTGAAAATCTGGTAGTATTATCTCTATCGAGAGAATTTTGAGATATATAACGATCATAAGAGTCTAAAATATATATGCACACAGAAAGATTTTAATATGCACCAGTGTAGATGGATATATCTCATTAAGGATTATGACTGATCAATCAATTACTGTCTCGGTAAGGAAAACATGGTGGCAGATGCCCTATATAGAAAGAATCGTGTATCTTTATCAATGATGAGAATTGAAATGGATCTGAACTTCTTAGAGGTGTTGAGGACGAACATGGGAATCATTAAGGGAGGAACATCATCAATACTTTATCAAATTATTTCTCAACCATCTCTCATGGAAAAAATAAAGGATGATCAAAGAAAACATGTGGAAATTATAAAAAGGGTGGAAGCTATTATAAATAGAAAATCCTCAGAGTTCAAGATTTATGAGGAAGGGGATTCAAGATTTGGGTCACGATTATGTATACCATATGATATAGAGATAAAAAAGAATCTTTTTAATGGCACACATAGATCAACCTTCTCTATTCACCCAGGGAACACAAAGATGTATAGAGTTATCTGAGAGAAGTTTTCGTGGGACAATACGAATAATGAGATTGCTAAGTATTCATCAAAGTTCCTGGAATGTCAACTAGTGAAGGCTAAAAGATAGATGTCTAATGGGATGATGAACCCACAACCCCTACCAACATTTAAGTGGGAGAACATCACCATGGACTTTGTCATTGTACTTACAAGGACATCCAGAATAAACAATGCTATATGGGTCAGTGTGGATCATCTTACAATGATAGATCACTTTATCGCAATTTGAGAGGACTTCTCAATGGATCAACTTTCATGGATATATATCAGATAATTGGTAAGGATATGTGGAGTAACATGATCTGTTGTATCTGATCAAGATCTAAGATTCATCTTGATGTTCTGGAAAAGACTCCAAAATTCTATATGAATTGAACTAAACTTCAATACAGCCTACTATCCTCAAACTCATGTCCAATTAGAGTGAATAATTAAGACTCTAGAATATATTTTGAGATAAGGTTCAATCGACTTAAAAGGATGATGGGACCAAAATCTTCCACTAGTTGAAATATCCTACAACAACAGTTTCCACTTGAGCATCTGAATGCCACCATACGAAGATCTCAATTAGAAAAAAAATAAGAACACCTGCATGTTGGGATGAAGTCATTGAGTGTAATCTCCTAGGACCTGAAATGGTTAAAGAAATATCAGAGAAGGTGAAAACCATTCAACATCATATCAAGGCAGCCCGAATTTGAAAAAAGACTTTTGAAAACAATCGTCGATGAGACCTTGAGTTCAATGTTTGAGATATGAAATTTCTACACATATCTATAAGGAATAAGGTAATGAGGTTTTGGAAGAAAGGAATGTTATGTACTAGGTACATCGACCCCATCGAGATCCTTGGTCGTGTCATAGTTTTTTCTATTGAATAGAAAATCCACCTACCATGCCAAAAGTACATGATGTATTCCATGTATCCCTCTTAAAGAAGTACATACCAGACCCTTATCAAGTACTCTCTTTCGAGGTGGTACAGTTGGAGAATGGAAATTCTTAAGAGGAGAAACCAGTGAAGATCATGGATTGTAGATATAAAGTTCTATGTAACAAAACTACTCACTTAGTCAAAGTATTGTGGTGGAACCATAAGTATGAAGAGGTAACATGGGAACTAGAGGAGGCAATGAATGGAAAAGTACCTGCACCTGTTTATGGATTATAATGTAAAATAAAATTTTGAGGGAGAAATTACACAAAGGGGAATAATGTAATGACCCAATGTTTTATCAATAGAAATTACCTTCTTATAACTATGTAATATAATCATAAGAAAACATAACACAATGAACAACTAAGTACTATGTGACCTTTAAACATAATATTTTCACTTCTGTGATTTGAATTTCGAAAATCTGACATACACAGTTGTGATCGGTAAGATGTTTGGAGTCTGGTAAGACTAACTTAATTTTTGGTCAATAGTATCCTACCTTTGTGAATAGTAACCTAACCTTATGAATAGTAATATTACCTTTATGAATAGTAAATCTAACAAAAGAATATTAACTTCACCCTTAAATGTATAAATAAAATCTACCCATCTTATAAGTGATAATATGACCATAGTAAAAGTATTGGTATTTTTGTAAGTCATAGATAATTAATTATAATTAACTAATTAATTTAAAAAAACTGAATTTTATGAAAATTTGTTAATAAGTTTATAAGATTATGTCTTTTGGATTAAAGACAATTTTATAAGACCTTATGTAATTTTTGGAACCGTTATAAACTCAGTTATAGCTTTAAAATGTGTATTTTTCAGGTATATTATGATTTTAATTAAAAATTAAATTAATTATCTTTGTAAAAAAAATTTGAAAAATGCGGTTCTTTTTTGGATTCTATGTATCAAAAAATGGATTGGGTTAATTTTTTGTATTTTTTAAGAATACTTGAATTTTCTATGAATCGTAAAATACGATAATTTCCAATAAATGCTAAATACATGAATTATGATGTCATCAACTGATGTATGGATGATGTATGGCTGTTATCTAGAACTTTCACGAACTCTTTACAATTTTTGGTCTAGTATTCATTAATATTTATTTTCTTATGAAAAAGAATAAACTAATGATTAAATATTAAGAAATACATCCTCCCCTCCACTATAAAAACCACCCACACTCCCCTCTTCTCTTCAATTTTATGAAGCCTTGTTCCTTACCTAAATTCTTATCAAATATCTCTCCAAGATCCTCACCCACATCAATCATCCCATGGTCTATTAAAAGACCAAAACCACTCCCCTAAAAAGGCTCTCAATGAATATTTACTCAAGAGGTAAATTCCTCTTTTCTTTTCTTTCATTTTCTTTTCAAGTTCATTTTTTTCTTTTCTTATCCTTAACTCTCCTCGTTAAAATTTAATGAAAACTCCAGTACCTTGAATATAAGGGAATTTTTTATGGTAATGGAATGAGTTATTATCATTTCTCTTTTACACATATTTTATACTAGTAGTAAAGACACCATTTGAGATTTGTTAATTTACGACATTTAAGGACGATGGGTTTTCAATTTCTTTTAACATATCTAATTCTTGTAATGAAACAATTTTTTTGTTGAACCAGACTATTCAATTTATATTTTACCATATATGATGTTCAATAATCCTTTTTCACATAATATGTAAAATAATAATACAAAACAAGTTAATTGTGAGAAAAATCGCCAAGTTAATCCAAGCGTTTATCATCAATGTTTATATAATGAATCCACTTCACTCAAAATTACCAAATGAATTTTACAACCATTTAACATTATGTATTTTCAATAATAAAATATAACTTCAATTATTTACATCCACTCTCATCATACATGTGTATCTGAACATGAATGTTACTGAACTGATCATTAAAACCAAGGAAACAAACGGACCAGAACAATGCAATTGAACCTCCGAACCATCGAAAAGGTTACGAATGAACTAAAAAGGTTATAACAAATAATTTAAATGTAAAATAAGTTATGGAATTATTAATTAATTAACCTAATTTTATTATTCAGGTCATTAAGATCAAGAAAAGATCACCATCATACTTAAGTTAAGGGATCCTCTCAATTTCACTTTTATTCAAGAATGTCTTCTATGTTACACCCTTTTATATGTAATACCTAATGATGGGGTATGATGTGAAGACTCATATATACATCCCTAGTGATTTATAAGTGATGAGAATACCCCTTTCTCTCTCATTAAACCCTCTTAAGTAAACTTGATAACATGCCGATAATCTGTTAGAGATTCTACCCGAACCTCCTTTGTTCCCTGGGGTTGCATTATCTTCCTTTTAATGAAATGATATTATCATATCTTTTTATGAGAATATTATAAATTAATTGTACATGTACCTAGTTCATTAATCAAGACCCTCTCATCATTATCTTTTAGGGATATGAATATTTTAAAATTATTCCCTTCTCAATACTTCCCGATAAGCAAACCTATTTTAATGGAACTTCCCATATTCTTACCTGATTTCAAGTGAACTATATATTCTATTTTAAGACATCATTTTATTTATAAAATAAATTTTTTATTATGAAATAATTTTTGGTTCACTTATTGTTTTTTATAAATTAGGGTTCCCTTTTCTATTTTAAAGGCTCTAGAGAATTTTCCTTAAAACCACACAAAAAATGTTTTAATGCTAAAATTTCATAAATACTTTTCTTACATATTGGTCCATATAATTTAAATCACTTACCACGATACATGAATATTTTACCATATGAGTTTCCATTTATATTTTAGTTCTTCTCCTTCATGGACACATTTATGATATGCCCATTTTTTTATGCTTTATGGCATGATTCTGGTACCCAATTCTTTCCATGCGTAACCCTTATGTTTATGTATGATTTATTATATATGATTATTTAGGTTGAAAACATATTCATGAAAAGGTAAGATTGTTTCTCCTAGATAATGCTCTAATACATTGGGTAATGTTGAGTCTATTGATACTTTATGTGCAATAGTCTTAGCGATTATCATTGGCTTGTGCTACCATGTGCGACGGTCTTGGTAGTTAGAATTGGATTATGCTACCATGTACAACGGTATTGGCGGTTAGATTTATATCATGATAAATTCATGTTTTATGTTTCTTCCACATTATTATGACTCCATTTTCATATTATTCCATGTTTATATGTTATGATTCCTTATGTTAAATTACTTTTTATATGATCATGTCATTCCTTCAATTACATGTGCTAATTCTTTATTTTAATGGTTATTCTCTTACTGGACTATTTTTCTCATCCCTTTTTTCATGTGTTTCCAAGGGTACCCTATGCAGATGTTTGAACACAATGGATTGTTAGATGCTCAATTTCATGATTAAATAAATAAGTTTTTTATTTAGTTCCATGTTTTCACTTTTTTATACCTAGTCTTCCACGACACTAGACTTCACATTCATTGAATTGTAATCTGTTATATAATTATGCTAAAAATCATGTAATTAAAAATGTAAAAAGATAGGGTTTCCATAGGAATATATTTATAATTTAAATTTTCACTCTTTCCCTTTTATCTATGGTTAAACTCAATCCCGGTCACCACCCTTCATCCATTTTCATTTGAGTGTCAAACACCTTGTATTTTTTATGGATATCTCTTGATTCAAGGTACTCTTTTATACTATTTTACTCTCCTTAATTATTCTCTTTTATTTTAGTTGTTCACGTGATAAGGATCCTTTTTTGTGGAAATCATTTATAAAAGGTTGATGGTGGGTTACATTGGTTAAGTTTAAATGATTTTCCCTTTGACTTTAATAGTGGTTGATCCTAATTTATTTCTTTCATATATGGTGGTCCTTTAAATCCACACATCTATGTAGTGGATTCCAAAATCCCTATTTTATTTTTAAAAAATTATGATACTATCATTATTTTGGTTCTTTGAGTGATTATTATGAATTCAAATAACTAGATAAATAACTAAGAATATAAGAAAATATAAAGGGAAAGGGTTGAAGATGTGTTTATATATTATTTTTTATTGAATGTGTTATTTTTTTTCTACATATTTGGTAAGAGAAACATTAATATTTAATAAATAACATAGAATTAAGATTGATAATCTATGAGAATGATTTATATTGTGAACCTAAATATTTTGTGATAACTGACCCCTTATATTGACGAATTGTTACATGTTTTCATATTGATCTGATCCCCTTGTTTTTGTTCTAATTAATATAAATTCCGTTATAGTATCTATGTTTAAATTCCAAAATCACCTCACATAATTAAATGATAATTAAATATGTTAATAAAATTGGTTTTTTTCATAATTGGATATGAAGTGATGAAGGAGATAGACCTTATAATATGTATTCCTAGGAAGGATAAAGTTGTTTGTTACTTTGTATATTTTTTAATAGTATGAGACATGGTTATATCTAATAATAAATTATATAAATGGTGATATAGTTGGTTAAGAAAATAAATGGGATGCTATTCATTTCATACTTCCCTTATAAGTGTGGCAGTGTTCAACAATGTGACCTCGGATATATAATGAAATTTGTTGTCTAAAGAATGTAGATTATTGTGTAATATGTATATGAATTGTGATCTGGTGGTTATGTGAGTGGTGTTGGTACTATGGTTATGGTCAAGAAATGTGAGGCTTTGTTTTCAATTCTTGATGGTATGAGACGGAATGGATTACTAATGAACAAGAAATGGGGTTGATGGGATAAAACTAATGATGTGGTAATTGCTTATAAATTTAATTATAATAAATGAGAATATGAATCAAATATATTTTGGGTTTATGATTTTAAATGGTTTTCATTAAATATGGGTAATAAATTATGAGATGTATATAAATTCGAAAATCTAGAATTTGATGGGAAAATGATTAAATGAGAAATTACAAATGGTTGTATGGATATTTTCATGTGGTTCATAGTGGATTGTGTTATAGAGGTAGTGAGGGTTGTTAATGGGTAATGGTGATGATGTGGTGGATTAGGTGATAAATTATAGGGTTATATGAATTCACTTCTTGAAGGATTTTATATATGATTATCTGCCATTTTATTTTCTTTTAATTTATATATGCACCCAAATCGAGTTGGGTAAACATACTAATTTCCACATGATTCAGGGGATGTTTTCCCCAAAAATTAAGTTGGTGTGAGAAGATAGCTGACTACCCCAAATCCCCTACTCTCTCTTCAAAAATATTATATGTAATGGTTGGTGGTGACTCTTGGTGATGACACAGTTGTTGGTAATTCCTTGTGATGGAACAGTTGGTGATGATGCCTGGTGGTGATGTTATTTGGTAGGGGTCATACATGGTAGGAAAATGGAATGAGTTCAGTGTACATATTTTTTATGATACCCTGTAATTCTATACTTATGATAATAATGGAATTATTGGAATATGTTGAGATGTGTTATTTATTTCTATGATGATCTGTTGATGATATGGTAGGGATGAGATCTCAAGATGTACAATGTTGGGATGTGAGAGTAGAAAAATATAAGAGAAGTGGTTTTGGGGAGACTATTATTTTATTATTATAGTATTATGTCCTTATATTGGGTGTTTTACTTGGTGAATGAACTATTTTGAGGCTGGGAATGGTTAGTTGACCTTTTAGGTCCGTCTTACTTCTAATACATTTTTATCAAAGAAATAGTATGCTCTTCTGTCATTTTCATGATAATCCCTATAGATAATTCTTTTAAGTATATATTTTATTATCACCCCTATAAATATAAGATAATTTTAAAGTAGCATGAAGGATTTAGAGACTGATATAGACCATTCTATCTTATACTGGATAGTTGGTGGTAGTTGTGGTTCTTAAGTGTTTTTTAGAACGTTAATTTGGTGACATCTTGTATATAATTTTATGTATTATGGATTTTGTTACCATGGGATCTTAGTTTATTTTATATGATGTGGTTTTCATTTGTGGTTCTCAAAATATCTCTTATCTGTAACGTCATATATTGAGTTTAATTCCTCTTATTGTGTGTTTTATACCCTCGTTGTTAGTCACTATCCCATTGACTATTAGAGGAAGTATTTGGGGATAACTCTCTCTCTATCTTCATTTTTATACAAATAGGGGTAACCATAGAGGTTTTTATAGTATATTGATATCAAAGATAATGTTTAAGAAGTAAGATGAATCTTGGGTATAGGTAATGGTGAGTAACTAATCTATTGGTGGGTAAATAGTATCATTTGAACCTAGTGTGTGACATACACAAGGGAGACTAGCTAGATCATGGAATATTAGGACCCCCATCATTCAATTTAAGTAGCTTAATTATAATAAGAATAGTAAATGACATGATGTTCCTTTTTGGATATAGACCTATGGGTGGTACATGCATTATACTTGGTAGTTATTGTGTTTAAATGGGAGTGACTTTTCAGGAAAATTAAAATATATCCAAATAAATTAATTTGATTAAATAAATTTTATACCATTAGTAATGGGGTTTCTACATTATTATAGAGATGTTGGCTAATTTTTGTCCAAATAGAGTATAGGTTGGTGAGGTTTAGCATGAAAATCTACTTGACCATCAAATGGTTAACCCCACTAAAGAGGATGAGTTATGTCATATTTAATTTCAGGTTATCCAGTGTTGGAATTTTCAAAACAATTAGGGGAACATCAGCCTTTTAGAGATGGAAAAATTGGTAGAAGAGATAAATATTACATTCAATATTATCAATGACTAGGTTTGGTATCCAGTTATTCTTGTGGTAAGTTAGATGAGAGTCGAAATAGTTTATTGGAATATGTTTTATCTTTGAGAGATTAAGGAATCAAATGTCTATTGGATAGATTTTCAAAACTGGTTATGTTTGAAGTTTTTATCATCGATGATGAGGGTAGTGAAGAATCAAGAGTTTCTATCTAACTAGCAGGGATCCTACCTGTGTGAGTGCTTAGAATTAGTATTAAGATCCTTTTTCATTTTTCCCCTGACTCCTTCTCTAATGAGGAGTCGAGAGCATGGATCCTTGAGGAGGCGGTGTGACCTTATATCTTATATTTGGTGACTCCATTTATGTTTCCTACATAGTTGGAGGTGAAGAACAAAGGTAAGTCAATCAATTGGATTCATTATCAAGGATCCTAGAAATGACTTTTGAGACATAGAGGCTGATATATAAGGCCATAGTTATCAAGATAATTAAAGTTCTAGTTATCAAGGATTTGATACCATCACTCTACCTCACTCTTTTCTAGATTCATTTTTTCTCCCCCATATTCCATTTAACTCTATTTTTGTGTTTCAATTGTGAATTCCATTGAAATAAATAGGTTAGATTCCACACATCCAGAAGATTAAGTTAGGTATAATAAGTTAGTTTAGATAACTTCCTTAATATAAAAGTTTTATGGTAGTTTTAAAGTAGGGGTGGTGAGCTTATGTTCCTCTTAGAGCTAATATGTAAAGTGGTGTATATCCTCATGATGTCTCACACCCACAGTGTCCCATAATAGAGTATGGACATAGAAGTGGACATATTTGGTGCTAGAAATGCTTAGGGATTATAGATGGGTTCATTCATTCCATTGGAGTGCCATTTCTAGAGGGGTCAAATACTATTGGAGTTATTATTAACTTATCATTTACATTAGTTTATACATTATTTTATTTATGAGAAACATAGTCCTTCCACTCACCTATCTTAGTCAGTATTGTGAGTCTGAAGGTGGAGAGGATTTCCATTACCCTTATGTTAACTATTTTATTTATAGCTCAGTTGATTTTTTTCTATGTTTGGTGGTTGTGAGTTAAATCTAGGATAGAGTCAGTTATCTATATATCTCTCTCCCTACAATAGATATAGCCATAAGATTTAATTCATTTCACGGATTGTTTCCCTTATGTATATGATGTTATATATTTATTTTGGAGATTTATTTTAATATGTATCATGTAGGGACTTTGTGTGTTGTTTTTTTTTTGAGTGAGATTATTGAATGGTTCATATGAATTCAGACCCATCGTTGTCATATCTAGAACCATTGACCTTGGATTTGATAAAACATATGAAAGTGGACATTCCTTGGGTTTCTGAGGAGTATCTAGATTTTTTCCCAATTATATTGTAATCATACCCCCTATAAGTGAAATTGAGTTTGGGAAAGGCTAAAATCAGGTACTTCATGGATTTGGACAGATCTGTATCTTATATCTCCTTTTGAGTTGTGTGAACTAAGGATCCAGGTTAGTAATTTGATGTAGAATAGCTTCATTTATCCTATTTTATCTCAATGGAATTATATAGTGTTATTTTTAAAGAATTTATATGGTTTTTTAAGTATGTGTTTGTATTATAAGTGATTATACCAGGAGAGAATAAAAAATCTTTTTACCCTTCAAATGATAAATAACATGCTTGATTAGTTGAAGGGATTTGGTTGGTTTTCAAATATTGATCTCTTGTTTAGGTATGATTAGATGAGGGTTAAAGACATGGGCGTCCCAAAGATCAAATTTTTGTGTCTTTATAGACACTTTAATTTTTTATTCATTAAATTAACTGTCTTGAAAATTTTTTATGTGTTCATTAGACTCAGAAACTTCTATTTTACGATTTCCTAAACTGGTTTAGGGTCGTGTTCATCGATGACATTATCAAAAACTAAAACTAAAAATATATGCATGTGTAATGCCTATGATCTATATTTAAAACACTATGTAACAAATGGATCTATGGGAGTATTTCAATTTAAAGTCTTATATAGGAGATATTCACTTCCTGGGATATATTGTATCTTAGCGAGTAGGGGACTTGAAACCATTGATGTTTTAGGTGGTTTTTTCCTGGGAGGACCCAAGAACTTGGGAAAGGTCATTAGATTCCTGGATCTAGCAGGCTATTATTAAATATTTATGTCTGAGTTATCTTTAGTCACAACCCCATTGAAAATTATAACTATTAAATATTAGGATGTCACCTATACAAATATGTGTGAGATAGATTTTGATTATCTAAATTATCAGTTGGTCAGTTATCCTATTCTTTGGCTTTCATAGGAATGGGTGTTGTTTGAGATCTTATTTTATTCTTATTATATAGTTTTTTGAGGTGTTTAAATGTAAAATAGGGCATTTATCCCCTACGTGTATTGGAATTTACATCCCTATGAGTGTAACTATGCAACTCATGATCTAGAGTTGGATGTAGTGGTCTTCACATTAATGTTCGGGTGACATTAGCTCATCATGGTTTACTCTGTGGTCTTCATGGACCATGAGATATTAGGTATGTATTATCTTGGTGGGACATAAACCTATCATAGTATAGGTGTATGATGTCACTCTAATAAAATAAATTAAATATGTCATACAACCTATGTATACGAAATGTGTCTATAAACATGTTTATCCACAAGTTTGGGGGAGATATTATTTCAGAGTCTGAGGATGGTTTGAAAGGATTGGGGGATTTAGTGGATTTGTAACATGGTATATACAAGTTTAATAGAAATTTATTATTTTTTGTTAGTGAAATACATTATATTTCAATAACTTCAGGAATCACAATGGGGAGACTCATAGGTAGAGGTGATTTGACAAGGTGGTATTCATAGTGACTCCCCAAAAGGTTGGTCAGTGGATGAGAAACATCAGATAATATTCCAGGGTAGATTTTTCTTTCCATAAATGATGCAAGAGGTGGTACACAATGAGTTACATGGATAACCTCTAGTAGCACATCTAAATTAGCAGTTGATCATTTCTCCCATTCATTGTCTTCCATATGAAGGATTATTTTTTAAGTTCCTCTATAATTCTTCCCATATAGTTTTTGGAGGTTTTTAAATGTAAAATAGGGTATGGATCTTCTATGATACTAGCCCCCAATCCCAAGGGTGATGTTATCTTATTTGGTTAATCAAGTACTGATTAATGGAATCAGTCCATTTCCAAAATATTAAAAAATCTGGTTTTGTGGATGCACAATTGAGGAACTATGTGGATGAGATAGTTTGGCTCCATGAGTTATTAAGGAATATCATTTTTGATAAGGATCCGCATTTAACTCAAAATTCTAGAGTAGTCCACATAATACTTTAAAAAATTAGTTAAACTTCATTATATCATTCCACTTATGGATGGATGTAAAAACTAAGTTGATTATCTAGACATTAGAAAATATATTATATGATTTTATCATATCTTTTATCAGGTCCTAGGTGAATCACATTCCATTAGTGGAGTTCTCTTAAAACAACATATATCACTCATCCATTAGCATGAATCCTTTTGAGGCTATTAATATGTGACATTGTTGGTCCCCTTTTTGATGGAATAAGATTTTTGAGATATTTATTATTAGATTGAATATAGTGTAGAGCACAACAAATAAGGTCTGTGTTATATGAGAAATGATATATAGTATTGGGTTCTCATAATTCTTACACATATCATAATGGTAAGTCTTTAGAGTTTTAGAGTGGATATCATGTGTTTTTTAGTGTTCCTCTTCAACATGGGTTATGAAGGTTAAGTCCTAGTAAAATATCATCCCTCAAGTTTATTATCACTTTTGAGGTGTTGGAGTGAGTTATTGAGGTGGAATACCAATTATAACTGCATCCTAAATTAAATTGGATCAATGTTATCTTCTATATTTCATATCTCTACTGGTATTTTCATTATAAGTCCCATGAGATTTATTGGGGATATTTGAATGTACATAATGATGTGATGTTTTTTGAGAAGCTAATCGAGATATAAGAACATTGATAAAAGGTTTTGTATGGATGATTAATCAATTGGGTTCATGTTATATAGTGGCATGGTGGAATAAAGGATATTACATGCGAACATGAGCTCCAAATACTCACTCCGTATCTTTTTTTATGATTTGTTTTGTTGTGATGTTAGAGTTGATGGTATTGTTTTTGAATGAAATGGTTTCATGTGCATTTTTTTACTATTTTTGTGCTTTAGTAATGTTTTCCTTTCTACTTGAGGGGTATTATTCACGGGGATTCTGATCTGGAGGGTTTTATTTTCATTTTTTTGTATTTATTTTTTATTCTTAGGTGGTGTTCATTTTTTTATAGAAATATTTAAGAGTGTTATCTCATGGTGTGGTAGTTTGAATCTTACTTTATCACTTCATTTCATTTTTTAAATTCTCTAGGATGAAAAAAATTTGAGAGGAAATTTATTTAAGGGTATGGTTTTTAGAAATCATTACCTTTTTTTTCTTGAGTCTTTGAAGTGTTTGGAGGTGTTTTGGAGGCTATAGTTGAGTTTTTTCCATTCAATGGTCTACCACAACATAAGGGTAGGTGTGGTGGTGGTTATTTTTATTTTTTTGGGGTAGGTGTTGGGAATTATGAAATTTAATCTTGGAGGCCCAATCCTTTCATTATAAATTGTCTATCATGAGGTCTAAAATTCCCATAGTGTGTGTAATTCTTCTTCTAGAGTTTATGTATAGTAAATAGGGATTTCCACCAAGCTATAGAAGTAGACATGGTGGTACTTTAGGGTTGGTAATTTTGGTGTGAGAAGACCACTCCCATACTTGTGGGAAATTTTCTAGGTGTGGTGTTAGGAGAGGTCCTCCTAAGTGAAACATTGACCCTATAACACCCCAATTGGTTGGATTTTAATGTTGGGGTCATAGGAATTTCTATCCTTTGGCCGATCTGTGTTTTTTTCACCATTCCATTATATTGATTATGGTGAGTATAATTTGGTATGGGTTGATCTCCATGTATAAAATAGGGATAATGAAATTCATGGGATGCAAATTGTGGTAGCATGAGGAGTAATGGAAATTTGGTCATGAGAGGGAGGTGGAAAATGGAGAGAGGGAAACCTCTATTCCAAATCCTTATATGTAGTAAGGAAAATGAGGTGTGAATTTTCCATATGCCATAGTGGATGGATGTAGGGATGTCCAGAGGGATAAAATTCCCTTAACCATGCCTGAGTTCATGGTGTAGTGATAGTTAAAAGCATTTGAATAAATTTTAAAGGTTTTGATCTTTAGGGATTCAAATGATCAGAGTCTAGATATACTTTAACAGAGACGAACCATGGTCATAGTGGGAATCACTACATCATAATAGAGTCTAGTTGGGATTCCTCTCTAATTAGAGGTTCGTATATCACTTAGTTTAATTTACATTCCTTCCCTTCAAACCTTCGTTAAATTCTATCCCTATTAATGCCCTTCATTAATTTCATTTATAGTGTATACCTTCTTAAATTATCATGTCAATCTCTCTTTATTAAATGTATTCATTTATCCTTTTTTCCTTTTTATTTTTATCTTTTCTTCTACAGGTTTATGTGTAAAGGTTTCTCAATTTTAGGGATAATATTTGAGAATGTGTTGATGGTTGGTTACTAAGGTTAGGTTCTAGAGAGTTTCCCTCCAACTTTAGTGGTTCTTTATCATCGTTTCTTCCATTCTTGTGTATTAGTCTATTGAAGATCTATATTTAGGTAGAGTATTCAACAATATCTCCTTAATTTTGTAAAAAATGTGCAATTTTCATAACTTTTTTTTCTTATTTTATTAGTATTAATTAATAAAAAAAGATCTATAATTAAGAAGGTATGAAAATACGATAGTGGAGAGTTGGGAATGTATTTATCTACATTATTATGTTATTTCATGTGTTATTACTGTTTCTATATATTTGTTAAGGTAAAAATAAATAGTTAATCAGGAAAATTCAATTTTGATTGGAAATATATGATAATGAAGTGTGGAATAAACATAAATATAATACAATAACTAAAACCCTTATATTGAGTAATTTTTATAAGTTTTCCAATTAATGTGATCCCCTTTCTACTGGAAATTGATTACTATGAAATTCTTTCTTGTTTTTCTAAAACACTGGAATGGCCTCATATAATTTAATGATAATTAAATTTAGTAATAAAATGGGTTATTTTTATAATTTTTATATAATCTATGATGGTTTGGGACTTTATATTTTGTATGCTACTGAAGGATGTTTTTTTGTAACTATACGGGTGTGGCTATGGTATGTAAATTTTTTTTGTGATTGGTAATATTTTGTGGAGACAGTTATGTAGTTGGTTGAGAAAGGAAAGGGGTGGCTTGATTACCTAGATGGTATAGTATGTGTGATAGTGTGAGATGATTTTATGTGGGAAAATTAATGAGAAGTGGTTATCTAATGTGTGTCCTTATTGTACAGCATGCCTATGAGTCGGGATTTTGTGGATATGTGAGTGGGGTTAGTTGTGTAGTTTGGTATGAGTGATGTAATGATTTGTTAAAAATGATTTATGGAATGGGATGTAATGGAATAATAACGAATATGGAATGGGTTTTATTGGATGGAACTGCCTATTTAGAAAATTCTAATAAAGAAGAATAATGGACTGGAATATTGTGGGTGTTGGTTTGTAAATATTTTTTCATTAAATATGGGTAAAAATGATGATATAAATATAATTTTTCAAATCTATAAATTTCTAGATAAATGTAAAAATGATAAATTTTTTCTTGCTATATGGTAGTTTTCATGTGGTTCCTGGTGGGTTTTGTTATAGAGGCGGTGATGGTTGTTAATGGGTAGAGGTAATGCAATGATGGAGTCAGTGAATTGTTATAGTGTTGATTTTATTGACATTAATGTGATTTTTTTTGGTATTATATACCCTGATATTTTCTTGTGATTTATATATGAAACCCACCTAATTTGGGTAACCTTACTAATTCCCAAATGCTTGGTGAATTGTTTTTTCTAATATCTAGGTTAGTGAGGACAGATGGATGACCTCCCCCTACCACACTCCTTATAAAATTATTATATGGAATAGTTGGTGGTAATTACCTATTATGACATAGTTGGGAGAAATTCTTGGTTATGGAATATATGGTGGGGAGGCTTGGTTGTGTTGTTATTTAGTGTGGGTCATTCTTGGAAGGAGGAAGGAATGAGGCTTATTTTTTCTGTATTCATGATACACTGACACTCTAGACCTGTAATGATGATGGAACGATTTAAATGGGTTAAAAAAATTTCTTACCCATTATTATGATGTGATAATGATATGGAAGGTATTGGATATAGGGATTTTTAACATTGAAGTGTTTGAGCAACAATCATAAGGGTGAGTGGTTATATAGAGAATATGATTATATTTATCTCATATTACATCCTTACATTGTGTAAAATACATGGTGAGTTATCCTTGTTTAGTGTATGTATGGGTTAGTGACCTTCTAACTTCTTGTTGGTTTTACATCTTATTCACTTTTTGTGGATGTGTTACATTGTACTATCAAGGAGTTGATAGTTATTATTGGTTCTACTACTTAATATTCTTTTAGTATTCTATTTTAGAGACTTATTGAATTTAATTTATTGCATTGTGGATTTTTTTTATAATAGTATCTTGGTTTATTTTATATGATTTATTTTTGAGTGGTGGTTTTCATCTTATCTATTGTATAAAACTTTATATATTTGGGTTATTACATCCCATTGTATGATTTATACCCTCAATGCATGTCTTTAACATATATCCTTTTAGAGGTGGAATTTTGGGGTCACACACACACATAAACACTCTCTCTCTCAATCTCTCTCTCTTAATTTTTAGTGTATGAGGGTTACATATAGAGCGAAGACTTGATATGAATGGGGAGGTATTTTTTATATTTCAATATGGGGGTGTTCTTTTTTGGCCTTAGGTCCATAAAACGTTTTGTAAAAATTTATGAAAACATTCTCAAGACTTACTTGGGGTTCTTTATGGGGTGGTACCAATATGGAATAGGAGTGTGCAGAATCATCATGGGGTCATCACACTTTCTATAATATTTATCTATATATTAGTTTACTATCAAACATATATATAGTGGGTTTTATGGGTGTAATTTATGGTAGAATGGAGGTCATTTAACATACTACACAATAGGTTACTTTGGGTGGTGTAGTATTCACATAGGTCTAGACACATTGAAATGGGGTGTTTCTATATCAGTATGAGCTATATATTTCTATATGAATTCTTGAATATCTATTTTTTAATGTAAGAGTGGTTTATAAAGAAATATGGTGAAAATAGACAGACTATGTGTAGTGTATTCATGGTGTTAAATGATAGGTTAACGGGTTGATAAATATATTGATGGCCAATATATGATGAATATTAATGATATTGTGATTAACTTTCTTTCATTTAAATTGAGGTAGAACTTGGGTGGAGCATGATATGAATACATTATATGGTTATTTACTCACAATTACATATTTATATATATCCATGTGGTCAGTTTTGGTGGGTAGATAATAGATGGTGGAATATTCAAATCCAGTTATAATGCTTGGACATCAGAATTTGGATGATGTGTCTATCTAAAAATGGTTATTTGTGATATGTGGTGCTTTTTCATATATAGAAAAGGAAAAAATTAAAATTCTATTTAAATTTAACTTCCAATGTTCACCCATATTTTCATTATTTTGTAGAAATTATCAAAATTCTGATTTTTTGGGAATGATTTGTAATTAAATTGTAAATGGATGAAATTCATGAATTTCATTATTTTAATTAATATTAATACTAATTCTGAACGATGCATATACTAGTTTTATTTTTAATTTTTTGAAGTAGTTTAAAGGTCTATGAATGATTAAAATAATTTCTAGGTCAACTTGTTATATTGAACCAACATTTTTGAGGCTTGTGTACAATTAAATATCAATATGTGAGATTAAAGTATTTTTCCATCCAATATGTGTGATTAATGTTTATATTTTCTTATTCTCGTATGATTAAAAGGAAAATACCATGGGTGATATTGGATATTTTTCTATTACATGGACCTATATAAGAGTGGTCTGGCTAGAGAATGTGTGGCGTTGGATTAAAAACCACTACCCCTTGACTGATATAAGAATAACCCAAATAGATGAATCTCATGTCAAATTAAACAAGCTATTGTGGAAGATTAAAATTGAGGAGAGGGACTTTTGGAAAATTTACCTGAACCTACTTCATATGAAACCCATGTATCTGAGTGTTACATTCGATTAACACTTATGAATGAGTGATACTATGAGTACCACCATAGGATGGTATTTATATGTGAATCACTCTAAAACCTTCAATTATCACATTAGATTAAACACATAACCAATTAATCATATATGATTATAGGACGAGATTTAATAATTTAAAAGAAAAAGTTAGGAACCATGTCAGAATAATTGGTCACTAAAATTCCAATATAAGAATAAACAATGGGAAACTAGTGTTGTGTGTGAATCATCTCAAGGGAATGAATCGATCCTTATATTCATCACATCAAGCATTCCCATCAAATGAACTCTTGGCCTTGGTTACACCTATCTTTCTCATCCCAATAAAATCCCATGAAGTACCTTCTGTAAGTGTTCATTCCTCAATAAAACCTCAAAATACTCTATGACATTACATCAAGCTCCAAAAGCACATCGAACCCTGACACACTTAGATAACTCATCACAGTGTACTAACTATTGTGATATTCTATTTTAGAACATTTTATATACATTAGTGACATATCCTCAAGCCCACATTACCTCTAACATTTCTCAAGATATTCCTTAGCCCTTATTTGTTTCTGAACACTACCTCAAATTTTACATGATGAATTTTTTACCTATAAATATATTATCACATGATTGTACGAGACAACATAGTCCACTCAATGTATCATCACCATCAACCACAAGGCTACACAAGAGGGAAACTTTTTCCTCATTGCATAATGCCTAAAAACCATCTACACTACATTTTTATGGGATAATAATTATAAATCACCCATGGTCATTCATCATAAAGTAAATATATGTTTTGTCTATACAAGACCTAAGGGGACCATGGATCCCCCCCCCCCACATAGACATTATTTAATAGAATCGGTCAAAGACTCAATGAACAAGACATGTGGAAATCATCAAGTGTGAATGAAATATTTGGATTATAATCACTATTATTTACTAGATGATGCTTAGTGAATAAGAGATATAAGGGATATTATATAAATAGAAATATAACCCTCTAAGAAAGGGATTCTCTTACGATTGGTTAGTTAGGTTCTCTTCTATTTTATTTTTTTTTACAATTATTAGTATTAATATAATTTCTTTCTTCTTTTTATATTTTCATTCTTCCATATCTCTCCCTTCTCAAATGTGATATCTAAATGGCATTGTTTGGGTGTATTAACATGAGGGTTTTATCCTAGAGAGATTATATAGATTTTGGAATCCTTTTACTTAAATTTTTTAATAAATTTCCTCGTTATTGATATAGAGGTAAGTGGGTGGAGAAGTATATAAATAATTATTTTCTTCTCCACTTCCCATTTGTGGTTTTTTTATTCCCTCTATCAAACCACTACTCCCTCACTTATCTTATTTACACCTCATATGTTATAGTTTTGATAACTATGGTATGAACCATATATGTGTTGAGTGGGGTTCTTGGATTGGGATATTCCTATAGAAGTTTCATTTTCATTATTCTACACTTTAGAGGAGTTGGTGTGGATATGAAAAGGAAGGTTTTCCATGTGTGTTCTATATTAAAACATATATAAGGGGTAATAAATTATTGATTTTGGCTTGATTGTTATATAATTTTAAAAAATATTTGGATAATAAATTACCAATGTGATCTAACCTAGGTTTCTCTACATTCACCCTAACCTTTACATTCATTTGTTGTCTTATATTTCCTAAACATTCTCATACTATCCCATACATCGATTATTTTAAAAAACCAAAAATAAAACAAGAGTTAAGGTAATTGGATGTTTAATTTTGGTTTCTTGAGAAAAAAACCTATTTTTTTCTACCATGATATAATCATAAGTTATTTTAAATTATACTTTGTTACCCAACTACATCAAGGTTGTCAAATTTTTCACCAATTTCTAAGATTCGATACAATCACTTAACAATTTTTTATCTATTTTTATGAATATTATTTATTATTTTTAATAAAAATTTATTATCAAAACTATATATTCTTATAATTTTTTGGTAAATAATAAAAATTTGAATCATTCCATTTACAATAAATACTAATGGAGTAGGAATTATAATAGTAGGAAAAAACTGAAAAACCAAAAGTCACAACTTCTCCCACATATATTTTATATAGTGTAACCATTATTGGATAAAAGTAAAATAATTGTAAATATACTCTTAAAACTCAAATCATTTATGGAGTTCATTCCTAAAGTATTCATTAGAATTGATCCATTTCTGGGAAAGATATAATTTTTTTATTTTTTTATTATAACTTAATTTAAAATAATATTCCAACACAATGCTTATTAGATATCGATGTAGGAAAAAAATGAATTCCTAGGAAAATGAGGGTGAGAAGAAGAAATCAACCATTGAGTATAATTTGGTATAATAAGTTTAAGAGGAAGTGTTTACAGTGATCCTCCATACCGAGAAATAAATACAATATACAATTTTTTTGGGATAAATTTTATTTTAATTAATCTTATTTCAATTTCACTAAAGTTTATTTGTTTACTAAATCCCACTATGTTTTTAATATGGATTCTACACCATCAAATATCATGATAGATGAATTTTATTAAAATTATGCATGAAAAGTGTCCTAAAAGGAAGAATAAAAAGATGATCCATAGATACTAACAACTCAGGGATTTATAAAAGAATTGGAAATCACTATCCAAAAAGATGAAGTAAATAATAAGGCCATATACATTCTTATAACACCACTACCTTTCAATAAAACCCTCAAGTGTGAAGTTAATGTACCACTCTTTGCAAAGGGGGACCTCTAGAATAAAAAGTATCGAAACATAAAAGGCACTATAAAGAATTTCATATGGTCATTATTACAATAGAATCACATCCCCCTTCATATTAGGGGTGATTATTTTAATATTTTTAAGTAAGGGAAGAAAAACAAAGCACCTATTTGGGGGTTTAAACAAATACACTCTTACTTTATATATTATTAATTTAATTTATAAAAAACTATTTATATTTTTTGTCTTGTTGGTTTTCATCGAGAGATGTTTCAGAAGATACCATGAGAGATCATATAATAATGTTATCCAATAAAATAATACATGTTGTTTCTCTCTAAGTTATCTATTATATGTTCCACTAAAAATCGTTTTTAAAGATACAAAATCAATACTAAACTTAAATTAATATAGTTCTTAAGATTACTATAGGGGATTATCCATCTAGATTAGGATTTGTCTTTTTTTTATCATTTTTTTGAAAATTATGATTTTATGGATTCTTTTTTCATTTAACTTTTATTTAGTTAATTTTGTTAATGTTATTGAATTTAAAATTTAAAAATCACATCATTTATGATATTTTTTTAACCATATTGAGAATTCAATGAATTTTTTGTCCATATATTAGTCCATGCATGTAACATATTATTCAAAAAAAATTCTAACCATAGAGGTTTATATACCATTTTAATGCTTTATTAATTTCCCTATTTCTTAAAGGATTGGGACATGATTTATAGTTTATAATTTTCATTCTTTACTTAATAAATTTTAATATTTTTATGTGTCCCTAAATTGAAAAATAAAATTTTTGACAATAAATTTCCTTTTATTATACTCTTTTCAAACATGCCTTATATCTTTTCTTCCTTTTTCTGTCCTTAAAGTCCATTAATTACCTTATAAGATCCAAATTAAAATAAAAATACCTTCCCTCCCAAATATTGATATTTAAATCCATGATTTTAAATTTAAGATAAGTGTAATGGAGTTTGTTTGTCGAAATAATTTTTGATAGAGATTAAATATGGGAAATATGTAAGGGTATCACTTTTAGTTTTAAGGGAAAAGAGGTCATAATTCATAGAAACTTATTTGTATACACTTCTTCTAAAAATGAAAAAAAATACATTAATAAATGAGAATAGATATGGGATTGAAATTTTAATTGTGTTTTCTAGATTATTCATGACCTTAACAACAACAAAAGGTCATTAATTTCCATTCATCATTCATATCATGAACTTATCATCCCTTTATCTGTGAAAAAAAATAGAAAATATGATGAATCAATAATTTTGTTTTATTTCAATTGATACGTAAATAATTTTAGATGACGGTTAGATATATTTGAGTTTTGTGATATTTTTTTAATGGAGGAGGAGAAGTAAATATTTCCATCACTATATTTTTCTTGTAATTTCATACATTGAACCATATGAGACAAAACTACTCCTTTAATTATTTATTTTCTCATTAATCCACTAAACTTTTCCCCCAAAAAAGTAAATTTCATTTACACTTTTGATTATTAACAGGGAGAGATATATTTTTAGGTGAGGTATCTATAAAAGTTCATGGATGGATCAATAAACATGAATAAAATTATTAATAGGGAGAGATATATTTTTAGGTGAGGTATCTATAAAAGTTCATGGATGGATCAATAAACTTGAATAAAATTTCTTGAATATAATGAAAAGGTAATTAAAATAATAAAACAATCATGATGAGGATATAATAGAAAATAAACTATCATTTACACTTTTGATTTTATTATTTTGTTGTTGATTTATGTGTTTATATTTCGTTGTGGTAAAATGGGTAAAGTGTGGTGGTGATAGAAGGGGTAAAATAAAAAATAATAATTTTACTTTGAAAATGTTACCATATTTTTATTATTTTAGGGAAATTATCACTTTATTTTATTTATTTAAAAAAATTAATTAAATTATAAATGGATTGAATTTAATTTTTTTCATTATTTTAATTAATTTAAGAGTTAATTATGGCTAATCCATAGAATAATTTTTATTTTTGAATTTTTTGGACTGGTTTCAGTGGTTACACATGATTAAAGATATTTTTTGGTGGTTTTGGAAAATAAAATAAATAATTTTATAGGATTATATGAGATTAAAATATATTTACATGAGATTAAAATATTTCACAAACACTATGTATTATTAAAGTGATTTTTTTCCTAATCACATATTATTGAAAGAAAAATAAAAAAAATATTTAGGAATAGATAATTGTGATCAAGACTTAAGTAAGATTCATCGATCCAGAGCATTCATTGCATCAGATTAAAACCTCATCCATTTTCGTTACATGTGAATAAGTCAAATAGAAAAATTCTATATCTTATTAAATAAATCTTCTTTTAAGGAATAAAACTAAATAAAAAAGAAGTCATGTTAGATTAACCAATACCTATATCATATTAAGCTAGAATAATTGAGTGCTATTTGTGATTAAAAAATATAGTCAAGTGGTACTCAGAGTAACTCTATGAGAATGAATATACTTGTGATTAAATTTAATTATTTAAATCCCATTTAAAATTAAATATGCCAATAATTTATCACATAAGAATAGAATATGAGATTCAAACCTATGAAATAATAAACTATGTCCCACATCAGAATAAATTGTCTATAATAAAAACTATGTAAGAAAAACCATAGGGAACCCATAACAGAATATGAATAATCCCATGGGAAGTTTCCACAACATATCTTAAAAAAACAAAGAGTTACCCCGTAAACACTCTCTTGGTCCTAGTCATAGCTATCGTTATCATCCTAATAGAATCCCATAAATGACCCTCGGGCAGAAATTATGCCATAATACTACCATATGATCCTATGAGACATTGCATCAATCCTTAATGGTACATATGACCCTAAAACACTTGGAAACATCAACACAATGAACTCAGTCTGGCGATACCCTATTTTTTAGCTAATTTTCATTCCTTAGTGATGCATTCCTAACATGTGGTGTAGTAAAAGCCTTTAATAACCTTTGATAAATGTAGAATTTTTGGTATCCTGTTTTTTTACTAACATAGTAGTGAAATAAAATTAGTTACCACATTTAAATTAGATAAAGAGGTTTTTTAGATTTGTGATTTGTGAAGAAAAAAAGAAATAAATTGATATTAGAGTTTGAAAATAGTTGATGATAAGGGTGATCACTTTAGGGTTGGTTTTTCGATTACAATGATATCATAATCCTAGAATGGATTTCACCTCATTATTTATTTAATTTATTTGTAAAATACTCCTATATTTATTTATCTAAACACCTTAGACTAAAGTATATTTTTTATATTAATATAAAAGTTATTACTAAATGGTCACCCTGCCTTTTAGGTCTAAGAAAAATCCAGAATCCACTCCTATATTTCATAAGAAAAAACTAATTAGTTGTTGGTGTTTTAAGTAAATCCAAAACTCATTCACTGAAATCACACACATTCTAGTGAATTCTAGATAGTAACCCTCTAATGAAACCTTACTCTTTGAGATAAGATGAACCAGTATAAGGGAGATTACTGATCATCAACATAAGCAGTAATAGTGAACTAGTTTGAAGCCTTAATACAACTTCGGTCCAATAATTAAATAGTCCCTTATAACTAAAATTAGTTAACAAGAAAAGATCATTTATTCCTTAAATAATGAGAAATCCATAATTATAAATGAAATCATTTCCTTTCCCAATCACTCAAAATCTCCCCCGTCCATTTGAAAGGAAATAAATAATAAAGGGGAAAGAGAATTCATTGAGAAACTAATTTAGAGATAAAATAAAATAATGAATGAAAACAACTAAAGATTATCCAGAATGAACTCAAAAAAAGATATTAACCTAATGTATCTGTCTCTAGTGATCTCTGTACTTCTCTTATAGATAAATGGTCTACTATTTCAAATATTTATGTCAAACCTTCTAAATGTACATCTTTCAAATTTATAAATTCACTTTATTTCTCATGGTTTTAAATATCTCTCATGATTTCTCCCTCCAAGAAACTCATTATATTCTTTATTTCACTGTAATAGATATATTATGAATGAGTATATCAATGTGGTGTCATTATATTGATCACATGCATGTTTAAATGAATACTTAAGGAATTGAATAAAAGTTCTGATAATTTTCACTAAAATATTTCTTGTTAACTTGATATCACCTTTACATAACTCATAGGAAACCATTTTATATCCTTGAAAATATATGGAGCACACAGATATAATATAAAGAATTTTAGGATGAGCTTTTTGTAGCTGCCCTGGTACCTTATCATAGCCCATGAAACATGCCTTCAGCCTTTACATATATACTTAAGTATGGAATTTTCCCCTATATTGATTTAGAAAATGTTTTAGCAGATTTACAAAACTTATAATGACATTTATATTGGTTATTAAATTTTATAGAGCCCTTATATATCTCTTTTGGTTGATCATCAGTTTCACGGTTTGTTAAGATCAATCTGTGGCCAATCGACAACTTTTTGTATAGTCCCTTTACTTGATCAATCTTGAAAAAGTGAGAATTTATAGTATGTTTAGCCTTTGATGTGGTTTGGAACTAAAATGTGTTTGGTTGGTCAACAACATGGTAGAAACAGCATGTGATGCATGGATCCCTTCTTTTGGTCAATCTTCACACGGTCAATGAACTGATAGCATGTCATGATGCTTACATAGGTAGGTTCTTGTTTATGTAGAATGGTGTTTACACATCATAGACTTCTCCAAATATACATATCCACTTAAATATTTATGAAATAATATACACACCAAATGGAACTAAATTTAGGGTTTATTTAAATAATTCAAACAATCAAATAAAAAATTAAAACTCTAGATTTTATCCACTCCACACTAAATCAAAAATTAATCATGTAATTTAAAAATGTGATAATTACGAAGTAAATGATAAAATGGTGGGAATAAAAAAAAGAAAATACTCAAAAATATATATTAAATAATTTGATATATCAATTCCCTACACTAAAAGAATGAACTCTAGATAAGTGAATTTCAAAAATATTTCTGGAAATAGTTTCATGCACAAAACCAATGTGGGTCCCTTTTTCAACACCATGCCCATTAAATTACAACAAACCCTCAATATTATTGATTATATTATATCAATTAATTATATTCAATTAATTCCTACTTCTTTTATCCCCTCATACACACTTCTAACTACCTTTTCATAAATATTTCACTGAACCCTCATATATGATTTACAATAAAGGATTTTTTTCATTCCAAGTTTATAAATGATTCACCATTTGATTGATATATTTTTTCACCACCAAATGAATACATTATTTATATATATCATGAATAAATAATTAGGTTTGATATATTTATTATGGTTTAATAGTATTTTAATCTTAAACACTTAAGGCCGAATAAGTATTCTTGGCTCTAAGTTGAAACTCAATACCTGATTTTCAGTTTTCTCTAAGTATAAATTCAACCTAAACATTATTTACCCTAATTGTTTTTAACATATTTAAATTATAGATGGATATTCTACACCTTCTATCAATTTATAAGTTGAAAAAATTTTACTCTATGTTTCCTTCAGTAGTTTTCACAAAAAAAATCCTCTCTTTAAGGTAGAGAGGGACATCATACTTTATTCTTTGGTAATTATGGGGTCATTAATTACCTTAATTATGGATTATTAGCCTTAATTTTGATATAATCCTAATATATTATTATAATGAAATATTATAACTTTCTCTCAAATAGATTCTGAAAAATAGACTTCATAGACTCCAACCCTTCTCAAGCATGTTTCTGTTCCAACTGGTCTTAAAACATTTCCTCTTCTTTCTGATTAGTTCATCCCCTTTATGACTTTTTTACCAACCTTAATTTATTCCTTATTTATCTCTTTTTTAGTTGATTTATCTCAAATTTTTCATATCTAGATTTTTTTCCTTTAAATCATCATTAGCACCAAAAAATCATTTGAAGCCTCAAATGGCTAGTTTTGGATGAACCAAGCATACAAGACACCCCAAAGTACCATTTTGGGGCTGATGAGTGTGATGTGAAATATTTTACACTACTATGTGAAATAATCTCATTTCATGGATAATAATATTATGGGATAAATTTTAGGGTATTTTTTTCCTTTTTTCTACTAAATTCGATAGTATTTCTAAGGAATTCATGTAAAAACAAGAAGGGTTGTGCACAAGAAATGAATTGTGTGCGAAAACACCCCATTTGTGTGTAAAAGGTGACCTAGAAATGGTTTTTATGTGTTTACTACTAGAAAAAAAAATTTATAAAGCACTATAGAATAAACAGTGCTAGCTAAAAATGTTTTTAAAAACCCATTTTGTTAGTGCTAAAAAACGATGTTAAAAGGGGTCTTTAAGAGCACTAGAAAAAACCAATGTTAAAGGGTACCTTTATTAGCGCTTTTTTATAAGTGCTGATAAATGAGGTCTTTTATGAGCACTTTTTTAAAATTTGTGATAAATTTATACTTCTATAAAAATATTTCATTACAAATTATTTATAAATATATAAATATATTTATATTGATTTATATATCATATATATTTTATAAATAAGTTTTAGATAAGGTAAATAGGCATTTACAGTTAAAATATATAATATTTTGTGAAAATGGATTATAATATAACTAAAAAATATTTTTAAGTAATAATTTTATTTTTATTACATTGTAATATAAATTTAAAATAAACTTCAAGATAAAAAATAATAAAATAATAAAATATCTCTAGTAAGTTGAAAACATAACTGAAACTTCAAACGATCATAATTTTTGATCTGGGTGTATGTTTATGCTCTACTACATATCAAATCAAATTCTGTGATAAGCTATATGCCTTCATGACTACGGGGCCTAACTCACTATTTTTTCAAGACCAAAAAAGGCCCAAAAGGCCTCTAAAACAGAGTTTTTAGTCAGGGTACCCAAATTTTTTAACATTTCATTGATTTTAATCCTCATTTATGGGAGTTGTTTTCCCCTTTTTCAGTGGGAACTAAATTTATTCCATGGTATTACATTCATAATAATTTAATTGATTTTAAATTTTTGGATTTTTCTAAATGTAATTTTCTTTGTAATAATATAATTAACAATAAACACATATTTTTTATATATTCAAACATACAAATTAAATTTTCTAAATAAATAAATTAAAAATATTTAGATATAAAATATATTTATTAATATATAAACATATATATAAATATATGGATAAAAAATGTGATGAAATATATATATATATATATAATAAAATTTAAAACAAAATAGTATAGGGTAGCGGTAAAGGTTCAGGATGTATAAGCGAGTGGTCATATGTTTGAAATCGCTGAAGGTAGGGGCACACGCGGGGGGTTAGGATTATTTAAAGTGCTATTGAAGGGGTGGGCAGGTGGGAAGTGCTGATAAATGTGGGTGGGTGGGGTGTGGGAAAAAATTATATTCCCTTTATCAACAGAGCCTTTATTAGCGCCTTTTCTGTGCTATTAAAGGCCCCCATTAACAGTGCTTAAAAATTTATTGATAAAGGGGTCCTTTAACAGTGCTAAAAAAGTGATTGTAATGGATCCTTTTAATAGGTAATTTTTTAGCACTATTAAATGGGGCCTTTAAAATAGATTTTTTAGCACTAATAATGGTTTTGAGATTTTAACTGCACTTTGATAATCAGTGATTTTTAGCGCTAATAAAGGCCTTTTCTAGTGCTGTTAAAGGCTGATTTTGTAGTAGTGGTAGTCAATTTCTCATGAATAGGGAAGAAAATCACATGAAAATCCTCTTATTCACCCAAAATATTGTTCACCCACCACTGATCATTTCAACTATAAGTAAAAGCTTACCCCCCCCCCCCTCCTTGGGGATTCTCACTAGAAGATGAATCATTGCTCTGTTGTGCGTAAAATTGGTCTTATGTGATACTGAACAACATGGATCACCCATGTTATAAAAAAATTACATGATAGACCTCATTTATTCCCAATTTTAACTTTTCCTATAGTAGATGTATCCTCACACAACTACCTTAAAGGGATGTTGGGTGTGCCTATAGCACCTGTATATGCACAACCCTAAGTGTGTGGGAAACTCTCTATATTATGTGCAACCCTGATCTTGTTCATAGCCTTCTAGTCTTGTGTTCATTGATGCTGCTTGACTATACGGCCTACCCTTGTGCTAGATCACCTCTCTCACAAAAATCTTACATGTTGCCCTCCAAACTTGTGGAAAACAACAAATGAGTCAGCTATTTAACATCCCCTATACCTCAATTGTCTGTTATTTGACACACTAATTCTAATCATCAGTACTCTGACCCCTTTTTATTTTAAGTATGGGAACATTAATTTGGACCTCATTATTTAACACTAATCCCATCATTTTACACTAAGAGCACCAAGTCCATTCCCCTCTCAATTGTGCATGAGCAGTTGTCATGTAATCCCAAGGGGTAATGAGTGATCCTACCCCCATCTGAACTGCATGATGTAAAACTTCCTAGCTCTACTTCCTATTCATATTACATTAAAATTCATGAAAATTTCCTCAACAAATGATATAAAATTATAGTCTTACCTTTTTCAATAAGAAGAATAGGATTCATGTATGAGTTTTGTGGGATAACCCCCACACCACCACCACCCACATGGAATGAGATCCTCTAGGAAGTTACAATTCAAAATTTATACACCATCCATCCATGAGAAATCCACATGTGAAGGTTGGCTTCACTGTGTAATCCCCAGCCGATCCACCATCAATGATTATTTTATGAAATAAGTTTAATTATCGCATGTCATTAAACTACATGCACCAGTCAAGTCACATGACCTTAAACTATGGAATCAAACTACATGGGTTTTGATCCATGTCTTCTTAACAGGGTATGTAAGATGCCTCTCTAAGGTTCAATCCCAACCAATAGTAAATCTTGGTTCTCCCTCGTAGGGACACACCTCTAGGGTTATCCTTAAGGGTAATTCAACCCAATAAAACTTTAGGATCCACCACCATGATGTGTTCTAATACATCCATATTGGGTTCCCCTCAAGGGGATTTCTAACCCATTAAACTTCCAGATCTTCCATGCCGATGTGTTTCGATCCATCCATCCAAGGTTCTACTCAAGGGGGCCCTCTCCCATCAAAAATTTGGATCCACCTCTACAAGATTTTCTAAACCATCCATCCAGGGTTCACCTCAAGTGGCCCCTCACCCATCAAACTTTCAATTCATCTATAAGAGGAGTTTTCATTCATCCACATAGGGTTGTCCTCAAGGGGATCTCTCACCCACCAAAATTTTAGATCCACCTCCATGAGGTGTTCAGATCCATCCATCCTGGATTTTCCTTAAGAGGAATTCTCACCCATCAAACATTTGGATCTACCTTAATGATATGTTCTGATCCATCCATATTAGGTTCATCTCTAGGGGTGTTCTCACCCATCAAACTTATGGATCCAACTCCATGTGGTATTATGATCCATCCATATAAGGTTCATCTTAAGTGGTTTTCTCACCCATCAGGTGTGACATCTTCCCAGTGCACAACTACTTGATCCATCTTCATGGGGTGTTATTATCATCCAAACACATCTCGAAAAGTTGTTAAAATCATTCACTGATCTTTATTTATAGGATGTTCTGACGCATCTCCAAAGGACATTGAACATGTGACATAACCTCAGATAGATACCACAGAAGTATCTCTGGTATTGCTGAGGTATAAATAATTTGAACACTTATATCTCTATCATCATTACCTGATGATCAACATGGCATTCCTTGGGTTTCATGTTTTAGTATTCCACACATGATATTCCCTCCTAAGACAAACAATACAGGTGACTAATACTCCCAATATCCAAAACATTCCCATCCATTACTAACATAACTACTCTCCTAACCAAAGATTTCTACCCTGTCAATAAGAACATAGTGATTCAAGATATAAGTTGTGTAATTAACAGGAGTCTGCAAAGATATGGCTCCAGGAATGAGTTCCAAAAACATGACATTAAAATATGAGGGAGACCCGGGCAAGGAGACAGGCTCCCAAGAGAATTCCATGAAAGGAGGAACAGAAATTCCATTATCCTATTTCGATCAAGGAGTAGATATTTCCAATGAATGTTATGAAAGCTTCCTACCTTTGGAATGTGGGAATACGAGGCTGCATCACACCAGCAATCGCACGCATCATGTAGATGAACCAGTGGGTGCCTAGTAAAAGTGATGGAAATATAGATGGTGAACCCAACATGAAACTTTTCTCCTTAAACCATTGGGATTAGCCTTATTGGCCATCATATTATGGATAGGACTCATATGTTACCGGCATCAGGATTCACCAAGAAATGGTGAACCCACTGTGAAACTCTTATCCTCAACATGGGGACTAAAATCATTAGGGAATTAGAAAAGTTTCATGTTAGTGGGTATAGATATCTAGATATAAGTCCCGACAAGAAATTTGTGGGCCCAACATAAAACTCACCATAGTCTAGTGTAGTTAACAATTGGGAATACTTGGTTTGCGATAATGTTAGAATAGATCTCTCTCCGTCTTTGGAAGACTGGATGATGTTAGGGAACTGGGAATCGCATTCCATATTACTATACTAATGGCTATATACACATGCCATAAATGACTCATGCAGTAGGGAATCAGTAACCTTGAAACTATAGGTTCTGTGTCAAGAGAAATAAGGATGTGTTAACCGTGTACGACTACTCTCATTCCATGATTTTATCAGGGACTTCAGATACTCGATGCTCACATCACATATCACCATCTCATATCATCTAGATGAGGGTGATAGACACTCTCGTATTCCTGTGAAAGAAGGTATGGTTTATTCCCACGATAGACATGGCCCTCCAGGACCTTGGGGCATTATTGATACACTAATATTGTTACCCCCAAGGGTCATTTAGGGAACAAATACTCCTCTTTCTTATATAAAACCACTTTGGGAGTCACTCCTTAGAGTGATCCTATGAGTCGCTCCCATATTCCGAGAAGTTGGGATATTCCTGAGTCACCCCATCCATGACTAATGCTTGAGAGCCTCTATAGAGGGAAACCATCAGGCCATGTTAGCACCAGTAATGGTCATTCTGTCAAGTTAATGATCATGGGTCCATTACCCCTACTCCATCAGTCTGGGTCTGAAGCACCAAATAAAAAATTCAAGGGAAGTCTTAAGAGAATAATCACCCAGGGTAATCATCTTCTATGGATCAAATGTCCCCTTCCACTATTGTTGCATCCCACCAAAATCATAAAATAGGAGAATAGGTATATTTCTTCACCTGATTAGGATCAAGACCCCATCAACCTCATTGGGAGTCTTGGTCAACTCTTTCAATCACTGGAACCACTTAAAAACATTAATAGCTTACTCATGATGAGGATGTACATTTCATAGGTCTTACCCTCTCCATAACCGACCAAATCATAGGTCCTCCACACACTCCTAGATTCCATTATTGAGGTATTCTCCGTACTCTCATTCCTAAACATTGAGTTCCTCCTCATGTCCACTTTAGATAGCATGAGGGTCATCCTCATTCTCCTACCAGCTAGAGTAGATGTTCTTCTCACACCAAAGAGGTACCCTAACCAAAATAACCTTCCTAGGTTTGAAGGACAAACAATCATCATTGATGCTGAAATCCTTGAAAGCACCAAGTTGACATTGACCACTTTGATCGATCAGATTTCAGGACATAGATGACACAGTGATAGGGTTCCAACCTTGATTACTCATGTCTAGGGAAGGATCCCAATAGTTGATTCTTTTTATCCTAAAATGTGAATTCCATAGGATTACCAAATACCTCTACAGGTACATATAGGTGGAATAAATTATGGCTCCCTTAAAGGAGATCATGGTGTAGCCATCCCCATCACTACGAGTTTCCCACCTTTCAACCTCTATAGTGCACATAAGATTAAAGATATAGTCTAGGATGATTCCTCAATGGTAAGAAGTTAGTTTAACCATCAATGAGTACCACCTTCCTCACACATGAGGCAGTGGTGAATAAATCATCCCATAGGGATGCGATGATGTAGTTGGTACCTCTCCCAAGAGAAACCCCAGTATGTGGAGAAAAGATACCTCATGTATTGTCCCATCTACTAGATGGCCCGTTTTAGAATCAATTCATATCAGTTATTCCATCTATCTCTTATATAGTATTGATCTGATTATGGGTTGACCAATAACTAGGCTCCGAGTTAGAGGAATTTTAGGTGGTTTTGACTTCCCATCAATTTCATGTGATGTTCTAGCAACCTGTAACTCCCAAATTTGACATCCCAGAGTCCATCATTGAGGGATAAGCCGTGTCTTTCCTTCATAATATATGTAAAATGCTACATCACTTATATTATTTATAGTTGACCTATGTTGGGATCCATGGGCACCTTACGGATATCGATCAACAATTTTGAAGGATTGAGTTGGCCACCCTTACAATGGCTCAGCACCCCGTGTCATCCGGTTACTATCAGACCCTCTAACAATGTTGGTTCAAAAGCCTCATGGATCTCAACTAGATTATGGAATAGGTATCTAATCACATGCGGATCAAGGATTGGGGATAGTATTAATCTCTCCACTTCATCCCTATCCAATGATAGCCTCACCTACCTATTGATACTGACGATTTTACATTGAGTATAGTTACGGTAAACATGGTTATTATTGAGATGAATGAGAACATGGGCACTGAAACAAAATTTAATAGGTAAGGAAACATTTTCCCAAACATACCCTCATATTTTTGTCTTCACCCACTAGAAAACGCAGATGCTTAGCTTTAGGGATCCCTTTGAGATATTTCTTATTGATCAGAATCTCAACAATGGTAAAGAGAAAATTTCTCCCTCTGATCCATCCATGATTGCACCAAAAAAATTGTGGATACCATTGTTTTATCCCTTATATATAAGGTCAAATATAAGAAAAGGATTATTGATGGTATCAAGGAGTATCGGTGCTCGCATTGTCATATCACCCAATGGGATCCCTTTTCTCTCCCAATGGGGTAGAAATTCCTCTTTGGATAGTTTCCCTCAGTCTATCTTAGAAATATTGTGCATCTAGAAAGATAAATGGCATGATCTTATGGAAAGTGGCAGAGATATGAGTCACCAAACATACTTGAGTCGTGTGATTATCCCCCTCGGGATCCAGATCATGGTGCTCCATGAATCACTGATCCCACTTACTAAGTCGATAAAAATATCAATATTTTAGTGTCCATGAATAATCTTCTAGATAGTTAACCCAACCAATAGGATATTATGGACACTCTAATTACTCATCTTGATTCCATAGAGATGCGATAGGTATTGATCCCACCTAACAAAAAAATTTACCCTACACGGGTGGATGATGCTTGATCACCCTCATATTTTGGGAACCCTAGATTTTCACCATTCAATAGGATAGGTGACCCACTGTAACACTTTTCCTACTTCATCTTGAGGAGTGGACCCATATTGGGAAACCTAGAGTAGCATGATTTCTCCAAGCTCTAGTGCTTCATTAAGACATTGGAATGACATGCATTTGTCTGGTAAATGCAAATACCTATAGGGTGTATCATTGGTTGGGAAGACCTTCATAGGTAGTTTCTCTACTAGTTAAACTCCACCACTGATAAGAAAAGTATTCATAACCTCTTTAAGTTCAAGAAAATCCTAATGATCATGTTACATATTTTATCTCCAGGTGGAAAGGCATCATGTATTCACTCGATATATTATTTACTTGAGAGAAGTTGTTAATGATGTATATAGGGAATGTCAACATTGTGTTGGTACCTACCCTAATCATCCATAATTTACAAAGTGGGTGCCCAGATTTTTATGATAAGGGCCATCATATAGAAAAAACTATACATCAACCCAAAAAGGTGAGCATGTTGCCTCTTCCATCTCCTATGAAAAGGTCCACCAAATAAAATTTAATTTCTAATTTTTTCTGCTTATTATTTTTAAATATTATATGGTATTAATAAGAGACCAAGTGCTAAGATGGAGTTTGTTTTCGAGGATTAGTGTTCCTAGAATAAATTTTTGAATAATATTAAATATATTTATTATCACATATAAGATTTTTTCCTCAAAAATTAAAATAACATCTAAATGGGTGCCCGGATTAAAAATATGAGGGCACAAATGCGTTTAGAGCAGTGAGTCTACCCTATGCGTGACCAGACATTTGTTGGCATTGTTGAACTATATAAAGTAGTGTTAAGCATTCAAATAACTCAAATAAAATAAGAATTTATTTTTATTTTAACGTTTCACAGTGATGCATCAACGTTCTTCTAGGTTATCCTTTTTAGAAGGAAATACAGGGTTAGAATCATAACCTTGGGATTCCCCGGAGGCTCTAGAGATAACTTGGAGAAATCTATCTATGGATAATGATGATGGGATTACAAATCGAAGATCGGCAGATATTGTTTCTGATGGATCTCGCCAATGGAGATGAAGTGATGATTGATCCTATTCAACGAACGATCTAAACCCGAGGTAGGGAATGTATTTTTGATTAATTTTCCCTATTCTTAGATTCAATTATGAAGGTGGATCAATCAACGAATTGGTTGATATTCATTTCATTCATTCTTGTGGTGTAGGCTATGATTGTGTGTTTTTATGTTGGCTTTGATTATTTAGAATTGATTTTGTGCTCTTGATCATTCTTAGAGAATGGATCAAGACCGAAACTAGTAATGATCGAGGTTTATTCCTTGTGTTGTTCTTATTCTTTTTCTCCTGTAATATTTTTTCATTCTTTGTGGTTTAATAGTAGTTGATAGTTTTACCTCCGTTTAACATCACAATGATCCGAGATTAAAAATACAATATAGGGATGACCTAGATGAGCTGAGAAGACTATGGAAATGGATGGATCTAAGTGATTTGGTAGATATTTTTTTCACCAATTTTCCTAGTGGAGATTGGAATTTGTTTTCAAAGCCAATTGAAAGCCCCAAACTCATTGACTTAGTGCTACAACAAAGAGACAACCTTTGATCTCTAGTTTAGTTGTGAATGTAATAGCATAGTGAGTTCCATAGGATCGATCTAGGTGTGTGGAGGAAGAACAGTGATTCTATAAAATCACAAAGAACATTGCATGTATTCCGAAATACACAGAGTGTGGGCCACACTAAGAGGAAGCAAGGGTTTTAGGAGCCAATTGTGTGTCACATGGTGTGTGAATCATGTTACTCATCACATGGTCCCTTACTTGAGACTCTTCATGTAGCTAAAAAGATATATGGACATGGGGTAGAGTACATAGGGTTCCAACATGCTTGTACTCCCCCACATGGATTGGCTGAACCGGTTACGCGAAATACCCTATTTCTTGGTAAATGGGAAGATATACACGTGATGACATTATGTTCTATAAAACATAAAGAGTACATGGGTGGACCTGGTATGGAAGGGCAATACATGTAAGTCTTTCTACATGATGTGTACTCTATTTTAACACAACATGTTCTAACTACATGGGTCATTGTACACGGGCAGGACCTGGGGTCAAGAAACAGAGCGTGTGACCCTACTATACAGAGTGTATACATTTAAACATGGAATGGATATCCTTTTCCATCATATCTTGGAAAAAAAATTAATGTTAGTGCCCTTGCTCATTCCCCTGAGGATTAGTTGGTATCATTTCCTATTAACTGGAGTATGATCCCTTCAGTAGGACTTTCTTGATAGAGTCTGGAACCCCCTATGAGAGACCTGGAGTAAGATCCTCTATCCATTATTGTTCCCTCATTAGAGTCTTGGTATTGGTGTGACCAATCCTACAAAACTTCGATCCTCTACTTAGCAGGTGAATTCTTATGAGTCATGGTATCACCCCATGGCCCTAGAAGTTATCCTCATCTTTGAATTATGATCTTCCCCAATCGTGGAGTGAGTTCTCCTAGAATGTGTGTATTTTATTATCTATTTAGATCTACTAGTGTATCTCTCTCATGAAGGTTCCTGAAAAACATTAATTCTTTGGTGTACTTCATCAGTGCTATCAGACTCAGGAGTGTGATCTACTAGATGAGTGATTTTTGTAATCTTCATACTGAATCCCTATTGTGGGTATGTGGGAGTTTTGACTAACCTCTAGATTGTTTGTCATGGTTTGAGTATATCTAGATATCCTTATTATATGTGTTGTGTACATATACTATTTAGATATGATTATACCTTTCCTTTGTGTATTTATTTTTGGTTTTAGGGTTTCCTACTGAGTATTTTTATGCACACCCATGTATGGGATTTAACTGCACGTGTTGTGTCTTGTGCAGATGAGAATCCTTTTGAGAGAGTCTAGTGAGGGCTAGAACCAGACAAAGAATTTTGAGTTTAAGGAAATCAAGGTGTTCCTATGGCTTCGATCAATAGTCTCAGTACCTATTTTGTTTACATGTTGGAATTTTGTTTACAAACTTATTATTTTGGTGGGCTTGTATTCGGGCCCAATTAACTTTATTGTACTTTACTTCTTATCAAACTATGATGGTTGGGATGGTGTTATACATGCCTTTGTTTCTTAGTGGTTTTACATTTAATCATTTACAGGATTGGAGATGTGTTCATGCATATAGGTATAAAGGAAATGTATCTTATGTTAGTGATATGACTACTCAGTGTTAGTCACCATCCTCTGGCTAATTAGAGGCGGGTTTGGGGAGTTTTGACTTGGGCCCCACTAAGAAGGGTTGTTATAGATTGGTATTAGAGTGTTTGGTTCTACTTAAGGACCAGAAGTATATAAAGTTGTCTTGGGGAAACAATGTTAAGTGTCCCAAGTTTGGATTTCTAGCCAAGGACTCCAGTGTTGGTTCGGCCAGCCGACGTATCCGTACACTAGGACTCTGATAACCTTCATTTCAACTTGGTACATGAGAACACTGGTTGTAGGGAAAAAATAATGGTACGTTCATCATAGTGTAATGGGTTTTGGTTTCTATTTCCTTATTTAGTCATCTCTCTCGATATACTCATTGATCGTGGTACATCTTGTTTTCTTGTAGGATTCCTCCACAACACATACTAGAAAGGATTCAACAGATTGATCCTAAGGATAACCCCCTTAGTGATGTCACTTCTATATAGGGGATATCTCTCCATATAATACATCCAGGTGGTGAACTAGCAATACCAACACTGGTGTAGTAGAACAGGGTACCTTTAGTGCCAGGAGACGATGAGTGCAGGATGATCATGTTCGATTAATTTCAGATACAGATATCTCATAGGATACAAGGTGAACCCAACCCTCAGGTGGCTGAGTAATACCTTGTATCGGTGACCTGAGTTTTCCATTTAGTGAGGACACCAGTGGACCTAATGGTGATCTTGGAGGTGAGCCTTCTTCAGTTTTTGGTAGGGTGATTATGATTTTTGACCATGCAGACTCATGAAGAGGAGACTCTTTCATAGAATTAGTTTGTGCATCTATTTAGAAAAGAGTTATCTCTAGTTATTCTAAGAACAATGAGTTTATTATATCTTCTTCAGCTCTAGTATTATATCTTTGTGGTGGTATACTATTCATTGAGGTTCACCAACCTCTCCAGGTACTCAATGGATATGGTTAGGGATCAGTACCTTAGGTCCCGAACCTTTGAATGATTTCTACATTAGGACATCTGAGATAGTGTTATACCTCTATGCATTCTCACTTATGCTGGAGTGCTCAAGTGAGAGTTAGTATTCGAGACCTTCTTAGCTAAGAAAATGCATCCATTTATATTCATTAGTAGTTAGATATGTGTAAAGACCTCAGTAGTGGGGAGACCACATCAGACACTAGGATCTAGATGTGGGAGATGTTACAAGTGGTACCATTATAGGGGATCTATAATCCAAGGCTATCAGGATAGATCTAGTTAGCCTAGGGAGAGGAAATGCAGCAAATGTGATGGAAACAGACATCTCTGTAGATATTTCCCAACCCGTTGATTTTATAATAAGAAGACGGTGGATAGACCACCACGGTTGAGGCAATGGTAGGAGCATACAGATCTGTCGAGCGGTAGACATGGCATAAGAGCATTGAGATATGAAAAAGGTGGTAGGAATTTTGAGATATTATCACCACCACCCCCAAGAGGTTTACTCCATGTTACACCTCAAGATTTAATGATATAGATTCATTTTAATTTCTTTTATATCAGTTATTTTATGCTACAATAAGATTAGATTTCATTATATGCAACACCATATTAGTTTGCAGTATTTGCAACACTATTCATGGATTGTGTTACACATAATTACAATTTATTTTCATAGAATTGATTTCATTAAATACTGAGTATAACTGATAACAAAATATTATAACCTAATCATTATAATGGAAGGTATAAATAGTTTCAACTTAATTCTAGAAAATCTATTTGAATGAAAATAAGTGTGTATATAAAAATAATAAAATCAATATTTATGGATTTAATTAGTGAAATATATTTTTAATATATTCAATTTAATGTTTTAAATTCATCTTATATTATTTATAAATATGACATAGATATTTTAAATTTTTTGTATAAAAGAAGTATTTTTTAAAAAGTACAGTTTTACAACCTTTTGATGGAGAACCATTTTTAAATCTATTTTTTTGAAAATTTTATTAGTTATATTTAACATAATAGATTAATTATATTAAATTGGGATGTCAAAATATACTTTTCTTTAATTTTTGTTATTTTTCTGATAATATTCATATTTTAATGAATAGTTAAAAATTCTGCATTTTAATTCAAAACCGTCATTTTTCTAACTTATTCATATATTTAGATTATCTTTTTAATTAGTATTAAAGTGTAATTTGATAATTTTTATATAATTTAATAAAATTTAGGCCATTTAAGGTAATTATACATTTAGATTGGACATAAACATATGTCAATATTTTTATAGTTTTTACTTCATAAAAACATGCTTTGTGGTTTTGATAATGGGAATCAATTTTAAATTAATTTCTTAAAGTTACCTATTTTGAATTTATAAAAATGGATTAAATATTTTTAATCATAACGTCCAAATTATTTAAATAGGTACCTTTTATTTTGGTACATTATGAATAGTTACTTCAGTACTTATTTTTATTTACCACGGTTAAAGGGTAGATCTGGTAAATAAAGGTAAAAAATAATATTATAATAATATAAAACTACCCTAACATGTGTCATAATCCTATTTTATGAGTCATGAAAGACCAAAAAAATACTTAGGCTAAAGTTTTTTCATTTGATAACCACTTGGGTGCGAAAATGAAATGTTATAATAATTACTTTAAAGTAAAGGGAAATATAACATAAACATGTATCATTTTAATAAAACAATTTTATTTTGGTTTATATAAATTATATCTTCGACTATAAATATTAATTAGAAAGAATAAAATATTTCATACAAAATCTTATTTTATTTATAATTTTTATCCATTAAATAAATAAATTTATTTATGACACAGTGATGATGTAGTGATTACCATATTAATGAAATATTCAAATAAATGATATTATAAAAGTTGAAATAAATGTAATTTTAACATTTTGATGAATTAAAAAAATTGGGTGATATTAAATTGTGATTGATGAGTTAATGCCTTTGGTTTGAAGTAATCAAGTTGTTATTACTTTAAAAAATCAATTACTAAATAGTGTCAAAATTGACATAAATTTGTTCTTAAGAAATGTTGTTTTTTTAAATGATATCATAGTCCTAGAAATACAAGATTCAGAAAAATGACTTTTATAATGTTATAAATTTTATTAATTATCCAATTTATCTTCTCGTGTCAATTTATAGTAACTATAGTTACCATATATTATGAAAATACAAGAATACATGGTAAGAGTTAATGTTTTTAACTAAGGGTTAAAGCTAAAAGATAATTTTAATTTTGTGACCTAAACTTGTCTAAAACCTATTGTTTGAGAAGATTTAGACCAATAATTATCTTATATTTAAACTAAACTAGTTTGGGACCATTATAATTCTAAAATAAATTTATAATAAATTAATATTTAAATACATTCCCAAAGTGCCCCTACCCTCTCCTATAATGGGGAACTTCTCCTTCCCTTTTAATCACACTTATAAAGCCATTTTTATCAGATAAAACCTTCCCATTTACTCTCTCAACTTCATTAACTTAATCCTAGAGGCCACACTTTGTTAATAAATCCATCTTATGGAGACCTTTTGTGCAGATCAAAAGAAAATACTTGAAAAATAGGCAATTGTTTTTTCGACTCTTTCAAGATTTTCTTATACTTCTACTTCCTCTTATTATGTTGTTACCATAATAAAGTAATAAATATAGTATCTTATACATTCTGAGATTTATTATAATTATGTTAAAACCTTATACAACTTTTTATCCATCAAATTAATAATAATATGGCCATGCCTGTGTACGTACGGCTTACCATCTCCACGTCGTGGTGTAATTTTTTATTCAACAATAATTAATTTGGATGGGTATAATTTTGAATATAATGGATTTAAATAATTAATATAACATTATAATTATTCTATATAGTTAATATACCATAAAATTCTGTACTATTTAACCATTAAGTGAACAATATCATCACTCATGCGTACCTACGGCCAACCGTCTCTACAAAGCGATGAGATTCATTCTCCATGTTGACCATTCAAGAATGATTATAAAGAATATATAATAAATAATCATGAAATATATGAAATAATAATTCTACGGGATTTATGTATATATTTATATACATGTCATTTAATTCCTTCTATTTAATTCAATAAGGAAACGAAAACAGCGTTCATGTATATGTACGACCTACCATCTCTATGAACGGTGTCTTCCCTTCTATTTATATATCTATTATATATATTACTATAATTAATATTGATGATATATACATCATGTTTTACATTATTTAATTAATTAAATCATCATGTAAGTAATAATTTCAAGAATTAAAATTTAAAACACGTATGATAAATAAAATAATTATTACCCAAAATGATGCTTTAACATGGAATTGATAAATAAACAGGTAATATAAAGTCATAAGTGAATATTATAAGATATACAAGATATTATTATGGTTCTATTGAAATTTAATAATATTTTAAACCCACTATACATGATTTTCAAACACATACAGAATAAATCATACCTAATTTAAGGGATAATTTCGTAATCTAGTTATTATTCAAGATTGTTTATATAGAAGTATTTACTGGGGTATATTTATCGACCATGTCCATGTGTTATAAAAAAATTCATTAAATTTTTACTATTATTATTTGATTTTTAAAATAATTTTTCACCCATTTTTTAATTTTAATACATGGTATGGAAGGAATCATTCTTTTGTTTTATATATGAGGAACTTTTTCCCTTTTCCAGTAAGAGTACGAGAAGAATTTTTTTTAACTAATATGGAATAAATGGATTTTTACATCTTATTAATGCATTATTTCCATAAATATTTATCTACAAAATATTAAGTTTATTTTCAACTAAATTCATTTCTTTTAAAATTACTCCTCATTTTGAGAAAAGAAAACATTTTTGAACAAGAAAGGATATTTTCATCAAAAATTTATTTCAAGTGTTTTATCAAAATTATTTTCCATAAAAGATGACACTATTTAAATAGGGATATGTTTATATCCATATTATTATTATGATTTTATTTTTCTAATGATATAATGATAATTTATATGGATTATGTTATGATGGAGTGATTTTTATGAAACCCATTTTATTTCTTAGGTTATGCTCTGATTAATGATTTATGATTTTGTAGAACATATAAGAATGATTTTATTATGAGATGGGTGGGACATATATCACCCTAAAATTAATTGGATAAAGATTTATATCTCATGATATAGACACGACATAAACAATAAGTAAATCTAATTTAGTAATGCTAGGCTTGAATGATAAGTAAATCCAGTTCAGTAATACATGGATGGAACGACAAGTAAACCTGGTTCAGTAATGGAAATTTTCCACTGTGATGGTTTTGGAAATAATTGATGGGATAATATAGAAATCATATTATATTCTTATTTCTTCCAAAATTCTATGTTTTATGTCAATACTACTTTATCACGGTTCATGTTCCTTTATGATCTATGCCTTATGTAATATTAAGATTTATTTCAATAAATAATATTTTGATATTTAAACTTTATGTTCGAGTTTTAAAATTATTATGTTTATGGTTTTCTTTATGTTCTCAATGCTTACACTTATTGAGAATTTTATCTCACCCTTTTTACGTTTTCTTTTCCCCAAGATATAAAGAATAGTTTTAGGTATGAAAACAAAAGGTGAAGATCTTTTTTGGAGATGTTGAAGATATTATACCAAGCTATAATATTATGTTCCATGTTTCCAAATACACTAAACTAATATGATATTTGAGTGTATATTTTTGTTATTTATTAATTATTTCTCAAATGAAATGTAATGTCCATGTACTTCAAGCATGTGTCATTACAGTTGGTATTAGATAGAGGGTTTAGTCAACCTTTTGAAAAATATGATCAGAAAACATTAGTGAGATCCCTAGAGATAATTATAAGGATATGTCTAAGGATTTCCTAAGGATAAGGAAATTATAGGTTCTAATAATATTGTTTTTTTGATAATCATTAATGACCTAGGATTAAACTTAAGATACCATCGATTGAAATATTATTAGTAGTTTACCTTACTTATGTGTTTTTAATATCTGATATGTATTTCTTATACTTTTCTTCCTGGTATTAGTCAATATCCAGAACGATATAGAACATGGTCAACCATTTAATATATTCGATTTGGAAATTATTGGAATAATGAAGATAGATTTCCTATGTGGAAATATCCCAAAGAAAATCCTGACGATGGTACGAGTATTGGTCATAATGCTGAGGATAAAGAAATTATAAAAGACATGTGAAAGGTATGTAATATTTTTTCAGTATCGTTTACATTAAACCTATGAATCTTGGGGTTTAGAAACCTTAATAGGTAACTAATATTTTTGGAAATATAAAGATGATGGATCCTGAGTAATGGTTTAAGAATAAAGTTGGATGATTGGGGTGTATATGTTTCAGATTTAAAATATTGTGTTATATGAATCATGAAATATATAAGTGTTTTCAGTATAATTTTTTAATAAAGTATTGTAATGGATATTTTGAATAGTTCTAAGGAGATGAGAAATGATTTAAAGGTAATGTGATATACTTAGAGAACACATTATTAATGCAAAGATAACCCTTAATATGTCTCTTATGTTAAGATAATGATGTGTGGTTAAAGATATGTGGGATTTGAATAATTGAATTGGATTATATTGGTTTCTTGAGAAATAATTATATATTTTTTGACAATAGGTTTATTCTATCATGGATGAATTATACAACGTTTTGGGACTTAAGGAATAATCTACGATGTTTTTCAATCAGGAAACATGCATGTTTTAAATAAGGATATCTGATAATTCAAGTTGTTACCGTGACACAAGAGAATACATTATGTGACCACCAAAGATACCTTATGACATGTGGGAGATAAATTTTAAGATTATTGAGTTCCCCTCTTTCTAATGTTTTAGATTTTTAGTTTTGAGAAGGATTTACAGATTATCCATTTATGGATAGTATATGTTATACTCCGACTGATGTTTTTTTATTAATGTATTATCTCACCATATATGGATGTATAAATGTTTCATAACATATGATATCCTTTTTTTGATAAAGACATATGGAATAACCTATCATTAAATTTATGGATTTCATGATCTACAAATACTTTAGGAATGACTAATTCAACTTCATTTCTTTGAATAAGCGATCAAGTGGACATTGTTTAAGGCACAACCAATGAGAAGATTGTTCTGAAATCATGTAAGTATTTCTTCTCAGGTACTTCAAATTTTAAAAAGGGGTCTTGAAAACAAAAAATTTTATCCTAGTATCATCTTATTTGATGAATCACATGATCCCTTAGATCATCGTAGATTTTTGGCTTTTAGTTGTTGACTTTTGCCAAAAATTGATCGCTATCACTATCCATTAGAACTTGATAGTTATAAATTTCTTCCATATCAATGTTTTTACTTCACACCTATGTTATCTTACATGGAAACCTAGTGATGAGTTACTTTGTATAATTGTTATGTTTGTAACTTTCATTTTTAAAATACTGTTTTAGTATTACCTTTTTTACGACGAGGGTTTCTATGAAAGAAACATTAAAGTAGTAAACCTTTTATAACCCTGATGAATTTTGAGGGATAATTTCATTTAATGGGGGTTATAATTTAACACCTTAATATTTTATGAGATAAATTATTTTTAATTTCTTTAATGTCTTGTTTTTTATGCAACACCATGATTAGCTTGCGTTATATGCAACACTGTATTAGCTTGTAGTACATGAAACACAATTATTGGCCGGTATTAAATAATATTTCAAGTTTTTGATAGAATTAATTTCATTCAAGACAAATTATAATTTATAACTAAATAGTATAACCTAGTTATTATAACGGAAGGTAAGAATTGTATTAACTTCCTTCTAAAAACACTATTTGAATGAAAATAAGTGAGTATAAAAATAAAAAACCACACTTTATAGATTCTATAATTGAAATATATATGTAATATATTAAATTTAATATTTTAAATTCATCTTATATGTTTTCTAAAATTTATATAAGAACAAATTCAAATTTTCAAATAAAAGAAGTATTTTTCAAAAAATACAATTTTACCACCTTTTGTTGGAGAACAATTTTTAATCTAGTTTTTTGACAATTTTATATGTTATATTTTACATAATGAATTTATTATTTGTAATAGGGATTTAAAAATTGGTTTTAGTTTAATTTTTGGTATTTTTCTGATAAAATTCATATTTTAACGAATAGTGAAAAATACTGCATTTTAATTCAAAACTATCTTTTCATCTAATTTATTTATATAGTTAGATTATCTTTTTAATTGATTTTAAAGTTTAATTAGATTATATTTTTATAATTTAATAAAATTTTGTTCAATGGAAGTAATTTTACCTATAAATTGGACATAGACACATGTCAATCTTTTGATAATTTTTACTTCTTAAAAACAAACTTTCTGGTTTTGACAACGGGGATTAATTTAAACTTAATTTCTGAAAATTATGTGTTTCAAATTTATAAAAATGTATTAAATATTTTTAATCATGAGTTAATTTTTTTTAAATAGGTACATTTTATTTTTAGACATTATGAATAGTAACTTCAGAAATTATTTTTATTTGTAATGATTAATGGGTAAATCATTTAACTAATGGTTAAAAAATAATTTTATAATAACATTAAACTATCCTAACATGTTTCTGAATCCTATTGGATGAGTCGTGGTTGACCATAAAAATACTTAGGTGTAAATTTTTCATTTGAGAACCACTTGGGTTTGAAAATGACATGTTATAGTAATTAATTTAAAGTAAAGGGAAATATAACCTAATCATCTATATTTTTACTAAAACAATTTTATTTTGGTTTATATAAATGATAAATTAGACTATAAATATTCATTAGATATATAAAAATATTTCCTACATCATGTAATTTTATTTATAATTTTTAAAAATTAAAAAAATAAATTTATTTATCACACAATGGTGATGTAGTGATTACCTTATTAATTAAATATTCAAATAAAAGATATTATAAATCTTTAAATAAATGTAATTTGAACATTTTGATTCCATAAACTAATTTTTTGAATGAAATGTAATTGTTAGGGATGATTGAATTCTTTTTTTCTTGAAAGAATCATGTTTTTATGACTTTAAGAAAATCAATTACTAAATAGTGTCAAAATATATATTAATGACTTTTTAAAACAAATACTATTTTATTAAATGATATAATAATATTAAAAATATAATATTTGGAAAAATAAATTAGATAATTTTAAAATTTTCATTAATTATCCACTTTTTGTTCTCTTGGAATTTTGTTGTAACTATAGTGACCATATACTATGAAAGTACTAGAAGACAGGGTAAGAGTTAATGTTTTTAACTAAGGGTTAAAGCTAAACGATGAGGTTAATTTTGTGACCTTAACTTGTATAAAACCTATTGGTTGAGATTATTTCAACCCATAAACATATAATATTATAAATAAATGTGTTTGGTACCATTAGAAACTGAAAATAAATTTCTAATAAATTGATATTTAAAGACCGTCCAAAAGTGCCCCTCACATCTCCTATAAAAGAGAACTTCTCTTTCTCTTTTAATCACACCTATAAAGCCATTTTTCTCTACCACAAACTACCCATTTCCTCTCCCAACATCCCTAAATTCATCCTAGAGGCCACACTTTGTGAATAAATCCATCGTATGGGTACCTCTTGTAAAAATCAAAAGATGATACTTGAAAATGTGGTAATTGTTTTATCACCTATTTCAAAATTCTTTTCTTCTTATATTCTTATTCTTATGTTGTTCTCATAATAAATTAATAAACCTATTATATTCTATATTTTGAGATGTTTTTATAATTATTTTATAAGCTTTTAAATCCTTTTATCTATCCTACGAATAATAATATCACAATGTGTGCATACGTACGGTTTACCATCTTCACGTTGTGGTGTAATATGTTATTCAACAATACTTAATTTGGATGGGTATAATGATTAGTATAATGGATATGAATAATTAATATAACATGATAAATATTCTGTATAATTAATATATGATTCAATTCCATACCATTTAACCATTAAGTTAATGATATCTTCGCTCGTACGTACATATAGCCTACCGTCTCCACAACGCAGTGAGAATAATTCTCCATGTTAACCATTCAAGATTTTTTATAAAGTATATATAATAAATAAGGATGAAATATATGAAATAATAATTCTACTTTATTTATGTATTTATATATATGTTTTTGTGTTTGTGTGTGTCATTTATTATCTTCCATTCTATTTAATAAGGAAACTGAGACAACATTCATGCGTATGTATGGCCAACCATCTCCATGAAAGGTGTATTCCATTTCATTTATCTATATATTATATATATTTATATACTGAATATTTATTATATATAAATAATTTTTTCATTATAGAAGTAATTAAATCATTATATAAGTAATAAGATCAATAATACCAAGTGAAAACATGTATGATAAATAAAACGAATATTACCCAAAACATTTCCTTAACAAAAAATTGATAATAAACGGGTAATATAAAGTGATAAGTGAATCATATATGATATCATAGATATTATTATGGTTCCGTTATAGGTTAATAATATGTTTAAACCCACTATATAGGAGTTTCGGACACATATGGAATAAATTGGACCTAAGGTAAGGGATAATTTTGCAATCTCATTATTATCAGATATTGTTTACACATAAATATTTACTAGGGTATATTTATCATCCATTTCCATGTTTTCTAAAAACGTTTTTATAAAATCTTTACTATTATTATATGTTTTGAAAATTCATTTTTACCCATTTTTTACTTTTACTATATGTTCTGTAAGGAATCTTTCTTTTATTTTTCATACAAGGTACTTTTTGACATTTCTGTCAAGAGTATGAGAAGAATTTTTTTAACATATACAGCATGAATTGATTTTTATTACTTCTTAACTTCTAATTTCCTTGAAACTTCCACTACATGATTTAATGTTTATTTTCAACAAAATTATTTTTTTTAAATTTCATTGAATGTTGAGAAAATAAAACATTTTTGAATAATAAAGGATATTTTCCTCAAGAATGAATTTAAAGTGTTTTATCAAAACTATTTTTCATCTAATATGATGCTCTTTAAATAAGGTTATGTTTATATCACTATTATTACTATGATTTGATTGTGTTAATTATGGAATTATATTTTATATGGACTATGTTGTGATGGAATGATGTTTAAGAAATGCATTTTATTTTTTGGGTTATGGTGTGATGAATGATTTATGTTTTTGTGGACCATGTATGAATGATCTAATTATGATATGGGTGGGACCTATATCTCCCTCAAATTCATTGGGTAAAGATTTATATCTCATGAGATAGACATGAGTATAATGGAAAGTGAATTTGGTTCAGTAATATGGGGCTGGATCAGCATGTAAATCTGGTTTAGTAATACATGGCTAGAACAGAAAGTAAACCTGGTTGAATAATGGACTTTATCCACTATGGTGGTCCTCACTACAATTCCTTAGATACTATTGGAATCATATTATGTGCTTATTTTTTCTATAATTCCTTGTTTTATTCCAATGCTATTTTATCATGGCTATTATTCCTTTATGATCTATGCCTTACGCACAACTAAGATTTATTTCATGACTCAAGATTTTGATATTAAAACTTTATGTTCATGTTTTTTAATTATTATGGTTGTGTTTTATTTTCTGTTCTCAATGTTCACCCTTACTGATCATTTGAGATCATTATTTTTATGTTTTCTTTTCCCTACTATATAAAGAAAAGTTTTAGGTAGTAAAACAAAAGTAAAGGAATTTTATGGGAGATGTTGAAGATATTCCACCAAGTTATAAGATTATGTTCCATGTTTCCAAAGACAATAAAATAATACAATATTTGTGCATATATTTGTGTAATTTATTATGTATTATTCAAAAGAAATTCATTTGTCATGTACTTCAATCATGGTTCATTAGATACCATTCTCAGGGAGCTGGAGGATAGGGGTGAGGACTGCTACATGCGGTTGAGGTGATTGACCAAGGGACTCCTGGGATGATCTGAGGTATGATATGTGTCTTTTCTACCTTAGATTCCTTACTCATAGACATAGTATATATTCATTCCTTTCTTTCCACATACCTTGTATGAGACCTTGAGATTCTGGTAGAATTGTTGACATTACACTTTCACTTGTAAAAACTTATGGGAGGAGACTCGGTGATCCCAAACCTTTGCTGATAGTTTGACCTTACCCACAAAGGTAGGAGTTTTGGTTGTAACCTCTTGGTGGTAGCGTCTAGGCCTTACGAAGTCATTCTCTGTATGGATTGGCTATCTTCAGTTCATGTACAGATTGATTGTTTTATGAGAAATGTGCAGTGTGTTCATAGAGATGGTATAGGGTCTTCCTTTGTTGAAAAAGGGAATCCTATGAAGAACATGGTGGAGTCATTCATAGGAGGGTGAAGCTGATCACTCATGAGTTGGATAGACTTACCCTCAGAGCAGTCGATGTTATGAGCTCTCAGTTCCTTGCAGTTTCGGTGGAGTATGAGGAAATTTTTCTATAAGATGTTCCAAGATTACCTATCCTTAGAGAGATAAAATTATACATTTATTTACACCCCCTAATGGAACTGATATCGTCACCATCATATAGAATGGATCCTATAGAGATTCTCAAGAAGATGGTGTAGTTGGATGAATTATAAATGAAGGACTTCTAGTGACCCAATATTTTACCCTGAGCAGCCCCAGTTTTGTTTTCCAAGAAGGAATATAGGATCTTGAGAATGTGTGTGGATTACCAGTGCTTGGACCAGGTGACTATGAAGAACATGTATCCACTACTAAGGATATATCACCTCTTAGATCATTTGAGAGGGACATAATGGTTCCAAAATGTTGACCTTTGATCAGACTATCACCAACAACGATTACGGGATGGGGATATACTAAAGCTTACTTTCATATGAATCTACTATCACTATGAGTACATGGTGATTCTCTTTGGAATAATGAACACCCCAACAGTCTTCATGGAACTCATGAACTGAATCTTCTAGCAGTACATAGATGGGTTTATGGTAGTCTTCATCGACGATATCCTTGTGTACTCTTTGTCAGAGGAGGAGCACATGAGACACCTTCGGATTGACCTGGTTGTACTTAAAGATCACCATATTTATGGTAAAATCCCTATGTTCTAGTTTTAGATTTAGGTACTCCACTTTCTAGGACACATTATCTCAACAGATGTACTAGCGATGGACTCGGCCAAGGTGGAGGCAGTGTTAGCATGGGATCCACCTCGGAGCATAAAGAAGGTGAAGTGCTTCATTTGACTAGAAGAAAGTTACCAAAGTTTCATAAATGATTTTTCTAGTATATCAGCACCTATGATAGTTCGGACTCATAATGATCAGCCTTTTGTGTGGACAGAGAAGTGCTGGTAGGATTATCAACAGTTGAGGTAGAGTTTGACGAGCACCCCGATCATGATATTTCTTGGCGAGAGTGTCGAGTACATATTGTTCTATGATGTATCAGGGTCTGGGCCTGGTTTTTTTCTAATGTAGAGACAAGTAGTTATTTTCTATGTTTCAAGCCAGTTCGGATCACATGAGCATAACTACGTGACCTATGATCTTGAGTGATCTGTGGTACTCATCGCATTGATGATCTGCGACACTGCCTAATGGGTGAACATTCTATCGTCCACTATGATCACAATAATACCAAGTATATATTCTCTCAAATGGATCTAAACATGAGATAGAGGTTATGGTTAGAGCTCTTTCAAGACTACGACTTTGTGTTTTTCTATACTTGTGGGAAGGGGAAAACGGGGGAAGATGCTCCCAGTTGGAGATCCAGTTCGTTGTTGACAAATGAAGATTTATAGAAGTTGTACTCATTATAGTTATACTTTGTGGATGGATATGGATAATCTAACATTGATTTTAAAATTTTTCATGCCTAAACTCTTACAGATAGACAGGGAGGCATAGCTTAGGGATACTAACTAAGAGACCGTATGTGCTCAGATGTTTGTAGGACATGCACCTGATAGATATTCACAAGGTGGGGAGCATGTTTTCATTTTCAAGGGATACACAGTAGTACAAGCGGTGTTGTGGGAGGTGGTTCTATAAAAGTTTCATACATCCCCTTTGGTGGTACACCTTGGAGTGGTGAAAATGTACCAAAACCTATGATGTCAGTTCTTGTGGATATGTATGAAGAAAAAAGTGGCAAAGTTAATTTCATGATGCCTTATATTCCAACATTTGAAGGTTGAGCACCAAGTTCCAGCGAGTTTGGATCAACCCCTTGAGGTTCTGTAATGGAAGTGTAATGGGATATCGATGGAATTTTTGAGGGGTTTACCATGTACATCCAAGGGACCCTATTCCATCTAGTTGATCATTGACTTACTTGTAAATTCATCCCACTTTCTAGCTATATAGAATCAGAGTTTAGTAGAGATATTGGGAAGCCTTTGTGTTCAAGAGGTAGTTCGATTCCATGGAGTCCCATTGACGATAGTGTCAGATAATGGTTCTCATTTTACATCCTGGTTGTGAAATAGATTTTAGGAGGCATTTCGAACTCAGCTATGGTTGATCATGGCATTTCACCAACACACAAATGGCTAGACAGAGCAGACCATTCAGATCTTGGAGGACATGTCACGAGATTTCATGTTGGAATTTGGCTGTAGTTGGGAGTATCACCAACCTCTAGATGATTTTTTGTACAAAAACATCTACCATTACACCATTGGTATGGAACCATTCAAGGATTTTTAAGAGAGACCCTGCAGGTCACCACTTTTCTAGAATGACTTAAGAGATTCAGCACTCATGGGCCTATAGTTGGAGTGAGATACTACAGAGAAGGTGCGGATTATCAAAGAGCATATGAAGACTACATAGAGCCATCAAAAATCTTATGCAGAAAGGAGGAGGAGGCTTTTGGAGTTCGAGTATGGATACCATGTGTTTCATTGGGTCTCAAATTGACATGGGTTGTGGATATTTTGACAAGGTGAAAAGATATCTCCAAGGTTTATCATCCCTTATTAGATATTATGTTGAATTCACGAGGTGGCACATTTCTTGGATCTACCCCCATAGTTAGATCAGGTACATCAAATCTTCCATGTGTTGCAACTGATGAGGTAGGTGCATGATCCATCACATTTCATTGATTGAGGCGAGTTGGACATTGAGGATGGAGTGATTTTTATTGAGTACCCAGTGGAGATTGAGGATTTGAATGAGAAGATCCTTCTTGGGTGAGTTATTAATTTACTATGTGTAGGATAGTAGAACAATAATCTCTAGGAAATAAGACCGGAGAGAGAGGCTAAAATTCATGCTCAGTACCCACATCATGCTTAGTGGCCTTGTTTTTGGATTTTTAGGGAATAATTCTCTTATTTTGGGAGAATTTAATGACCACTATTTTCCTGTGTATTATTTTAACATATTAATAGGATATAATTCGAGTATAGGTGCTGAGACAATGGGTGATTATGAGGCTCGATGTGTCCGGAATAAATTTTTGAATAATATTAAATATATTAAATTACATGCATGAGCTGTGTTCTGGAAAAAGTAGAATAACTTCTATGAAATTTCCTATATTAAAATCTGAGGGAACCATTGCATTCAGAAAAGTGAGTTTACCCTAAGCATGACCTATCATTGTTCATTGTGTGTTAACTATGAAAAGTTGTTTTTGGCATTTTAATAAATAAAATAAGAATTTATTTTATTTTAACATTTCATATTAACACATTGACATTATTTTAAATTATCCATTCAAGTAGGAAACCCAGGGTTAGACTCACAACCTAGGGATTTCTTGGAGGCTTTGGAGATAACCTGGAGAAATCTCTCGATGGAAAATGACAATGTGATTGAGGATCATAGATCGATGGATGATATTTTTTACGGATCTCACCAATAACAAAGACACGAAGATCGATCCTCTTTAGTAAATGATACAACCCTAATGTAGGGCATGTTGTTTTGATTTCTTTTCCCCATTCTTAGATTCTACGACAAACGCAGACCAACTAACGAACAGGTTGATCTGTGGTTCGTTCATTCTTTCAGGATGGCCTATGATTGAGAGTTTTTATCTAGTTTTGGATTATTAAGAATTATGTTTTTTATTCTTGATTATTCTTATGGAATGGATTGAGGTCATAATGACCAATGGTTGGAGATCGTTCCTCGGGTTGTTCTTGTGCTTTTTCTCCCCCAATATTCTTCATGTTCTTCGCGTTCATCATGGTTTATAAATTTTTGATCATTTAAACTTCATTTAATGATGAAATAATCCAAAATGGAATATCCAACATTATAATGACATAGAATAAGTGTGACGACTATGGTGACAGATGGATCAGAGCAATTTTGGAGACAACGTTCTTCGAGTGATTTTCATGCTGGTGATCAAAATCGGCTTTTGGAGCTGATTAAAAACTCAAATATCACTGATTAAGTGCTATGATAATGATAAAACCTTGGATATATAGTTTAAAGGTGAATTAACCAATGGATCGAGCACCAGAGGATTGATTGAGGTGCATAGAGGAAGAATAAAGATTCTGGAAAATCACAAAGAACACGGTGTGTATTCTAGAATTTATGGTGTGTGGGCCCCAATGAGTGGATGATAGAGTTTTGGGGGTCAATTTATTGTCACACGACATGTCACTTTTATCACATGGTGTGTAGGCCCTACCCTAAGACTCATTGTGTATATCAGAAGATACAAGGGAAAAGGCTGGAGTACAAAAGGTTCTGACACAGTGTGTACTCCCCCACACAGCTTGGTTGAAAAGGTTATGTGGATTACCCTATGTTATGGTACACAAGAAGAGCTACACGGGTTGACACCATGTACTGTAACATGGACATAGTACACGGCTGGACCCTGGAAGGAAGATAATTGTGTATAATTATTTCTTCATGCCATGTACTCTCTTTTTACATGACATGTTTTAACTACATGGGTTGTTGTACATAGGCAATACCCAAGGTTAAGGAACATGGTGTGTGACCCTACTACACATCCTGTATACCTTTATAAATGGATTTAATCATATTTTCCACCATATCTTGGACTATTTTTGTTAGGGTTGGTGCCCTTACTCATTCCCCTAATGGATAGTGGGTATATTTTTATATTCACATAAGTATGGTCCCTTCAGTAGGACTTCTAGGATAGAGTCCAGAAACCCCTCAAAGATGCTTGGATTAATATTATCTATCTATTCTTATTCACTAAGTAAAGTATTGGAATTAGTGTGACCAATCATACGGGGTGTTGATCCTCTACTTAGATGGTGAATCAAGATGAGACATGATATCACCCCATGGTCCTGGCAGTGATCCTCATATGTGTATTGTGATCTTCCCCACTCGTTGAGTGTGTTCTCCTAGAATGAGTGTATTGTATTATCTCTTCAGATCTATTAATGTATCTCTCTCATGATGATTCTTGATGAACAATACTTCTTAGTTGGATGTCATCAGTGCTATCAGAATCAAGAGTGTGTTCTCCTAGAAGAGTGCTTTGTGGAATCATTATATAGAATCCCTAGTAAAAGTATGTGGCAGTTGTGACCTACCTCAAGACTATGTGTCTTGGTTTTATTATATATGGATATCCTTGTTATATATTTTGTAGACATATACTATGTAGATATAACCTTTCCTTTCCTTTGTGTATTGCTTTGTAGTTTTAGGGTGTCATGCTGAGTATTGTTATACTCACCCCAGCATGGGATTTTCCCACACATGTAATGTCTTGTGTAGATGAGTGAACTTTTGATGGAGTCCAAGGTGGTCTAGGAACGAATAAAGAATTGTGAGTTCAGGTAGGCTGAGGGGTTTTTACAGCTTCGAGCAGTAGTCCCAGTTCCTATTTTGTTTATAGGTTGGACTTATAATTTATATATTCATTCTTTTTGTGGGATTTTATTTGGGCCTAGTTTAATTTTCTACACTTTACTTCCTGTCATACTCTATTGGTTGTGATATTGGTATGCATGTATTTGTTTCATAGTGGTTTTCACATTTGATAATTTATGGTCTTGGAGATGTGTACTTGCTTACAGGTATATAATTAATGCCTCCCGTGTTAGTGAAATGTATACTCAATGCTAGTCACCATCCCCTTCCCTATTGTAAGCAGTCTTAGGGAGTAGCGGAATGGGCCCCTTTGGGATGGGTCCTGACAGAAGTGACTGCTTCCACCATACAGGAAGAGGTCATCGGGCTGCTATTCTTATTTTCCTCACTGCTTGAAGATCATTGTTTAGTTTTGTAGCCCTACTATGAATATCCTTGAATAATGTATAATCATTAAGATTCACCTCAAGAAGTGTAGTCACATATATGAGAGAATTCATCTCTATCCCCACATCAGGATCTAGCCCTTCATCACCTGTAAGCCCATAGAATTCCCTTTCTAGGTAGAAGAAATCATACCTATTCCTTCAAGGATGTATAGGTCCAGGGTTATTTCTTTTATACCTGTACAAGGGCATTATGAAGATTCCCGAATGAAATAAACCCAAGGAAACCAGGGGTACTGATCTCCCTAAAAATTTATGTTATTATAGGATCCTTGGACACACCATCAAAAAATGATATGTTTTCATGGATTGGTTCCATGACCAAGCGGATGCTGGTTAAGTCAATTTAGGAAACCTCATGCATAGTTAACACATTTCTCTATTGATACTGATAGAAACAATGAGGATTAAAGTGAATGGAAGCGTGTTTCCAGCAATAGGATCCAAAATTATGAGGACTGGTTGGCCCACAGATAGGCCACTTTCACCCATGGAACCATTCGTTTCGGTCTACGCAAGCCAGTATCTCCTGAAGTCTGTGCACCTTCTCTAGCTTCCACCTCGGTGTCCACATCACAGCCTTCCAAATATCAGAAGAGTAGGTGTTCATTGAATAAGAGGAATCAGAGTCTCCCTCCAATGCCCAATCCATCATACACTCTCATCAACTTCATGACCTCGAGTTGGGAGTCACTCCCACGGCGCACCCATCACTATAATACCCTTCTGATAATGAGGATTATGCATCCATGAATGTTGTCAAGGGGGTAGAAAAGTTCACACTTCCTGGTGATAATGAATATCAGAAAAACCCCCCATGTGCCTCTAGCCATAGATTTTGAAGGAGATTTCATGGATATGAAAATCGCTATAATGGATAGGCCATAACCTCAAATCGAGCCATGAATGATGACAAGACTAGGAAGAAGGTTATGCGCAGGGCTCAGTAGGCATAGTCTTCTCAGTTTTTTCATCAGACATACCAACAAAGACGACCATGTTAACTAACCAAGTGGATCAGCCAAGATCACACTCTAACCATCCACGTTTGACCAAATCAATGCCTTAGTTATCCATTAGTCATATGATTGTGGTTATAAGTGATTTATCAAATCAGTAGTAGGATATTTCCAGTACCAATAAGAACCCATCAATACAACCTACAACATCTATCATTCCCCTATCCAAAGACTTCCCTTATAGAAAAAAAATATATTTTTTTACATAAGTACGATGTACTAAAGCACCTATCTAGCATACCTATAAGAATCATGATCCGTGAGGACCTCTACTTGTAAACATAAATTTTTGAAGCCCTTTAAGATACCTTAATAATCCCCATAAAATTTGAAGTAGATGTAGTTGCTACATATGCATATTATGCAGAAGAGTTCAAGTGAGAGGAATGCCAAGTTGATATCTTTTTCTCTAAATTGTATTAGAGATCCCTCAATCAATGGAACATTAACCCATTCTACAGCATATTATTCTTCAATAGATTAGAGATCCATCACTACATGGACAAAACAAGTTATAGGATTAATCTCATCCCAACCGGAATGATCCATAATCTTGGGATAACCAAACCGAATATGACTCTTTCTGTTTTGAAGATTCATGGCTATGATAGAACCGAGAAGAGACTATGTGGCATGATTTCATTAAATTCCTAGTCTTGTGGAATAATTTTGAGTGTTGAATTCTAGGTTGTCTCATAGGATACTGAGTATTGATGGGTAGGCCTTGGCTTCATTTTCATGGGGGGTTCCCCTCCTCATATAAAAAATACATCAAATACTCCCAAAATGGTCGAGTATGGGATCTCCAAGGGGATTCATATCCCTTAGATCCCTATGAATCCCAATATATGGATTTTTGATATTACAAGAGTGAGGGGAAGCATGTTTAGACCAACAAGGTTGAGAACACAAGCATCACAAAAATTCAATTAGAAGACTTGGATGATAGTTGAATTATCCTGATTCGACAGTTGGAACCCAAAAATGTGGATATGGGATATTGTTTCATCATATCCAAGAAAAATGATCCTAAAATTCCTAAATGGAATGATCATCTAAATATTATCTCATACTCTAACACAAGACAGAGTCGGGTCATACAGGAAGTCCCTACCCTTGTGAGGTACAAAGATGTCCACCACATGGGCCACTATCTCATGAAATTCACACCTAGTTCACATGGTAGGGTTTAACTAAAATCCAAATTTCACCATTACTTTGACATTAATCATAGACCTCATGGTCGAAGGCCTGATGTAATTGGATTAGAAAACTCTATTACCGTGGTTTCAGTAGAGGAGGAACCCCAATGTGGAGATTCTGTATCCGCCAATGTAAGAACCAATTCTATTTCTAAGTCATCTATCCTAGATTAACCACATCCTCCCACTGATTATTCTATATCTGATGATGAGGAATATTTGGATAATGCTTCTCCTTAATTTGAAGAGGGTATCTCAACCATTATCGATGAGTTGATTAAAGTGAATCTTAGTACCAAGGATGATCTAAGACTGACACTAAGCAATGCAGCTATTCCCCCATAGGATCAGTAGTAGTATATAGATTTCTTGAATTATCATCAGGATGTGTTCTCTTAGAGTTATGAATAGACATGAGGATTAGGCCATCATGTCACTATCCATTATCTTGGTTTACCAGGAAGTGAATGTGGGTACAAGAAGCCTCTCAGAATGATGAACCCCACTCATAGTGCCATGGTCATGGTTGAGGATGATAAGATTATCAAATACAACATTGATTGTGAATTTAAGTACCCCAAGTGTCTAGTTAACATCATACGAAACATAAAGAATAATGGTCTGATTAGAGTTTGTATAGACTTCCTGGACCTCAACTGCTATTTTCTGAAGGGTTGGTATCCCCTTCTAGTGATAGAGTTATTGATTGATGCTACATCTAGGTTCTAGGACCTCTAATTTATGGATGGATACTCCAGGTACCATCATAACTACATGGTCCTTGAGTATTATGAGTCTACTACCTTCAAGGCATTGCAAGGGAGTTTATGATATCATGTAATTCCCTTTGGAATGAATAATGTTGGAGCCACATATTATAAATCCATACACCACATATTTAAACTAATCATAGGGAAATTAGTGTAATGGTACATGGAAGAAATGGTGTTAAAATCCATCCAGTGTCAGGAATATCATAAAAAGATCATGAGAAAGTGTTTATCCTACTTTGATCCCAGCATTTGATGAAAATCCCTTAGATGTGTACATTCGGGGTGACATTTGGGATGTTTCTTGTCTTCGTCATATAATATAGAGTCATTGATATTAACCCAAAGAAGATCAAGTCCATCAACCATATGACTCCTTCGAGAAACCTTCAGGCGCTCTGTGGACTTCAAGGAAACTTAGAATATATATGCTTCTTCATTGAGAATCTAGTCGGTAAGTGTAAACCCTTTTCCAGGATCCTGAAGAAAGGTACCATCTACCCATGGGATATGGAATTACCAACTACTTTTGGGGAAATCATGCAGTATCTACTACATACTTTGGTTTTAATGCCACCTAGTTTTTTGAATCATGTGGTCCTCTACATGACCACCCTAGAATGGTCCATCCATGCCCATCTCTCCGAAAAGAAAAATAAGGGTAGATAAAACAATTTATATTATCTCATTCACATGATCCATGAAACAAAGACCATATACTTCCCCATAGAGAAGTGTTGTCTCATACGAGTTTTTGCAGTGAAGAAATTGTGGAATTATCTACTGTATAATGGGATACAACTGCTTTCTTATGTGGACATATGAAAGTATATCCTAAATCACCCCATGTTGATGGTACAATAGGCTTGTTGGGAAGTGATCCTTCAGAATATAGATGTAAGGTTTTTTCCATATAATCATGTCATGTTTCATGAATTAGTAGACTTCCCATCCACCCATCAGTAACCCAAAAATATTCCCCTCGACATTGACTTCCCCTATGAGGTTATACTCTTAGTGTACTAGGCAATGACCTATTGGAAGATTCACTTGAATAGTGCCTCACGAATCCCAATTGGTAGAAATCTCAGTGATCCCAAGCTCAATGGAGTAGGAATGGGAATCGCCTTCATCACTCCTATGTAGTTTTTTCTCCCATAATTGGTGTTGTTCAAAGAAGGATTCCCCAATAATAAAAAAGAGTATCATGATCTAATTACTAGTCTTGATTTTTCCCTTGAGATTGATGTCCACCAACTTTATGTGAAGGGTGACTCCAAATTAGTCATCAAATAGATCAATGGTTGTTACATCATCAAAAATCCAGAGCTCATTACCCTACTAGAGCACCCTCATAAGCTAATGGCTCAGTTCCCTTCTTAGGATGAAGTGACTCATGTACCTCAGTCGTAGAATGGTTGAGATGACACCCTGAAAAGTCTATCTACCTCCTTTACAAATTCTAACTAGGATGACCTATTTATCCATTTGGAACATTGGATGTTTATCACTCACATTTTTTTATATGATGACGATGGGAAAAAAGTAATTAAGATAGATATCGGTGGTTCCATGTCAAGAGCCTTGGGTTCACCCACATTAGAGGAAACACCATATTAGACAAATCCATTTGTAGAGTATCCCCATAATTGTATTATTCTATTAGATCAATCTAAGAGTGAGTGAGTCTGCTGATATGTTGTATATTTTACATTTCTGAGAAGCCCCATCCTTGAGTAGAATCTCTATAGACATGGGTTTTATGTAATTATCATTTATTTCATCAAAGGAGAATATTTTCCCCAGGTTATGTAAGATGTTCATGCTAGGTTTTTTGGTTCCTACCTAGCAGGATTGATTCTCAGACACCAGATTCAAATGTTGGGATATTTATGGTCCACCATAGTTCATGACTACATCAAGAATTCCAATAGGTTTTACCCATTTCATATCCATGATAACATTTTGCATTGACCACCATATTTCCTCCAAACTAAAGAGTATTATTATCTGTTTATAGTGTGGGGACTTGATGTTCCAGGACCCTATCTCTCAGGGATAGATCACTAGTTTAGGTTCAATCTGATTGTGGTGGAATTCATCTCTAACTGGGTAGAAGTGATTCCATTCAGGGAATACAAGGCTTAGTTCATGAATTAATTAATGAGTTCCCACATAATCCATAGATTCAGAGTCCCTCAAGTTATTCTCGACAATAATGGTAACAACATATGATATGATGAGTTGAAGTGATTGTATTCCATGTACAGTATCCTATCAAGCCATAATTCTTACTACCATGATCAGAAAAATGGATAGATCTGGGAATTAAAAATAACATCTCAAATATTTTAGAGAATATGGTTGTCCATAATAATTATAGTTGGGTGGAAAATCTCCCCAATTCCCTCTAGTACTATCGAATGATGACGCGTAATTCCACCCAGGTGAACCCATAATCCATCTTGTATGGAATATATGTAGTCCTTACCATTTATGTTCATTTTATATAACTCTAAACTATTATCTAAGACCAAAATATTCTATAAAATTTAGAAAAGCTTTATCTATATGAGATGGAAGGAATAAAATAGAATAGGCTTCAGGCCTTGTATAATCTAGAGAGGCTATATAATAGGATCGTGAGAGAAATCAACAATAAGGTTTTACTTAACTCCTTTCACCATGGTGACACTATAATGGATCTCAGAATGCCAATGATACTTGGAAAGAATACACCAAAATTATATCCCAAGGGGGAAGGGCCTTAAATCATTCACAATTTATATTTAAATAGAGCATACTCTTTGATCACTATGGATGATGATTCAGTCATTCCTATTACTAATTCAAAGTATCTTATGCAGTACATTGTATGAGGAGTCCCACATCCCAACCATATGAAATTAATCAATGGGACACATCCCAATTAAATGAAGTTAGACTATGTGATACGTCTGAGCTTCATGATGTAAAACTACCCAGCTCCCCATCCTAGTTTCAGTTTGTTAAACTATACATCCACCATCATCTCTTTGACATGATATTAAACTGGAGAACATGTCCCAATTACCTAACATTAAACTGTTACATTGTTCTTAATTCCACAACCATAAACTATAATATCAAGTCTAAGCGTCATTACTTTAAACTATATTCAAATATCTCTAGGAATATGTGGTATGGTATTGGGCCTCTTTAGTCCACATTACTTTCAAGTTTGTCACTCTATCATACTATATATATCCATATTTCATCAATACATGATTTTAAACTCTAATATTACCCCATGATAAATTTGTATGACTCTGAATAATGGATGATTTTTACCCCATTCTGAATTGTGATTCCTCCTATGATATGTATAGGGTTCTTAACAAAATTTACCCCATGATCCAACTATGGGATTCCTTATGATATCAGTGTGATGGTTCAATTCCTTCATCATATTGGATCGCCCTTACAAACACTATTCTATTACCTATTTCTTTTCTACAACTGTGTGTGTATTTATTCGCATATTTATGGTATAAGTAGTGATGTCTGGACTTCTCATCACTATGACTATTTGTAAATTCATTAACCCTTTATCCCTTTGGGGCCTATTTTGGTCGAGGCCTTATGACCTTAAACTTTATAAATTTCATATTGGGGTGTGGATGTGGAATGTGGGCCTCCATGGATTTATTTACATTGGGTTTTAACTCTTTCATTCCATATATCCATACCCTTCGAGCGAAAATTCCCCTATATTCAAAGAGACATGACATTAAACTGTTTTCCATAGTCTAGACTATACAACCTTAGAATCTATGTGCCAAATTCTATAACAATGTATGTCTTGATTCCCATCCTCATGGGATATTTACTAATTCCTGGAATCTATAAATCCATTCCAGAACATAATTTAATTGTATCCCTCAAATCATTGGCCCCATAATGGTATGAGTTTTAATACCTTAAACTAACAGTCACCCTCTATTAAAGGATCATGACTTTAAAATATGTGTGAGCCTTATTAGAAATGTGTTTTGTGGATGTGGGCCTCTTTGGCCCTAATTAATTTGGGGTTTTCACTCTTCCATTCTAAACATATCCATTTTATATGCTCAGGATAGGTCTAAATTCTCTCACCTTAAACTATGGTCGCATGGTCTGAGATTTATGACCATTAAAATGATAGTTGTGGTCCATAAAATGTTTCCTTAAACTATTTTAAATTCCCATTTTAAATACTACTTTCTGATACTCCCCAATGTCGTGTTCAAATTCATTGTGAAGTGGAACCTTGAGTGTTTAATCCTACAAGGATATTTTCTTAATACAGTTTCATACTTCAAGTCTTTATCATTTTGGATATCCATCATCCTTAAAATCCAAAGGCCATCCCTAATGGTGATGGTGTCTATCAAAGGATCAAACCTCATCTTGGTCCACCTTCCTAATGGATCTATGGAAAAAATACGGGATCTTGTGATTTGAACTTTTTCAGCAAACAATCCTACATTTACACACCCCATTATGGACTAGTGTGGCTAATGTCCCTATGTTTCAAAAAAGTTCAACAGTCATTCATCACCCAATAGTCACCCCTTTATCCTAATATAGATAGTCTTCACATATCTCCTTTACACCTCCCTATATATTAGTGTACTTACAAAACCCTTGGTTTCTCCCCTCCATGAATCTGCACATGTTAATTAAGAAAGTTAGTGTCCCTGGGAAATTCTCAACACAATATCCCCTCGCCCCAACTATACACTTCCACATGTTAGGTAAATACCCTCACAACACCTTGTTTCTTCCATTGAGTATGACTCGCATGGTCATTAAAGTTATGTTAGGGTATCTACAGATGTGGTTGAACTCCACATGACCCACATACAAACTCTATGACCTTAAACTAAGAGATTATAGTCCATGTATCATGACATTAAACTATGTGTGTCTCTTCTTAAAGAATGTGTTGCATAGAGTGATCCTCTTATGCCATCTTTCACATCAGGTTTTATTCCTATCATGCTATAGATGTACCTTTTTAGATACTCATCCTTTGTCTAAACTCTATAACCCTAAACTAAGATCCCACAGTCCAAACATCATGACTTTAAAATATGTGAAGGTCTCTTAGGAACATGTGATATACAACGTAGGCCTCCTAGGCCCTCATTCATGTCAGGTTTTATTCCTATCATGCTACACATGTCCCTTTTGATAATCTCTTTTATCGGGTCAGAACTCTATGACCATAATCTAAGATCTTATAATCCTATCATCTTGACTTTAAACTGTGTGTGAGTCTTTTCAAGAATTTTTGGTGTGGAATTGGGATTCATAGGCTCTCATTCACATTGGGTTTGTATCTTCACCATATTATTCATATCCATTTGAGATTATCATCCCTAGGGTCCTAACTCTATGAACATAAACTATATGTTCAAGTCTAAGCATCGAAATTTTAAATTGTATGCACGTCCTCTTAAGAATATGTTGTGCAGCATCGTCCTACTTGGCCATCATTCACATCAGGTTTATAACTCTATAATTCTACATAACTCCATTTAAGATTCCCACCCAATGGTCCAAACTATATGATCATACACAAAGATTCCATGGTCTAATTTATAATACCTTAAACAAACATTCATATTACTATCCAAGAATTATGACCTTAAACTATTTTCATCCCCTAGACCTAGAGATATGAATTTAAACAACAAATCCCAACATACTTGATGCGCAATGATAAACAATGATCTTAACCCATACAAAATTTGTATGTATCTTAATAAGAGATGATATTTACCCCATCCTGTATTGGGATTCCTCATACGGTAAGTATGGGATCATCAACATACTATAACCCATGCACTGAACATGGGATGCCCCCAATAAATATTAGATACCTCATATTACCTCACCAGAAAGGATCTCCCCAACCGGTGTTGGTCTCTTACCATGCCTTCTTTCATAACTATGTGTGTATTGATTCACATCCTCATGGGATATATAGAAATGCCCAAAATCATCATCTCCAATCCTAACTGAACATTCATTAACCTGTTGTTCTGTTAACATCAATCATAGTCCCTGAATTATCACCTTATACTATGTGAAGTTTATCTCAAGATGTATATATGGAACGTGAGTATCTTGGATTCATTCACATTAGGTCTTATGTCTTTCATGCCACACAAATTCTCTTGAATCCAACTTTCCTCTTCATCCAAGAATCGGGATATTAAATTGTTTTCATTATGTCATTTATCCAAGAATTACAACCATAAACTATGTGTTTTTTTTCTAGTGATATGTGGTTCATAAGCTACTTTGGCTCTATTTACATAGGGTTTTACCTACCACATGCTGCCCATATACCCTTGAAACAATTATTTCCCCATAGTCAATGTAACACAACTCAGAATTATTTTCCATGGTCCATAACATATGACTTAAATTTTGTGTGGTCAGATTCAATATTTTTTCATGTGGTGAAAGGCCTCACTAGCTCCTTGAAGTTTGGTTTTCCTTGAAACTCCCCCTTCATACCATGGTCCATATCATATGACCTTAAACTGTGTGTATTACATATAGAACTACATGTGGCTAGATTCCCATCCTCATGGGACATGAAGTAACACCCAAATATTTTATCTTGGGTCCATCCCCTCTATCAGCTCATCACAGATCCTTTTCTTTCCCCAGTTTCATAGCCCAAACATTATGGTCTTAAACTAAATCCATGATCTTGGGGGCAAGACCGTAAACTTTTTTAAACCATCCCCTTCCATTTCTCTTGGAACGTGGGCTTTATCATCCCATCCTTTCACGTCAAGTTAACACTCTTTAATGCCACACCAAACACTTTAGGTCGCCCCATGGTCCAAACACTATAACATTAAACTAGTAGTAGAACCCAAGTCCAAACATCAATACTTTGAAATGTTTGTTAATTTTCTCAAGGGTGTTTTATACAACATCAAGTAGCCTCCTAGGCCCCTCCTTTCAAGTCAGGTATCCTTCCTTCGAGGTCACATTCATTCCTTCAATAAATCCTCCTTATATTCCATGTGAAACGACCTTAAACTATTTATAAAAGTTGTAAGATTTATGACATTAAAATAAGATCCGTGTTCCATGCAACATGACCATAAACTTTTTGAAATATGTACAATATTTGGGCCATAGTACAAGAATCATGTCCTTAAACTATATGAGACCCACTCAAGATTTGGTTTTTCATTTGTTTGGGGTATATAGAAATTTTACCCTCCATCGACCATGGTTCTAACGGCTAGGTGGGAATCATTGAAGATGGTCCACTACATTCTTTATTGCATGATTCTAAACTACGATTATACTCCATGAAGTGAACATAGGGTACCCTCTTGATTCAAAATGAGAAAGAAGTGTTGGTTAGAATGATGAGTAATCCCCATATACTCTACATCCTAATCAAATGACACTAAACTATACAATGACTCATCCTCACCATATGATGTTAAACTATGTATCCAACATCCTCATTGTACAATGTAAAACCATGTATTATCATCCTCATTGTATGAAATAAAATTAAAATTCATCTTAATCCCTTTCCCAATAAGACTCTCCTATGGTTTTGGTCATCTACCTCATTATTCATTCAATTGTTTCTATGAATCTAAGATGTTTCTTTCCCTGGGAGATGAGTTCAACTTTTGTTCAGACTGACACACTCACACCAATGTGCTATAATCCATGGTGTAATAATTTAAGGAGTCTTATAATAAAATAGAATATTTCATTATTTCATTTTAACACTTCACATGCCTTTTATTTATATAATCATCCCCTTACACATCTAAAGGGACCCCCTAATAGAATGTTTTTTCCTAGACACACCTACCATCCTAGTCCAGTAATCCAAAGGAATTTTGATGGAATTATAAGATAAGTTTTTTGTTTCCATCATGGTCATCAGTTGAACCTCGTTTTTTTTCCCCATTCCCATCTTACAACACAGATTTTGTGTTTCAAACATGTTCAGAAATTATCTTGTATCATCGTGCTACCCTCCTTGTGTTCCAAATTTTGGGTATTGTGATTCACACTTTTCATTTCCATTTGTTTGGGCAGAATTAAGCTCCCCTTTTGTCGCACCATTCATCCACTAAATCACATTAGAAAAGAAAGTTAGCCATTCCTAGATACCCCATTCTCTAGTTTCATCCCCTCTCAACCTAAACAATATTTATGTACAATAAACAATAACAGACTACCGAGTGGTCGATGACTATTTGGTACTCTCGAATAAATGATAAATCACATGGTCATCCCTTATTTATCCCACTAAACATGACTCACAAGATCTTAGGATTTCTTGTTGGTGGTTTCATAAATATGATCAAATTGTGATAATAAATAAAAATAAATATGTCCATGCTTGTAGGAAAGTTTAAACAAGTAAGAATTTGGTGAGGGTCATCAGCATTCTGGAGTCTCTCTCATGTCTTGAAAATTTTTACCCTGTAGATTTGTCTAAGAAATAGATTGATTTAGCTTCTCCATAATTGCGGGTGTCATCTCCAAGGCCAATGGCCACCTCCTATGATCTAATTTCTTATCATTGTCCATATGGAAAACTTTTCATCTCTAATATATACCCATTCTCACTCATCATGGAGATTGGACATTAGAGAAATTCGCTTCATCATTTTATTCTTGCCCTCCTCAAATTGATCCCTCGATCAAATGACAACATCTGATTAATCATTGAGAAATGAAACACACTCATTTATTTTTACTTCCATATGCTGGATTTCCATGTTGACTTCCTAGAGCTTCCAGATGTTGTCATAATTCTGCTAGCGCCAAGTAACAACTAATCATTTTTTCCCGTTGTGAACCTTCTCAACAAGGAATTTGAGGACCAATGAATGGAGACTATGAGCATCCATCCCTCTTGTTATCAAATTGCACATCCAATGAAAGATAAATGCCATCCAGATCATTAGGTGTAGTTTTGGAGTCTGGGTTAGGAAATGTTGTATGATCTTCAATGCTCTACGTCAGACTATGTGATTCTCCTCAGTGGCTTCAGAGCCATAGTCTTCCTACTCCTCCAGTGGTGCAGGATCATGCATGGGGAAATCCACAAGAATAGAAGTAGTAGAGTCCTCTTTTGGAATCCTCTAGGATAAGATAGGTTCCATATCCTGAGGTCATTCATCCTCGTTAAAAACATCCTCAGTAACTTCATCACAGCCAGCCTCAAGCTTCACCCCACCAATGGCATCACCTGTGACTCTAGAAGACTATTCCCCCATGGCCAAATTCAGGTCATCTTGAATTATCATCTCCTCAAGGACTGGTGTGGCCATTATATAAGGTTCCCCAGATGTTATATCCAAAATATCTTTTTGGTTACTCAACCATTGAATCATTTCTAGAATAAGAATACATCAGTTAATTTGATCAATGAAGGGATTAGTTAAACCTGTATTGATATGAGAGATATACATGAGCAGAGAACTAGTGGGTTTAGTCCAAGGATTTTTTCCGGAATCTTCACTTTAGTAGACCCCTAACCATCATTCAAAACATCAAGGGTTGGCACCAACGTCACCTTCTATTTCATTTATTGAGTAGGCCCTTTATGAAGAAAAAATAAACATGTTGATCTAAAAATTAAATGAAAGCTATAAAAGGGTATAATGAATTGAGATGCGGTCTTAACTTGAGGGAGAGATATTTTAATGATGAGCCACCCCAGGCATGCCAATTCTCTATTAGAGGGTTCCACTTTAGGAATACTAGAGCATGGTCCTCCATATATGACTGGGAGGGCCTGAGGCTCTAAGGTCACCACTTATACTTCCTCAACTAGCCCACCAACTGCTGCATCCCCCGGTGCAGGCCCCAGAGCATGAATGCCATCATCCAGTGGTTCACCTTCTCAGCCACTAGTAAGAATCCCATATCCATTTTTTAGTTTCTCCTCTACAAAAAAACATTAGTAAGTTCTCTTAAACAAAAAAGGGTAATGTCTGAAAGAGGAAAATATATTCTTTCCTCAAGAAGTTATACTAGGCCATATTATGAGACCGTAATTTTTCTACTCTCCTGAGGAATCCCTTGTTCAGAATCCAGCCCTCAAGAATATTTATCTCTGGTTCCATGTTCAACCTTATCCATTGATTCCACCTCAGATTATGATACATAAATAGGTGGTATCTCCTCCCACCTTCGGTTATTGTCGAACATCACCCACACTGGGGTTGAAGGAGGATTGAACTCCCCCTACTGGCATTCATAGTTGTCCATAGATTTTAGGTACTTATGCCTTTCACTAAACCCTACCTTGTTCATGATTCAGATATTCCCAACCTATGGGATCTCAATTCTATCTCGGATTAATTTTCACCATAGGTCCTCCACTAAGATTGATGTTCACATAATCTTCCAATCCATTCAGAGACAAGGGAACACAACATATGTATCTAGATATATAAATTACCTCATATTCATCTTAGAAGCCACCCAAGATCATCTTGACTCAGTTCGGGAGCCCTCTTCTTTCCCCCATGGTAGCTTTCAGTACCCTTATCCTACATGAGGTGGGGTTACAATAGCGTTCTACATCCTCCTACCATATCTCTAGCCTAAGCTACCCCTGTTTCTTAGCTCAACCCCTAAAGAGAAGCATGATGACCACCCTCCTTCTCTAAAACCATTTTATATGGCTCAATTAGTTGAATTCACTTTCGTAATATGGCCTTCAGATATTCTACAGACTAGTTTCTAACATAGTTTGACAATAGACCAACATCACCATTGGTTGAAAGCATTGTAATTATCTCCCTTGATCCCACACACATCAACATACACCAAATATGAAAATTTGTATAGGGATTACACTCCTCATGTATCCCCATATAGACTCTCTTTATCACTTTTTGGAGGCACCCAAACTATCATAAAAATTGGGATTATGTGTATGGTTCATAGTAGACATGGACATCGATCATATACACTAGTACTCCACCCCTAATGATCTGTAGGTACTTATTTTGTTCCCATGACCCCTGTAGGTTATCCATCACTAGAACAAATAGGTTTGGTAAGGGATGGAATTTGTAGTCCCTATAGTTTCTAATTTTGATAGAGACCCTGGTCTCATTGAGTGCCACTAGCTGACCCTAGTGATGCTCAATAGAGATGATTGTAAACTAGAATTCGGTGGGGCGATGGAATTTGGGAACTCATAACCCTTGAAGTGTGTCATGATCAATCCATGAAAGAAATATAAGGGTCCATATGTCTTCTATGTCTTATTTCCCCTCACCACGTTGAAAAACATGATGTAGATCCAGAACAACATTGGAATGCCCAGGTTGACTCTATTATCAGCATCCAAAACTTTCAGCATCACCAGTGATCTTCGGCATAGGCCCATCAATATATCCATGAACAGAATCATTCATCCACTCAAGAATCAGGATAAAAATTCATTATATCATACCAAAACCTCCCATGCTTCAACCATGTTGTATCCCAACTACAAATATTGTCTCTCTTCCAAGATCAACCAATGAAATCTAGGAATATTTCTTTATTGCACTATTAGGCACTATTTCCCCCATCTTATCATCCTCATAGCGGGTCTCTTCTTCAAAAACATGTCAACACACACGTTTACTGGATGTCTCTATTGAAAATTGTAGCATGTTATAGATTTTTCCATAGGGCCTCCCGAAGGTGTTGCACTGGGAGGGGAGTTTGTTTCCTATAATCCCAAGTGTTCTCTAATAGAAGTAACTTGTCATTCTGAAGCCCTTCTAGTGGGACTCCACCAATGCATTGGGAAACCCACAAATTTATTTTTACCTCCCTAAAATGAATATGGAAGGTAATTATATATATAGACCATTGGTTGATGATCTGTGGAACTATCCCATGTTTATGATATAAGTGTAACTATAATACTCAAACCACCACATATAGTTTGAAATTGTGCAGATCTAACCCCAAAATCTAGTAAAGTATAGTGTACCCAGTACTCCTAGGCTTATTCACTGGTAATATTTCAGGTAGACCACATGACCAAATATTTGTGCCATCCCCTAATATTATCATGTATGATTATCTAAGGAATGTTGGCATAGTGTGTTCGGACTTCTTATGACTATATAACCTCCCCCATGACCTTCCTGGTATGACCATTCCGCACATATATGGACATGGATCCATTATTCATAATGGGGTGTCCATGAATGGAGGTATTCCAATGATTAAGGTTGTCCTCACATGTGAACCAAAACTATGGTTTTTTGAATTCCTTGTCTTGGAAATTGACCTCATCTTCGATCCTATAATTCTACAGTGGATGGTATTTTCTCAATGGATTGTTCTTATATGACTCTATCAGCAAGGCCACAAGTTCTTGAGTTTTTCAAACTACCCTTCTAACTCGAGGTATCTTATTATTTCCCTTCATTTCTAATCTTTCAGATTCAAAAGTGTCTTTCATATCATCTAGGATCTATTGGTGGTCCATTTCAAATGGTTATTTAGAATTATAATAAAGGAGAACGTAATAGAAGGGTGATTAATGGGAAAGGAAATATAGTGTACATGATTTTGGAAATGCACTCAAAATGAGGGTTTGGTCATGAAAGTAGATCCATTGAATAATCTTGTGTAAAATAAGTGGTCGAGTCTCAGGTATACATGCAAGAATGAATACATATGCACATGAGAGAAAAGAATCATATCATGTGGAAAGTCAAGGTATCATACATTGGGATACTATGATATTTTATAGGCATGGGCCATCACTTAATGAATTATTACAAGTCTCCTTCACAACTAACTTCCAATGTTTCTCATCCCCATGAGAATGGACCACTCTCTACAGAATTTCACTCAGAACCTGACCTTTTTGTTCCCTTTTATATCATATTCTGAGGGCGGTATTTTTTATAGCCTAAAATTCATCTAAATCCTCAAATATCTAGTTTGAGATGAACCAAGCATGTTGCACACCTGAAAGGACCATTCCAAGGTGGATGAGTGTCGTGTGTGTAGGTTTCCGCTACTGCATGCAAGAAACTCAATCCTCATGAAAGGATCTTACATGATAAAGGCCAGAGGATTTTTTTATTTCATCCACTAAAGATGGAAGTATTTGTAAGGAATAATTGAGAATGAAAGAAGGGATATGCATATGAAATGAATAATGTGTGTAAACACACCCTTTGTGTGCCAAAGGCGACGTCAAACTGGCCACCTTATGTGGTCATGCACCCATAGCCAAGGAAAGCTCATGTAGAAAGCCTCTTCTAGGCCCAAATTCTTGTGCACCCACCACCAAACATTTTTCCTATAAATAAAATCTTTCCCCCTTCTTCAAGGAGGATCTTCAGAAGATGAAGCATCATAATAATGCATGTAAAACCAATCTTCCATTACATCATACAACATGGATCACACAAGGCTATAAAATATTACGTGATAGACCTCATGTGGGCCCAAACATGACTGGATTGATATAGAGGGACCCTCATGCCACTACCTTGAAGGGTTTTTGGTTACGTGAAAAAACCAATTTGCGCACAACCCTTAGTATGCATGAAACTTCTTGTCTTGCATGTAACCTTAATCTTACGAGAAGACTTCCTATCTTGTGTACACCTATTACCATTGACTCCATGGACATACCTTGTGCTGGAGCACCCAACATGCACAAAACTTGTGTGAAACCTTCCAAAATAGTGTTCAACAACTTGGGAGTTCCCTAATTTGTGTCCCCTATATCTCAAGTGCACAAATGATTTGTCCTGCTGCTTCTGAGATTGGGTACTCTATCCCTCGTTTCTTCTAATCATAAGAACTCTAATGTGGACCTCATGATTGACCAATCCTACCATCATTATACGCTGGTAAAACCAATTCCAAGAATCTCAAAAAGACATATGAGTGGTGGTCGTGTAATCCCAATGGTAAGAAGTGTGTCCAACCCCATTCAAAAAACATGAAATAAAATTTCCTAAATCTGCATCCTAGTCGTATGATGTTAAATTGGAATAAAATGTCCTTAGCGCATAATGTAAAACTATAGTCTTACCATGTGTGATAAGAATAATATGTTGTATGTATGAGTGGCATGGGATGACCCCCACACATCCACTACTCACAAGGAATGAGATCCTCCAGGTAGCTCCAATGTGTAATCTCAACACCATCCAACCAAGAGAAATCCTCTTATGAGTGGAAGCTTTAATGCGTAATCCCCACACCATCCCTCATCAATACTCCTTTTTTGACATGAGCATCCTTACCGCATGATGTTAAACAACAAGGATTTGTTCTATCACATACACATAAACTGTGGCATCAAACTACATGGGTTTTGATCCATGTCTTCTAAATAGGGTACGTAGGACACCTATCTATGGTTCAATACAAACCAATGGTAAACCTAGCTGCTCCATCGTAGGAACACACCTCCAAGTTTTCCCTCCAGGGGACTAATCACCCATCATAATTCGGAATCTGCATCAATAAGGTGGTTTCATACATCCATCCTGAGTTCACCTCAAGGGGAGTTCTCAGCCATCAAACTTTTAAATCCACCTCCATGAGGTGTTCTGATCCATCCATCCAATGTTTTCTTCAATGGGGAACCCTCTGCCATCAAACTTCTAGATCTACCTCCATGATGTGTTCTAATCAATCCATCAAGGGTTCACCTCAAGGGTTTTCCTCACTCATCAAACATCCATATCTTCCTATGTGAGGTGTTCTGATCAATCCATAAAGGCTTCACCTCAAGGGGAATTCTCACCCATAAAACTTCCAAATCCACATCCATGAGGTGTTCTGATCCATCCATCCTAGGTTCTCTCTAACAGGATTTCTCACCCATCAAGATTCCAGATCCAGCTTCATGTGGTGTATTGATCCACCCATCATGGGTTCAATTAAAGGGGTGTTCTCACCCATAAAACATTCTGATCCTCCCCTATGATGGGTTCTGATTTATCTATCTAGGGTTTGTCTCAAGGGACATTCTCGCCCATCAGGTGTGAAATCTTCCCTCCTGGGGAAACACCTCCTTGATCCATCATCATGAGGTGTTATAATCAACCAAACCTATCTACATAAGAAGTTAAACTATTTCCATGATCTATCTCTATATGACATTATGACTTATCTCCACAATGTGTATAACTTGTGGAAAAACCCCAAATACATACTCCATGCATAAATGTGGGACCCTAAGTTTAAAGGCTTGGAATAATTATTCCTCTATCATCATTTCCTCATCATCGACACAGGATTCCTTAGGTCCTGCTAGTTAAGATGCCTCACATGAGATTCCATGATTATAGGAAGAATATTGGTGACCAATTTGCCCATCATCTAGATATTCCCAGAAATGCAAAACATGACTACTATCCTGACCAATGGTTTCTTCCATATAAAAATTAACACAAAGTTTCAAGACATAAGAAATGTAATTAATATTATACGAAAACATATGGAACCTGGAATGAGTTCCTTGGACATGAATTTAATCTATAAGGGAGACACATACTTATTGAACATCTCTATGGAAGAATCTATAAAAGGAGGATCCAACATCCCTTCATCCCATTTTGATCAAGAAGAAGGCATCACAGATGAAAGTGATGGATTTTACCAACATTTGGAAAGTGGGAATGCGAGTCTACAACACTCCAGTGCGTACACACATCATGTTTACAGATAGGCGAGGCTCATTTAAAGTGTTGAAATAATCATATTCTTAAGGGAAATAAAGGGACTTATTCACCTCAAAATAGTGGGGGACTTTCATAGACATAATTGGAAGGAATCAACAATATATTTTCATTCCTCCAATAAATATTTCACTACAAAAACAACAACATAACATTATGATAAAATTCATCTTTAAATTCAATTAGATTATACCAAATAGTTTTTTCAAGCTCCTTTTCTCCCTTACATCACACGTTAATTAAACTTAGATCACACAAAATATTTATGAGAAATGTAGATAGAGATATTTTCTTATAATGTGGAATCCAAATAGAGTCATTCATGGATAATAAGGTATATAAGGATTAAATTTCAAGGTAGGATAAAAAAATTGGGTTTATTGAAAATGGGTGATTAAAATCAAAAGAATGCATCAATGATTTTTAGTTTATGTTCGTTGAATTCTCTAAGATTTTGACTACATTACTCAGAAAATTATGGTTATTCAATCATGTATCAACTCTAAAACAATAAGGAATTGTAAAGTAGACATACAAATTGGTTTAGAAGCCACAAAATTATGGGATTAAAATTTTAGGATAGTAATTCATTATATGAGTTTCAAGAATAAATGGTCTTTAATGAAATTCCTTCACATATAATTTTAAATAAATTTCATTTCATAATTCAAATAAGATGAGTTAATTGATCAAATCAGTTTCCCAATATTAGCCTATATTCAAATATTTTAGTGGTGTTCTAATTCAGCTCACAGGTTTTAAAAAAATTGAAATTGAAAACAAAAGAAAACAAAAAAATTAAAAGGACACAAAAATTGAAAAAAATCATAAACTATAAAGGTTACCTCCCAAACAATTAAATTATGTGGTTTCTATAGGTTCCTCGTACATTGAAAGCATGAAATGGGTCATTGCCAGCTTTTATTTTCTTTTTTCATGATAGATGATCAATATGTGATTTATACAATGACAATCATTGTGGTCTATGGAATTGAATTAAACAAAATAGCCAATGGATAGAATGAAAAAACAAAAGAGAGGATAATCACATATTATTTATAATCAATTTAATTAATTTAAGAATTACCTTGTTGGAATTTTTCCTTTATTGATGGATCTGACAATAGATCTATGTTGTACCATCTTTTCACTATAGGTGTAAAGATAAGATTCCCTCTATTGGTGATCCACACGTGTTCTACAAATCTTTGTGCATCATCATAGGAATATTAGGGTGCTGGAATGGAATATCCTATTGTGGCTTTGTCTACCTTTGATCACCTCAAAAAATGCTTCCAAATTTTTCTCATTAATATCTCTTAACTTGATAGTGGAAGGTGGAGGCAGACTGATTTATGTTCTTGAAAGAGTTCTTGGACAAGGGAGCTCTTGGGGTCTATAGAGGATTCCCCAAATCTATTGTGCATAACCAAATAAGTGAATTAGCTCTAAAAGAAAATATTATAATTAGGTTAATATATCACTAGGGTTAGAAATATATAATTTTCCACGTTCCCTTTATTAATTATTTAATATCTACGAAACCCCATTTCAAATAATATTATTATTATTATTATTTCTCAACATGCTCTTAACTTGTGAATTAAATTAAATATTATTTTATAAAAAAATATCAATATTAATTATTTATCATAGGAATATTTAACTTGGTCCTCCATTCCTCCACAATATTTATCACGCCTTGAATAATTACTATTTAAGTATTTAATAAATATCACTACATTGTTTTCCAATAAATAAATAAATATTATATTCACTAAATAGAAATTAAATATTAATTAAATATTTAGTTCACATTTTATTCTCTCAAATAACTACTGATGGAATACATGAAATTAATAAAAAATTTAGTAATTATTAAACCACATTTGAGACTAATATTTATTCAACTAGTTAAATAATAAATAATAATATATTATTTAACTAAGATTTTGGATACACTTAGTGTGTAACCCTCTAGGACTCTATCTCTGTTGCATTAGGCGAAGCAACCTAAAGTCTAAGGTCAGCATTTAGAAATATGCCAAGGAACCCATAGAGAAAGAAGTTAATTCCAAAAAAACATAATATCTCATATGGACACTTATTGTGTAATATAATCCATTTATCAAGATATCTCAAATGAAGCAGGTTTCATGATGGTTCCATTAACCTATGTGCTCAATGTCTCTTTTATTGAATTCCAAAAAATTGAACATTCCTATAGAACACCATGGCCATGGATTTATTTATTATATATCATTTCCATCAAATTAATTGAGATAATAACTTCCATTAAAGAATAGAAGGGGAAAATCATTTCTTTCATTATTTGTTAATGCAATATTACTCATAACACACCCAATGTATCCTACCTCACCGAGAACATATGCAGTCATGGTTTTCATTAATACATAGAATCGCAGGACTCGTAATATTCATTAATAATAATCTTAAATTATAATTACCAATACATACATATATAGATAGGAACATCCAATGACATGTATAAATGTGTATTTCTTATTGGTGGCCTCATTCTCATAATATTCTACTGGATATTACCAATGGAGTAAACCATGATATGGTGCATCATGGTCCTATGAGTATCCCCCTGATAACCTATATAATTTGTCTCCCTCAGATTATATCATTTATATATAGAGCATATATTTGAGAATAGTATTGTAGCACTCACGGTATCTCATCACAGTAGGGAACTATTATGACCTTTTAGTATGACATCTGCTCTTATGATATTATCACATTCTATGTTTTGTAGAAGAACAATCAAGATGTGATACTTGGTTTATTAATATTTAAAACTATGAATAAAATTCATCATAAAGTACAAATATGTTAGTTCTAGGGCACTAACTCTAAAAAACTCCCACATTCACTAGATCTGTCATGACCCCCTCCCCCACAATGTGTACCCCTCCTGGGCTGGCAATGTGAGAAGATAAATAATGATCCCTGAGTCCCACCTATAGTAGTCCTCAGGTCAGAGACTAGAACCGAGGGTATAGTAAAGACATAAATATGATTCATTATCCTCTAATAGAACACTTACGAAAGAGAGAGATAAGATAGAAACCATCCAACATATTCTCATACTACAATATAGATGAAACCGAAGTAAATGTATGGAATGTCGAGAAAAACACCCCTCAAGGCTGAGAATCCTCAGGGTGTCGGTCTCCAAAATCCAAAGGGTGGGGTAGCAAATAGAAACACAAAAAGTACATGATATAATATAGCTCACAACCACACTATGGGAAAAAAACTAGTCTTAGTCTCAATTGCATCTAACATCTCACAGACTCCCAGATTCCACTACTAAGACTACATATCCTATATGCACACAACCATTTAAAGAGATATATTATGTTACTTTATCCCTTTTCATCAATTTAACTTTACATTAATTAATTATTTAAACATTAATTAACCATCATCAAATTCCACATTCTATTTTATTAAAATTTTATTAAAGTTCTTTTCCCTCCAACAAAAACGATTGTGCCCACGATTTCTCAAAGTCCTAACCTCTGCAATAAATCCTAAAAAGATCTAATCCCATGGGTTAAACATTTATTCTGTCATTTATTAGCAAAATTAATGCTTTCCATATTTCCATATTTCAAGGTATTCTAGGAAAAATACTAAGATACCAAACACAAGGGTCTCAACAAGATGAGTAGGTGAACTATATGTTGAGTCTTCTTAACCTATAACAGGAGCATAGACTCGTCCATCATTGAGAGTATAAACATGGAAATCACATGGCATACCCCGCACGTCATATCCTCTTTTATAAGGGTGGAAAGAAAGAACACCTACCTCAACTAGTGGAGAAATTAAAGTAGATTAAAAAACAATAGATTCAACCAGTATCCACTTTCATCTCAATAGGTAATCCTTCGTTCAACTTGTTCCATATTCTTTGGTGTCATCACCAATACCCATATACAAAACTTGATGCATCTTGCCACTCCAGACATTAACTACTGACACCACCGCCACTGGGCCTCCCTGCCCCCACATGCCACAAAAACATTCTTGGATCTACTATCCCCTGAATACACCAAAAAAAATAAATAGGAAAAAAACAATGTAGTAACTGGGCTCATGTCCCTAAACAAGGCTTTTAACCTTCACACATAATGAGCACTCGTAGCTCCAAAGAATAGGGATCATGGACTTTACAAGAAAGTAGGTAACTCAGAACCCTAAAAGGCATTAAATTTTAACCCAAAATAGGTTCTTTATTCCATCTTAAATTAACTGATTCATTTCAACATGAATAACTACATCCATTTGATTATCATTAAAGCACCACAACAATATCTGAATTCATTAAACATGCCTCTTTATATTTGGACAATTAATTTACAATTAATACCAAATTTATGTTCTTCACCAATTTCTATCAATAATGAAATGATAAACAATAAAATCATAGATATCACACTGTGTATAAAATCAATAGTTAACCTATTTTCATGGTATAAAACAACAATATACGGTCGATGCCAATTCTTTAATCCAGTTCAAATATTTATTTTTTCAATTTCATTTTGATCCAATTGTTGCATAATGATATTTATAAGACTATACCTAAATAAAATAGATAATCCTTGAATCCCCTACCTCAAAAGTTTTTCTACATATTTTTCATGAGAACGGTCCAACACAACAGATCACGGTCACCTCTCCCACAATGACTACATACACCAGAGGATTCCACGACATAACCAAATCACCCAACACCCAATAAATCTCCATTATAATCATAGAGTTCACTTTCCATCACATGGAAATGATAAATAGGAGTAAACATATCATGGAACCAAAAAGAACAGATGGAGAACATACCTTATATCAAATACAGATTGACACTTTATTGTTGCACTAAAATAGGGGGTGTGCATGCAATAGAAAATCAACAAAAGGGTGACGATCCCAGGATATCACGGTCACACAACTCCTAGAGAGAAAATGTTCAGGGTGCCTCACAATAAGAGAAAAAAAATAAAGAACAAGTTCAGTAGGTATCTTATCCATTCTAAAAATCTAAATGAAGCAGGGCTTTAGATTTTACATTAAAGGCGAATCTGGTCAAGACTACATGTTTTGACTGCATAAAGGAACCTGGACCCTTAGGAAAATTAATATAGGAGTTATGGGATTTGAATAGGCCTTAAGTCTCCTAAGACATGGATTTCAATGAATTTTATAGCAAAGATAATGTCAAAGGGGTGAAACTATAAGATGTTGGAAACACTATTCCCTAACGTCTCATCGACGCAACTCACCGACACGAGTCACTAACCTGAGTTTCCAGCGTTACTCACTATTCTGGAAACACTATACACCTACTAATATAGAAACATTGTACACCTACTGATACATGACCTACCAATAGATGACCTACCAGTAGATGATATACAGATAGATGAACTACCGATAGATGACCTACCAATAGATAACATACCGATAGAGAACCTCCCTATAGATGAACAACTGACAGATGACCTACTAATAGATGGCCTACAGATATAAGACCTAATTATAGATGACCTACTTCTAAATGACCTACCATCCTGGAAACACATCTCACAGAACTGAAAAATTCAGAAAAGTGTAATAAATAATTTTCCTGGACTTCCCAGAACATCTCAAATACCATATTTTCATAGAGGAATAGACTGGAGACGTCCTGGACATTACATCAGATACCTATCCAAAAATTATCATCCTTGATAATCCAAAACCAACATAGAGAGGAAACAGAAAAGGGGTCATCATAACATCCACCCCACAAGATACCTTTCAAGGCTCTTACCAGCATAGAATCTCAACAAATTCATAAAAAGAACAATGTGAAACCAGACGACAACCACAGTCGCCCCTAAACACTCTCTTGGGGTGATAACTCTAAAAAGAGATAAATCAACAAAAAACAACAAGATAAATCCATATTATAAATAGTAAAGGTCTACAACCACAAAAAAATAGTTACAAGTAAATAGATAAACATCAAACTATTTGGGGTACTGAGCATGTATCTACAACTCATGTTCCCAAGTACACACCTCCATGACACCATACTACCATAAGACATAGACCAGAGGATAGAATTCCTATGTAACACCTTCTACTTGAGGTTCTACATATCTACAGGTTGATCCTCCAAGGTAGATCATCATTAACATTGATCTCACCCTAATCGATAATGTGAGAGTCTTCATGAAGATAACGACAGAGTTGTGACACGTGAAAACATCTTGTATCTTGATCATCTGCGAGGGAAGTGCTACCCGATATGAAACATCTCCAACATGAATGACCACATCGAAAGTCCCAACAAAATGGGGATAAAGCCTACACCCAATACCAAACCTTCGCTTCCCAGGACAGGGAGTCACATTAAGAAACATGTGATCCCCGACGTCAAACTCAATAATTCTCCACATATGATCGGCATAGGACTTTTGATGATATGGTGCTGCCTTCATCCTCTCGAAAATCACCTGAACAATCTTTGTCATATTTTTTACTAGTTCTGGCCTGATAATTTCTAACTCTCTGACCCCAGTCCAGCACAATGGACAAAGGAAGGGTCTCTCATACAAGGATTAAAATAGTGCCATACTGATGGTTGAGTGTAAAATATTACTGTAAGATAACTCTATTATTGGTAAGTGCCTCATCCACAAATCTCCAAAATCCATGACACAAGAGTGCAATATGTCTTCAAGGGTCTGTATGGTCTACTCTATCTGACCATTTTTATGCAGATGAAAAGTAGTGTTAAGTAATAGATTAGAACCAGAAGCATGATGGAGACCTCTCCACATCCTAGAAGGAAAATGTGAATCTCAATTTCAAATTATAATCCTCAAGACACTATGAAGTCTCAACACCTCCTCCAGATACTTCCTCAAAAAAACCTCTATTGAGCTTGACTCCTTGATCACTATAAAATGGGATGATCTCATCAAATGTTACAATACTACCCATATAGAGTCATAGCCTCCCTGATATTGAGGTAAATTGAAAAACAAATCCATAGATATTTCCCCCCCACTTCCACTGTGGAAATTCTAATGGCTGGAGAAACCCATTGGGAATAAAGTTCTTGGTCTTCACCATCTAGTAGACCAAACATCAAGACACAAACTCCGCAACTGCATGTTTCAACCCAGGTCACCAAAACTGACTCTTCAAATCTCGATACTTCTTTATCATTAAAGTATGTACCACTAAGGGAGAACTATGGAACTCTCTGAGAACTATCTCACATAACTTCAAAGGAACTAAAATCCTCCCCTAAAATAACACACGGTGTTGTTCATCCTCAGACCAACCATCATCAGACTCACCACAAAAATCCCAGTCTCTATAGACCTCATCTTCAAGATCTCAAAACTAGGACTCTTCTTCTTACAACATCATAGATTCTAACATAATCATATGAAAAAAAACCTCTTCCCCAAACTTCTCCCATATCTATATGTAATGTCGAAAGTTTTTTCATCTCTCTCCATGAATCACATGATTCATTCATTGCATAACTACAAAAATTCCTACTCAACGCATCGTCCACAACATTCCCCTTTCCATGCATATATGAAATTTTGAATTTACAATCCTATAAGAATTCCATCCATTGAAATTTTCACAATTTCAAGTCACATTGGGAGAAAACAGACCTCAAGATCTTATGATTGATGAAGACCAAAAAATTCTCATCGATGGGGGTAATGTCTTCAAAATTTCAGGTAAAACACCACTGCCACCCACTCAATATCATGGATGGAATAGTTACGTTTATGGGGAAACAACTTCTAGGACCCATAAGAAATGACTAATCTATGCTTCATCAGAACACAACCTAACCATAAAAGTGAAGCATCATTGAAAACCAGGAACTGAACTTCTTATTCTAGAAGACAAAGAACAGAAGCACTAAAAAACTTATCCTTCAGCAACTGAAAAGCTGACTAACACTGATCAGTCCAAATGAATTTCTAATCCTTTATATTCAACATTGTTAGTGGAGTCACAACCTGATAAAAATTTTCTACGAACCTCCTGTAATACCTTTTGAGACCAAGGAATCTCATATCCTCTTCCACTGTCTTGGGGGATTCCCAAGATATAACTACTTATATCTTATATGGATCAACAGCTACTACCTACAAGGATACAACATTCCCCAAGAAATGGACTTCTTGAGCTCAATACTCACATGTTGACAACTTCCCAAATAGGTTTTTTCGATGAAGAACTCCCAAAATGGCATGAAGATTTTCTACATGCTAAACATAGCATTCACAAACCCCATGAACACAGCTAGATAATTCACCACACCAAATGGAATCACAATGAACTCATAGTTCCCATGACGACAATGGAAAACAATATACAGGATATCCTCATCCTTCACACACATATGATGATATCCATACTTCAATATAGTCTTTAAGAACCAACTTTCACCAATAAATTAATCAAATAATTCTTCAATCTGTGTAAGAGGATAGTGATTCTTCACTATCACTTTGTTTAAGCAACAATATTCAACGCACAACCACAAACAAATTTCAGCCTTCTTCACATAAAAAACTTGTGCACCCCACAGTGACATGTTCAACTAAACAAAATTGTATTACAATAGACCATTGAGATGTATATGAATCTCATTAAACTCATAAGATCACATCCTCTATAGAGACCTCGAGATAGGAGACATGCCTAGCTGTAGCTGGATATTGAAATTGATCTCCAATCGAGGGGGTAAATCTAAAACCACTTCTATAAACACATCCGTGTATTCTTACATGACCCTAGGAAACACTGACTAATTAACCTCTAAATAAATCATCATCATCCAATACATCAAGGATGAAAAGAACAAAATATGCCTCTGACCCATCTAAGGGTCTCACTTTCCAACAAAAACCACTGGCTCTCCATCAGAATTGAAGAACACCACCTGCCTCCTAATGAAATCCTAAATAGAATGCACTGAATACAACCAATCTGTGTTGAGCATAACATAATATGGTGGTATCCATAAACATAGGAAATCTACCCAATAGTGGTGATGTCCCAACACTATCTCACAGTCTCTAGTTACTTCAAACAAGTCATTTTAGCCTCCAACTAGCATAGTCAATGCTAGGTTCTATAGAATTCACTCTACCTCAATTACCAAGGCATGGAAAAGGGTAGGTGATATGGAGTGTGTCTCTACTGAATCAAAAAAATCATACACCATAGTAGAAAATAGGAAAAGGTTTCCTTGAACAACGTTAGGATCTCTAAGAGTTGGCAATGCTAACACATAAAGTTGACCAAAACCTACTCCACGGCCTCCTTGGCCCTAATAGTGACCACCTTCCATAGGTGTGATCTACTATCTAAGGATGAGTAGCATCCCAGGGCTATCCTATTTCTTCCCCATATACTCATTAATGATCTATAATTGGGGAAAACTACTGTTTTTGCCTTAGATAGAACAACCTTAATAGAGGAACTTCAAGTGGAACACTTGATGCTCGTTGACTACCCAGAAAGGTCGTCTAATCTTGCGAATGGTGACCTCAGACTCTATAAGAAAAAAAATAGCTTTATCCCTTAGAATATTCTTGAGAGTCTATGCCCCTATTGAAATGACATAATGAGGGAAGGTACCAACCCCATCTAAATGAAAACACTTCTTCCCTAACAATTGGGAACCTCATACCACATCTATGATTCATGAGGAATCATAACAACTCCCCTCTCTTGACAATATAGTTCTAGATAACGTCCTCTAGATGACTTATGCCATCTCCATCACCTCGAGATACGTCTTCATTATAAACAGGGTGACCTGACACAGGATCACTAGATGCAAATCCTTGTCGAAATGCCTCGCCCTTGCCTCCTCATCTGGAAACATGTCTGAATCATATCATAAAAGGTTCCTAAAATATATTCCAAACTCTCGCACACCAGATCTTTCCTACCAAAGGGTAAGTAGCTCCTGGCGATTGGCCACCTTCATAGTCGAAGAAAGAAACTCGGCACTGAACTTCTCTTAGAACTTCCCTAAAGAAACTGTTTACTCCTTGTCATCCCCAAGGAACAAGAACCACCACTACCTCGTTGCCCCATGCAGCATCATCAATGCCAACAACACTCAGTGATCCTTCTGATCAAGGATCAATCTGAAGGCTATCTCAACCTCCTCTAACTAGTCTTCTATCTCTACAACTAAAATAGAGAACTCATACTTCTACATACTATGAAACTAAAACTCTCATAGTGTCATCCTCCATGTGTCATCGTCATCAACCTCTTCTCTATAGAGATATACTGGAAAAACCTGTTGGACATCTTCTGCATGAACCTGACGAGGACATCGACTTAGATCCATAAAAATTAAATTAAAATAGGTAGATATTCTAACCCTATAATATGGAATACTTTAATAGTAATTAATTGTTTTCTTTTATTTATTTTAGGTTAACCTATCCCATGTTCTACCCATTCAAACATAGGTGCAGAGAATAATGGTGCATGGTATTTTCCTAGGTCTCCACCCTACAACAGGTATCACATTGTATTGTATCCATTGTAATCTTAAAGGTCTATGCATCAGCTCATAGGGGGCCTCAATACCTGTGTCTCAATTGATCTCCCATGATTACAGTGCTTGCTAAACTTAGCTGACACTGTTTCCCTACCAACCCATGCAACCTCACATGTGCCTAACTCCAAACTCCATCATATCCTTCATCCAAACCTCTAATACCACTCTATCACAACCCCCTCTCCACGAAGTGTACCCCTCCTAGGCTAGAAATGTGTTAATAGAGATAATGACCCTTGAGTCCCACCTTTAGTAAGCCTCGGGATGGAGACTAGCACCGAGGGTATAGACAATACATAGATGGGAGGCATTAACCTCCAAGAGAAAACATGAGAAAGAGAGAGATAATATATAAAAAAACTAAATACTACTTATATTACAATATAAAATAAACCCAAGTACATATACATAATTTCATGCAATAACTGCTACAACTGAAAGGGAAAACTTCAAGTACCAACAGAAAGTAATATGGAAGCGACCATGATGACCAAAGAGATCATAAAAAATATCAATCTAGTAGTGACCAACATGATCTCCAACCTGCACCAACTGACATAAAAAAATTATATAACATAGGGTGAGTATAAAAATATACTCATTAGGATCCTACTCAGATCCTCTCGCACAAAAGAAAAGTGTGTTAAAACAAAGTGAACAACAAGAGAAACTAACTCATCATATAAATAGGTTTGCTAAGTTCTCACAATCACCCTGGATACTCTCACCAAGTATCACATACAAGAGTATATAATATAATAAATAATATCAAGGGTAAACCGCTACCACTTCCCCACTAGCTTTCTGCTTCACATCAAATTCGCATGTCATGATCATCTCTCTCCAAAAAAGCTTTACTGTAGACACTTGGGAGAAGCACCGCAACACGCACCTTGTGCATCAACATGAACCTCATGCATCACCCCACCACATCCACATATCTAAAGTAACTAGGTAGTTTCTAAGAGCCACTATAGCTTGAATAACATGTATCGTAAATCAGATATTATACCTCAATCCATTACAACCCATACAAAAAGTTCGAATCCTCAAGCCATCATAGCCTATACATGTCATACCTATAGTAGTCCATAGGAAACTATATCTAGAATATGTGTGTGAAAAAAACACAAGACATTACAGCCTTCTAAACACATATATGGGGAAAACTAACCATCATGCATACTAGAAGAAGTAACTACCAAGAGAAGAGGGAAGGTCCCAAGGGACGAATCATCCATCCATCCACCATCTAAAATGTTGGGTAAAACAACCCCCCCCCCCCCAAGGCTCAATATATATGGGGTTTATGTCACCATAACCGATAGGGTGGGGTAGTGTATAGAAACACAAAAATTACAAGATATAATATAGTGCACAACCACACTATAGGAAAAACCTAGTCTTATACTCAATTGTGGCTACCCTCTCTCGGACTCCTGGCTATCATGACTAAGACTGTATATCCTATAATTAAACAACCACTTAAAGATCTATATTAATTTACGTTATCAATTTTCATCAATTTCACTTTATAATAATTAATTCTATTAAAATTAATTAACCATTATCAAATTCTACATTACAATTAATTACCATTATAACAAAGTTCCATTACATCTAGAAATAACCAAACCAATCCAAAGACTTCTCATAATCATAACCACACAATTGCATCCTAACAAGCTCCAACACTATGGGTTAAACATTTATTAAATCATTTATTAATGATGTTTCCACTTTCCATATTTCCATATTTCCAGATATTCTTGTAAAACATCATATGCTAGAAACCACTAGGGTCTCAATATGATGATTCAAGGAACTACCCATTGAGTCTTTTCCACCTATAGTAAGATCATACGATCATCCATCCTCGAGAAGATAAACAAGGAAAGAACATGGCATGACATGTGAGTCTTCGGATATTTTGGAAGGTGGGTAAGGAAGACCATATGCCTCAAGAGGTGGGGAAATTAAATCAAATAAAAAACAATAAATTCAACAAGCATCCATTTTCATATCAATGGGTAATCCCATCTTCAACCTGTTCCATCATCTATGGTGTCCTCCCTGACACCCATATGTATAACCTAATGCTTCCTGTCACTCCAGGTATAAAGTGATACCACAACCACCACTAGGCCACCCTACCCCCACATACCACAATAGACTTTCAGAATCATCCATCCCAGGCCCACACCACAACATAAGCAACAGGAAACAAACAACATAGAAATTATGATGTAGGCCCTAAACAATGCTTTTATCCTTCACACGCAACGAGAACTCGTAGCTCCAAAGCATAATGAGCATGGCCTTTATAAACAAGCAGGTAACTATGAACCCTACAAGGCATTATATTTTGACACACAATAGGTTCTTTCATCCATATTGAATTAACTGATTCATTTAAACATGCATAACTACATCAATTTTAATATCATCAAATCAAAACTACAACAACAAGATTCATTAAACAATCCTCTTTATTTTTGGCCAATTAATTTATAATTAATCCTGACTTTACATTCATTACCAATTTCCATCTGTAATGACACGATAAACAAGAGAATAATATATATCACACTATCTTGAAAATAAATAGGCAAACCATTTTCATGGTATAAAGCAACAACATATGATCGATGCCAATCCTTTAATCTGGTTCAAATATTTATTATGTCAATTTCATGATGATTCAATTTCTAAATTATGTTAACTTTACGACTGCACGTAAATAAAATGTAGAAGCCATGAAAATCCTACCTCAAAAGGTTTCTGAAGTTCTGTTCATGAGAATAGACCAACACAATGGATCATGATAACCTCTCCCACAATGAATTCATCCACCTGAGGATTCAACGACACAATTGCATCAACCGACACCCAAGAAATATCCATTTGAAACATAGAGATCATATTCCAACACATGGAAAGGAGAAATAGGAATATATAGAATGAAGAACCTAGAAGAATAGAGGTATAATGTACTTTATATCAAGGACTAATCAACACTTGTTGGTTGTTCCAAAATAAGGGTTGAGTATGCACTAGGAAAAGCACCAATGGGAAACAATCCAAAGATATCAATCACAAAACTCCCTAGAACAAAGGTTCAGTGTGCCTAATAGCAAGATAAAGGAGAAAAAAGAATAATGGTGTAAGGTATCTTGGTCCTTTGGAAAATCTAAATGGAGTAGTGGTTTTGATGTTCCATTAAAGGAGGGGTTGGTCAAGACTACATGGTTAGACTGAGTAATGGCTCCCATGCCCTTAAGAAAATTAATATAGGAGTTATAGTATTTGAATCGGCCTTATGTCCCTTAAAATAATGAATTGAATGCATTTTAAGAAAAAGATAATGTTAAAGGGGAGAAACTGTAGGATTCTAGAAATATTTTTCATCAATGACACACTAACGCAACTCACCAACGCGAGTCCCCAATTTGAGTCTCTGACATGAGTCGCCAACATGAATCACTAAAATGAGTCATCGACGTGATTCACCAAGATGACTCACCGATGTGACTCACCATTCTTGAAACATTGTACACCTACAGATCTGGAAACACTATACATCTGTTAATAGATTACCTACCGATAGATGACCTTCTGGTATATGAACTTAGAATATATGACCTAAAGATAGATGACCAACCATCCTAGAAACAATGTTCACAAAAATGGATAAATTGGAAAAGTGTTAGAAATAGGTTGCCTTGACCTCTGAGAACACCTCAAAAACCATATTTTTACAAAGGAATAGATCAGATAGGTCTGTTCCATTAAAAGATCCAACTTCTAACAACCTTTATTCCACTAGATCTAACATGATACTCATGCTTCTATTGAGATAGACCTTTAGTCAAGGGGTCCTCTATGTTTTCTTACATGGTTACTCTTCTTACTATAAATTCACCCCTTTGATAAAAATACCTCAATATGAGGTACTTATGAAGTAGATTCTATTTCCATTGATGTGACATTAATTCTTTTTGAAGACTCACCAATTCATTATTATCACAATACAGTGTGATAGAGTCTTTACTGTTAGTTAGCACATCAATCTCCTGCATGGAATTCAAAAGACACAGGATCGAATCTGGGCGGGGAAAAATTTTATGGGTAATATAGCAGTACTATAGCAGGTCACTGGAGCAAAACTATAGTTAAAGTGGTACTTTAGAAGTGATCAAACTATAGTGGCAAAGACACTACAACAAGAAATATAGTGGTGGAGGTACTGTAGCAGGTACTGTAGCAGCCTGGGAATTATAGAAGTACTATTCACTAAAGGGCTCTTTGGGCCAAAAAATGGGGTTTCGTTCCTTGTATATAAGGCCCCAGCCTTAAACCTTACTTAACATTGAATTAAATGAATAATTCACATTGAGGATCTTTTCAGGTTTAGAGTTTTAGAGAATTAGGACATAACTATTACATCTCAAAAGGTTACAAAGTAGAAACTTCTACTAAGTTTCCATAAAATAAAAACTCTTAAAAATAAACATGTCAAGTTCCATGTTTTAGGTAGCATGACTTTCCCTTGATCCCATCCTTGACCCTATTCCATGTTAAGTCCTGTGAAAAAACATTTCAAAAATGTGGGATGAGTATAAAAAGCTCAGTAAGGGTTATAAAAATATGGAAAGGAAACATGAAATCATATATACATAAGAATGAAATCATACTTTACCCATAAAACATAGGCACCTTAACATACCTCATCAAATCATTAATAAATCATAGAAATCATAAGACATAAAAGGTAACTTGAGGCATTCATAACATTCTTACGTAGGGAGTAACCCTATTGGTTACATTTGGAATACCCACCATAGTATATTCCCTAAATATCTTCAAAGAAACCTTAACGGTTCACTCTTTCACATTACCCAATGCATTGGAGAGCTATATCGGGCTCACCCGCCCTTAGTTTATCACGGAACCACCCGTCTTCATAATAATGCCCAAGAACCATAACATAATCTTATCACATAAAACATGCATAAAAGAAACATAACATTTCCACATTTCAATCACAAGATATCAATACAACACATTGATATTATGAAAACATTATGAAAACCTTTCTCAATAACAAAATAAAATAAAAGTAAAACATGGTATTTATTTTTCTTTTAAAAAGAAGGTATGGCTTGTAGAGGAAGCCGAAACTCAAATAATGGTCACAACGGTGGAGAAGTCGTTGTCCCCGCATATGTACGACAAAAACATTCCCTTTTTTAGTTTAGTAAACACTTCGTATAAAAAGATTCCTTTTGAATAAACGTAAAAGTCAAAGAGGTTTATACACCGTATAAAAGAAGGTTGTGTATAAAACAGAATATGCCTCAATGAAAGGAGATTGAGATGAAGTCCCTTACAAAGATGATATCCTTGGTTTAAGGATAAATCAATTACATAATTATGTGTGACAAATGAATACACCAAATATAAGTGGATATTAAGTGTAAAATAATCAAATGTCATTCACACATATTCAAAGGATGACATATTCAATAACTACATGTTGAACCCAAAGAAATTGAAATTGGGTTAAGAAGTTCCCTTGACAGCCTAACGACATCACATCAAAATGAGTTGATGAGAGATAAAAAAGGGTATATCATCACTTGGACATAAAATTTAAATCAATAATGATATATGAGAACATATCCCAACATAAAAATATTTAAATTAAAATACCCAACAAAAGAAGTCTTCTAAAAAGAGGAGGGTGAAAGGTTCCCTTACCGACATGGGTATCTTTCGAAACATACACCTCGTAAAAGAAGGACAATACAACATTGATGTAAATACTCATAAAAGAAATTATATTACACAATGAGTAAAATAATGGTCAGTACATACACCACTCAAAGGAAATTGTGGAAAATGTAGCATAAATCTCACGGGAATGAAAGTGAGATGAAAAATCCCTTACGAAAACTCGGCAGCCTAACGCCGCCACATAAAACATACAAAAATGGATTGATGAGATCAAATAGGGTATCTCATAATATTAAAAAAAAGTTTATAGAAAGAGGAATATAAAATAACAGCCCCCAACATAACAAATATGAGCATAAAATAAGTGACATAAAGGAGAGTACTTAAAAAGAAAGAGAGAGGTTAGATCTCTTACAAAAATTCGACAGCCTAACGGCGCCACTCAAAACTCCCAAAATGGATTGATGAGAGAGAATACGGTATCTCATCACATGAACATAAAAATTACAGTAAGATAAATATAAAATAACATCCCAATAACAAGAAATATGAACTTTAAAAGGAATGACATAAAAGAGTGTACTTAAAAAGAAAGAGTGGAGTAGGATCCCTTACCTCAAGTCCAACTTGTCTTGTTCGTTTCTTTATATTCCTGAATAATAAACTTTGGTAAATTAATAATTTCCTAAGTACCTACTTTAGAGATTATTATTCAGTTCATATCACATATTATAATGTTATAATAATTGTTTAATAATGTTAGTTCATATCAAACGTTTTTGTCGATGTTTGGTACATGAGTCAAAAATGAACTTGTTTGAAAAAAGATTGCCCATGTAGTTATAAGTAAATAATTTCCAGAATAGTATTAATTATTAAAATATCATATATATCCAGTAAATATTCATTTTATACTATTCCATATCATTTGGAGATAAAAACGAAAAGCACCGTTCATGGAGACGGTAGGCCGTACGTACGCATGAACGCTACTTTAATTTTTTGTCATATTAATGGAATTAAAACAAAATGAGAGATATATATATATGTTATAATTCCAGAATGATATCCATAATTTAGATGTAATATATAACATATATATCCATTATATATATGTACTTATAATATTACATAACATTTTGAGATAAGAAAAGAAATGTACCGTTCATGGAGACGGTAAGCCGTACGTACGCATGAACGCTACTTCCATTTCTATTTCATATATAATGGAATTAAAACATAATTATACATAATATAATTTTAATTCAAGTATGGTATCATATATAATATTGTTAAATATATCCTTTATACGTACCACATATGGTATTAACGAATCAAATCACTTTGAGGGGGCGGTAGTCCGCACTTCCTTAAATGAAGATATCGCGTTTACCCATAATGGAAACCATAAAGGTATGCCATAAATGAAAAATACAGAAGCTTAAGTAAAACATAAAAATATTATATATCATATATAAATATAGTGTCATCTTAATGGCGACCTTTAAATGTGTTAGAATAATGTTGAACAATCATCGTTTCGTGAGGCAGAAATTCTCCATCCACAGAAACAGTATGTTCTTTAACCATTAGATGTAGGTGTGTGTAAGTGTTGCTAGAATACTTCTTATAACAACCTCCTAGTATATTTATAATACTGTATTTGTTACAAAATAAATGAATAAAAAGAGTTTAGGGGGTTGTAGAAGCAAAATAATACAAAAGGACACAAGTGAAGACATTACCTTAAAATCGGGTAACTCCCTTTGGTTTGAGCTCAAAGGCATCCTTGGGAAGCCTTATGCCCAAAGTGAGGCTTCAAGGAGTTATAGAGGGATGTTTAGAGACAAAATGGGCAGGTTTTGGCCAAGACAAAGGCTTTGGATGTGTGGGTAAGGAGGTAGAGGTGGGGGCCTTTTATAAGAGGAGAGGAGGGGCACTCTTGGAAAGTTATAAAATGTACCTTTATTTTCAAATGTGTTTCGGATTTTAATGGTCCCAAATTGATGTGTTTCAAGGATAAGGTGATAAGGGTTATATATCCACCCATAAAATAGGTTTTGGACATGTTTAGGTCTTAGATTTTACAATATCTTTTCATTTTATTAAAATCATTAAATAATGAGGTCATCGCTGCATCATCATGATGTCATAAATAATTTAATTTATTTAATGTCTAAAAATTATAAAAAAAATACTATGATGTGGGAAATAGTTTTATCTTTCAAATGAATATTTATAGTCCAAAATATCATTTATGTAGACAAAATTAAAAATATTTTACTTAGGTGATACGTTCTTTGTTACATTTAGCATTCTTTAAAAATAAAAAGATAAAAAGTTACTTTCTCACAAAAGTGATTCCATGGGGCCCCCAAGTTTGGTTCAAGGCATCCCATGGTCGGCCATGAGACAACCAGTATCCCTAGGACACATTTTGTGGTCATTTTTTATTATTATGATATTATTTTATTATCTTTAACTACCTGATTACTCATTAATCAAGATAATTAAAGAAATTATCATCGTTACTATTCATAATGTCCAAAAACAAAAGTGTCTTAATTACATAATTTGGAACTTCTGATTTCAAATATTTAATCCATTTTACCAAATTCCAAACACATAAATTTCAATAATTAATTTTAAAAAACTTCCCGTTGTCAAAACAAATAGCGGGTTTTTTAGAAACAATATTTATGAAAAGTTTGGCACTTGTTTATGCCTAATTCCAAAGTGAAATTAATCCCAATGACCATAATTTAATTACATGGTAAAACTATATTCTAATTAAACTTTAAAACAAATTAAAAAGTTAATATAACCATATAATTAAATTATATGAAAAAGCAGTTTTGATATAAAATGCAGTATTTTTCACTATTCATTGAAAAATGAACATTGTCAGAAAAATACCAAAAATTAACCCAAGGTAAATTTTAACATCCCAATAAAAAATAATATGTTTATTTTGAAAAATATATCTTATCAAATTGTCAAAATTTTTATTTAAAAAAATGGTTTTCTATCAAAAGGTAGTAAAACAATCTTTTAAAAATACTAGTGTATTCAATGCTTAAGATTGGATTCATTTGTATTTTAAGCCTCTAAAATTTATTGGATAAAAAACATTTAACAAACATAAATAATCATATTTTAGTTATTTCTATTCATTCCTGTAAATACAATGGCTAGGCGTTAACTACCATTTATAATAATATTATTTTATTATTTGAGTGCAATGTAAGATTTCAAAGGAACTCGTTGTTGCGTATTGGGTACGCCATCGAGCATAGCATACCCTTTAAAGTAATATTAATATTTTATTCAAAAATATGGATAAATATAAAGATTTCATATTCTTTATTTACCTGGGGTGTTACATCCTTCCCCCCTTTTAGGAATTGCGTCCTCGCAATTTTAAAATTGAGCTTGGAAACATCCTTGAAAGTCCCACATCGGAACAAGAGTCGGTAAAACAATCACTTTAAAATAATGAAATATAAGTACAAAGGTCACCCGAATTAACCCATACTAGGATTCCAAGTATGAAAATATGGACATGGAGGAAAAAAAACAAAGGGTCATTCTCTGATAGAGAGTGATAGAAAATATGTTTAGGAGAAAGTTAACCACAAGAAAATCACAAACTTTTGATGGGTTAAATGGTATTCGATTCCCCAGTTGGAAAAGTTAATAGACAACATTTTTGTTTTAAGTTACTTTTTATTGAGGAATTTATTCATAAGGAAACATAATCACTTATCATGTTGACTTTCAACTTTTATTAGATTCCTTACACAAACTCATATTTTCTCCAAAAGACGAGTATTTAGGAAGACTTGTTCACATTAAGAGTACTATAATCAACTTCTAGAGAATCACTTAATCCACAAAAGAGAATTATATACTTCCTATGTCTTTAGACTTTAACCAAAACCAAAACCAAAAAGGTTAGTACAAGATCAGATAATCTAGAAAAGGATAACCCTTTATAAAAAGAAAATCTATTCTTAATATCCAAAATTTGTCCAACAAAACCCAAAGTTCAACGAGGACCATTCGATAATAAATTTGTCCATAAAATTCTTCAAAGTAAACCAATCTAATATTGAAACCCAAATATTTGAAGGATTTAGTCACATAGTCTTCCAAGTTAAATAGTAACATTTATCTCCAAACAACATCAGTTGCTCTTAATGTCTCGTATTGAAAAGTAATTAACCTAATACAATATCCTCCATGATAGGTTAATAAATATCCATAAATAACCAAAAATCAACTTACTATTAATTCATAAAATCATCTAACTAAAAAGAATCAGTTAAACTAACCAGGGACTTCACGTAGTCCAGTGGTAGGTGATAAATACCAGTCGCACTTTGGTTGTGGGTTTGATTCCCACAGCTTTGTCCGACGTGACGGGTTGTCACACGGTCTGCGTGTTGTCCTTTTTCCAAAACTATATAATTCTCAAAACATTTCCAAAAACGAGATAAAATCTTCAAAAATAAATATAAAATATTTTAACCTCAAGTTTAAATCATGCCTTTCATTTTCCATCATAACATATAATAACCCATAATTACCTCAAAAGTAAGGATCATATAAACCCTAATGGTTACCTTTATAATTATTACATGAACTTCCACATAAATTGGTCATCCCGTACATGATGCATTATAGAACATACCAAGGTTCAAGTGGTTGATCATGACTCCTTGATAGTTGTTTTAGAACAACCACGAGTTTCCTCATTGAATACCCCATTTCATCCAATCTCTTAATCAGAGAACCACCATAGTTTCCTTCAAACCAATTATCACTTTGGTGCCTACTTGATCCAGCCATTTACTAAAACCAAAAAAGTCAGTGTGAGTATATCAACATAACCATCATGTACTAATGAGTAAGATAAACACTAAGATATACTTACTCATTCACTTTATATAAAAACTATGACACTTTCTAAAATCCTATCCAATATGGTAATGTCACTTATGCTTAAAGAATACCCTAACCTCTAAAGTTATCTAAACCGACCTCTGATACCAACTATAAGGCCCCATCCTTAAACCTTACTTAACATTGAATTAAATGAATAATTCACATTGATGATCTTTCCAGGTTTAGAGTTTTAGAGAATTACGACATAACTATTACATCTCCAAAGATTACAAACTAGAAACTTCTACTAAGTTTTCATAAAATAAAAACTCTTAAAAAGAAACATGTCAAGTTCCATGTTTTAGGTAGCATGACTTTCCCTTGATCCCATCATTGACCCTATTCCATGTTAAGTCCTGTGAAAAACATTCCAAAAACATGGGATGAGCATAAAAAGCTCAGTAAGGGTTATAAAAATATGGAAAGGAAACATGACTTCATATATAGATAAGAATGAAATCATAATTTACCCATAAAACATAGGCACTTTAACATACCTCATCAAATCATGAATAAATCATAGAAATCATAAGACATAAAAGGTAACTTGAGGCATTCATAACATTCTTACGTAGGGAGTAACCCTCTTGGTTACGTTTGGAATACCCACAATAGTATATTCCCAAAATCTCTTCGGAGAAACCTTAACGTTTCACTCCTTCGCATTACCCAATGCATTGGAGAGCTATATCGGGCTCACCCACCCTTAGTTTATCACGGAACCACCCGTCTTCATAATAATTCCCAAGAACCTTAACATAATCGTATCACATAAAATATGCATAAAGGAAACATAACATTTCCACATTTCAATCACAAGATATCAATACAACACATTGATATTATAAAAACATTATGAAAACCATTCTCAAAACCAAAATAAAATAAAATTAAAACATGGTATTTATTTTTCTTTTAAAAAGAAGGTATGGCTTGTAGAGGAAGCCGAAACTCAAATAATGGTCACGATGGCGGAGAAGTCGTTGTCACCGCACACGTACGACAAAAACATTCCCTTTTGTCGTTTAGTAAACACTTCGTATAAAAAGATTCCTTTTGAATAAACGTAAAAGTCAAAGGGGTTTATACACCGTATAAAAGAAGGTTGTGTATAAAACAGAATATGCCTCAATGAAAGGAGATTGAGACGAAGTCCCTTACAAAGACGATATCCTTGGTTTAAGGATAAATCAATTACATAATTATGTGTGACAAACGAATACACCAAATACAAGTGGATATTAAGTGTAAAATAATCAAAGTTCATTCACACATATTCAAAGGATGACATATTCAATAACTACATGTTGAACCCAAAGAAATCGAAATTGGGTTAAGAAGTTCCCTTGACAGCCTAACGACGTCGCATCAAAATGAGTTGATGAGAGATAAAAAAAGGGTATCTCATAACTTGGAAATAAAATTTACATCAATAAGGATATATTAGAACATATTCCAACATAACAATATGTAAATTAAAAGACTCCACAAAATAAGTCTTTTAAAAAGAGGAGGGTGAAAGGTTCCCTTACCGACACGGGTATCTTTCGAAACATACACCTCATGAAAGAAGGACAATACAACATTGATGTAAATACTCATAAAAGAATGTACATTACACAATGAGTAAAATAATGGGCAGTACATACACCACTCAAAGGAAATTGTGGAAAATGTAGCATAAATCTCACGGGAATAAAAGTGAGATGAAAAATCTCTTACGAAAACTCAGCAGCCTAACGGCGCCACATAAAACTTACAAAAATGGATTGATGAGATCAAATAGGGTATCTCATCATATTAACATAAAGTTTATAGAAAGAGGAATATAAAATAACGTCCCCCAATATAACAAAGAGGATATTAAAATAAGTGACATAAAGGAGAGTACTTAAAAAGAAAGAGAGAGGTTAGATCTCTTACGAAAATTCGGCAACCTAACGGCGCCGCTCAAAACTTCCAAAATGGATTGATGAGAGAGAATAGAGTCTCTCATCACATGAAAATAAAAATTACAGTAAGATCAATATAAAAGAACATCCCAATAACAAGAAATATGAACTTTAAAAGGAATGACATAAAAGAGTGTACTTAAAAAGAAAGAGTGGAGTAGGATCCCTTACCTCAAGTCCAACTTGTCTTGTTCGTTTCATTATATTCCTGAATAATAAACATTGGTCAATTAATAATTTCATAAGTACATTCTTTAGAGATTATTATTCAGTTCATATCACATATTATAATGTTATAATAATTTTTTTATAATGTTATTTCATATCAGACGTTTTTCCCGATGTTTGGTACATGAGTCAAAAATGAACTTGTTTGAAAAAAGATTGCCCATGTAGTTATAAGTAAATAATTTCCAGAATAGTATTAATGATTAAAATATCATATATATCCATTAAATATTCATTTTATACTATTCCATATCATTTGGAGATAAAAACGAAAAGCACCGTTCATAGAGACGGTAGGTCGTACGTACGCATGAACGTTACTTTCATTTTTTGTCATATTAATGGAATTAAAACAAAATGAGATATATATATATATGTTATAATTCCAGAATGATATCCATAATTTAGATTTAATATATTACATATATATCCATTATATATATGTACTTACAATATTACATAACATTTTGAGATAAGAAATGAAATGTACCGTTCATGGAGATGGTAAGCCGTACGTATGCATGAACGCTACTTCCATTTCTATTTCATATTTAATGGAATTAAAACATAATTATACATAATATTATTTTAATTCAAGTATTTTATCATATATAATATCATTAAATATATCCTTTATATGTACCACATATGGTATTAACGAATCAAATCACTTTGACAGGGCGGTAGTCCGCACTTCCTTAAATGAAGATATCGCGTTTACCCATAATGGAAACCATAAAGGTATGCCATAAATGAAAAATACAGAAGCTTAAGTAAAAATTAAAAATATTATATATCATATATAAATATATTTTCATCTTAATGGCCACCTTTGAAGGTGTTATAATAATGTTGAACAATCATCGTTTCGTGAGGCAGAAATTCTCCATCCACAGAAACAGTATGGTCTTTAACCATTAGATGTAGGTGTGTGTAAGTGTAGCTCAAATACTTCTTATAAAAACCTCCTAGTATATTTTAGGTACTTTATTTGTTACAAAATAAATGAATAAAAAGATTTTAGGGGGTTGGAGAAGCAAAATAAAACAAAAGGACACAAGTGAAGACATTACCTTAAAATCGGGTAACTCCCTTTGGTTTGAGCTCAAAAGCTTCCTTGGGAAGACTTCTTCCCAAAGTGAGGCTTCAAGGAGTTAGAGAGGGATTTTCAGAGACAAAATGGGCCAGGTTTTTCCGATCCAAAGGCTTTGGAAGTGTGTGTAAGGAGGTAGAGGTGGGGGCCTTTTATAAAAGGAGAGGAGGGGCACTCTTGGAAAGGTATAAAATGTAACTTTATTTTCAAATGTGTTTCAGATTTTAATGGTCCCACATTGATGTGTTTCGATGATAAGGTGATAAGGGTTCTGAATCTACCCATACAATAGGTTTTGGACATGTGTAGGTCTTATATGTTACATTATCATTCCATTTTATTAAAATTGTTAAATAATGAAGTCATCGCTGCATCATCATGATGTCATAAATAATTTAATTTATTTACTGTCTAAAAATTATAAAAAAATACTATGATGTGGGAAATATTTTTATATTTCCAATGAATATTTATAGTCCAAAATATCATTTATTTAGGAAAAATTAAAAATATTTTACTTAGGTGCTACATTCTTTGTTATATTTAGCATTCTTTAAAAATAAAAAGATAAAAGTCACTTTCTCACAAACGTGATTCCATGGGGCCCCCAAGTTTGGTACAAGTCATCCCATGGTCGGCCATGAGACAAAAAGAAGCCCTAGGACACATGTTGTGGTCATTTTTTATTATTTTGATATTATTTTATTATCTTTAACTACCTGATTACTCATTAATCAAGATAATTAAAGATAATTATCGTTGTTACTATTCTTAATGTCCAAAAACAAGAGTCTTAATTACGTAATTTGGACATTCTGATTCCAAATATGTAATCCATTTTACCAAATTCCAATAACATAAATTTCAATAATTAATTTTAAAAAACTTCATGTTGTCAAAACAAATAGCGGGTTTTTTAGAAACAATATTTATGAAAAGTTCGGCACTTGTTTATGCCTAATTCCAAAGTGAAATTAATCCCAATGACCATCATTGAATTACATGGTAAAAATATATTCTAATTACACTTTAAAACAAATTAAAAAGATAATATAACCATATAATTAAATTATATGAAAAAGCAGTTTTGATGTAAAATGTATTATTTTTCACTATTCATTGAAAAATGAACATTGTCAGAAAAATACCAAAAATTAACCCAAGGTAAATTTCAATGTACCAATCATAAATAATATGTTTATTTTGAAATATAGAGCTTATCAAATTGTCAAAATTTTGATTTAAAAAAATGGTTTGCTATCAAAAGGTAGTAAAATAATCTTTTAAAAATACTAGTGTATTCAATGCTTAAGATTGGATTCATTTGTATTTTAAGCCTCTAAAATTTATTGGATAAAAAACATTTAACAAACATATATAATCATATTTTAGTTATTTCTATTCATTCCTGTCAATACAACGGCTAGGCATTAACTACCATTTATAATAATATTATTTTATTATTAGAGTGCAATGTAAGATTTCAAAGGAACTCGTTGTTGCGTATTGGGTACGCCATCAAGCATAGCTTCCCCTTTAAAGTAATATTAATATTTTATTCACAAATATGGATAACTATAAAGATGTCATATTCTTTATTTACCTGGGGTGTTACATTGTATTCAAACCACCTGTTCTAATTCATTCGCGAAATGTAATGGGGCTCCCTGTACACGGTTAGAAATGGGTCTTTACTTTAAATAATAAATGAGGATTCAGCTCCAGCCTTTAAAAAATCATTATAATTCATCTTAAAACTATCATCAGTATAACCCTTGATGATCAGCTCCTAATCTCCTCCATACACTAGGAACATATCCTTAGTTCTTATTAGATACTTAATGATATCCTTAACAGTAGACCAATGTTTTTCTTCAAGATCTTCGTGATATTTTTCTACAATGATCATTTCATAGGAAACATCAAGTCTAGTACATAAATTGTTTTATCTAATTGTAGAAGCATATAGGATCTTACTCATTCTCTCTTTCTCTTATTGTGTTTAAGGATACACTTTCTTAAAACGATTTGAACCATGTGACATTTTTACTAATACTCTCTTTGATTTTTCCATACTAAGTATATTTAGTATCTTGTCAACATATGTACTTTGACTTAGTCCAAGCCGTCTCTTGGATCTATCCTGAGTGTTCTTGATCCCTATAATATAGGCTTCTTCACCTATTTCCTTCATGGATAAACACTTTTTTAACCAATACATAATAGACTATAAGATTGGTATTCAATTTTCCATAAGTAATATTTCATCAACATATACTACTAGTATAGTGAACACATTCCCAAAAAAACTCTAGTAAACACACGGTCAGATATTTTCTTAATGAAACTGAATTATTTTATGGATTTATTGAATCATATGTTCCGTGGCCTGGATTTTTAATTCAATCCATAAATTGATCTCTACAAGTTGAAAATCCTTTTAGCATCACATTGATTCACAAACCCTTTTGGTTGTTTCATTTATACATCTTTTTTAATGTTCCCATTAAGGAATTCATTTTTGAAATCCATCTTCCAAATATCAAAGTCATGGTAAAACTCTATGGCAAGTAGAATTCTGATGGATTTAAATAAGTAAACTAGTGAAAAGGTTTCATCATATTCAATTCCATGACATTGGTTAAACTCTTTAGCCAATAGACTCTGTTTATAGTTATCTACATTACCTTTTATGTTCAGTTTTCTCTAGAATACCCATTTGCATCCAAAGGGCTTTACATCAACTGGCGCATTGACCATAACCGAAACTTGGTTTTGATACGTTGAATCAATTTTGTAATACATGGATTCTTTCCCATCTTATATATTATAAGCTCTATACTACCTTCTTTTAGAAGAGTGGTTCCTCATTGTCAACTAATAATGAGTCGCCATCTTCCGTGACTAGAAAATCAAATCTCTCTGGTTATCTTACCTCTCTTATGTTCCAATGCAGTACTTGTGTTTCAAAAACTACTTCTTCTATGGTAAAATTTGGAATATATTCTGATACCAAATCTTGTGTATCTTTAGCATAAAATTCATAAAATTCATTATTTCTTCCACTATCCTTTTGGAGTATGTGCTCCCTCTCCATAAAGATAACTTGACTGGAGATAGTCACTTTCTTGTTTGAGGGTTTGTATAGGTAGTATCACTTATTTCCTTGATATACCCTACAAAGATACACTTTTGGACCTTAGGCTCTATTTGGCTTCCAAATAAGGCCTTATCAAATGACTTGCAAACCTATACATGTATATACGTCAAAATAGATTTCATGCCACTCCATATCTTGAATGGAATTCTATTTTCTGATTTAATTGGTACTTGGTTTAACATGTATACTGCAGTTTGTAATTAATAACCCCAAAAGTATAATGGAAGAACTGAATGACTCATTATCAACCTTACCAAATCTAACAAGGTACGCTTCCTCCTTTCACTAACACTATTCCACTATAGTTTGTAAGTTTTGTGAGTTAAGATAGATTCCCAAACTCTCGTAGATAGTCGATAAACTCTTGGATATTATATTCACCACCTAGATATAATTAAAACTTATTTATCTTCATTCTAATTTGATTCTCTACTTAATTCTAGAATTCCTGAATTTCTAAAATTACTCAAACTTATACCTCATCAATTAGAATATATCCAAATCTATTAAGTCATCATTAAAATTTATGAAGTAAGAATATTCACCCCTAAATCCTACTAGAAATCATCTATACATGTCTCTCTGTATCAATAATAGAAGCTTTGGGGCCCATTCACCCTGTCCAACAAATGGTGGTTTGGTCATTTTTTCTTTTAAATAAGAATTATATCTTTCAATCTATTTTAGCTCATATGTGTCTAAATGACCATCTTAATAGACATTTTTTGATCTCTTTTCATTTAAATGACCAATATGATGATTCCATTGATAGGTTTTATATGAGTTTTTTGAACATGATTCATTATAAATTTTCAATACCTGTATTTCGTAATATAATACATAAATACCATTATTTTAATGTTCCATACCATAACAATGTTTTCACTATAAAATAAAGAAAATTTTTCTAAACATGAAAATAAACCCATATGTATCTAGGCATGAAACATAGATTATGTTCTTGGTAATTGTTGATACATAATAAAAATATTTTAAAAAAAATATATTCGTGTTGGAAATGAAAGGTGGAAGTCACAAATGGATAAGGTAGCTAGTCTCGCTCTATTAGAAGCTTGAAGATCCACCTCTCCTCAAGATATATTTTGAAATCTACTTGGTTCTTTCATTTGGATATAGATGTGAGCGCCACAAGTTGTATCTAACACCAAATATGTAGATATTTAAAACTTATACTCAATAATTAATGAACCATTAGATTCTACTTGATTTTGAGTGTAGTACCTCTTCCAGTGACCTAGATTGCCACATGAAAAACATACATCCTCCTTTTACTTTCCCTATCTCTAGATATTCCTCTTCTGGGAAGGATGGTGCTCAGGATCTTTAGACTCATTATGAGTCTTGGTACCCTTTACCAAATTATTCATTTTCTAATTCAATACAAATACCACAGGTTTATCATGACCCATGTCCTTATCCACATGGAGAATAATAGTAAAAAATTTATAAAAGAAAATTTTTCCTTATTTATCAAATGTTAATCAATAATAAAATTGGATAAGGTATTGGGAAGTGATGAATTTATGAGATCTATATGAAATACATCTAGTAATTTAACCCCTAAGATGTCTATGGATTCAATATATCTAATAATATTGACTAAATGAGACATAATGGTCATGGATTATCCATGATTCGTCGTAAAAAGATCATTGGAGGTCTCTTACCTATCTTATCTCACCTTCCCTTGATAGAGATCCCAAAGGTGACACATCATGCTATATTCATCTATGTACTCATATTGCTTAAAAATTTCATTGGAAATGGATGATAGTGTAAAAACATAAACATATGTAGCATCATTTAGATGTTTCTCATAGAGATACAGCTCTTCATCACATAACTTATTACCAGGAACAGAAGGAATAGGTTCTTCTAGCACATACAATATCACTTCAGGAAGGATATTGTGTAAGCGCCATTTCCACTCATAAAAATTTGTTTTGGTGAGAAGGTTATCTATCTCATGTTTGGACCATAGAGATATTTTGGAATTAGTTTCAATGATGTTTCCACAAATAAGATTCGCATAATTTTAGTGATTTAACTGATAAAATTAAACAAACAAATAAATATTATATTTATTAATCTCCCACTATTTTATAGAAACACAATAGACATTACCATTCACTTCAGAATATCCTATTTATTGGATATTATAGTGTTAAGGATCCATATTCCCCTTCTCATTACCCCAAAATTGGTTGGTCAAGAAACTAGAATAGCTTTAGGCAGGAATTCCAAATTACAACAACATTAACTCACATTTCTTTGATCTACTGAGTGGACTCCCGAGTCCTAAAATTCTTATATTGGATATCTTAAAATATTTCCTCTCACTTACACCAATTATTTCTTTGGTAGTCAACCCTTGATGTGAACTATGTTAATTCAACCCAAAAACATCATGTTAGAGTTCCTAGATAATTGAAAGAACTCCATCATTGGCTGGTCAAGTACTTTGAACTATAATTGAGAGATTTTATCCTTTTATGAATAAATTTCCAATTATTATCTTTTTTACATAATTACTAATATAAAGTGGATTTACTTAATTTATTAACCATGTATTAAATAATATTTATGAATAAGACAATTTATTTTAGTTCTATCTGGCATGTTGATTAATTTCATTTATTAATGTGATCAAGAAAAAACATTTATAATGAAAAAACATTGAAATATTATATAAATAAAATAATAAAGTGGTATGATCATGAGATTTTACTAATTATTATTTTACCTAGTAGATCATAAACTAATTGTTGGACTAGGGAAAAAACACATTGAACCAATTAAGGTTCATGTTTTAGCATTCCTCCTGTCCACTTAGGTATCTCTCTCAGATTGGATTCACCTTAGCACCAAACTTGAACTACCTCTACTAGATTGGGATCTCCATCCATTACATGGGATTTTACTCATGATCAGGTGAGAGGAAAAGGGTTTACATAAAAGAACCCATGGGAATATAGGCTTTTATAGAATAGAAGGAGATAAGGAACACTGGTGAATAATTTAATTTAATAATAAATTAAATTATACCAATCATATAAAAATTCCCAGTCTATGATCATGATCATCCATATGCATGCAATGAATTACTCATTTAATAAAACTAGAATTTAATTGTTAATCGTTCTTATTTAAGACAAACCACACTTGAATCAATCAGTTATCATCTTTAATTAATCAATTATTTTATCTTAATTCTCATCGGAATTTTCTTTAGATTCACATCAATCATAATTTTAAAAAAATTAAATAAATTTACTTAAAATTAACTTTATACATAAATGTACCTTAGAGGAAATTGGTTGAGTATCCATTCAAATATACCCAACATATATTAAACTCAAATACATTTTACTCTTGTGACATATAGAATACATGACTTATCACATACTTTCATGACGTGTAGTATCAACATAATTGTTACAAAAATTACGTGATTTTTCAGTCATGTGTAATGCTTCAATGCACGTATAGTAACAACTGTAATGATGAGCATGATTTATGCTATTTCCTTCGCTAGGAAACATCTTTGGAACAACATATGGATTGAAAGTTACTCGTCTTCCATTATTCAATCCATTTGGAATGGAGTGATGCACCTTGTGTGGCCTCTTACAACATGCTGGATGGATTGTATTCATTCGCTCATGGATTTCAACTACATTATTACACATGAAAATCATGTAGCAAACACGGTGGTGGATGGTCTTGCAAACGTGGGAGTCAATCATGTCACCACATGGTCATATGTCCTCTCAGTTTATTTACTTCCTCTTTATGATAGATATTGTAAAAGAATCCCCACCTTTAGACTCATGTAATTCCTTGTTTTAGAAATATATTTTGTGCTTTGGTCTTTGACCAAGGAACCACCTTTTAAAAAACATAAAATCACATGTCGATAATGTTTACATAATGTAATAATTAAATTTTAAATCTTTATAATTTATTATAAACATATGGAGTGTACAAGTGAGCTACATGGAGTGTACATCTATCATTATCTATCTAAGGTAAACACCTAATGACTTGGTGTGTAAATCATACCAAAAAAATGGATTACACAACATGTAAAATGGGATACATAGAATGTGGTCTCCAAATTACATGGTCACCAGTTAGTTAGGTTGCGTATGGTAACACATGACCCATCTGTGACTTAAAGGGACTACACGCCATGTATGTGGGGGCAACACTGTGAGTACTCTGACTGACTGTGTGCCACCCCGGTTTGGCCAACATGCAGTGTAAGTAATAAATGCACCACGTGTCATCAATGCATGTGGTTTGAATTAATTTCCAAATTATTTCTTGATGCATTGAACACAAGTAAAAAACATGTAAATTTGGTTACATGATGTGTACTCATATGTGATCCAGACAGAATCTATAGCACCTCCAGATGAGATCTTTGATTTTATTTCATTCATAAAATTAATTGTACTGACCAGATCTGTGAAAAACAAAGGAGGAAGAAGTAGATATCACAATTATGATTAGAAGAAAAATTAAACTTGAATTGAAAAATAAATAAAAAATTCATAAATCAATCAACAACCTTTAAATAATTTTAAATAATTATGTGACAAATATGAGACCACTTGCATCTTCCAGATGCAATGGAAGCATGTGATGGTTCTTTCCCAACATTTCTTTTTGTCATCATCAATGATCAATATGAGATTTACACAATGATAAACATAGTGATATATGGAATTTATTCAAATAAAACATTCATGGGATAGAATTCTAAAACAAGATATTGTATGATCACATATTATTTATAATCAATTTAATTAATTAATGGATTACATTGTTGGAATTATTTCTTCATTTCTGGATCTTATAATAGGTCTACATTTTACCATTGTTTCATTGTAGGAATTTAGAGAAGATTCCCTCTAGCGATGATCCACATGTGTTTCACAAGTATTCTATCATCATTGTAGGTATCTTTGGGTGATAGCATAGTAGATCCTATCACTTTCTCCATCTACCCTTAATTTTCTAGAGAAAGACTTCCAAAGTGTTCTCCTTGATCTCTCTTGAATTGAGAGTGGGTGGTGGAGGATGATCACTCTCCATTCTAGGGATAATTCTTTGATAAGGGATCTCTATAGGGCTTGATAGGATTCCCCAAATTCATATGCACAATCAAGTAAATGAATTGGTACTAAGATAAAATAATCTTGTTGGGGTTATATATCATTAGGGTCTTAAATAAATAATTACAATAGTTCCTTTTATTATTTATTTAGTTCCTATAAAACCACATGTAAAATATTATTATTATTGTTATTTTTATTTATCAACATGTTCTTAAAATAAAAATTAAATTAAATATTTTTTAATCAAATAATATTAAATATTTAATATTTCTCATTAGACCATTAATCTTGGTCTACCATTCCTCCAAAATACTTATAGAGCATTGAATAATGACTGTTTATTTATTAAATAAATTTTATTTCATTATTCTCTAATAAAAAAATAAATATTGTATTCACTAAATAGAAAATAAATGTTTATTTAATATTTATCTCACATTATCTTCTCTTGAATAAATGGTGACAAAATAAATGCAATCAAGAAAACATGAAAAATTATTTAACCACATGTGGGAATAATATTTATTCAACTTTTTTAATATTAAATAATGATATATTATTTAACTGAGAGTCTAAATGCACTTCGTGTGTGACCCTAAAGGACTTTTTCTCTATGGAATTAGGGGAAGTTTCCTAAATTCCAAGGATAGTATCTAGAAACATACCTATGCTTCCATAGAGAAATAATTTAATAATACATTGACATAATTCCTCATACAGAAGCTTACTATGTAATATAATCCCTTTATCATGATATTCCAAATCAACCAGGTTGGATGTTGGTGCCATCAACCTATGTTCTCAATGTATCTTTCTTTGAATTCCTAGAAATTGAGAATTCCTATAGAACACCATGGCCATGGATTTATTTTGGCTATACCATTTCCATAAAAGGGCCTCAGATATAAACTTTCATTTAATAATAGATGGGGAAAATCCTTTCTCATGTTATTCATCTCATGGAATCAAATGTACCAGTGAGTTACAACATTCTGGGTTTTCATAGATAGATAGGGTGGAGGAGTTTAATCTCCTCCACTGGTTCTTAGGGTATAATCCCATGGTACTTATTTAGAATGTTCCCATTAATAGTGAATGGGTTATAGGTTCTTTATTTTACAACCTACATAGCACAAAAGGTGCATATATTAGTAACTATAAAAGGACATTTTCATCTAGAATGAAGTTTACCAATAATCATCTTAAGTGTCAAATTTAATAATAGCACTTGGTCTACTGGATTGAAATTATTTCTAATCAACCAAATTATCATGATCCGGAAGTTTCTTTTATTTATATATATATTAATTCTCAAATGTTGACTTTCTTTTTTTCTTATAGCTCTATTAGATTCAATTTTCACTGTTTTTCAGCATTATATAGTCTATATTCCCTTCATTAATATAAAAATATGCTTTTTGATATAGTTCTATATAGAGATAATAGATTTTCCCATAAATAAATTGGACAGGTCTCATTCTTATTGTTGTCTTATTGGATGTCCTGTAATTTTTCTTCTAACCTTAATCTCTATTAATTCTTGTTTGGTTGTATTATCATCTATAAAATTATTTGATCTCTCTATTTTAATCTTCATCATTCCCATTTGTATGTGGATGCTAATGTGTATTGAAATATATATCATATTACTTAGAAAGTACTCTATACATCTTTTAAAAAAATGAGTTCCTTAATAACTGATTCCCACTCCAAACCCACATAAGTTATTATACCTAACAAAATCACACACAACCTTAACATCATCAATTTTGTGGCCTTATATTCAACCCATTAAAAAAATAATCTTAAAAAATTATAATATAAGTGTTATTAAAATACATAATAAGGGTTCTTATAAATTTTATTTCCCAAACATTTAAATTTTCACAAAATATAATGTGTTTTGGGGAATTTTATATCTCCTTGAAATATTTCAACAAATTTTTCATTTACAAAATTATTTAAAAAACTCATGTGTGTATTTGAACATAGTGGAAAAAAAATTATAGATTAAAATAATTTCCTTGTAGTTATTGTACATCTATAGTGTACTATACATTCTAGAGTATGATAAAATTCAAAAACAGAATTGATTTCAATTATAATAAAATGTTTTATTTTTACTTGATCATTGAAAATTTTCCACATGGTTGGATCTTCGGTAAATGTAAAATTTTAGAAGGAAAAAATTATTTTTTCAGGTAGGTTCATTGAAACTTAGTGGATAAAAATTTTCCACCTTGATCTAAAAAGAGTTATTGACTTCCAAGTATGGAACTATTTATATCAACCCCCTCTTAATAAAATTTTGTATACATATTTGACCAATTAATTTTACACTTGTCTCATTTTCTAACATGAAGATGAGTTTGATATAATCACTTCAATGGTAAATAGAATATCCATTAGATTCACTTATCCTGAAATAGATTATTATATGAAAATTATAATATTTATTCATTTCTCCTTCACCCAAGGATAATTATCATGGTATTTGGCATTCAACATTTAAGATTCCATTCAATTATTTTCCAGAAAAAACGCCTCTTAGAGTTTCATATTATCTGATCAATCTCTTCAACATTGAGTCATTGAGAGAGTCATCCAAACCTCAATTTTCCCAATCTTAAATACCATGATAATGTAAAATACATTTAAATTTATGTTCTATTTTTAAAGATAATTAAATATCACTTTAATATCATTTTTCTTATTTTTGATCCATGTATTATATCTCTTCTCACCCTCAGTTGTCTAAATCCTTACCTATTTCCATATATTTACTTGCTTCTTCTCATATATTGTAATTGGTATTAATGAAAACAATTTTGAGAACACATAAAATATAGAATTTTAAACCATTAAATAGATCATAAAATATATATTTATTATCATTTATTTATTTGTGAGTATATCTATGACCATCTAGGGATCTAAAAGAATTATTCCTCCCAAAACAAGCCCAATATTGTAAGCATTTATATTACTACCAAAATTGTTGAAGTCAATCCTATTGATGAGGAAGGAGTTTAAATAGAAGTTGGAGTGGGATTTGGAGAATAATATTTAGAAAATAAGAAGAAGAATAAGAGGTAACATCATCAACTAAAGGAGGAGTCCAAGATGTCGATGTTATAGAAGATCCTATGTAACAAAAGGGTAATTATGAGCTACATATGGTTGGATAGATTACATAGAGGATATGTTATTTTTTTTTCAAGTATCTATCACTATATTACTTACCTTGATAAGACCATTTAACAGTGACTCACTAACATGGAGTATACTACCTCCTCACACTTTGAGTGGATGGAGAAAATGGAGAGAATTACGGAGGAGACTAAAGATTTAGTTTGATCCCTAAAACATAACACATCATGATGTGGTTGTTTCTACCATACATCCCAAAGAGAATATGATATTTTTTGTAACTTTGTGTGGATTTATTTAACATTACGTGACATTGTGTGACCTTGTATGTCAACCTTTTCAAGGCTGAATGTTTATTCTTAGTTATTTATCTTATATGTCTTCTTTATATTTCTTTCTAACATTTTTTTATTTTCTTTTAATAATGGATATGAAGAATATGAAATAACTTTGTGTTTCCATCTATATCTTGAATTTTATAATCTAGTTTCTTAATTCATTTAATAATATTGAATTTATATTTTACTTATCCCTTGATTAAAAAAATTTTAATTTCAAAGATATAACTTCATTATATTATGTTTTTTAATTTTTTTTTGAAAATAAAAATCCAAGATGCTTTTCATAAGTATAAAGTTTCAATTTTTGTCCATTCAGTATGTTTTATTTTCTCCCTGAGCCTTATTTATTTATGATATTAATTTTAAATAATTAATTCAATGTTTTATTTGAACTTAAAAGATATTTTTTTAATCATTTACATATATGATTATTTTAGTAAGGTTTTTCTCTCCTATGATATTTTTGAAGTAAGGGGTTTAACACTCTTAATATTTAAAGTCTTTAAATTTATATAAATATAATATTATTTCATCATTGAGATTTATCTATGTATGTGCCATATTTTGGATTATGGGGATATGATTTATACTTCAATATTGAAACTATTGATCATCATTGGTTATTTTTGGACCATAGATTAATTTATCTTGAATACAATAATATTCATATGATCCTTTTACATTCCTCTTGAGATAACTATTTATTGGTTTGAACTATGTATATCAATGATTCATTTATCTCGATCTTATATTAAATCATTTCTTTAACTCTTTAAGGTGTGTTTTTTGTTTCTACATATTTAACTCTTAATTTATATATTTTCAGTGTCCTCTCCATATACTTTTAAAATTATGAATCATTAAAGGTAGATCCAAAAAATTTCTAAAATGTTCCTAAAAGAGACATATATATATTTTTGTTATGCTTTAGTAGTATTTGAAGTCAAATCTAAGATATTTATCTTTTAAAGAACATGGGTGTGTAGTTTTTAATATCTTAAATTTTATTTTGAACATTGAGATATTTATGAATTAAAATTTTTCTTCAAAATCATCATTTATTGGAAACTTGAATTTAGGCTTCAACGATCTAATTAATGGTATCAATTCGATTCTTAGAGAGACACTCCTTTAGAGAATGTTTTGATTTCAAAGTTATTTTTCTTTCTAAAACATAAACATTTGTTTATTATCTCTCCAAACATACAAATGTTTTTCAAAAAAAATTAACAAATTTATGTGTAGTTTTTAGTCTTCTAAATCTATTTTTGAAAGATTAAAGATTTAAAGATTTAAATTAATTTTTTGGTTTGAACACTCTTAATGAAAATTTATGAATTATTTTTATTCTTGGATATAATTATAAATGCATTACCTTTTTCTATTAACATTATGATAACTGTATTTTAGGTATGAGTTAATGAAACTAAAAGTTATAATTTCTCTAATGAATTTTTAGATATAAATTTGATTCTTGTTAAAAATATTTCAATAATTTTCATAATTATGTTTTTATATCTTCAAAACTTTAGATAATTTTTAACTCTTATAAATATTTTTAGAATTGGTTGGATTTTGAAATTGAGCTATTTTAGAAATTGTAATATTAAAAATTTGGTGGTTTTGACCTTTTTATAATCACCAAAGGGGGCGATGTTCTGAAATATAATTATTGATGAAATCCTTATTTGACGTCATTATTACTATTTGAAATCATCCTATAATTCTATTTTAAAAATTATTTTTTAATGTATAATAAATACTTGGATGAATTTTATTATGACATTTTGAAATTAATGTTGGTAAGAATTATGAATTTCATTAGGAATATCTTTAATATTAAAATTTCTCAAGTTTTTATGATCATAAAAAATGGGGAGAATGTTATAAATCTAATTCTCTTGAGTTTTTTTGAATAATCTAAAAAATTATGTTTGAAATAATTTTTTTAATAATTTCATATCTATTGTTTTAAAAAAAATCATGGAAGTTTTAGACCAAAATGATTGATCAAAAGGATTGTGATAAGATATATGTTATCCCCTCATATGATAATGCCAATGGTTACATAGTGAGAACCACTAGGGAGCTAGTGAGGTCTGGATAGAACCACTATTTTTTATAGGTGTTTTTGGCTACCATATGACACATATTGAATATTCTGTGTCACCCATATAGATAAAAAATTAATTTGTTTAGAGTGGGTCTCGCTTACCTTAATTCATCCTCATAAGGCTCTATTCAACCCAAATCACCTCCAAAAAGTTATTAAATCAATGAGAGTATATAAATACACCACCTGGGGTTCTTAAAATTTATTTTGTTTCCTTCAATATCAATTCTAGAGCCTTATTGTGTCAAATTTCTCTCTTACCTGTGATCTGTTACAATTGTCTCACCTTCTTCCATTCTTTCCTCATAGTATCTTGTGAGATAAATGTGAGTGTGATTCATTGGGAATGTATGAATAAGTCACTTTTTTATTTTTGATTCTTTATTTATCCTTGAAGTAAGGGGTTAGTTCTTTCTTAGTCATTAAAGTATGTGGATATATATTTCATTATTCATATTTAAAGAAAGGTGATATTTATTTCCCAGATACAACCATTAAAAGGCTATCCATGTTTTGGTTTTCTTGGTATAACCACTTAAATTCAAGGATATTTTATCTTATAAAGGGTTTAATACTACAAATTCCATTTAATATGAAGGTTTAAACCAAATAATCTCAAGGATACTTAAGAGAGTAGACATATGGATACCATTTGGATTATGTTTGTACTCATTAAACAATTAATTTTATTTTATCTATTTTTTTAATTCATATTTCACTAACTTATTTAATTTCTTCTAATCATAATTATTTTTCATGCACTGAACACTTATTATTAATCCAATTTTTTTAATCTCATCAAAAATTAAGTTTTAATTTATAAAAAAATTGGAAATAAATTCAACCCACCCCCACCTCCTTCCATCCTTCCTCATACCAACAACTGGTATCATATCCATCCTTTATTTAAAACCATAAATGGTTTCATTGAATGATAAATTCAAATATACATTCAATCACTTACACACAAGGTTCTTAAAAGGGATACTCCATGGGTAAATACCAATTCTTTTATGGAATCGATTACAGTTAATTGAAACTATATGTGCCTATATTTTTTTAAATCATTGTATATCCCATATAGAACTTTATCATGAATGGAGATACATTTTCTAACCAATACTAGGGAAATGGACTCTTTATGATATTGTTTCTTTTGAGATAGAGGGAAAGTCCATGAATTTTTTTATTTCAAATTAGATAATAATGAATTTCATAATATTTCCAATTGTGAAAATTATTATCAGATTTGGAAGGTACTTTAAGATGTGAAAAAGGAAGATATTAAGCTAGAGTTCTACAAAAATAATGTGAATATTATTATGGAATAAAATTTATAAACAAGGAGTGGAATAAACAACTCCATCACCTTATTCAATTCAAGACCAAAATGTCTTATAGTCTCAACCAAAGATAGTAATGATTTATGTTCTTCTATTTCTTCTTGTTTATAAATACATTTAAATTATAATGACATCAAATATGATAGATATCAATTACAAGAAAGATTTTTTAAATTCACCAAAAACTTTAAAAACCCAAAAAAATATATAAAAAAGTCAAGAGTGAGAAATATATTCATTCAAAATAAAATTAAAAGCTTAAAATGAAAATGAAAATAATAACAAAATTAAGTCTAAAAATAAATAATTTCAATAGAAAAAGGTTAATTTTGTTTTTAAAAAATATGTCTAAATTTTAGAATCATTTTGAAGTCTTTAAAATTTAAAAAAATTAGTTGAAATTTTAATTATGAAAGAATAGTTTTTTGAGTAATTATTATGTTGAGAAGTCAGAATATATAATAAATAGTCATAAGGAATCTCTTTCCAAGTTTACTCAAGATGAACAAAATTTTGAAAATACATTAGGTTTATAAGGAAGTTCAAAGGACTGTTATATTCTTTTTCATTCAAATAAATATATCACTTCAGGTAATATAACTTCTATAGATATTTTTTTCAATATAAATTATATAATTATTGTTGCAGGTATGATAACATAGTCTATAAATTTAATTATAAAAATTTCTGATACGGTAGAGGAAAATAGCTTATCCTATCATCATATCTATTCTATAAAAAATATCTTATTTCTTGTAGAAACTCATATTCGAGAAAAAATATGGGTTCAAATATACTAATTAGATAAATTTTATGGACCTACGTTGTGCGTAACCAAACATCTAGTTTCTAGAATGTTTTTTAGGGAGTGTGTATCATGAAAAATTACAAGGATACACATGTAAAATTCTTAAGAAAACTATCTAGTAGAACATTTTGAGTGTTATTTCAAGCATACAATTATTTTATAGAATATAAGATAGCTTTTTATTTATTTATTTAAACCTTACTAAATTAAATTTAGCTAGAATCATTAAATTCCTCTATTTTAATTTTTAGTGTTCTGTGTTATTTTATAGATAATGTTTGATTAAAAGTGATATTTATTGTTTGGGTTATTTATTTATTTTATTTATGTGAGTTTTCAGTTGAGTTTTTCTGTAATATTTTTTCAATTTTTAAAATTTTATCTTTAAGTTTCTTAGTTTCCCACTGGATAGCTGGTGGAACTACACACGGTATCCTATGGTTCTTCTCCAAATTTGGGTTCTGGATTTCTCCCTCCATCTATTAATTGTACCACACTGCCTCATCAATGGGGTTAGGAAAGGCCTCTTAAACTTGGATGTTGATGGGTATTTCAATACAACACCCCACTCCTCCTTCTAATCGAGTTTCACTGGAAAATTTCTCCTCTTTAACCCTCTCAATACCTATCCTCTACTCTCTACTGGATCTTCCTACTTGGGTATTTTTTTTAACTTTAATAATTCTTTTTTTACTCATCTCTCCTTGTTTTTACTTGATATCCACCTTGTTCCTAACTCTCTAAAACCCTTGCTTAAATTTTGTTTGTGAAGACTTGAAGATCTATGGCCTCTTATTCCAAAGGAAATGGGAAGGAAATAGAATTATAATCCACTCCTCCATACAAAAAGCTCAATCATATTTGGTTAGAAAAAATTATTACATGTTGTAGGATCATTTATTATTAGTGGATTAAAATAAATCTATGATATAAAAAAAATTATTAACTTACAATGGTGTAACTCATTCTTTCAGCCACTGCCTAAAGACTTGTTGTATCCCTCTTTGATTAGGGAATTTTATTCCCATCTAATTTTACAAAATTAATAAGAGTTTGATACCATAACTTCCATGTTACAAGAAACATCCCTTAGAATCACCACTCTTGAAATAGTTGATTACATGAGAATTATACACTTGGGGCCTTTATCCTTCACCCAAGGAGAATTTCAAGGGAATTTGGAATTCAACCTTCAAGATTCCGTTAAATTATTGTCTGGTAAAAACTTATCTTTTTTTATCAAGCTATCTACTTTCTCTATTTAACATAGATTCATTGAGAGATCCATACAAACCTTGATTTGTCCCCATCATATAGACCATCATAATGTCAAATACATTGACATTTATAATCTTTGTTTTATCATAATTTTTTTAACTTTAATCTCATTTTTTTCTTTTCGATCCATGTTCTATATCTCGTCTCACAACAAGAGATCCAAAGATTTACCCTTTCATCATTTCCTTACTTTCATATTATCATATATTGTAATTTTCTTTAATGAAATTACTTTTAATCACCCATCCCACGATAGAATTATAAACCATTAAATGGTTCAACACAAATATATATTTTTGGAATCTCTAGTGCCAAGTGTATATATATAAACATCTATGGATCCTAAATAATTATTACCCCCATAATAATCCTGTTATTTCCAACATTCCTATGCCTTTCACCGTAATTGGTGATTATCCTCTTGATATAAATGAGGTTGATGAAGAAGGAGTGGGAGGAGGATGAGGAGTATAAGAAGAAGATGATAATGATGATGATGAAGAAGAAGACTAAGAGGAATGTAAAGGAGGAGTCTACAATTTTGGTGTTTAGGATAAGAATCTTTAAGATGGGGTTGATGAATATATACCATCACATTGGATAAATTTACTATAGGGTATGATAATTTTTATCAGAGCATCGATCAACATCTCATTTTTCTTAAGAACTCACCAACATGGAGTGAAATGCCTCATCAAAATATGAGTTGATGGAGTGGATAGATAAAATGGAGGAGGACACTCAATATCAAGTCTAAAAAATATAACATGACACTTCATGACATGGTCACCACTCCCATCTAACCCAAAGAGAATAAGATATTTTTTTCCATTTTGTATGGGTTTTGTTGGACATTATGTGACATTGTGTGACCTAGTATGTATAACTCTTGGATGTGTAATGTTTATTCATGTTTTTCATCTTATGTGACTTATTAATATTCTCATATTACCATTTTTTATGATTTCTTTTAAATGAATGTGAAAAAAGGTATTGAAATCAAGGTATATATCCATCTATCTCTTGAATTTTATGATCTAGTAATATAATTATTTTATAAATATTTAATTCTATTTTTTATTTATCCCTTTTATAAAATATTTTCAATTTTAATTAAATATGTTTATTTTTTTAATTTTTTCATTTTATTTTGAATATAAGAATCCTTAATGTTATTCCTATCTCTAAATTTTCAATTTTTTTTCATTTTAAAGTTTGATTTATTTTCTATTTAAGACTTATTTATTTATGAGATTTATTTTAAATCTATAATTAAATATTTTATTTGAAAATAAAATATAAATCTTTAATAAGTCAACTATGTGATTTTTTTAGTAATGGTTTTTCTCTCTTTTAATCTTTGGGAACCATTGGGTTTTAACCCTCTTAATTTTTCATCTCTTTAAATTTGTCAAAGTATAATTTTATTTCATCCTTGATATTTATTTAATTATTTAAATTAGTTTTGAATATGAGGATTTTATTTATATTTAAATATTAAAAAAATCAAATTCAATTTTTTTTAGATCATGGATTCATTTTTCTTTAATACACTAATATTCATATGATCCTTTTACTTTCATCTTGTGATAATTATTTATTGGTTTTAAATATGGATATCATTTATTCATTTATCTCAATCTTAAATTAATTGATTTATTTTACTCTATTGGGCGTATTCTTATTTTCTTATATGTAAGAACCTGACCCCAATAACTCGGAGTTGGTGCCTTACTTTATTATATTGTCATATAAGCAAGGAAGAGGCATCCTAAGGAACTGGATATTTTAGTATATTTTGAAAAAAAAAGATTCATACAAAAGTTCAACATTACAACTTGTAATTAAATAAAATATATGTTCCATTGTAAACTTTCATAACTCCTAGATTATCCCTACAATTCATTCATAATATTCATCTTCTCATTCTGGGGAAAAATGAAACATAGGAAAATGGTGAACTCAGGTGTTCATTAATGGTAAATAATATTGTGGAACCATAATTAATATTGTGTGGTGAATAAATAAAAGCACACATTATATTAAAACATAATATTGATCATAATATGGCTGGAATAAAAGATGAATAAATTATGACATAACAAAGAAAAACCATTGATATTATACTAGTCAAATAATCACATAGACTCTCAAATACCTGTATCATAATGAGGTAATTCATAATCTGGTACATCATAACCATAACATTAAGGCCTCATGCCAAGACCATACATAAACAAAGAAAAAGACAAACTAGTTTGTCTCATCAGACATACCGATACACCGGGGGCTATTGGAGGCCCCACCCGACACACAATAAGTCAAATTCATTCCTCATATGGAAGTTTTAAAACATAATAAACATATATATTCATATTTAAACTAACATATGAAATGTAAATAACTTTCCCCAATCATTAAACATAAACACTAACTATTCAGCGTAATATGGTGAATGGTATCAAAGAGCACATACACAGTCAATCTAATAATACACCATTAAATAAAATATGTTAGATGATATCATCAAATATTGAACCCAATTAAAAAAATAATAAAAAAGGGTGTCAAAATAAATGAAAATACTCTTATTAAAATCATCGAGTAATTCTTGAGAGAAAGGATCTTTTACTTTGCAAAGAAGAGTTATTTTAGAAAAATATTTGTATAAAAACAGAAGTGAACAAATATATTTATTCCATAATAAAATGACTAATTTTATAGAAAAATGTTGGACTGAAAGATTTTATAGATTTCACTTCAAAATAGTTAAGAATTTGAGAAGTTCCCTTGAATCAGGCTTGTTTATCGGGATGAATTTGAGAAAGATCCTTACAAAACATTTAACTCCCCATAAAATAAAGAAGGATATTGATTAATATATATATATATATATATAACATTAACATAGAATATATGAGGATTACCTAAGAATAGTTAATAATTTTATTGGGGTAAAGACAGAAAAAGAGTAACTCGAATGAAAAAATGGAGGTTCGGGTAGAAACCCTTACCTTATGTCCAAATGTATTCTACACTTGACCTTATTACCCTTGATAATAATATTAAATCCATTAATTAATTAATTTAAAAAAAAATATACATATATTTTAATTTTTATATTTTTATTAAGTTCATTTATGTCCTTATTGATGAGTTATAGAGTTAATTTCATTATTCAAGAGCATTTATTTTCTTGGATTTCATGATTGGTTCACTAGTTTATAAGTAATGGAGTTCATGTAAATGGGTATAATTATCCAGAATTACATTTACATGTTATTTATGAGCATATATAAGTGTTAAATTTTGTACATATCTTCTGTTTATATGGTATGAGGCTGAATCATTATACAATACATTTAGTGATAATAATTTAGATTATTGTGGCAGTATTTCGATCACCATTAACTAGTTTTGTCGTATGAATTAGTTTTATGTATATATAATTCTTACAAAAAATTAAAAGGGTTATAATAAATATATTATATTCATATTTAACAGGATGATGATTTCGTTTTTTTAATAAAAGAGATAGAGTAAGAAGATTGATATTAAACATTACATTAAAATGATATAATTCTGTTATATATATGATACTGTATTTATAATTATTATTTGGATAGAGGAGTTTAAGAGATTATAATAAAATAAATAACTTGAAAAAAGATTAAAAAGGAAAAGGAAGGGGATTTTACCTCTTAAATACTTCTCCTAGAGAACCTCTTTAAGGGGATTGGTTTTGGTCTTTTGGAAATACCAAGGTCTCCTTGAAATGGGGAGAGACTAGGGAATATTATTTTGGAAGAAATTTTACAATCATCAAGGCTTATAGGAGTTAGGAGAAGAGGGGGTAAGGGTGGTATTTATATTGGAGGAGAGGGGTGATTTCTTGTTATTTAATTCATTATTTTATTATTTTTCTCAATATAAGAAATAGAATTGATTATTGTGACTAAATATAGTAATAATCACATTTAATTTCTATCTAATGTTTCTTACATAATCCATGACTCATTAAATAGTGTATTTAGCTTATAATGTATTTATTCTATAAATTGACATATTTTACTATTCACTAAAAATTCAAGTATTTTAGAAAAATCCCAAAAATTCACCCTAACAATTTTTTAAAATATAGAATTAAAAAATGAACTCCATTTTGTGAAAATAATTTTCCAAATATGTGAAATTTAATTTTTAATTAAAATCAATATTTACTCAAAAAATACATTTTTAAATTTATAACTGATATTATAACCCTTTCAAAAATTAAGTAAGATCTCTTAAAATTATCATAAAATCATAAGACACAAAAATATAAAAATATAAATAGTTTTTATAAAAATTAATTTTATTTAAATCATTTTACTAATTATAATATTAAATATTTATGACTTACTAAAATACCAATACTTAAATATTAATTTTTAAAATATTTATTTAATTACACAATCATATAATTATATAATAATTTAATTTATAATATGGCCAAATTTTATTTATGATTTCATAGGTGATGCTACTATTTTATTGTCTAGTTTACAATTCATAAGGTTCACATTACTATTCATATGGTCATGTTATTATTTCACCGATATAGGTCTCTGAGCTTCTAAAAATGCATCTTATTTAATTATTTATTCATTTATGATGTTTTTATTGTGTTCTATAAGTGATTTTATATTATATATACTATATTAAATAAATATAATAAGGGAAATTTCATTGATAGATTACTGGGTCATTACATTCTCCCCTCCCATAAAAAATTAGTCCTCTAAATTTCTAGATTGTCACCACATAATAAGATATGGGTAGTTCTTCATTATAATACCATCAGGCTCCCACATAGCCTCTTAATTTTTATGATTTTTTAAAAGCACCTTTACCAGCTAAGTCATATGAGTCCTCAACACCTGTTCTTTAGTGTCCAGAATCTGGATAGGCTCTTCACAGTAAGATAAGTCATGTTCCAATTCTATTCCTTTATTAGTGAGTAAATGTGTTGGGTATACCTTGTACTTCCTTAATAAGGATATGTGGAACACATTATTTACTTTTTAATAGTTTACTGGAATTTACAAATGATAATTCAAATCTCTGATTCTCTCCAAAATTTTAAAAGGACTAATGTACCTTGGGATCAGTTTCCCTTTCTTCCCAAATCTTATAACACCCTTCCATAGGGATACTTTAAAAAAAAATTATCTCCCACTAGGAATTCCAAATCCTTCCTCAGATTATTAGAATATCTCTTTTCCCTTTTTTATCTTATTGGATATGGGTTTGAATAGTCTTTACCTTCACTATTGTTTCCTTCACAAGGTCTTGTACCATAAGCTTCCTTTCACCAACTTCTTCCCAACAAGTTATTGTATTATATATATTTCTACATAATACTTCATACGGTGCTATTTGAATACTTTAATGGAAACTATTATTGTAATAAAACTATACCAAAGGTAAATACTGATCCCACATACATTGAAAATCATGTGATCACAATCTCAACATCCCTTCTAATGTTTGGATCCCCCTTTCTGATTTCCCATCAGTTTAAGGGTGATAAGGAGTACTCTAATAAAGATCAGTATCCAAATATTTCTGAAGACTTTTCTATGATTTTAATTTAAATATTGGGTCACAAATACACACAATTGAGAAAGGTTCTCCATGAAGTCTTACAAAAAAATTAATATAGAGTCGTACAAGCCGCTCCAATGGAAAATCCTCCCTTGGAGAGAAAATATGAAGATATGGTAATTCGATCAACAATTACTCATATTGCATAATTATTTCTTGTTGTTTTGGTTAATATAGTGACAAAATCCATAGTAATGTCTTCCCATTTCTATGTAGGAAGTGGAATAGATTGCATTAATACCCTATGATGTTGTCTTTCAGGCTTCAACCATTGAAAGATTAAACACATTGATACATGACCACCAATTTCATGCTTCATATTATCCCACCAAAAATATTCCTTCAAATATTTATACCTCTTATTACTACTAGGGAGTATAGAGAAATTTGAACTCTGTGAATCATCCAATAACTCCCTTTTTAACTCAAGTATAAAGGGACCACATAGCCTCCTCCCAAATTTCGGAATTTCATCTTTATACACAAAGTCTTCCGGCTTCCCATCATTCATAGAATTAATTTTCATTTAAAGATTAGCATCATTAGTATTGGAATTTTTAAACCTTTCTAATAAATATGGTTATGAAACCAATTGAAAAATTAATGATGCTTCACCTTCTTTGATAACTCCCATATTCATCCTCATTATATCTATATACATATGATCTTTTTCCATCATCATTTTGTTTATAACATAATGATCCTTCATGCTCAATGCATAAGATACCTTATTCACCTTCCAAGGGTGGTAGTGTATTTTACAATCATAATCCTTGAGTAGTTTGAGTTGTCTCCTTTGAATCATGTTGATTTATTCATATTAAAATATATATTTCAAGCTCTTGTGATCTCTATATATCTCACATCTATCACTATAGAGATAAGGTATCCATATCTTCAGGGAAAAGATTACAGTTTCTAACTCAAGATCATGAGCCGGATAGTTTTTCATGAGTTTATGACTACCTTTATTCGAAGTAAATAACTCTATCATTCTACACAAAGACACAAGATTTTTATTTCTTTTATGAATCACTATAAATCACAAATGCACCACTTCCAGGTGGTAGAGTCAAGATTGGATAATTCACTTACCTTTTCTTCAATTCTTCAAACATTCTTCACATTATCTTTTTTTACAAACTTTACTCATTTAAGAGTAAGCTTGGTTAATAGGTTAGATAATCAAGTAATATTCTAAATGAAACACTAATAATAACCAGTTAAATATATAAAACCACGTACATCAGTTATGTTCATTGGAGTATTCCATTCCAAAACTGCCTTTTTCTTTATAGGATCAACTAAGATTCCATATTTAGAGACAATATGGCCAAGAAAACATACTATTTAAAGCCAGAATTTAGACATGATAAACTTCCCATATAACTTGTTTCTTATAAGAGTCTTTAGAACAATGCACATGAGATTCTCATGATCTTCATAGATTTTAGTGTATATTAATCTATCATCTATAAATACCAAAAAACTCAACAATTTATTCCTTGAAAAGTCTATTCATTAGATCCATGAAAATAGAGGGTGCATTAGTTGGTCCAAAAATCATTACTGTAAATTGATAATGCCCATACCTAGTTCAATGTGTTATCATCGAAATAGCTTCCTTCCCCACGCAAAACTAATGATATCAAGATCAAAGGTCACTCTTTGAAAAATATTGGGCTTCATGAAGTTGATCAAATGAATCATTAATTTAATGAAGAGAATACTTGTTATTTATTGTAATATCATTGATCTTCTTATAGTCAATGCACAGCCTCAATGATTCATCTTTATTTTTAATGAAAAGAATAGAATCTCTCCATGGAGAAGCACTCGGGAGAATAAATACTTTATCAGTAAATTCATTTAGTTGTTTATTTGGTTTCTCTAATTCCACAGTGGACATTCGGTAAGGATTCATTGATATAGGCCTTTCACTAAAGAATTAAATTGATAGAAAATACAATTTCCCTTTCTGTAGGATTATAAGTAAATACTATGGAAATAAATCATCATATTCTTTCATAATAGGTACATCCTATATTTAAAGATTTATTTCCTCACCCCTAGATATTGTATTATCTTTATACCCAATAAAAAACTTCAGTAGAGATACTAGGGGTGGATCTAGATAAGAATCAAATAATAAGGTTTCTACTCTAAAGTTAAATAATTCTACATCATTCTCAAAAATTCGTAACTTCCTTCTTCTTGCAATATATTTATGCATCATAATTTTAAATCCAATCCATACCAATAATTATATAAATTTAAATCATGGCTATGATGATAATTTTAGCAAATAAAGCACATTTATGTCTCATAAGGGGGACTAATCAAAACATCTGTATTTCAATGATACATCCCTTTGGAGTTTTGACTAACAACTTATTTATTAAATAAAATTGGAAATATTTAATTTTCTTGGTAAAATGGGAAGATAGAAACGAATGAAATGATCGAGAATCAAATAAATTATTGGAAAAGTTTGAGGAAGGTATTAATGTACATGCCACCACATCATTAAGAACTTCAACATTAAGATTTGTGAACTTATAAGCTTGGCCTTGCTCCCTTTTACTTCTTTGAGGAAAGGTTCTTTAATGCTATGGAAATTCATTTGCAAAATATACCATATCTTTACAGTTATATCATTGAACATTTGAATATTCTTTATTTCCTTTAGAATCATGGGCTCGGTGGCCTTTTTCTCAACACTTATAATAGACTCCCATTCCCTTTAGGTAAGTAGCAGTGGGTTTCTTACCACAATTACTATAGGGTTTGAATTCATCTCTTACCTTCTTCCCAATTTCCTTATGTAATTTTCTAGAGTTTTGAAAAGCCCTCTTCTTCTCTTGATTTCCTTTAAAGTCATAATACTTAGATAATTCATTGTTTTTCTTGATAGCAAAAGATACTATATCTTCATATGATGAGAAATTCTAAGAGACTATTTCCCTTTAGAGGAATGGTTTTAAACCATCAAATAATAAATCAATCTTTCTCCAAGGATTATGTACTTAGTCTACAACATTACTTTATAACCTTGTAATGTTTGATTTCTACATCACAATAATTTTATCCTCTTTCTATCTTAAACTAAATAATTTTATCTCCAAATTTTCTTGATTATCTCAAGTAAAATACTTTTCTAGGAAAATTTACTTAAAATCCATCCATTATATATTTTCAATCTCTTCCTCGTCTTTTTTATTATGAATCAATAACCTACATTGATCAACATATCCCAATAGAAAAAAACTGCAATGAAAACCTTTTACCTTTCATTACTTCCCAAAACTAGAAATATCTTCTATAAGAAACGTATCCACTCCTCTACTACAAATTCATTACCAGTCCCATTAAATGATTGATTTTTTTGTCTCATAAAGAGGTATAACATTGATCCTCCACATTTTGAATTAGGATGCTCCTTATAGGTATGGTTATTTTTAATAACCTAAGTCAGCTATCCCAATGTAGTTATAAGTTGCACTGGACCAGTCGTAGCTTCATAACCAACATAATTATCTTGCATTGGAGGGAAATCCCTACATGGGATATGCACATTCATGGGGTTTAAATTTCTTTCAATATGTGACATTTTTAAATAATATCATTACTAAATTAGGTTATGAATCATAATATATATTGTCAAACTAGAAAAAACACTTAACATAAATTGAAATGTTATGCATATATAATCTAATAATCATAATCATGGTTTATTTGGGGACATGTTTGCATTTAAGTCCTTAATAATGGTTTTTAAAGAAAATGTGAATTATCTTAAGCATATCTACCATGACTGTCAAACCATGTGTGCATTAAGGCATGTTATCATGTACCAGGTAATTCTGGCTTAGGCCCGGAACACCATTTCAGAGTTGTTACTTCTAGGTACATCCATTCTAGAACCACATCCACTTATAGTATCAAGAAAATGGTGTCTTTTCAAGTAATATACACATAATATATACCTTACCAAAATTGTAGGAGGTTCTTGTATGCTTATCCTCAAAGTCTGTCTTAGGTTTTTTCCCCTAATGTACATTTTATAAATCTAGTTTTCAAGAAATATGCTAAACTTCCACTAATACTAACTATAATAACCCTACCCAAATAACAGAGAATTGGTGCCTTATATTATTAAATTGAAATATAAATGTGTAACATGCACCCCGAAGGACTAAATAGTTTAGTAGCTTTGCAAAGTAAGATACACACATAAGTTCAACATTACAACTTAAAATGAAATACAATATATATATATATATATTTAATTAGAAACATCGATAACTCCTAAATAATCCTTGCAAGTCATTCATAATATTCATCTTTATATCCTAGTGAAAAATGAAACATAGGAAAGGGGTGAGATCAAGTTCTCAGTAATGGTAAATAATATGGTAGAAGAATAAGTAAAAAGGCTTTGTGATAAAATAAAAGTTCACATTCCAAAAAAACATAATCTTGATCATAATATAGAATGAATTAAATCTGAATAAGTAATTCCATAATAAAACATAACCATGGATATTATAATAGTAAAATAATAACATGGAATATAATTACAAGTTTCATAATGAGGGAATTCATAATGCAATATATCATAACAATACCATCAAGGCTGCATAACAAGACCATACATAAATGGGTAAAAACTCAAACTAGTTTGTCTCATGAGACCTAACAATGCACCGAGGGGATATAGAGGCCCCCACCCAACACTTAATAAGTAAAATTTATTTCTAATAAGAAAGGGTTGAAACATAATAAAAATATAAATTCATATTTAAATGAACATATGAAATTTAAATAACTTATCTCAATCATTAAACATAAATAATAACGATTCAAAATAATATAGTGAATGAAATAAAGATAGAACAACTATAGTCAAACTAATCATCAACCATTATATATAATATGGTAGATGATATCATAAAATATTGATCCCAATTAAATATAAAAATCAAAAATGGTGTTGAAATACATGAAAATACTCTTATTAAAATCATCAAGTACCTCTTGGGAGAAATACTCTTTTACTTTGAAAAGAAGAGTTATTTTGGAAAAATCATTATATAAAACTAAAATTGAACTAAGATATGTTTTTCCTAATAAAATGGGTGATTTTATAAAAAAATGGTTGATTAAAAAATATTATGGAGTGAACTTCAAAATAGGTAATAATTCAAGAAGTTCGCTTGAATCGAGCTCGTTTATAGAGAAATATTTGGAAATGATCCTTTCAAAACATGTAACTCCACATAAAATAAAGAAGGATTATGATTGGAATATATATATATATATATATTTAACACATAATCTAAGATTAATACATAAGAATAATTAATAATTTCATTTGGGTAAAGAGATAAAAAGAGTAAACCGAAAGAAAAATTGAGGTTTGGGTAGAAACCCTTACCTTATGTTTGAATGTATTATGCATCTGACCTTAATATCCAAGATAATAAAATTAAATTCATTAATTAATTAATTAAGAACCATTAATACATGTATTTTATTTATTATAATTTCATTAAGTTCATTTATGGACTTATTTATGAGTTATAGAGTTAATTTCATCATTTGGGAGCATTTATTTTCTTGGTTTTCAGGATTAGTTCACTTGTTTATAAGTATTGAAGTTCAAGTAAATGGGCATAATTCTCCAGAATAGGAATTACATGTTATTAATGAGAATCTATAATTTTAAATGGTTATACATATCATTTTTTTATATATTATAAGGATGAACTATTATATAAGACATTTTGTTATAATCGTTTATAGTATTACGATGGCATTTCGATCACTATGAACTAGTTTTGTCGTATGAATTTGTATTATGTATATATACTAGTTATATAATATTAAATGGGATATAATACATATGTTATAGTTTTTTATCCAAAAAAAATGGTATCATGACCATACATGAATAAGAAATTGAATAAAAAATGTTCATAATCCACAAAGGTTGTAAATTGGAACCTCTTTGATGATGATTTCATTTTTTTAATCAAAGAGAGAGAGAAAAAAAAGATAGTAAGTGTATTGATAATGGATATCCAATTAACATGATATAATTATAGTATATAGATTATATAGGATTTATCATTATCATTTTTACAATGGATGTGGGGAGTGTATAATAAAAGAAATAACTTGAAAAGAAATTAAAAGGTAAAGGAAGAGGATTTTACCTCTTGAATAATCCTCCTTGAAAACCTCCTTAAGGGGATTGGTCTTGGTATTTGGGAAATAACAAGATCTCATAGATATGGGAAGATACTAGGGAAGAGAATTTGGGATTAACTTTGACAAACTTCAAGGCATAGATGAGAGAGGATAAGAGGTGGGTGAGGGTGGTATTTATAGTGGAGGAGATGGGTGATTTTTCATTATTTTATTCATTATTTTATTATTTTTCCCTAGATAATAAATAGAGTTGATTCTTATGACTAAATACTTTAATAAATTTATTTTAGTTTTAAACAAGTATTTTTACATCCTCTATGACTCAAAGTATAGTGTATTTTTCTTTTAATGTATTTATACTGTAAATTACTGTATTTTACTATTCACTAAAAAATTAAGAATTTCCTAAAAATACCAAAAATTCACCACAACAAGTTTTTAATGTGTAGAATTAAAAAATGAACTCCATTTTATTAAAATAATTTTCTAAATATTATAAATTTAATTTTTAATTAAAATCATTATTTACTCAAATAATAGTTTTAAATTTATAACTGATTTTATAACCCTTTCAAAAATTACCTACGGTATCCCAAAATTATCCTAAAATCATAATACATTAAAAAAATTATTCACAGATATTTTTTTCTGAAAATTAATTCTCTTTTAAATTATTTTATTTTTTATAATATTAAATATTTATGGCTTACAAAAATACAAATACTTAAATATTAATTCTTAAAATATTCATTTTCTTACACTATGATATAATTATATCACAATTTAATTTATAATAATGAAAAATATTATTTATACATTCATTGGTGGGGTTACTATTCTATTGGATGGTTTACTATTTATAAGGGTCACATTACTATTCTTATGTGCATGTTACTATTTCATTAGTATAGGTTCCTTAACTTCTAGAAATACCTATTATTTAATTCATTCTTCATTTATGATGTTTTTATTGTGTTTTATAAGTGATTTTATATGATCTATACTATATGAAATAAAAAATGGAATGGAAATTATTTTGATATAGTTTTTTGTAATTACTTCATATTTAACTCTTGATTTTTATATTTTTGATTCCCCATATACTTTTAAAATTATGCATCATTTCAGGGGGATCCAAACCTTTTTAGAAGTATTAATAAAATAGATCATTTTCTATATGTTAGACTCTAAAAATTTTTTAAATTAAATATCATATATTTATCTTTTAAATAAAATGGGTGTGAAGTTTTCAAGATATTAAAATATATTTTTAACATTTAACTCTTCTTAGTACATGAATTTTACTTTAAAATTGTATTGAATAGGAATCTTGAATTGTGGTTTTAGTTATATAAATAAGGTGGTATCCAACTCTATTTTTATTTCTAGAGACACTCCATTCAAGTATATTTTTATTTTAACATTATTTTTATTTCTAAACCTTTATTATATTTTAATTATCTCTAAAAACTAAAAAATTTGTTTTGACAATTTTTAACACATATATTTTCTATTTTTATTTTTCTTAATTTATTTCAGAAAGGTGAAAGGTTTTAAGGATTAAAATTAATGTTTTATTTTTATCACCCTTGATGGAAAATTAGGAATTACTATTATGATTGGTTATCCTTATTAATTCATTTCAATTGTCTATGAGCTTTATGATAACTACATTCAAGGTCGAAGGTGATGAAATTAAAAGGTATAATTTCTCTAAAATATGGTTAAATATATATTCAAATCTTTTTCAAATCATTTCAACAATTTGTATAATTATATTTTTATAAATTCAAACTCGGAGGTAAATTTTTAAATTTTTCAAAATCTTTTGAGGATTGGTTGGCTTTCGAAATGGAACTATTCTAAAAATTATAAAAGTAAAAATTTTATAATTTTTCCCTTTGCATAATCACTAAGGGGTAGATGTTTTGAAATATAAATATTGATGAAATCCTTCTCTAACATAATTATTCCTTTTTGAAAACATTCTATAATTCTATTTCCAAAATACCCTTTTAATGTATTACAATTTCTTGGATGAAAATCATAACAAAATATTGAAATTCCTATTAGTTACAACTATGAATATCATCATTATTATCTTTAATATTTAAATTTATCAAGTGTTTTTTATCATAAAAATGTGGTAAATGTTGTATATATCACTATCTTGGTTGTTTTGAATGATATAAATTGTACATTTTTGTTTATAACTATGTATTTTTATATATTTAACCACTTGTAATTTGGGAATTTTATGAAGGAAGTTCTAGACTAGATGGAGGTCTTGAAAGGACTATGAGATAAAATATTGAATACCTTGACATACATGTACTTGTGGATACCTAGTGGTTACCAATAGATGGTAGTGATACCTTAACCGAACACCATATTTCATAAGGTTCCACCGATGAGATGGTGAGGTATAGATTGAACTGCTTTTTTGTCTAAACACCATTAGCAGGCCGGTGGCACCCACCGGCTTTTTGGTGGCACCCATACAGAGAAAAAAGTATCTATTTAGACTGGGTACCACTTAATTTAATTATGCTTAAAAATTATAAATTCAAACCAAGTCAAATATATAATATTCTTAAATCTAAGGGAGGCTATAAATACACCACCTATGGGGCTCAAAAGATATTTTTTACCTTATAGTTAAATTCGAGAGCCATACTGTGTCAAATTTCTCTATTACTTTTTATCCCTTATAATTTTCTCACCATATATTGTTCTTTCCACATTGTATCTTGTTGGATATGTTTGAGTGTTATTTATAAGGCTTATATAAATCAAGTTATGTTTTTTTTCTATTGATTATTTATTTTTCCATAATGAAAGTGGTTGGTTCTAACATGATAATAATATCAAGGGGATATTTGGTTATTTATTGTTCCATAAAGTAAGTTGAGATAAGGTTCCAATAAAAAAATTATAAGGATTTTCATGTTTTGTATTTTTTTGTTACGACCACTGAAAACCAAGGATCATACCTCTTGTAATGTTTTTCTTACTATAACCACTAAAAATAAAGGTTCAAGTTTCTTGCAAAAATCATTGAAAATAATGTTTTAACACAAAATATGTCAATGATACTTAAGTAGAGTAGACATAAGGATACCTTTTAGATTATTTCTGAACTACTTTACCAATTTCTTGTGTTTTGTATTTCATTTATATTTCTGCTACACTAACCTATTTAATTTATTCTTCTCATAATTATAATTCTTGCATTCAAATATTATTATTTATTTAACTATTTTAATATCATCTCTAATTAAATTTTAAATTATAAAAAATAGAAGGAAATTCACCCCCGCCCTATCTTCTAATCCTTACTCGAACTAAAAAAATCATTAGAACAATATTTCTTTTGATCTTTTTCAAATAATTTACTTTGATTTTAATAAAAATTTTACAATACTTATGTCAAAGTTATTTAATAATTTAATTTAATTATACAATCACTAAAAATTTTAAAAAATTGACAACACAAATGTAAATTAATAATTTTTTAAATAAACTTTTAGATTAATTCATTGCATATTATAATCCCAAAGTGAATATATTAGAAAAAATAAAAGTATGAGATTGACATTTTGGAATTTTATATAGCATAAAACAATATAAGGGTCTTTATCAATGAAAATGGAAATTAAATTCCATATATTTTAGTATATAATGGTTTGGTAGAATTACACATATCCAGTAAAATATAGAAAAGTGTATGGATGATTTTAAATCCTTATTCTATATTTTTAACCTTTTTTCAATTTTACCCATCAACAAACTGATAAATTTTACAGTGATAACTATTCATAATGATTTTAAATAAAAGGGGATTATTTACCCAATTTAAACCCTCTGATTTCAGATTTGGTATCCATTTTATGAAATTCAATTTTTATAAGTTAAGAAATTTAAATTAAAAATAATCCAACAAATCCAGAAGAAAAAATATTTTTTAGGATAATAATTTTTTCAAGAATTAGATTATCTTAAATTAACTATAAGTTTATTAATAATCATTATATGAATATAAATTAATATATATCTAATATATACATTTAATTTATATCAATAAAAATTTAAAAATAATTAAAATAATTAAAATGGAAAAACATTAGGCACTTAAAAACATTTTTTTGGAAAATAACCCATTTTACCTCCAAATAATCTTGTCTTTTTTTCTATTGATTATATATATATTATAATAAATAAAAATATGATTAGTTATAAACTATGTTTTCAATTATTTACACAATTTTATTTCTAAGAGAAATTTCCAGAGATTCATTCTAGACTTATCTTGAATTAGTATGTTCAAAATGGATATTCATCCTATCAAATTAGAATTTTTATAAAATGAAATATTAAAATATGAACTGAACTATATTTTCATGAAAATGAAATTTTCACTTACTATAATTAAATCTCTATTGTAATATTCTTCCTTACTTTAAAATTTTCCTCCTCAATATTTTCATCGATGTTAATTTCTAAACAAATGTGCTGGTTCTTCTTCATAACTTCTTTAAGGTCCCACATTGTTTCCTATATTTTTGGCTTTTTTTCAAAGTAACTTTACCAGTTGAGTCATTTTATTTTGAAACACTTGTTCTTCATTGTAAATAATCTAGATAGGTTCTTCAAATTATGATAAATCATATATAAATTCAATTTCATCATAGGTGAGTACTAGTGTTAGTTTTAGAATATACTTCCTTAATAATGAGATATAAAACACATCAAGTGATTTAGAGAGTCTTGGTGGTATTACCAAATGGTAATCCACAAATAAAATTATTTCCAAATATCCAAAAGGTATGATGTTCCTAGGGATAAATTTCCATTTCTTACTGAACATTATAACACCCTTCCACAAATATACTTTCAATAAAACATGATCTCCAACTTAAAATTATAAATCATTCATTTGGTTATCAGCATAGATATTTTTCCTACATTGATCTATTTTAATATGGATATGAATAATATTTACCTTTAGAGTTTTCTCTTTAATAATTTTTAAACTTACAAGACTCTTTTCACAAACTTCATCCCAAAAATTTGGAGTACAACATCTCTTTTTGTATAATTCTTCATACGGGTTGATTTAAATACTTTAATGAAAGATATTTCTATATTCAAACTCCACCAAAGGTAAATATTGATACCACATTCCTTAAAATTCAAGTGATCAGGATCTCAAAATTTCTTTTTATGTTTTAATAATACTTTATAATAGTCTATCAGTTTGAGGATGATAGGCGGTGCTCAAATTTATCTTAGTATCAAGATCCCTCTAAAGACTTTTATATAATATTTTTTTGGAAATTATAGATCACGACCCGAAACAATTGAAATTGGTTCTCCATAAATTTTATCAATTTTATTAATATAGAGTTGTTCAATATTCTCAAGAGGTAAATCTTCTCTTATAGTAAGAAAATATATGGATTTGGTAAATCAGTCAATAATAACATGTGCGGCATCATTATTTCTTGGAGTCTTTGTTAATGTAGTGAAAATGTCTATAGTAATTTCGTACCATTTCTATATAGAAAAAGGTAGAGGTTTCATTACTTCTCTAGGATGTTGTCTCTCAGCCTTTACCTGTTGAAAAACCATTCATCTTGACACATAAGAATAAATTTACTACTTCATATTATCGCACCGAAATTATTCCTTAAAATCCTTATACATCTTGGTGGTAACAAATTTTTTAGAGAAATTTGGGCTATGAAAATATTTTAATAAATATTTTTTCATCTCAGGTATTGATGAAACAAATAGATTTTTTCCAAATTTTAGAACACCATCTTTATAAATTATGTCTAAAAATTCCCCATCATTCATGTATTTAATTTTCATTTGATAATTCTCATCATAGGGCTGATAAATTTTTATATTAGATAATAAATATGGTTTGGAAATCATTTTATAGAGTGATGTTTACCCTCAATTATTAATTCTCATATACATATTCATTATTTCCATAAACATATATTCCATTTCAATAATAATTTTTTTCAGTAATCCATGATCTTTCATGTTCAATTCATCTAATACCTTATTTTTATTCTCTATGTGGTAGTGTATTGAGAATTCATAATCATTGAGTAGTTAGATCCATCACTTTTCTATCATGTTGAGGTTCCATTGTGAACCTATTTTTTTCAGATTTTTTTGATATGTGTATATTTCACATCATTTTCCATAAATATAATGTCTCAATATCCTCAAAGTAAATATTGTGGCTTATAACTCAAGATTCTAGGTTAGATATTTTATTTTATGAGTATTTAACTTCCTTGTTGTATATGAAATAATTTTATCATTTTGTATATGGAAACAACCAAATTATTTTTTCTATGTATTACTATATATCAAAAATTCATCGATTACCGATGGTAAATTAAATATCTAATCGATGACCAATATCGTCTTTAATTATTCAAAACATTCTTCACATTCCTTTTACCATATAAACTTAACCCATTTACTTGTAATATTTGTTAATGGGTTATCTAGTTAGGTAATGTGTTAAAAAATAACTGATATTAACTTGGAAAAAGTAAGAAACTATATACCCTAGTTATTTTCATTAGTTTAAGACATTATTTGAATACCATTGTCTTCAAATGATCAATAAAGATTCCATCCATAAAGATAATATGGATAAGAAAAGAAAATTTTGGAATCCAAAATTCACACTTACTGAATTTTCCATATAACAATTTCTCTTTAAGTTTCTCAACAATGATTTTGAAATAGTTCTCATAGTCCTAATAGATTTTATAATATACCAAGATATCATCAATAAATACCAGAGCAATATTATAAAGGTATTCCTTGAAACTCTATTCATCGTATCCATAAAAATATTGGGATCATTTTTCAATCAAAAAGAAATTATTTTAAACACATAATGTTCATCTGTTATAAAAAATATTTCCTTTGGGATATATTACTTCTTTTCACACAATTGATGATACCCAGAACAAAGGTCAATAATTAAAAAATATTAATCTCCAGGAATTTGATCAAAGAAGCCAACAATGTGATGGAAATGATATTTTTTATTTATATTAATATCATTTATTTCCCTATAATCAATGAAGAGCCTCATAGATCCATATTTCTTCTCATTAAAAAAGTAGAATCACCCCAAGGTTAAACACTAGGGTGTATAAATCAATTATCACACAACAAATTTATTTGTTTATTCAGTAAAAATAATTCTATTATTTCGATTATATAGGAAGTTTTTGATATAATTCCTTCTTTAGGAATTAAATCAATAGAAAACCTAATATCACACTCAGCTGTATGTCTGGGCTATTCCCCTAGGAAACACAACAATGTTTTCGTGTACAATAAGTATATATTTAATTTGAATATGACAGCTCCAATCCATATATTTTGTCTCCTCTTATTCCCTAATAATATCATTCAAAATAGCTATTAGAGTTGGATATACATGTTACCAAGATGATGAAATACAAGGGATTCCACATCTCCATCATGAATCATAATATTCTTATCTTAGCCATAAATTGTTGTATTTTAATTTAAAATACAATCCATACCAAAAATTATATCAAAGATAAATATAGTTATAATAATCAAGTCCATGAGTATGTTACATTTATGTGTCATAATGGGAATAGGAAAACATGTCCTTGTTTGGTAATATTTCAATGACGAGTTTTAACTAACAACTCCCATATTATGATGTTTGGAAACTATCTAATTTCCTTAAGGTGAAAGTGAAATATCAAATAAATAAATAGCTAAATTTAATGTTCTGATTAATAATTTGAACCGCATATTTAGAAACATAAACCTCAACTGTAATAATCACATATGCTTGGAATTAACCCATTGGCCTCTTCTATGGTAGGTTCCATTGAAACATGGAATATTGATTTAAATAATTCCCCATTTAACTATAGTTAAATAACTAGGTATTAGTATTTTTTTTCTTTCTCTATCTATCATTATCTAGATTAACCTTGCCTCCATTCAACTAATGAACTCATGTTCCCTTTATTAATTTTCCAAAATGTTTCCTTCCCTAATTTTCACATTATATAAATTTCTTTATTCCCATCTTCTTCTTTAATACATAAAATTTTTCTTAGTTCTAAGACTTCATATTCTTATATTTATATCTTAGGAATATATAGGATATATAAAATTATTTCTCTTTTTTAAGGAAAATAATACTATTTCATCATATGATAAAAAAATTTTAGAAACTAGTGTTCTTTGAAAGCTTGGATTATTCCTTTCAAATAAATAGACATTCTTCCTTTTCGGGTTACATATGTAATCCATAGTATACATTGATAGTCTTGTAAAGGTAACCTCATAATTTTTAACACACTTTTCTACCTTTTTATTTAATATGGGGGGATTCCTCATCATTTTAATTCATTACTCAAAATGGGAATATGTATTGAATAAAGTTACTATAAAATATCTCAATTATTTATGTTCTATTTAATATTTATCCCCAGTATTCTGGATCAATTAACACCATTTATCATAATTACCTTTATAACAATACATTTTAATTATAAACTTTTCCCTTTCATTGTATCTGAGTTCCAGAAATATCTTTTCAAGTGTTTCAATCCATTACTCAGCTACAAGGGTATTAGTCATTTCACAAATATATACAGGATTCATTTGCATGAGAAAATCCAATATAGGTTTATCATGTCATAATAAATCATGTTTCTCTATATATACATGTTTATAACTCAAAACTAGGGATAACTTCCCTAAGTTGTCCACGATCTTCTTATCTCTAACAATTGTTGTATTGGATTTCTTAGTAGGTAAATCTCTATATTATCTTAAAGTATTGATAACATTATTTCTACCATGAACCATTTCTTAACAATGGGATAAATATAATTGGATATAAAAATTATAAATTTTAAATCATTGAATATAATTGAAAATATTTTATAACACTAAAACTAAATTGAAAATTTATGCATAGCTAATATCATAATCATAAACTTAGTTTCCTTGGGAATATTGAAAAATCATAAATATATTTTGTAACACTAAAAATAAATTGAAAATTTATGCATATATAATATTATAATAATACACTTGGTTTCCTTGGGAATATACCCAAATCAAAAAAATCAAATAATTCATAATCATTTATAAACGCCTTATGAATGAGCCAAAGTATATTACTCAGGAGTGTTTATCCCATAGTTAAATATTATTCCCACACATTATGCACCAGTGATGATTGTGTTAATAGAAAATTTTCCTCCATTTAAAATTGTAACACCTAGGTGAATTTGTGTTATTGTCACATCCAATTTCAAGTATCCAAACAAAGATTTATTTTCTATAAAAAACATAAAATATATAATTTAATAAAAATTTTGATATTATTCTATACCAAGACATATCCTTATAGGTTATTTTAGGGATATATTCTCTAATATATTTTTTCCTAAATCCAGTTCCCCATATTTCTAATAAATCTTCTCTCATACCAAAAATAGAGACCCTAAATCTTGTAACCTGAAACCAGTGTCTAATTTATTTCATTTTAATAATATAAAAGGGATCGCATCACCAAGGGTCAATCAGTTTATTAGTATTAAATAACCTGATATATACATGATTCTAATTTTAATTTAAAAATAAATCATAAACCATAACCAAGTTAAATATTTTGTATCCTTAAAACTCATTCAAATATTCCTTCTTCATATCCTGGATAAATGAAAATAAAATAAGGGTTACCTCAGACACTAAGTGAGGATTATGTACAACCCAATATATCATGTGTAAATAAGGAATAATCAATATGGAAAGGAAAATTACATCAAAAAGTAATTTAATCAATAAATTAAGCATAAAATTTATCCATGAATAATGTCAATATAATAATCTCATGGATAACAATAAATGGATTATCAACAAAGAAAATGAATTATTCTGGATGTATTGATCAAGTCCTTAGCCAATATATTTTCAAATATTGGTACGTATACACAAAAAACCAATATAATATGGTTATCCAATTGGTTTCTCTCATAAGACTTTTTAATTAATTGAGGGGTTATTTATAATTGTGCCCCACCCATATCTATGAGTCTAATTTATTAATCATATATTTAATGGTCAACTTAATTCATAAAAAATTTTCCTTATCAAAAAATATTAGTATTGAGTAAGAATATAAAATTTCAATATATCCCCCATTGATGAAATAAAATTTATATTAAGACACTATATATATAAATGTTATTTGGTTTAGGAAAAAATAGTATCCATAATAAAAAAAAATATGGATATAAAAGAAAACATTCTCAATCTAGAAGATCAATATCATTATCTTTTATTTTAAAACTTTATTTACTTTATTCAAGTTCCAATGAGAGGTAAAGCTAGAAAAAAACATATAAAAATATTAAATATATATAAGATAAAAATATAGGTTAGATTATAATATTTCTTTAATGAAAATTTAAATAATCCAAAAATGAGATTGTAAAAATAATTATATACCTCTTTCAAAACCATTTAATTGTAACCCCTTGAATGTGTAAATAAGTATTTAAACATTAAATACCATAAATAAATATATACTCATTTTAAATATAAAATAATAATAATATATACACAACATAAAATAAAATAGGTATATAATACAAAATATGTCTCAATGAAGTGGAAATTGAGATGAAAACTTTTTAACTCAAGCTTCTTATTAGTTGAACGTTCATTAAACTCTTTTATAATAAATTTATATTTTTTATTCATAAATACCTAAATAGTATACATATATATAAAATCAAATATTATCTACTCATAACATCATATACTTAGTTTTTTAGTAATATTTTAATATTATCATTATTCCTATGTTAACTACTTCATTTTTCATGTATGATTTGATTTAGAAGTTTTGGTCCTCATGTATTGATCAAGGTTCTATCTGTTAGATATCAATATTAGTTATATTGATATTATGATAGAAATAATATGTCCATTTATGCTCTATTACAAGAGGGTGGATTTAAACTAAAAAATTTCACAAAACTCTTTAACTAAAACTATCAGATTCATACATTGTCCTCAGTATGATTAAAAAAATTATCATAATCAAGATTTATTTGGAAATATCAGAGTCAAAGAATCATAAATATAATCAATATGATTAAATTAGAGTGTAAACAATATCATAATCACTATAGATTCAATTGAAAAGATTTTTTTTATCATAATTAGTTAAGTACAGATAAAAAAAGTGAAGAAAGATGAATACGATGTTTCAATTTCCCTTATATAAATGTAGTACTAAAGTTACTTTTAAAGAAAAAATAAATAAAATATCAACGTAATATAATAATGAATTAAAAATATTATAAACATACAAACATATATAATTCTTAAGAGTAAATTATACAATAAACTTGGCTAAATGTATCCCTTGTTTTATACTTACAAGAAAGTATGTATTTACTTAAAAAGAAAATCCCTCGAAATGAAGATTACTCTATCTTCCTAGCCACCAAAACCCTTGATCTGATGGATCAGATTCTCTATATCACTATCCCAATGAGCCCTTGATCAAGATGACCAGATTCTTTATCTTAATATCCCTAAAATCCCTCAAGCAAAATAACAACAATCGTATGCATGATTATAAAACATAATAAATATTAATGAGATTACCTAAATAGGTTTTATTAAGAATACTCTCTCTCTAAATAATTACAAAAGATTAGGAATAATTTAATCACAATATATATTCTTCAGAATAATTTTAAATTAAATGTGATCAAATAGTTTCATAAAAGTAGTAACAAAAATCTCCAAACTCCTTGAATAATAGGGTATTTATAGGGATTTTACAATTGTCATATTTCTTTCCTAGCTATCATATTTTATAAAATTTTGTTGTAATGACTTGTACACCTAGAACTTAATATATCATACCTATTTGGAATAATTTAATGTCTGATGTCGTATTGGTTTACACTATCACAGTGTAAAAGTTATTACTTATATTAGAAATAAGTCTTCTTAATAAAATTATAAACTTATTTCAGTCTGATGGACTTCCTTACAAAACTCATTATGGTAATCCTTTCGATTATTAGTTTGATGTACATCGGTACAAGTATTAGTATAATTGTTAAGAATTTTAATTATGATATTCATGATATAAATTATAACATATGATCTAATAAGGGTGAGTCTGATATTTATCGGCTACATGCTCATTATGATAATATAAATAAATAATTATATGTTTATTTTAATAATTCATTATAACTTATTCTAAGTATGGTAAAAAATAATGTTTCTATAAAAACTTTCTAAAAATTTTTGGACATGAAAATTGAGTAAATAGGCTTTAATAAAAAGTTTGAGATTTCCAAAACTAAAGGAATAGAAAAGTGATAAATAGAATTTCCGAATCAAAAATATCCCACTTCTTAGAAAGAAGAAAAAAACCTATATGAAAAAATAAATTTCAAAAACTTATAGTCCTTTTTTGTTTAAGTACATCATATTCAAAGTTAGTCATTAAACCTTAAGTCACCTGAATCAATAATCCATTTGAATATAATGGGGAGAATGATGTTGAATATGATTAACTCCCCTTTATGATAAAATCTTACACTAAGGATCATACTATACCCCCTTAATTTAATATTCTTCTCCTTTAACAAATATTCTCCCCATTTGTTAAGGAATATTACTTTAAAAAATTATCCACCTTACTAAACAATTATCCCTCATTGTGATTTTTAAAAAGGAATGGGGAAGGATTCAATGTTTACTGAAAATGATAGATATTCAAATATATAAAAATAATATAATGAACTAAATAATAATCCTCAAAATTTTGAAATAGCATTCATCTAATCAGAATTAGAAAATATTCAAAAAGAATCATAATTGGATGGAAAAGTCATTCATTTAAAAACTATAATTCAAATGTTTATAAAAAATATAAAAATAATTTAAAAGAAAAATTTCCAATATTTATTCATGAGGGTATTTAAAAAATAATTCATCTTTTTTAATTATTCTCGGAGTTTCTCTAGCTTCATTAATCTTTCATCTTCTAACTGGACATTCTCAGAAAATTATTTTTTCTCATTCTTGAGTCTTATATTTTTATAATAATGAGATTTGAGTCTAGATATATCCAACTTCATGTATCAAAAATTCCCATTCAGAGATTTTATTTCCTAATTATGATTATCATATGAATCTTTGAACTCTTCTACAAACTTTACTCTTTCTTCCTTGTCTTTGTTAAACTAATTAAAAGATTTAGAATATTCATTAAAAGAATTATTCAAATCATCAAAATTATCATAATATATCTTTACATTAGTATCAAAATGGTGATACCAATTCAAAATTTGATTGCATGACTTAATATGTGTTTTATTAAATTCTTGATAAAATTTCAATTGAGCTTCAATCCAAATAACTTTATCTGTTAACAACCTGATCAAATTTGATTTCTGATTTAGACTTTCTTGGATCAACAGATATTGTGACTCTAGATTTACAATTTAAGAAATGTTTCCTTATATCCTTTTAAAATATTGGATAATATATTAAACTCTTTTATTAGTAATGTTTCTAAATGATTCGGATTTTTTAAATTTAATCTCAGGAGGTTTGGTTCGTCTTGTTCTAGTTTCCACTTACTTTTCTTTCATGTTTTTTTATTGAAAGTGATTTTTAAAATTTCCATTCATCATCTTATTTATCATCATAAAATTCAAGAATATTAGCATCTTTATCATCTTTAAGTTTTCTGTCATCTTTAGTTTTTGAATTCTGATCACTTTCTTTCTTATAAGAATCCTTATCTTTTACTCAGTAGATTCTATTTCTAAACATGAATATTTTTATTATTTATCATATCTTGAGGTTAAATGTGATGATGATGTTGATGAATATTTTTTTGTATAATGATTTTCATTACTATATTCTTTATCATTCACAACTTCTTCATCTTAATACTCTTACTTTTGTTCTACTTACTACTTGTTATTCAATATCTTCTTCTTCAACAATTTCTTCTTATTCCTATTATTCAATTCCTTCTTCCTCTTCTCCTTACTTTATTCTTTTTCAACTTTATAAATTCCTTAAACTTATTCATAAATTTATTTTTCAAAATATTTTTTATCTATTTATATGTTCTTAAATTAGGGTTTCCTATTACCAGTTCTAATTCATTTTCTTGAATAGTTTTTTTTGTATGGATTCATATCCAATAATTTTTTTCCATTATCTACAACAGATGGAAGGCCATCGTGAACAATATAAGTTTCTTAAAAAATATAATCCAACATCAGGGTTTACCTGATTAGTATGGAAAGTAGGTGGAGATAAATTGTCAAATGCTCTCCTAACACCCATCAAAATATTTTCACAATGTACAATTTTGGTCAACTTTTTATTTTATTTTTTCCTCTTTGAATTATCTTGAAAAGTATCGATAGTATGGATTCTTGAAGATTTGGAATATGTTGGGTCAATCTTGATCATTATTTATCCTATATTTTTCTCATATTTATTTTTCATCCACACATCAAAAACTTCATCTGGGAATTTCTTTTGTTTCTTTTGATTTTTTATTTGAGAATTCACAAACTTAATTTTATTATTCTTCTCATCATGATCATATTTCCTTGATGGTTATTATTATGAAGTGGCACCATCATTTTTTTCAACATACTTTTTAGACTAATCATTAAAAACCAATTTCAATCTATTCATTACATCATCACTGATAAACAAAATTTTCTACCTCGTTTGATTTTCTTTATTCACAATATTGAAATAATTAATGTACTAAATCATCACTTTTATAATAAAAGTTAGAAACATGATGATCTAAGATTTTATAGATCCAGTATTGACATCATCGATTGTAAGAAAAATGAATCCAAAAAAATTTATTTTCCTCTTATTGAATATAAAATATAATATGAAAGCACCTGATACCTTTAACATGTCTTGATCTTATTTCTATGGTATTAGAAATTGTTTAATTGAATGGGATACCAACCTATTATATAGACTCATGTGTGAAACCTTTTTGAATATTTCAAAATGGTCAAATAAACCATCTTTTTCTTTCTTCTTATTTATCGTACCAATATCATCATTCAATTTGTATGAAGGAAAAAAACATTATACTTCTGATTATATTCCTATTATGAATGTGGTTTTCTTGTAAGAAATCATATATCCCTTACCATATATTGAAAAATAATGTTTTTCTTTTCCATCCTTCTTAAAATCATTGAATGAAGCATAAAAATAAGAAATGAGATCTGGGTAATGTAAATCAAAATCCTTGTTTTATTTATCTACATATAATGATTCCCAGCCTTGGAAATCTAAAATTATTTTCAAATTAGAATCATACTTTTCATAAAAATATTTTCAAACTAAGCTTTCCCTAAATATGAATAAATTCCTGTAATATTTACTAGATTCCATCAGATTTGGTACTTAAAAAGGTGAATTTGTTCTAAAGAAATATTTACATACTAAATCATTTTGAAAGTTCATAATGTCAAGGAAAAAGTATAAAATAACCGATGTGGGATATGGGGTTGGACCTCCTTATAAAGCCACAAGGATATCAGTTTATCTTCTAAAAAGAAATCAATAGTTGGGATTTTACCCAATATTATCTACCAATTGATGATCATAAGAAGAAATTGTAAGGAATTTCTTAATTCTTGTGGTCTTTAAAATTTTTATTGTTTTGATAAAGAATATAATTGGGAAAAAATTAATGCATTTTTTGAAAAACATAGCAAATTTTTTATAAAACTAAAATTATAATAACAAATATTATAAACTAATCATAATTAAAGAGGTAAAAAATTAAAATAAGAGAGAGAAGTACCTTTGGGAGTGAATAAATCCATCGGTATAAAAAAATATGTTCTTTTTTTTATAAAAAATAGATATTAAAAAATTATTACAATAAATAATTTGATAGGCAGAAAAATTATAATATATTTTTTGAAGAATTATAATTTAAACATTTTTATATAGAAAATTAGTGGTAATGGTTTTATAAAAAAACTCATTATAACATATTCAGTGTTGAAAATTTTTATAACTTTTTTAGAGTCCAAAAATATTTTTATCAATTCTAAGTCAGAAATTTTTAAAAACTAAAATGATTTTGAAAAACTCATTATGCAAAAACATTTATGAAAAACTAAAAAAAAACAAAAAACAAAAAATCTTTGAAAAACAACAAACATATTTACTCCCCCTATGAAAATGATTAACATAATGTAAGGATATGGGTAAAAAATAAGTAGATATGAATGATTACTTTATGTTGATCATTCCTAACATCTGTTTAATATATTCAAATCTATGCAAAGAAATAGGTTTTGTAAAAAATTTATTAAGTTGTTCTTGCATTCTGATGAATTGTAAAATGATATCTTCTTTAAGTGTGTAATCCCAAGGAAAATAGTATCTTATATCTATATGTTTATTATGTGAGTGATGTGATGGTTTTTTACTTAAGGAAATGACACTAATACTATCATATAATATTTTATTTTTAGTAAAACTCAATACATAGTCTATGAGCGTGTTTTTCATCCACAGCACTTAAGCAAAACAACATCCAGTTTCCACATATTCGGATTTAGCAGTGGAAAGTGGTACTATGTTTTGTTTCTTACAAGACCAAGAAAAAAATTAATCTCCTGAGAAATGAATAGTTACGAAATTACTTTTCCTATCTATTCTACAACCACCAAATTGAACATCTATAAAACTTTAAATCTCAAGAACATTTTTAAAATAATAGAAAAACCCTAAATCCATAGTTCTATTTAAATAAATAAAAATCTTTTTTACTTATTTTAAATGGGATTATTTTTTATTGTATTGGTATATAATACATAATAATAGAGAAAACATTAAATCTGGACAACTAGAAATTAATTAAAGTAAGCTTCCTATCATACCTCTAAAAGTCTTTTAAACAACAAGTTGCCTAGTGTCATCAAGATCAAGTGTATTGGATGTACCAATAAAAGAAAAAAAACTTTTAAAATTCTTGTATATAAATTTATTAATAATAACTTTTATATACATATATGGAGATATCAAATTTATTTCTAGTTTTTGTGATATTTGAAAACCAATAAAATATGTTAACTCTCCCATGATACTCATCACTAAATTTGAATACATAAGATCCAAAAAGTAATCTATTAACTATTTTTGAGTTGATCTGAATATAATTATATAAACATATATTTGAACAATCATAATATTTTTATTTAATTAGTTTAGAAAAAAATTCAATCTATGGATCCCTTAACAAAGTTATTTTATAAGAAAACTCATATTAACCTATAATACCCAGATCTAGGGCCTTATTTAATTCTGTATAAATATTTTTTATGTTTTTAGATGTATTCAAGATGCTTTTTATTTTTAAAACTAGGGGTTGTTAAATATAAACTTTCTCCTGAACATATATATTAAAAAAATAACACTTCACATCCATCTGAAAAGGTTTGAAATTAATGAATGTTTCAGAATCAAAGAGAATAAAAATATCTTAATGCCTAGCTACTGGTTCATTCGTTTCTTCATAATTTATTTATTATAATTGATTATAATCCTTAGCAATGAGTCTTGATTTATTTTGAATAGTTATACCATTTTCATCACATTTTTTTTAAAAAATCCATTTTACTCTAATTATAGAAGTTTCTTTAGTTTTTTTATCTAAAGTACAGAATTTTTTCCTTTTAAAATAATTTATATCATCTTTTATAGCACTAATACAATCCTCATAAGTTAAATCCTTTTTAGGATTCTTAGGTTCAAATTTTGAAATGAAATTCAGATGTTTTATTGCATTCCTTAAGTAACTTCTAGTCCTAATTGGTTGATCAACATCACCAATGATACAATCAGTATGACGATTTCTAAGAAACAACAGACTTATTAGGTTTTGAAAAGGATATTATTTAATAAAAGGTACAAAATATTCTTGAGGAATAATGTTAGATACAATTTATTGAGTTATATCCTTATTATAACAAGTTTCTTACAAAGGTTGAAAATCAATTTTTTGAAATAACATCCTCAGATGTAGGTTGAGGCTATTTAAAAACAAAACGGTATATTTCATGAAACATAACATGTACTATTTCTTCAACAGTACAAAAATTTTTATTATAAACTCTATAGACCTTATAAGTAGTATAAAAACCTAAAAATATTCCTTCATTGGAATTGTGTGAAAATTTATGGAAGTTATCTTTTATATTTAGTATGAATACATTGAAACCAAAAACATTGATGTAAGAAACTTTTGCTTTTCTATTAGTCCAAAACTCATAAAAAATTATTTAGAAAGTGTTTAATTAAAACATAACTTATAGTATAGCAGGTAGTACTAAATATTTCATCCCAAAATTGTTTAGCTACTGAGTATTCACTCAATATGGTTGTATTTATTTCTTCAATAATTTTATTTTTTCTTTCAACTACACCATTTTTCTTAGGGGTTCTAGGAGCTGAAAAGTTTTGTTCGATACCTTTATTAATAAAAAAAGTATCAAAATAAAAATTTAAAAATTCACTACCAAGGTCACTATGAGTAATTATAAATGGAAGTTTTTTCTCATTTTTAAATTTGGATACGAAACTATTAAAATTAAAAAAAATATATTTATTTGTGAGAAATAAACCCAAGTACATCTAGTGTAATCATCTACTAAAACATATACATAGTTTTTGTCTCAAATAATCCCATTTTGTGTAGGACCAAATAATTCCACGTGCACCAATTATAAAGAATCATATGTTGAGACGTCTCTAATAGTTTTAAAACTAGACTTATGTTTCTTACCTTATTGAAAAGGGTCCAAAATTTTTGAAAAATAACATTTATGTTCTGATAGATCCTTAAAAATTATTATTATAGTAAACTTGGATAAGTTTTAAATGTTGCAATGTCCTAACCTTCTATTTCATAACCAATATTGATCTTCCATTTCACTTATTAAAGTTATGTCTTGGATCCTAAGGTCTTCTAAGATAAGTGTGTAAACATTCTCGTGCCGATTGGAAAATAGAATAAATTCATCCTTGGAACTATGTACTGGGCAATTATTATTTATAAATTTTAAAGGGTAACCTTCATCACATAATTTAATTATTATTATAATTTTATTCTTAATACCCTTAAAAAACATTTGAAATTAATTCTTTACCAAGAAGAATAATGTTAACAATTACGATAATCTCTCCTTGAGCATTATCATTGAAAGTAACTTTACCTTTAATCTTGATAAAATTTTAGAAAAAATGTTTTTCACAGTCATATGAAATGATCAGCCACTATACATGTACGATTTATTCTTATTGAGATCACTTTCTTTGTTTTCCTTAAGAAAACAATATACATTTGGTACCCAAAACTTCTTAGGTCTGGTAATGTCAAAAACCAAAAAATTTCGATTACATATTTGTTTAGAAAAATATGCTTTATAAAAAACTAGTGATTTAAATTTATTTAATGAAAAATTATTTTTCCAATAGCCACTACATTTACACTTGGTAAAAATGGATCACTTTTATGAATAAATATATCATTACTATACACTAGTTTTTTAAAATAAAACCTGATTTTGAAACTATTCATAGGGGATGAATGTTTTTATACATTTTATCAAAATGTTATTTATTGTTGGTAAAGTGTGACAGTAGTTTCATCAGAGAATTAGTTTAAGATTTTATTTTTATAACTAAATTATTATCCTCACAAGTAATATTCTTGAAAATAGGTTTATCAAAACTTGTTTGTAAATAATTTTTCTCAGGTCTACTTTTTTATGTCTTTTTAAATAAAAAACCTTTTCATAATTATCCTTATCATGATATTTAGAAATATAGGATATTTAATTTGTTAAAACATTTATTCATGAATAAGTCTTAGCAATTTTTACCTAAGTATTATTATGTTTATTAAAAAAGATTCAATTTTCATTTTCTAAATGTTTTGAAAGATGTTAAACATCATAATAAGAGGGTAATGTATTATATTCACTACATGAGGAAGATTATTCCTCATAAGATATTTAATAATTATCACCATGATAATTATCATTTAGATAAATATTGGTAAGCCTTTTAGTTGTTCACTCCTTATCCATGATATAGAGAATAACTTTAGGTACATTGGAAAAAATACATATGTTCCTTTTTCTGGAACATTCATTATCGGAAAAATATTCACAAGAATAACCTCCACTGGCACTCCATGTGTCATAAAATTTTAGAACTTTATTTCTGTTAGTTTTTTAATTTTTCTTGGAATTCCTTTCTGAATTTATATCTTTTATATCTTTCCTCTTTAGCTTGAGACAATATAACTTGATGTTTCTATCTTTATTACATCCATAACATGTAACTCCATATTTCATGTCATTTCTATCCATATAACATTTCTTGTAATGGTATTTAAAATCCTTATTTTCAATAATATTATAAATCCTTTAAGTTAAATTTATTAATTTATTTTTAGAAGGTTCATAAGTACTTGAATCGGATTGGGAAATAACTTTCTTCTTTCTTTAGGATTTGAAAATTTTCTCAGTAGATTGGACTTTAAAAGAAATGTAACAGTGGAAAAAGAAACTCCACTATTTTTCTTTTTTTGTTTCTCAAAATATCTTATTAATATTCTGTCATATTTCATAATGGTTCCATAAATATCATCAAGAGTAATATTATTAAACATTTTGGTCTCATGAACAATAGTTATCTTTGATTCCAATTCATTGGGAATAATATCAGTTATCTTTTAAAAAATAATCTCATCATTTAAACCTTTATCACCTATAGATTTTAAATTGGTTATAATAGTTTTGAACCTATTATTTATATTTAAAATAGATTCACCTAGTAAGATATGAAATTCCATGTAGTCAACAATTAACATAACAATTCTGGTCTCTACAACCATTGAAGTTCCAAAATATTCCAATTCAGCCTTTTTCCAAATATTGTTGGTAGTGTCACAAGATGATTTTTGACTTTAAATACTTCTTATAATAGAGTATCAAAAAGTATTTTTGAATCTATAATTCAACTAATATTCATGATTTTTTTATGAGAAAAATTCGTAACTTCCTTATCCGGAATCTTGTAATCTCGAGTTAATATGATAAAATTATCATCTATAGTGTTGATTAAAACAATTTACACCATATCTCTCCTGTAATCATAGTCAAAACCATCAAAAATAGGAGGTCTGTTAGGATTGATATTTCCTATGGATCCAATATTCATTCCTACCATCTTTAAAACAAAGGTATTCATTTTCCATAATACACATTAGTGTAACAAAATTTTTATAAAAAATTTACAACAAAACATTAAAAACTTGTAATAATGAAGAAATTAAAAACATTAGTAGGTATATGAGAAGTAGAATCCGGATAAAATGCCAATTTATTGATATCAATATTAGTTTTTTTGATATTAGGATTAAAATAATATCTTTTTTATGGATCTATTACAAGAGTGGGGGTGAATTTTAGTCTTAAAAACATCAGTTTAAAAGAGTTCAAAAAACAATTTCACAGACCACTTTAAGTAAAACTATCAAATTGTACTGAGTACGGAATATAATTAACAAAGTATCATAATAAATATTTATTTTCATTATATAATAGATATATAATCATAAATAGAATCAATAGGAAAAATTAGATTGTAAAATATATCATAATTTCTATGAATCCCATTAAATAGAGTTTGTTTATCATAATCAGTTTAGTACAGAAAAAAATCGTAAAGAAATATGAATATGATGTCTCACTTTCTATTTTATAAATTCGTTGTAAAAGTTTCCTGTATATAAAAAATCAATACAATAGAAACATAATATAAGAATTACTAATAGTTATTTTAAGAAGATAAAATTTATTTATCCTTATTGTTAAAGTATCCAATAACATTGGCTAAAGGTTTCCCATATTTTATACTTACATGAAAGTATGCATTTACTTAATAAGGAAATACCTCAATATGAAGATCATATCTGTATTCCTAGCCATGAAGTACCATCATCTAATGGATCATATTCTTCATCTCACTTCCCCTATCAACTCTTGATCAAAATGATTAGATTCTCTATCTTCCTATCCCTGGAATCCCTTGATCATAATTAAAACAATCAGAAGCATAATTAAAAAACACAAAAAAAACTTATGGATAAAACCTAAATAGGTTTTGATATGAAAACTCTCCCTCTAAGGAATTACACTAGTCTATGAACAAGATGTTCATTCTAGTTATTCTTTAGAATAAATCAAGAGAGAATGTGATAAAACAGTATTTCAACAGCAACAATAAAAACTCTAAACTCTTTGAATGATTAGGTATTTATTGGCATCATCCCAACAATAATATTTCCATCCCAAAGGTAATATTTTCTCTCAGTTTTTGACAGTTACATAAACACCTGGAACTTGACATATCATACCTATCTATCATAATTGAATGTCCGAAATCATATTATTTTATACAATCATAGTGTAAAATCATTCCTTGCATTAGATATAAGTGTTCTAAATATGATTATAAACATAAGTCAGCCTGAGAGAATTACTTAAAAATTTCATTATGATTATCCTTATGGGTATTATTCTGATGTTTATCGGTACTGGTATCAACCAAATTGTTAAGACTTTGTCATTATGATAGTCAAACAGAAAGTCTAACATCTGATCTGATAAGGGGAAGTATGATACTTATCGGTCACATGCTCATTACAATAATATTAATGAACAATTGTAAGTTTATTTACAAAATTCATTAGAACTTATTCTAAGTATTTTAAAGAATATGTTTTCAAAAAAAACATTTTAAAATACTTTTCAATATAAAATGCTAGTATATGGGTTTTAAGAAGGTGTTTGTGATTTGCAAAACAAAATGAATTAAAAAGTGAGAAATAATATTTATCATTAAAAACTATCCCCTATATAATTTTTATCATGATATAAAAATCACAAATATTCATTATATACATATTTTTAATCATTTATGAATAGGGGCCATGGAAATTGAATCACATCACTTAGTGGAGGTAGTAGTCCACATGTACACACAAGCGATATTATCATTTTTAAGAGGTAGAAGGGTAATGAATTAAATGATTTATTAAATTTAAAAAAAAATAATATTATATTTTAAATATCATATATATTAATTATTTATATCATTATGACTAATAATGTGAGGTGATGATGGAAAATAATCGCATCGGTTCATGAGGTGGTAGTCCACTATACACACGAGCAATAGTTTTGTTTCAAATTTAATGGAGAATGAAATTGATAAATAATATTTCATCAACAAAATAATTTTTTATTATTTTTCAGATACTTTTTTTATTATATTTTAATGTTTAGGACATAATTTAATGGGTAAAATAAAAATAAAATTGAATGTTTTTCATTAAGATGATTACCACTTCTTTCAAAGAGTTACTATAGATCTCCTCTTAAGAACCCAAGTTTTGGTCTTTTGGGAAATTCATAACCTCTACAACATGGGTGAAATTTTTTTGGAATATTTTGGAGAGTTTTTGTTAAAATAAATGTCTCAATAGGTGTGAATAAGTGAGGTGAGGAGGTTCCCTTCTATAAGTGACAAAAAGGACACACTTGGAATTAATTAAAACATTTAAATATAATAAATTATTATTCATGTGAAATTGTACCCAAGTAGACATATTTTATAATATAATATAGTTTATGGTTTAAATACCATTAACCAGTAAATTTTTTATAGTTTTATGTGTCATTTTAAATCTTATCTTCTGGTTAAACCATTTTGTTAACCAATTTTATCCTCAATCGTGGAAACAATTTTTCATTATTAAAGGTTTATAAATTTACTTATAAGGTAAAAATTGGATCACAAAATGTATAGGTATGAAATTTTAGACAATATGAAGTCCCCCATATCCTACATAAATATTTTTATGATTTTAAATCATTTAATAGAATATCATTTAACATAATATACCATTAAAGTCATTTAAAGAGAAATTCATATATTTTAACTTTGAAGATAATAATATAATAATGGAATTTGAATATAAAATATTTCACCTTCAATTATACATTATCATTAACCATAAATTCATATTAAACTGTAATTAATTTAAAAAATTATTTCTTTTTCTATTTATAAAATCATTTACTTTGATATTTATTCTATTGAGCAAGCACTATTTCGGCTTTGTACAAGCATTTAAATAAATTTTACCATCACTAAAAATTGAAAATAAACTATCATAATAAATATAAATTGATTATATTAAAAAAAATATCAATTCCTAACATAATCTTATCCTTATGTGAGTATATAGGATAAATTAAAAGTAAGAGAATGACATTTCATACTTTTCCATTACTTAAAATAATATAGGGGTATTTATCAAATACAAATGGAATAAATATGTAGTATTTTAGAATATATGAAGGTTTGGTTGAATTAAACTCATTAAATTAAATATATTAAAGTTTATGGATGATTTTTAGGCCTTATTCTATATTTTTAACCTTATTTATCTTGTTTTACACTTTACCAAGGTGATAAATTTCACAACAGTTACTATTCATAATGCCTAAAAATAGAAATATTTACCAAATTTGAACTTCTCAATTCTAAATTAGAAATAAATTTTATCAAATTTATTTTTTATAAATGGTAGAAATTAATTTAAGAATCCCACAAAACATGAACAAAAATGATTTTTCAAGAAAGTGCATTTTCTAAGAAAAAGATGGTACTACATTAACTCTATAACTAGTAATAATTATTAAATGAATTTAAATTAATGTATATTTACACATAATATATACATTTAATTTAAATAATTCTTAATTAGGATTATTTTATATAATTAAAATGGAAAATTATTATGCAGTTAAAAAAATTCTAAAAAATATCTTATTTACCTTGAAATGATATTTTCTTTATTTTTGTGGAAAGTAAATATATTATTATAAATAATAAGATTATTTTTTAAATACCACATTTTCAATTATTAATAAAATCTTATTTCTAAGGGAAATTTTCAAAAAAACGTCTAAGATTATTTTTCATAATAAGTTCAAAATCGATATTCATCTAATCAAATTAGAATTTTTATTCCATGAAATTTAAAAACATGAATTTTACTATAGTTTAATGAAAAAAATATTTAATGGATATCACTGAATCTTGGGTGGTACTGTAATGACATTGGATCTACCAACGTAATTCATCTTCCCAGATAGCCACATGATCTACACTGACTTATTCCACTAAACATGAACTCTCATTCGCCTCACCACCTTCCACTATATAGCTAAAGAATAATCACAATTAATTATTTCAAAAAAATATCTACCATAACAAAATATTTCATTATTTTTTACATAAATAAAAAACATCCATTACGTGGTCTTAAAATAGCTGAAAAAATATGTATGTTGTCTATGTATTTGGAAATGATTCATTCACTGTACCTAAAGAATGAAAATATATTCGCATCCATCCAACTTTAAAAATATAATGTATTCCATCTCAAGATTAAAATTATCCCATGAGTTGATTCTCAATAAATTCAAGAGCATGGTATGAACATAGTATCATAACCATGAAGAACCTGATGCATGTAGAGAAACTATCATATTACTAAATGTGCAATATGATGCTCAAATTTATTGAATAATAATTATTTATGGTATTAGATAGCCCATGATCTTTATATATGTTTTTAAGATTTAGTAATAGTATCCCCACCTTGTATAATCCGGAATTTATAATCTATATGGATTTATGATTGTTAATAAGCCTTAATGTTCAACATTATGACCAAATACAAGTAATGTGGTTCTATCTAGGAAATTATTGTTGGCAACACCTCTGGTTGGATCCCTTCCATGTCATCATCATTTTGCACATCCCAATATGCTCATGTTCATTCTATTTATGATCATAATCCCCATGCACAAATTATTGTGCACCCATATGTTTCCATGGTACTCCATGGTTCATTGGGAACCCACCTGAGTAGTGTACAGGCCATGTCCTTTAGATGGCCTGAGTGTGGGGTGAAATTTTTTATAAATCCCAATAATTATATACACATATTAAAATAAAAATTTTGAAATCCCATGTTTTCCAAAATCCATTTTGGAGGGTTTTGGGAAATAGGTTTATTTATACAGTGAATAATAATTCCGAAGTGATTATTTAAAGTATTGAAAGCTTATGGAGAAGAGTTTTGTCTCAATGATAGGCCACATACTTAAAACTTTTTCTCCGTAGTATAAAATATTGCCTTTAAGAATAATATATTTTATAATTTCCATATAGTTTTTATAGGAGATTATAGAAGGTGTATAAAAACATTCTATTCCATTATCACATTGATTTCATTATAATGATGTTTCTAATAATGTAAAAATATGGATGGACCCACTCAAGTCCAACATCCAAGAAACCCCCAGGAAAGCTAGTGGCCAAGATCATGTGCCATAAATATAAGTTATCCAGCATCGGTATACATGTGAGGATATAATATGGCATAGTAAAATCCATGATTATTGGTTCTTATCCTCTCATGTATGGGGAGACATGAGATGATCTATAAAATAATAGGTTCCATTTAGAGTTGATTGAGTTGTTGAGAGGCATCTTTGATTATATAGTGGTGTATTTATGTAAGAAAGTCTAAAGTGGAAACTTGGACTTGATTGGACACATTGAAGTCTATTAAACCACAATTTATGACCATTTAGAGGTGTTTTAAGGAGTCTCAGTTCAATTAGAGAATATGAGTTATTCAAAAAATTGATATATGGAAAAACCACACCACTTTTGGAAGAATATATAGCCATTCCACAGCTACACCTTGCATTGTGGAGGGTCTAGATTTAATAGAATCAATGTTATTGAGGATTTTTTTCCCTTATAGTATTTCACACTAAAGTATTCTTCCTACACCATAGTAAATTTGTTAAATCAATCACTTTTAGGATTTCATGTCAAAGATCATGGGAGAGTAATGGTGGAGTTACTGCATGGGAAGTATGGATCTAGTCAACTATCAGTGTCCATTCTATAATGTTCTATACCATGGTGTAGTGATGTCTATAGAAGATAAGGTTCACCATAGTGGATATTAACACACTTTTATATAACTAAAATGGTAGAATTCTATGCAATATCACATCACCCCATGTCGTAGCAAGGTAATTTCTATCAGCTTGATGTTTCAGTCGGTAACTAAAACTATAAGTTATTGCTTGGATATCTTGGTTTGTAATTCATATGTAGTGTAACATTATAGCCTCATTAATTACATGAGACACCTAAAAAACAAGTAATTGTAGATCTAATCAAAACTTTTTCATACAAATAAAAAAAAGAGAAGATAAGATCACACAAAAAGACACAAAACTTCATAGGGTGAAAGATTTTTTATTCTAGAAGAGTCACACTACAGGAGAAGAAATAATTTATCAAACTATAATCTCATTTTAGAAACATCAAGAAGTATGAAGAATAGACACATTGTGTTATCTTTATTACCTATACTTAAACTTTTAAATAAGATTAAGGAGGTGAAATGGAATAGCTTGCTAATATATTTTTCAAGGATTAGTTACCTTTATTATTTTGTTTGAACACTAGTATTGGAGTGTCATTTAGACCACTACATTGTTTAAACCAAACTAAGTTGGGAACTCTATTATTTTTGGTTCAAGAACACATTATCAATCACATTATCCTTATACTACCCCAGTTATGGTGATACAAGGAAAATTATATTTATTATATTTATATCTTTCAACATATCTCAAGATAAAGTAAGGGAAAAAAGGATTGTTCTTTATTTTGAGAGAAAAATTCCATAATCCAGGGATTCAAGGGTTAAAAAATTTTCTACACAGATTCACCCCCCCCCCCCATAGTAATTCCCTTGGTTTGATAACAATAAGGGATATCAAATGATACGTTTCTGGGGTGTTGTTTTATTTCATAGAATCATGGAAGTAGTAATGGTGGTGAATCTCAAAGGTATTACAATATTTGGAGGTAATAATTTCTTGATTCCCACACTACTTCATATCAGTGGTAATTGATGTTTAAAAAGTAGTTATTTTGGGAATTATTAAGAATGAGAAAAATTTATCCTTATCAGAAGTATCCCACAAAGAACTTCAATTTGATGTAATGGATATCAATACATTAGGAAGATATTTTTACAACCCTATATATACTAATATAACCTCCAAGGAAACTCTCCATACAATGTGGGAAAAGCAATAGAACATTTATAAACGTTATTTTAAAGTTTTATATGAAAATAGGAAATTGATACATAATAAATAAAAGGATTCAAGGATGATTTGGTCTAAAATGTTGATATATTTTTTGATCATATGAATGATATTATTGAATAAAAGTGGGATCCTAGAAAAAATACTAAAGATACCAAAATTGTAAAAAAATCTTGAGGGGACTTTAACTGATATTTAATTCCAAAATTATCACACTTTTAGACAAAGATCTAAAGTATAAGTTATTGGAAATCCTTTACAGCACACTCGTCACTTATAAAATGAGAAATGTTTATGATGAGTACAGAGTGAAGGATAACTCACAGGAAGTTACATCCAAGTATATTAAGACTCACGTTGTTAAATTAATTCCAAACTAATATTAAAAGTTTAATTACAAGAAAATATTATACTTTCATACTTATGATGTGGAAAATTAGGGCATCTAACTACTAAGTTATTTAATAATCTTCAATATAGAAGTGATGAGTAATATATGGTGAATCCTTTTAAAGATGATAAAAGTAGAATAAACCCACAATTAATTCTTTTAAAGAATAAAACAATTATCTCATGATGAAGAAAGTTTGTACGAGTTTAACGTACAATGAGTTGAATATTTTAAAAACCATGGTGAAGATGATTTATTGGTTTACATTGGAAGACTATAAATTTATTATAGTAATGCAAAAAATTATGATTAATTGGGATATCAAATATGAATGTTAATATTTAGGTATTCTATTATGAACATGATAAATGTAGGGATAAAACCAGGAAGGAAAATGTAGTTATTCATGACTCAAAGATGTATATGAAATAATTGTAGGAAGATAAATCAGAATTTAAAAGTAGTGATCAAAAAATTAAAATCTGTAATTTCTCTTAAATCAGTATAGAAAGTGGAGCTCAAGCTCGGGATGAAGGAATAAGTGAGAATAATTGTAGTCTTGACCAATACTATGGAATAAAAGTTCTATAGGACTAAAGAATTTGAATAAGAAGTCATGTATTAGTGATAGTAGTGTGGGGAAAAATAGAGAATTATTACACCTAGTATGGTATCAGGTTACTCAAAGAAATTTTTTTTAGTTGAGACTCAGAAATTTCTGGGAGTAACTACTCAAGAGTGTATTCCCATTATAAATGGTGGAAACTTTTAAAAACAAATGGAAATTTATGGTGAAGTATGACCAAATGAATAAGAGCATAATGCCTCATGTTAGTTCATAGGTGTCAACTCCCAGAACGAATTTTAATGTGGGATAAATTCAAAAGCCTTTATATAATGAAATAATAAAATTTTGAAAGATACCAAATATTAGGTGTTATTTTTGTGGAAAATTTTAAAACACCCAAGATGATTTTTCCATTACAAATATATTTTTAAGATAGAAAGAACCGAAAAAATAGGCAAGAAATTTTTAATATTATTTATATGTTTTTATTTTTTATTACTTTTGGTGTGAAGGTTGTAAACACATGGGAATATATTGTGACTTTAGAGTAAAATAAGATGTAGTTTATGAGACTTGGAAATAATGAATTAAGTAGATGATAATGTCATCTAAAACATTGAAAATAGAAAATATATTTTTAAATTTCCAAGATTCTAGGGAATATATTGATCCAAAACAACCATAGGTATATAAATATTTAAAATAAGTTCATCAATGGTAATGGGAGAAGAATAAATGGTATGAGATGAAAAATGTTGCTGAAATCGAGTTCAAATAAATAAATTATGTTTGTCTTCTGGGTACTGGAAAGTGGATATTCCTAATATTTGATCAGAAATAAAATTCATATTACAGGAATAAAATATAATAAATATGTAGTTTTGTTTGGAAATAGTGAAGGAATAAAAATCATTAGATCTGGGAAGGAGAAAGTATGTTAAAAATATCTCCAAAAGATAGATGTACTCTTGGTAGAAGGACATAGCCACAAATTTATGAGTTTGATTTGGTTGTCTAACTCGGGACATGTTTTAGAATTTGAAAAGAATGATTACACTCTTAAAGGGAAGGATATATCACTTTTAATTAAATTCTGAAAAAAAAAGGGAAATTATATCTAATTGGTGAATTTAATTTTCCATTTTATCCAAAAATATGAAAACAAACTATGGAATAAGAAACTTTTCCACTAAAGGAAAATATCTTTATTAAATATGGTGAAGACCAAGGGATCACATGAATTTACCAATATCACATGTGATAACACACATATATGTTATTCCTTTAAAAAGTTGGAAATAACCTAGAATATGTACAAGAAAAATATAGGAAAGTCATCAAGATTTTTGTAACTAATTAATGTAGATATTTGTGGGTCGACTACTCTCAAAGAATCTGATGAAAAAAAAGTTATTTTTGTGATTTTAGAAAGATATCCTAGTTTCTGGTGATAAATCATCATAATATGGTATACAATAATGTCACTAGGTGCTAAAGATAATCTTAAAGGTTGATTGGGATGAAAAAAGTTTCAAAATTAAAATGGTTTGGAATTCAAAAACACCCAAGTGAGGAATTATATAAAGAAAAATTTAACTCAACATCAATTTTTAGTAGTGATAAATCCTAAAAAATGGACTTTTTTAAAGGATAAATTGTAACATTAATAATATGTAACAAACTATTCTCATTGACATATGTGTACTATAGATGTATTGGAAGGAAGCATTCTTAACATCGTTGTACATCCAAAATCAGAAATTGTTTTGTCCAAATGAATATAATATTCCATATGATATATTGAAGTTAAATAATCCCACTCTGAAATACGTTATATTATTTGGAAGTTCATGGTTCATTCTAAAGAATTAGAAGAATAGGAAGAATGAATCGTGTGAAGAAAAAGGTATATTTATCTGATATTCATATAACAGAAAATAATATTGATGCTAAAACAAGTGGAAGAGAAAAATATTTGAATTTTCTGACATGATTTTGATAGAAAATGAGATTATTTTTTATTGTATCCTGAAGATTTCAGCCTCTAATGAATAGAAATCTTACAGAATCGGTTTATAATATGAGGTAGATAGAGAAGATGTTGTTTATGACTTAAGAAGGGTCATAGAAATGAAAAAAAACTATAATTATTGCTCTAATAATGAGGAAAATACCGAACGAACTACTAGTATAAGTAAACAATTTAGTAGAATTCAAATCCTTGATGGAAATATTGGGTAACTGGGCAACCCCAGTTAAAACTTGAGGGATAAAGGTGAATCAGAAAACTTCATGGTAATCTCAAGTGGAACCAAAATCATTTAATGATTCTATTCTTGATACAAGTTGGATCAAATCCATGAATGTTGAGCCTGATCAAATTGTGAAAAATGAAACATGGTAAATTTTCTTAAATCTAGAAAATAAAAATGTTTTCATAACCAAGGGAGTATTCTGAAAAAATAAATTAAATGAAGATGGAATGATGATAAGAAACAAGGCATGCATCATGTGCATGTTTTATTCCCAAATTTATGGGATCAATGTCGACGAAATGTTTTCACCAGTGTCCTGAAATGAAACTATTTGAATGTTATAGAATATCTCCATGAGAAAGGTTTTAAATTTTATTAAATGGATGTAAAATTATAATTCTTTAATATAGTCCTTCAAGAAGAAGTCTACATAAATAAATTGGATGGTTTTCTCATCAATGATAATGAAATAAATGTGTTTCATTTGAAAAAGTGTTATATGGTCTAAAACAAGCACCATGAGCTTGGTAATCATGGTTAGATCAATACATCATGAATCTTGGTTATCATCAGGGAGGTGTTGATCAAAACCTACAAATAAATAAGGATCATTGGTAATGGATGTTCATACTTTTATATGTTGATGACATCATATTTGGAGGCTCAGTGGACATCAAATTAAAGCTGGTTTTATATTTGATGATGTAAAAATTTGAAATATATTTAATTTGAGAATTTTCATTCTTCCTTAGGTTGTAGGTGACTCAAAATATGGAACTGACACTTATCTACCAAATAAAAAATTTAAAATAAGTTTTTTAAATTGTTCCAAATGATATATTATAAACCAATGGAATCATTGGTGGATACCCAAATGACATTTTCCAAAGATGAGGAAGGTGAGAAATTTTGTTGGACATTATATAATAAATTTATTGGTCACCTACTCTACTTAATAGACACTCATCCATACATTGTGTTTTCCACATAGAAAGAATAAATATATTCAAGTTTTCCTAAGGAAATTAACTTGAAATGTGTGAGATATATACTTCCATATATCGATTAAAAAATGTATTATTAGATGTATTATTATAGAAATTCATAGCAATACTAGTTGGGATTTGTAGACACTGATTGGGAATGTTTGGTGGATAACCAAAAATCTACCCCTACAGGTGTGTTCTACACTGATATTTCTTGAATTTCTTATTAGAGTAAAAATAAAGACTCTATATCCTTAGTGAATGAAAATTTAGAATATGTGATAGAAACTAATGTATGTAAATAGTTGATATAGAAGCAACAATAGTTCAAAGACATTTGTACTGATTTGGAATCTTTGATTCCAATTACATGTGACAAATCTAGTGCATTAAATATTATCAAAAAACCAAATAACACTTGAGGACTGATAAAATAAACATGAAGTACCATTTCTTGAAGTAAAATGTGAAGAAAAAAGTTTTCAATATTTAATATCTTCCAAAATGATATCAAGTTTCAAATATATTCATTTTTTTAAACTAGATTTTTAATGACTTAATTTGGCCCTTGGAGTCCGACTAAATATATCTCTTTACATGGACTTAGAGATGGTACCCCAACTTCATTTTAGTAATTTCTTCACAAATAAGGTATGTTTTCTTCCCTATACCCATGTTAAGTTCTTCATAATATCCTTGATGTATCTTCAAGTATGTTATCTTCAGGCTCGTTGAGAAATGGGGATAAGAGATGTTTGACAAAGGGAGATAAGGGGAGAGGATCATGTCAGGGGAGAGTGATTTGTTTTTAAATTTCGGGATTGAAGAGTCTTTTGATGGTGGATTTTTACATAAATATAAATGTCATGTTATCATATGAGAATCCATTCAATTAATCTTTTTTCACACATTGATCATTGTCTCATGTGATCTTAGAGTTTATAATTGTTGAATCATTAGTGCACTCTTTAATAGTAAAGGATCAATGTGATTCCAAGGTGTGTTTTTTGCAACGTAAAAAGTTATTTGGAGGGTTTTTATATTTTTTTTTGGATTTTTCAAAAAACACAAATGAGGATGTTGTTGTAAAAAACATTTTTTTGAGGGTTATGAGGATTTTTCTTATTGAAAAGGTGAATAATAATACTTAAATAATGCTTATAGAGGTTTCAAGTTGGTGAATAATATTTCTATCTAGATGGAAAACCCTATATTTTTAACCATCACCTTACTGTAGAATATGTTTTCTTTGAGAAGAATATACTACAGTACTACAATCTATGTTGTAGAGGATATGATCGAAGGCAACTTCAAATTTTTCCATGTTTTGATCACAATAATTATGTTGAAAATATATTCATAAGAATTAAAAAAATATATCCAACCTCACTCATGGATGGCAACTAAGTAGGCTCTAAGCAAGCTAGTTTCTGAGCTCGTGTTTAATTTAGACAAATGGGGTGGTAGGGGTGCGAATTTGAGGTATAGACCTAGAATTAGTGAATCTGTGACTTGAATTTCTTAAAATATCATGTGCGGGGTGGCATGGGAGGTATTAAGAAATCCCTAGCACCGGTCAAACTCAAATGAGCCCCTGAGAGGCATCTACGATTATATGGTATTGTATTTTATAAATCAAGTCCAATGTGGGACTTCGACTTTTTTTACCATGTCACGGTCTATTGAACCAAAAATTAGGACACTTTTAAAAGAGTTTTGAGGATTCTTGGATCCACTGGAAAATTTTAGGTATCTATGAAGTGGATAGATGGCTATGCCAGAGTCATTTTGGAAGTGAATATGTTCAATTTTCATTTATGCCTTGCATAATTTATGGAAAATATTTAACATAATCAAAGATATTGAGGATTTATTATTCTATAGGATATCAGACCATAATAATGTGCCTACATTATAGTTAGTTTGGTGATTCAATCTTTTAGAGAATACAATTTCAGCAATCATGGGAGAGTAATAGTGGGGTTATTGTATGAGAAGTATGGATGTGTTCAACTATGTGTGTACATACCATAATGTTATAAACCTTGAAATAGTGAATTCTAAGGAAGCTAAGGTTTCACCATAGTTGAGATTACCACACTATTTATAATAATAAAATGGGAATGATACATCGTAACAAATCAAACCACATTACTGGTATAGAGTGTTATTAAACTGAAAAATTCAGTCAATAACTAAAATATAGAGTTATTTCTGGGATCTCCATGTGTTTAATTCAGATTTAATTTCATGATATTATCTCATTAATTATATGAGACAAATATGGATATGGATTTATCAATCAAGGATCATCTTGGATACAAGGAAAATCTTCCAATTAAAATTATTTCCATTTTTCAGAAGAATTTCTTCTCCTCCAAAATATATTTCTAGGCTTGGGATCTAGTTTCCAATGGTTTAATTTCATCTAATGAGTTCTATAAGAAGTCTATTAGTAGTAATTCTGACTACAAGTATGCAACGACCCAAAAATATTTCAATGGAAATTCCCTTCTTATAATCATGTCATAAAATCACATGAAAACACAACATAATGAACTACTAATTGCTAAGTGACCTTCAAAGATAAGTTTTTCACTTCTTTGTATTGAATTTCGAAAATTCAACATACACAGTTGTGTTCAAGATGATTTTTGGAGTCTAATGAAATAAAAATAATTGTCGGTCAATAGTAACCTACCCTTATGAATAGTAACATACCCTTATGAATAGTAATATGAACCTTATGAATATTAAATCATCCAACATAAGAGTAACCTTACCCAGTAATAATTAAATAAAATTTAGACGTCTTAAAAAGTGACAATTTGACCTTAGTAAACATTTTTTGTATTTTGTAAGTCATAAATAATTAATTATAATTAATTAATTTAAAATAAATTTTATTTTCATAAAATTTGTTCATAAATTAACAAATAATTGTCTTATAGTATTTAGATAATTTTATAAGACCCTACGTAATTTTTGAAAACACTATAAAATGAGGTTTAATTTTAAAAACTGTATTTAAAATAAATTATGATTTTGATTAAATAATAAATTAATAATATTTAGAAAATTATTTCTTTAATATGGACTTCATTATTGGATTCTAAACATCAAAAAATGGTTGGAGTAAATTTTTGGGATTTTTCAAAAATACTTGAAATTTTGGTGAATAGTAAAATACATTAATTTACCGTATAAATACATTATAATTAAAACCCACTATCACTAACATAACAAGTGATGTAAGCACCCAAATCTCGAACTCACATTCCTTATTTACTATTCTAGGTCATTAGTGACTCACTATTCCTTGTATTAGGGTAAATTAATAAACTAATAAATTTTACATTAAGAAAACCCCTCTCCCCTCTACTATAAAAACCACCTTCACACCCTCATTTTCTCACACCTCTCAAGCTTCAAGCCATCTATAAATTCTGCCCAAAAATCCCCCCTATCCCCTCTCCCACGTTCAATATCTGCTGGGATCATCAAAAGACCAAGCCTAGCTTCCTTAAGGAGGATCTCAAGAGGAAGATTTAAGAGTTAATTTCTCTCCCTTTTCTCATTTAATTTCATTTCAAGTTCAAGTTCATTTCTTGATCTATCCCCACCTATATTCATCCAATTTTTACTGTAGCTACATTATTATACATCTAAGGGAATTTTATGATTCTAATGGTATATTATATCATCCAAACCCCTTTCCCTCTTCCTTTTTTTATTAAAGAGATTGTTGTTCGTGAGGTGTTAATTTATCACCTTCAAGAACGACATGTTTTCTTCTTCCATTTATACATTTAGATCTGGTCATGAAACAACTTTTATGGTTTAACCACATGTTTTTATATGTATTATCTTCTACTTTAAGTTCTTGAAATAACTTATAACCATATTACTAGTAATAAAATAAAACAAGTCCATAATGATTGAGAAAATGCTCAAATTAACCCAAACAATCATCACTTAATTCTTATCTAATGATTCATACACATGGATATAACATAATTTATTATAAGATCATTCAAACTTCTGTAATATCATTAATAACATGTAATATCAGTTTTGGATGTTTACACATGTTCTACCCAAACTTCAATTTAAGAATACAAGTGAACCACTCAAGAAAACCATAAAAACAAACATTCCTGATCATTGTTTTTAAACTCTATAACTCATAAAACGGCACATAAAATCACTTAATAAAACCATAATGAACCATATTAATTTACACAAAGTTCTGAATTTCTAATTATTGAATAAAATTTCATTATACAGGACATTAAAGAGAAGGAAGCATTCGGATACAAGGTAAGGGGAAATTCTTGAACCCAACTTCCATCCTTCGGGTTCTCCCTCTCTCACTACATTTTGATATGGTTACTCCAAAAAAATAATCTTTTCATCATTTTCTATACTTTTCTGGGATATAAATGTTTAACAATATTATTTATGTCAAACAAAATGTTTACCAAAAGAACTCTTCTTTCAAGAGCACACCTTTTACTTCTCATTAAAGATTTATGGTTCTTGTATCAAGTATGTTATTCCCTCTTTCTTTTAGGAACCCAAAGTTTATGAATGTGTTTTTATGAGATGAAACGCATTCCTTTTCATGGGTTAGTTAAGTTCATTTATGAAATATGTTCATTGTGGAATGCATCATAAGTGATAATGTTATGATGTGATGGGTGCACCCGGAATTATATAGCGCAATATGAATGCTTAAATGTGCCGGGTGTTCCCGGAATTATACAGTGCTCCAATTCATTTGGTAAAGTGATGAATCTCATGAGTAAATGTGAAATGATGGGTGAACAAGATTCTATCTTGTTTCACAAGTATGTTTGGTAGTTAACCACTAAGACATGATGTTTCATTTTTATGCATTTCCACATTTCAAGTCTTTTATTTATGCTCCTCTCATGTTCATGATCTTTTGCATATGTCATGATTATGCTCACCCCATGCTATATTATTCTTATCTATCCTCTTACTGGGCCTTTATATCACCCATTTTTATGTATATCCTCAGGTGGATACATGTACTAAGGAGAGCACAAGTGACAATAAGAAGATAGAGGAGGAGAAATTAAATAAATGTTTATACTTGATGTTGTAATTGTTATGTATGGTCCTAGTTTTCCCAAGACACTAAACCTTTGGATCCCCTGTGTGTAATACTATAATTTTGTTTATCTTTAAAATTATTTAATAGTAATGTAAGAAAAGTCAGGGTCTCTATAGTTGGTATCGGAGGAAAGGTTTAGTTAATTTGGGAATTAGGATTTGTGAACCCTAGAGAAAACCTCTAGCATGAGACTAAGTACAAATATGCACTCAAGAATATTTACATAGGGATCCCATATGTCATTTTTCTGGTATAAAATGTTCAAATGAATAAGTTATTTATTCTTGAATTGTTCACTTATGTTTTTTTCTAACCTGTTCTATTTTATAAAGTGGTGGGAACCATGAGAAATCAAGACAAAAACTTGTGCGAGGTCCAATGCAATGATTGCCCGAATGACATCCCCATTGATTTGGGAGGTGGAGTTCAAAACTTCATGGTGATTCTTACCCAATTATCTCAGGTTATGAATAATAACCATAATAATGGGGAATATCCGCCTTCACCAAAGAGGAATAAATTGGCTATCGAATGTTTTATGCGGCAATGACCACTGACATTTTGTGTATCTTCTGATCCACTAGCTGCAGAACAGTGGGTCATCTCCATGGAGAAGATCTTTTATGTGCTTCACTATTCTGAGATGAAGAATGTGGCCTTATCCATTTATCGTCTAAATGGAGAAGCCGATCAATGGTGGGATTTGATTAATAACCCCAAGCCAAGGGAGGAAATTTAAGAGATGGAATGGGAAGACTTTAAGATAATGTTTCTTAATAAGTATTTCCCACGAACTATTCATACGAAGATGGAGAGACAATTCATAGAGCTCAAGAAAAAAGAAGGATAATATATCACAACCTATGAAGATAATTTCACAAGGCTTTCAAGGTACACTTCAGGTTTCGTTATCAACAATGATAGCAAAAATGATAGATTCTTTAGTGGACTAAAACCACACCTTCGAAAGGCTCTTGCAATTCGAGACATTGGGAGTTATGAAGAACTAGTTCAGTGTGCTCTAAATGTGGAGATGGATTTTGGAGAGTGGTCCAATAGTTATGGTGATAATAAACTAAAGTTGGAGTTTCAAGCTGGTGGAACTAATGATAAAGGTGGGAAGAAAACTCAATGACCCACATGCCAAAAATGTAGAAAGTTGCACCATGGGAACTACCTCAAAGGGATGGGGAAATGCTTTAAGTGTGGGAATGAAGGACATCATGCTCAATAATGTCGAAAAGACTTGAAAAGAAAGGAGAATTTGGTAGAATAAAGGATAGAACCACCCATGGTTCAATGCTACAACTGTAGGGAGCTAGGTCACAAGGAGAATCAGTGCACTAAACCTAGACCTCTAGAGGGTAATCAGCGTCAGTAGCCACCGAAGCCAAAGGAACAAGGGAAGGATTATGACATTACTACTGTGAAGGTGGAGCATGATAATGAAGTCGTACAAGGTACACTTCCTATTCACTCAAGAATGGAAAATGTCTTATTCAATTCTGGTTATACACATTCCTTTATATCTTGTAATTTTGCTAGAACCATAGAATGGAATCCTCAAAAACTTGAAGTAGAGATATCTATAAAAACACCAAGTGGTGCAATCATTGCAACACAAGTGTTTGACTCCTCTCCTATTGTCATATGTGGGAAGATTCTTCCAGAGAATCTCATAATACTTCCCTTGGTGGAATTCAATGCTATAATGGGAATGGATTGGATCTCGTTATATAGAGCGCATATAATCTATAGGTAAAAGGAAATATGTTTTCATATTCCAAATCATCCCATACTCCTCTACAAATGTATGGAAGGTCATGAATATCCTTCGAAAAATCCTTCAATGGTGTGGGTTTTGATTCCCTATGAAGAATCATACCACACCCAAATGGTTGAGTCAAAGGAAAGTTCCATCCTTGAGAAAATTCCCATTCTGAGGGAATACGGTGATATATTTCCTGAATAGTTACCTAGAATTCCCCCGGATCATGAGGTAGAGTTCTCAATTGAACTCATACTCAGATCTACTCTTATCTCGAAGTGTCCCTATAGGATGGCTCATATCAAACTGGAGGAGTTCAAAAAGCAGCTACAAGAGTATCTAGACAAAGGGTTCATATGCCCTAATGCATCACCTTGGGGTGCGCCAGTGCTCTTTGTGAAGAAGAAGAATAATGGAACAATGTGGTTGTGTATCGATTATCAAGAACTCAACAAGATCACCATAAAGGACAAGTATCCTCTCCCTAGGATTGATGATTTGTTCAATCAGTTAAGAAGAGCTCAATACTACTCAAAGGTGGATCTTCATTCTGGATATCATCAGGTAAAGGTGAAGAAGGAAGATATTCAGAAGACTACATTCTGTTCAAGGTATGGGCACTATGATTTTTTGGTGATGCCCTTAGGACATTCTAATTCCCCTGCAATCTTCATGGATTTTATGAATAGAGTCTTTAGACATTAACTCAACAAATTTTTGGTAGTTTTTATTGATGATATTCTCACCTACCTCAAGAGAAATGAGGAATATGAAGAACAACTAAGACTTGTTTTGGAGACATTAAGAAAGGATGAGTTGTATTCAAAGTTTAGAAAGTGTGACTTTTGGATGAATCAATTAACATTCTTGGGACATTTGACCACAAGTGAGGGAATATTTATGGATCCTTCAAATACAAAGGCAATTGAGGAATGGCCCAGGCCCTCAAGTGTCACAGAAATCTATAGTTTTCTTGGATTAGCTGGGTACTACCGATGTTTTGTGAGAAAATTCTCATGATTTTCAAGCCTTCTAACTAAGTAAACAAGGAAATAGGTAAATTATGTCTGGACAGAAGAATGTGAGGGAAGCTTCAATTAGCTAAAGAGAAGGCTGATCACTGAACATGTTCTGACACTACCAAAAAGTGGAGAATGTTTTGTGATATACAGTGATTCTTCAAAGAAAGGATTGGGTTGTGAATCATGAAAAATGATAATGTGATCACTTATTCCTCACGACAGTTGATGATCCACGAGCAGAACTACCTGATGCATGATCTAGAGCTGGCAGCCGTGATTTTTGCCTTGAAAATCTGGTGGCACTACCTTTATGGTGAGAAGTGTGACACATACACCGACCACAAGAGCCTAAAGTATATTTTCACACAAAAGGAGCTCAACATGTGTAAAAGGAAATGGTTAGAGCTAATCAAGGATTATGATTACTCTATTCACTATCATCCTGGAATAGCGAACAAGGTAGTTGATGCTCTAAGAAGAAAAGAACAAGCTACTCTATCCATGCTGTGGATTGAGAAATACCCTATCTTCTTGGATATGCAGAGAATGGATTTGGAAATCATAAGGGAAGGGGATACATCCTACCTTACCCAAATGATTGTGCAACCATCCATCCAGGAGAGTATTAAGGAAGCACAAAGGGATGATGGGGAGATACAAAAGAGGGTGAATGCAGTAAAGGAAGGGAATCTGCAGGAGTTCCATATCGATGATGATGGTGTGATTCAGTTTGGAACGCGGCTTTTTTTTCCTTCATCACCTGAGATAAATAAAGAGCTATTGGAAAATTCACATATATCAACATTATCTATCCATCCTGGGAGTACCAAGATGTATCGTGATCTTCGAGAACACTTCTGGTGGGATAACATGAAGAAGGAGATTGTTGAATATATATCAAGGTGCTTGGTATTTCAGCAAGTTAAAGTTGAGCGACAAAAGTCCAAAGGTATGATGGAGCTATTGCCTATAACCATGTGGAAATGGGAAAATTTTACTATGGAATTTGTCATGGGTCACCCAAATACATCGAAGGGAAATAATGCGATATGGATTTTGGTTGACCGACTCAACAAGACTTCCCATTTTATCACTATTTGGGAGGATCTCTCGCTTGAACAACATTCAAAGATATATGTGAAGGAAGTGGTGAGATTGCATGGTGTTCCACTCTCAATTATCTCTGAACATGATCCAAGGTTCACATCTAAATTCTAGAGGAGCCTTCAACATTCTTTGAGTACTAAATTAAATTTTAGCACGGCCTATCACCCCCAAAATTATGGCCATCCTGAAAGAACTATTCAGATGCTTGAAGATATTCTAAGAGCCTACTCTCTATAATTCAAAGGTGGATGGGATCAACATCTCCCATTGGTTGAGTTCTCATACAACAATAGCTTCCACTCGAGTATTCAGATGGCTCCATATGAACCTCTATATGGAAAGCGATGTAGAAATCCAACCTGTTGGGATGAAGATGGAGAAAGAAAGCTACTTGGACCCGATCTTGTTCAAGAGATGACAGAGAAGGTTCAAGTCATCCAGAAACACATCAAAGCTGCTAAAAGTAGGCAAAAGAGATATGATAACAACTGTCTAAGGGACTTGGAGTTTGAAGTTGGAGATAAAGTCTTCCTTAGAATATCTCCATGGAAGAGAGTCATGCGATTCGGGAAGAAAGGGAAGTTACGCCCCAAGGTATATTGGCCCCTTTGAGATCCTTAACCGCATAAAAACTGTGGCATATCATCTTGCACTTCCACCGAATATGGCTCAAGTTCATGATGTGTTTCATGTATCACTACTGAGGAAGTACATACCAGACCCCTCACATGTAATAAACTCAGAGGTGGTGCATTTGGAAGATGGTCTCTCCTATGAGGAGCAGCCAGTAAAGATTCTGGATTAGAGAGATAAGGTTCTACGCAACAAGACAACCCATCTTGTAAAAGTGTTGTGGAGGAACCATAAGTTTGGGGAAGCAACTAGGAACCAGAAGAGGCAATGAAGGAGAAGTACCCTCACCTGTTTTCATAAAGTGAAATTTCGGGGGTGAAATTTCTTAAGGGGGGAAGAATGTAACAACCCAAAAAAAATTGAATTAAAATTCCCTTCTTATAATCATGTCATAAAATCACATGAAAACAAAACATAATGAACTACTAAGTGCTAGGTAACCTTTGAACCTAAGTTTGTCACTTTTGTGTTATGAATTTCAAAAATCTGACATACACTGTTGTGTTCAAGATGAGTTTTGGAGTCTAATGAAACAAAAATAAATTTTTTTGAATAGTAACCTACCCTTATGAATATTAACATACCCTTATGAATTTTAATATGACCCTTATGAATAGTAAATCATCCAACATAATAGTAACCTTACCCATGAATAATTTAATAAAATTTAGACATCATAGAAAGTGACAATTTGACCTTAGTAAATGTTTTTGTATTTTGTAAGTCATAAATAATTAATTATAATTAATTAATTTAAAAGAAAATTTATTTTCTTAAAATGAGTTCATAAATTAAAAAATAATTTTCTTATAGTTTTAGATAATTTTATAAGGCCCTACGTAATTTTTGAAAACAGTATAAAATGAGTTTTAATTTTAAAAACTATTTTTTAAATAAATTATGATTTTATTTAAATATTAAATTAATAATAATTAGAAAATTATTTTTGAAAAAAGGAATTTATTTTTTGATTTTAAACGTTGAAAAATGGTTGGGGTAAATGTTTGGGATTTTTCTGAAATACTTGCATTTTTGGTGAATAGTAAAATACATTAATTTACCGTATAAATTCATTATCATTTAAACCCACTATTCCAGACATCACAAGTGATGTAAGCACCCAAATCTAGAACTAACATGCCTTATTTAATATTCTTGGTCATGGATGAATCATTATTCTTTGTCTTAGGGTAAATTAATAAACTAATGAATTTTATATTAAGAAAACCCCTCTCCCCTCCACTATAAAAACCACCCTTCACACCCTCATTTCCTCACAACTCTAAAGCTCCAATCCTTCACTAAAGTCTGCCCAAACATCCTACCTATCCCCTATCCCACTTTCAAGAGCTTATGTTCTCATCAAAAGACCAAGCCTCTCTTTCTTAAGAAGGATCTCAATAGGAATATTTAAGAGGTAATTTCTCTCCCTTTTCTCCTTTAATTTCCTTTCAAGTTCAAGTTCATTTCTTCATCTCTACCCACCTATCTTCATCCAAATGGTACTGTAACTCCATTATTATACATCTACTGGAATTTTATGATTCTAATGGGATATTATATCATCCAAACCCCTTTCCCTCTTCCTTCTTTTTATTAAAGAGAACGTTGTTTGTGAGATGTTAATTTATCACCTTCAAGAATGACATGTTTTCTTCTACCATTTATACCTTCATATATGGTCATGAAACCATTTTTATGGTTGAACCAGAAGTTTTTAAATGTATTATCATCTATTTAAAGTTTTTTAACTAACATATGGCCATATTACTGGTGATAAAATAAAACAAGTTCATTATGATCGAAAAATCGTTCAAATTAACCCAAACATTCATCATTTAATTATTATCTAATGATTCATCCACATTGATCTAATATAATTCATTAAAAGATCACTAAAACTTGTGTAATATCATTAATAACATGTAATATCAGTTCTTTATGTTTACCCATGTCCTACCCAAACGTCAATTTAAGAATACAAGTGAACCACTCAAGAAAACCATAAAAACAAACATTCCAGGTCAATGTTTTTAAACAATATAAATCATCCAAAGGCACATAAAATCACCTAATAAAACCATAATGAACCATATTAATGTACACAAGGTTCTGTATTTCTAATTAATGAATATAATGTCATTATATAGGACATTAAAGAGAAGGAATCAATCGAATAGAAGGTAAGGGGAAATTCTGGAACCCAACATTCATACTTCGGGCTCTCCCTCTTTCACTGCATTTTGATATGGTTACTCTTAAAAAATCATTTATTATTAATTTTCTATACTTTTCTGGGATATACATGTTTACCACTACTTTTTATGTTAAAAAAATGTTTTCCAAAAGAAATCTTCTTTCAATAGCACACCTTTTACTTCTCATTCAAGATTTACGGTTCTTGTATCAAGTATGTTATTCCTTCTTTCTTTTGGGAACCCAAAGTTTATGAATGTGTTTTTATGAGATGAAACTAATTCCTCTTCATGGTTTAGTTATGTTCATTTATTCTATATGTTCATTGTATATTGCATGATAATTGATAATGTTATAATGTGACGGGTGTGCCCGGAATTATATAGCGCAATATGAATGTTTAAATTTGACGGGTGTGCCCGGAATTATAAAGTGCTCCAATGCATTGGGTAAAGTGATGAATCTCATGATTAAATTTGAAATGATGTGTGAACAAGATGCTATCTTGGTTCACAATTATGTGTGGTAGTTAACCACTAGGACATGATGTTTTATTTTTATGCATTGCCACATTTAAAGTCTTTTATTTATACTCCTCTCATGTTCATGATCTTTTTCCTATGTCATGATTATGCTCACCCCATGCTATATTCTTCTTATCTATCCTCTTACTGGGATTTTAGATCACCCCTTTTTATGTATATCCTCAGGTGGCTACATGTACTAATGATAGTACAAGTGCCAATAAGAAGCTATAGAAGAGAAATTAAATAAATGTTTATGCTTGATGTTGTAATTGTTATGTACGATCCTAGTTTGCCCAAGACACTAAACATTTGGATCCTCTATGTTTAATACTATTATGTTGTTTATCTTTAAAATGATTTAATAGTAATGTAAGAAAAGGTAGGGTCGCTATAATGTAGATGGGTAGAATTCATAAATGCTTCCTAAAACCTTCTCGGTCCACCTTTGTGTGGAGACTAGAATATAAGAAAATTACAACAGATAATTATCTTCAATCTTTTGGAATACCTCTCAATTCTAGGTGTGTGTTATTTCATCAGCACATGGAGTATATCGATCGTATTTTTATATGTTGTTCATTGGATTTAGTAATGTGTAATGAAATTTATGATATTTTTGAAGTTCATTTTCCACGATCCAGGTCGATTTGCGATTTCATTATGATCTGGGCAGAGCTGAACCTATCACCACAACTCCTAATTATATTTCAAGCTATTGCACATGAACTAGTGAAATTCATCTGGACTTCAAGAAACAAGTTTTTTCATGAGTCTCGGACATTTCAGGTTGGATCTACTGTATCTTCTATTCTAACTGTTATACATGAGGTGAGAGTCCCATGTGGTATGTTTTCTGTCAATTCTCTTCATAATATCTCGGTCCTCAACCGGGTTGGGTTCAAGAATATTTTTGCCCCTCCACTTGGGTTTCCTGAGGGCTTTTGGTAGGCCCAATTTCTGGGATAGATTAAAATCAATGCAGATGGTGCTTAAAGAGGGAATTTGGGTCCTTCAGTTTTTTGTGTGGTTTTTAGGGACCATCATGGTGATGTTCTTGGGTGACTTTATGGTTAATGTGGCAATGTATCTGCTCTCGAAGCTGAAATTATTGGGGTTATTATTTCAATTGATCAAGCTAAGAAGAGGGCATGGAATCAAATATGGCTTGAATGTGACTCTACAACTATTTTCCATTCCATTCGAGCAGGTTCTTTTCACCTTTCATGGATGCTCACAAATCGTTGGATGAGATGTTTGGGCCTTCTTTTTTAAACGGAGAATATTGTTACTCGTTCTTATAAGGAGGAAACTTCATTTGTGGATGGTATTTCTATCCAAGGTGTGAATAAGGATTCCTATCATTGGTATGATCAAGTGTCATGTGATCTTCTTCCTATTTTTAGGAGGGATCAATGAAAATTTTCTACCTTCAGACTTGTGTAAGTTTTTTTATTAATAAAGAGGTCTTGATTTTCTGGGAAATATCTCAACCTACTATTAAACTTATTATAATCCTAGTAATAAGATATTTAATCCTAACCATTTTATTAAAATTAAAATAGAAGATAGGATCCCAAAAAAAGACATAGAGATTGAAAGGGTGAGGGGGGATTTATACTAGAATATTCATAGAAATGGATAAGAAGGAATTTCTAGAAGTATCATCTCATTGGAACAAAAATAATAATGGTTTGGAAGAGACACATTATATTAGTTGTACTATCCATATTTTTTTTTGTGAATAATACCAAGGAGTGGACAAGGCAACAATGTGTTTAACTCTTTGTAGTGAAGAAATGATATTACTCGTTTTCTTTAAACAGGGAGTTTGGAGAGTTAGTGATACTACTCTATTGTGTAAACAAATAAAATTAGTGTGTTATATTTTTCAGTGCATCAATATATCTTCAAACACATACTCCTTGGGAAAGAATGTTTAGATATACCCATGTAAAATTCTTTGTGTTCCATTTATTTATTTTATCATTTCTCAATAGAAAGGGAGAGAAAGGAGTGTTCCTCATATCGAGAGAATAATATCATGATCATGGGATTCATGTGTTAAAACTTTTGCTACTTTGATTTACCCCCCCCCCCCCCCCACCCCCACTCTTAAGGCTATTCCCTTGGTTTGATGACAACATTCCACCATAAAAAAATCTTTCTCGACTACCTTCTTCTTCTTAATACTCCTTCCACTCTCCAAATTCAACTCAAATTTTATTATTAAAGAAATTTGTAAAAAAATTTCCAATAAGTGGAATATGTAGAATATTTTTTAAACATTAAGAATAGATCTCCAATCATCAAAATTGATTTTGAAAAAAGATAAAAAAAACCATCAATAATTCATTGGGTAATTTAATCTCCCCTTTTTATTTTTTTTCTTCACTAAATTTCTCCATGAACTTTCAAAAAGGTTCATCAAATTATAGTATTTTTCATAGATTAATATCCTAACACCACACTACTAGATATGGTACTGTTTTAAATAGAACTTCATCTCTAGATGAAAATAAATTTATGGCCCAGTGACTTAGATTCTCTCCCATTAATTCATGCACATACTCTCCCTTTTTACAAAAATAATAGTTCTATATTCACAAACTATAATAAAATATTTATGTATTGTTCTCCTTATTTGGAAAACCAAATCCAAATCATATAAATGGAATCCAATAACTCTCTTTGAGAGGAGCGTTTGAACATGATGTTTCATTCTAAGTATCTTAAATATTTCTGTTGGCATAGATTTAGTGATCATATCGGTAATTTGAAATTTTGTGAAAATGTAATCAAACTTCACATATCTATTTTCAACTCCCTCCTTGATGAAATTATATTTAATATAAATGTTCTTTGACCAAGAGTGTTTCACTAGGTTCTTTAAGATATTGATTGCACTCTGATTATTATAGGTAATTTTCTATGGTCTTTAAACATTTACCTTCAGTTCCTATATGTTAACCTTCATCAAAAGTGAAGTGACCCAAACTATACATATATAATTATTACATATTATTTTATAATTATTAATTAAATTTCATTACTATCCAGGACAGAACTATAAAGGTTTTCTATCTTTAGAAACTTGGATCCATAAACAACCAATACATAAGATATTTGTATCATCTCCCATAAAGTTATTCAAAAATAGCACCCTCCTTAGACATATCGTACTTCAAATCTTTTTTCATATCCAAAGGAAAAGGAAATGAAACAAAGGGTGTGATCCTATACTCATTAATGGTAAACAAGGGAGATATAAATAATAATTTAAGCATAACATGAGTATAAACATATGGGAACATGAGATTATCGTTTGATAATCATACCCAAAAATTTATAGATCATAATCATGAGTCATGTAATAAATCTTAGAAGTTCATAATACATGAACTATAAAATAATTAAAGATCACGATCCCTAAGAGCATAACATTGGTATAAGGTCATGTCCTAAGAGGGTGGAATAATATGTGGAATAATCATAATCATAGAAATACTATGTTATGGGTACCACCTAAGTCATTATTAACATTCTATAATTGGGATAACCACTCATGGATTGGGATAACCACTCATGTGCCTTCTTCATTCTTGGCATAACCTCCCATGTACCCTCTTTTTGTGCTTGGGATAACCACCTGTGTACCCCCTTTTGGGGATAGGATAACATATTATGTAACCATTGAGCTCATAAAACATTAATATGTACCCAATTAATTTTAGGACTATAACATATCCACATGTAACATAATCATAATCCATTCATATATTTGTGAAAATATAATGAAAACATTTATCATTTTTTTAAAGGTTGGGGTTGAAGCCTCATTTTTATTATTAAATAAAATCAAAGACCTCTTTTAACTGGGTAGAGGGAGATTCATTACATAGCCCAAAGGCCCAGTGGGCTTGTAGCCCATTACATAGCCTATAGGCCCAATTTTTCTGGCCCAATTTCCATTCTGTGAATAGTAACCTGACTGCTACAGTACCTAGTGAATCATAATTAAAATTAAATTACATTATCATATATGAAAATTTCCTTTAGTAGATCATTAATACATTTCTTGAGGAAAATACCGCCTTCTTTTTTAAATCAATTATTTGAAATATAAGAACATCTAAAATATTAAGAAAAATGTTTTATTTGAAAATAACCATGGAAAATTGTAAATTAATCTTCAAATAAAATAATATCCATGACAGCGATAAAATTAGTTTGTGTGGAATACATTAAAACAAATATCATGTTCATGCATTTGGTAAAAAGAAGCTTGTTCAAAAAATAAAAAGTAAATTCCATATAAAATAAAAAATCAAATATGGGTAAAATTTTCTATAATAAATATTTTTTTAAAATAATAAAAGAATTATTTAAAATATTTAAAATAAGGCATGTACATGGAATAAAATGACTCTCGATCGAAATAAAAACAATGTCGATTTTACTTAAAAACATTATTGTGGAATTTTGAGTTCTTAGGGAGATAAAAATGAAAGGAAAACCTAAAATCCATATAAATAACCATAAGAGAAGAAAATAAATAATATTTTAGAGATATGGATCATATAATTTCATCATAATAAATTTAATCATAAATTATTCTAGTAAAAGTGATATTGTAACGTAAAACCCTTAGCTCAAGGCCCATCTTCCACTATAAGTACTCTAACCACTTGAAAATTAACTTTAAATTTATTAAAATTATATACCATAACCATATTTATACCTATAATACCATATATGTTCCACTTATAACACTAAAAACCCCATTTATTAATATTTTTTTATCAAAGTCATCATTCTCGTGTGTTAATTATTTGTTTTTTCATGAAATTTTCTGTTAGGCAATTTTGGTCCTCGTACTTCTATAATGGTTTCATAATATCCAAAAATTTAATCATGATATAAAAATTTTATATATTAAATATATATATTTATTACCATTGTTAAATTGTATATATAGAAAAATGGAATACATCATCCATGCAGTTGGTAGTTTATATGTACCCATGAACATTGTTTTCATTTTTTAAATAAGAAAACAATTGTAAGAAAAAAAATGTTTTACCATTCCATATTAAGAATTATATTATTAATGTCATATATATTTATTAAATCCATAATTATATCCATAAATTTGAGTAGTTTATGTGAAATTAAACATATCACTACATGGAAGCGATAGTCCATACGTACACACGAGCGATAATTTCATTTTCCAATTTGATGAATAGGAGATGGGAAGTGGTAATGTTGTCATAATAAAAAAATCTCACAATATTGATGATAATATATTAATTATTTTATGATTTATATAATAGTTTTATAAAAAAATTAATAAGAAATAAAATTTAAATAACTTAGTTAAGACTTATACCTCTTCTTTGAGATACCTCTTTTGGATTACACCTTATGCCTTGAACAATTGGTCTTAAAAGAAGGCTAGGGGATCTATGATAAATAGAAGGAATATAAGAAGGTATTAGTGTTGTTATTGTATAAGATATAAGACTAATAATTTTTGAATAAGTATTGAGAGGATGTGCCTTTTATAAGAGAGGGAGAGGATAAACATGGAATTATTTAAAATATATAAATTTAATTTATGAATTTATCAAGTATAATGATTAAAAATGGAAATGTTTTAGAAGAAAAAATAACATAGGGTTGAAATATATTTAACCAATAATAATTATACAAATTTTAGTTATAATATTACCCTTATCTATTATTTTAACCCCACCCCCCCTCTAGTAAACACATTTTTACCTTAACAGTGGTGACAAATTTTACTATTTATACTATTAATTATGACCAAACATTAAATAAAACTCATTAATAAATTTATAAGTTGTGATTCTAGATATTTAATCAATTTTATCAAATTAAATTTCTATTATTTCTATAAATAAATTTTAAATTAAGTGTATAAAGTTAAACAAAAACACATTTTTAGAAAAAAAAAATGCATTTTTAATCATCAAACTAAATTCACTTCCCTCACTTGCCATGTAAAAATAAATAAAGTAAATGTTAATATATTTTATTGAGTATATAATCTATAAATTTTATTAAAATAATTAATAAATAAAGATAAATATAATTTATTAAGATAAAAACACATTGCGTGCATAAAAACAATGTTTCAAAAAATGAATTTTTTAGCCCAAAAATGAATTTATACCAAAATCAAGTATAATGTTGATTAATATGTAATTAATTATATTATTCATAATTAAATGAGACTTATATTTATTTAATATAAAATTAAAAAGATAATGGTACTTTTAAATTACATAATTTAATTTAAAGAAATGACAGTTTTACAAAAATCAATATTTATCACTATCAATGAAAATAAAATCTTTTTAGAAAACCCCTAAAAATTCACCATACTATAATATTAATATTATTTTTTAAAAAAATAATTATTTCATAAAATAAAATTTCTAAAAAATTAAAAATCAATTATAATAATTGTGCACAAGATGCAAGAAAAACATTCTTAAAAACATATTTTTGAAGCATAAAATGAATTTACTAAAAACTGAGTACTTATTATTTTTGAATTAATCTATAAATTTGAATTTTTCAGAACAATTTTATGTATTTTTCGTAATTTTTTTATATTTATCCATACTTTCCAATTTAACATCTAGGTTGTAATGATATATTATATCATGATTCATTTAGACTCGAGGTTGCGTGTAAGGAAATCATTCAAATTCCTAAAGATTATTTCAAATGAAATAGATATAAAATATTGGGTTTTAACATTATACCCCCACTAAAATGAATCTATACCAAGAAATTATGTCACACTAATATAAAAAAATAGGAGATATATGCATCATCACATCCTCAGGCTCCCATGTAGCCTCTTCCAATTTCTAATTCCTCTAGATAACTTTAACCAAGTTATTAGTCTTGTTACATAGCAATTTATCTCTATGATCCAATATTTATACCTATTATTATTCATTGGATATATCATTATTCAATTTTATAACCATTTAATTCATTATATGTTAAGGATTAGGTATGTACTTCCTTAGGAGATATACATTTCACATGTCATAAAATTGAGAGAGATTCATGGAAGCACCAATTGATACGCTATAGTTCTTAGTTGATCAAAAATAAAAACAGATATTTGATTTAGAGCTCAAATTTATCTTCTTTCTAGATCTCATAACCTTATTCCATATAAAAATTCATAGGTTTACCTTCTCACTAACTTGGGATTCTAGATCTCACTAATGATTATCAATATAACTTTATCAACTCTAAGTTTCCTTGATGTGTTTTTGAATGGGTATAACCTTATTTTTCATTTAATCAACTAGCTCATGTCCCAATAGAATTCTTTCTCAAACATCATCACAATAATTTGGAGTTATAAACTTTCTTCCTCAGAGGACTTCATAAGTATCCATCTAAATACTCAAGTGAAAGCTATTTTTTGAAGAGAATTTTTTAAGAGGAAGGTGTTGATCTCAAAAACCTTTAAAATATCGATAACATGATATTAGAATATTCTCTAGAGTTTTAATGGTTCTATCAGAAGGTCCATGTATATGAGGATAATAGGTTGTAGTAAAATAGAAATTTGTATCCAAAGCTAGCAGAAGACTTTGCATGAACATTGAGGTAAATTTTGGATCTTGATCAGATAAAATAGAATATAGTACTCCATGAAACCTTAACACATCCTTAATGTGTATCCTAGAAAGTAGATCAAGGGATAAATATTGTTTTATAGTAATGAAATGTTTTGAATTTTAATGGTGATTAAATATAACCAAAATGATATTATAGCCATTATTTGTTTCGGGGAGTCCAATGATAAAATATATAGTGATTGTTTCTCATTTCCACTATGTAATGGGTAATGGTTTTAGAATCCTGTTAGACTAATGTCTGTCAACCTTAACTTGTGGACATACAAAGAACCAGGATACACAATTTGTAATATCTCTCTTCAGGATTTCCTGATGTGAATTATTTTTCATAACTCTATATATCTTCATAATTCTAGGTTGAATGAATAATTATGTGATATGAGATTATTATAAAATATATTTCTTCAAGTATATTATTACTGGGACAAATACTCAGTTTATGAACCTTATAATTCCTTCATAATCAAGGTTGATCTCGGGAAAATTTCTTACCTTCTTTTATAGCCCTAAATCTTTTTTTTACCATTTCAATATTCACATGGAAAAACTATTGAAAACTCATTTAGGAAATATTATATTTCTTCCATTCTCCATGATTTCAAAGTATATCCTTTTAAAATTCATAAATATTGGATATTTTTTTCATCATCATGGATAATCTATAATTATCCTTTTAGCTCAAATCATTATCCACCTTGTTCACTTTCTTGAGGTGATAATGTATTGCATAGTCATAGTCATTAATAAACTCTAACCATCTTCTTTGGAATATATTCAACACTTTTTGGGTGAATATATAATTTAAACTTTCTATAATTAGTATATAATTCACACCTTTCCCCATAATGATAATGGCTCCATATCATTAATGAAAATATTACTGCTTCTAACTCCAAATCATGAGTCATGTAATTTTTCTCATGAACGTTCAATTTTTATGGGAAAAAACTATCATTACGTCATTATATATAAGAAGGTACCTCCACTCATTCTTCAATGCATCATTATAGCTCACAAACCCTTCTCCTCTATAAGTTAGTGTGTTTCTATGTGTGTTGACCAACATTTTTTTTGTCTTACAAAATTTTATCCACATTCATCCATCCAAAGAAACATAACTCCCACCCAAGTTGAATTAGTTATGGGATTAGATGTCTATGAGAAATTATTTAGAAAACATTCATAATATCCATCCAGTCTAATGAAACTATGAATATAATTCACAGTGATTATTCTAGTCCAACAATAAATAAAAATTTTCTTCTATGGATCCACCTATATAAACTCTCTTGAGATAATATGGCCCAAAAATGAAACTTTATGTATCCAAAATTCATACTTGGTAAATTTTTCATAAATATTATGATTCCTTAGGGTATTTAGTAAAATTTTTAATTAATATTCATACACATTCTTGTTCTTCTAATATATAATAATTCCATCTATAATGACTACCACAAAATGATCAAGGTAGTATCTAAAGAATACATTCATTAAATCCTTGAAGATTGTGGGTGAATTAGTAAGACTAGATATAATAACTATAAATTCATAGTTTCCATACCTTGTACAACAGTTTTTATTTGGTATGACTTCACTTTCGACATTTAATTGATTGTACCAAGATCAAAGATCAATCTTGGAAAAATATTTACATCCTTGTAAATGATCTAACAAATCATAAATATGAAGAATATTATATTCATTCTTGATTAAGATCCTGTTAATTTCTTAATAATCAATGCAGAGTCACATTGATCCATTATTCTTGTCAAAAAAAAGAACAGGTGAACCCCGTGGTGATGACCTTTGGTTACGGAATACATTATCAAGATTCTCCTAGAGTTTCCTCTTAATTCCTATAACTCAATCAAGTTCATTCTATATGGAGTCATTAAATTGGTGTAGCGTTAGGTATGAGTTATATTAAAAACTCAATTCCATGATTTAATGAATGTCTTGGAAACTCTTCTAGAAAGATATCAATAAAATATAGTACAAAAGACATATCTTTGATGATGATTTTCTCCCTAAACATATAACATAAATAACCCCACTGAATAGAAATCAAAACCCAAAAAATTGATATAATTTCTTTTAAAATTTTATATTTATACCTTCACTAATAGATAATCATAGTCTGGTTTGTAATATAAAATTTGAATTAACTTCCTTAGAAATTTATATGGTATTTATACAAATAAAGTTAATCCATTTCCCAAAAATAATATCAAATTCAAATAAAGGAAGAATAAAAGAATTTATAGGAATCACATTCCCAAAAAATCAAATATAAAAAATCCTAGACTTGAGATATGATCATCATACCATTATGATTTTTCACTTCTAATTCAGCATCTAATCATTGAGGTGGTAATGTCATACCATTAGAAAATTATTCAGATATAAAAGTGTGAGTATATCTATAATAAAATAATATATTATAATTTTTCTAAGTGATAGTAAGTGTACCTTTCACCAACTTTGTTGTCATACCACACACCGACAATAGAGATTGCATGATATTTCCCTTTGTCTTTGGGTTTTAGAGGTTATTGAGATTGATCATCATCATTAAATCTCATATTTGATCGTTGGTTAAAATAATTCCCATAATCCTTACATTTGGAAAACTGGTGTATGGATGGTGCATTCTATAAATATTTCTCTAGACTAAAATACTTTTTTTTATTATTATCAAAACACATTTAGGAAAACTGAGAAACCCAAAGTCACTTTGAAACCCACAAAGCACATCCAAAACAAAACAAGAAAACAAACACCCAGATCAACCGACAAGAACTAAGAACCATAATCTCCATACCCGTCATCGCACCCAACACAGGAGTCCTCTCCTGTGGTGGTCGTTCCCCATTAAGAAGCCGGATTCAGACACCTCATGAAATCACAGTTGTAATCCCGCATCACATCATCCAAAGTGATTCATCCAAGACCATCTTGCTTGAACAGACTACCTTTTTTAAATGCCAGGGTCACCCCATGATCCTGCTTAAAGGTAGATCTGGTGCATAACGGTCGAGCCAGATAGGAGTAGTCTTTCCTGCCTTTTCATTTTGGAGTAGCAGATGCCTCTCCTCTATTCTCAATCCTGGTACTATTTCCCCCTTGCATTATATCGCTAAAGGAGAGATTGACCATACCAACTCTATTTTCCTTGTCACACCCGATAAGCAGCCCCTTCCTCCCAAGGGTGCAATATATGGTTGAATCCTTTCCCTCCTCATCTCTTCCTCTCCTCTGATCAGGTGTGTTGCATTCAATACCAGACAGATAGTTTCATGCAAGTCCATCTTCTTTCAATGTTTCTTTTGTTTTCCCTTCAACAACATTTCCCAAGTTGGTATTTTTGCACTGCTGATAACCGGTATTCACCATAGAGGGTTCCTCCATAAATTACAGGAATCCTCCTGGACAGCTTCTCCAACCGCAAAATCCCTCATACTGTCTTCAAGAGAATCATTCTACTCCATTGAAATTGGATCCAAACCCTCCTCTGAGAGTCCCTGTAACATATTTCTCAAAGAAAGAAAAGGCATAGGTGAGGTAACTGCCCCCCCCCCCCACTATCTTGGAATTTATCAGGTCTGTCCAATTCCACAGTCGAGACAACTTTTCCACTTCTTGTCCTTTGTTCCTTCTTCTTCATAGCTCCAAACATATGGTGATCCCCCAGAAACTTCTCACCATATGGGTCATCATTCTTCTGGGAGCTCCGGTTGATTGAGTTTTCTTGTCCCTGACTCTTGCCTGCATCAGACACCACCACAATGCATTGATTCTTCATACCATCCTTATAGGGTGAATTAAACCCATTCTAATCAGAACCTAGGACAGCCCCTTCTACCAACTCCTGGACCAAAATGTCCAATGATTGGGGGCTCCCATTTTCCCCCTCAACATCCATTGACCTCAATTCCAGACCCTCCATCGGCTGGGTCACAAAGGTTTTCCTCACTACCTCCTCCCTCCTAACCGAAGTCTGTAACTCTTGACACCGAGGCTTCACCACTTGAGATGATGAATCTCTTTGACAACTCTCCATTATGTGTCCAAAACAGTTACAATTCAAACAAAAATCATATCAATTCTCATAAATAACCTTCTATTTACGCTTGTATTATTCCTTGATTGTAATCCAGAAAAACTAAAACGGCACCCTAGAAGCGTCCACCTCAACAAAAACACTAGGATTTATCAGATGGAACACTACTTTAGTATGACTATACACACATAGAAATCCACCCACAAGATTACCCAACATTCTTATAACAGAAGGATTATGGAAAGGTAAGGGAAGATTTGGGAAACTGACCCAAACTGCGGCCGAAGGTGTGTTCTGTTTCATATGAAAGTCAAATGACTAATGAAGGAGGAGGAACCGAATGTCCTTGCAACTGCGAGGATCCCTTGACCAAGCCTTGATGTGGTCCTCTTCTGACTCAAAGCGGATCATAATGTGATGCCTGTCCAGCAACCCTACAGTCACCCTTTCTTAAAGATCCTAAGAGGAGAAAACAAACCTGTCGAATGCATCAATGGAATGTCTCCTCTGTCTGAACCGAGCAACCAGGGTAAGATTCAGCAGCGAAGAGGATTCCATGAACTCGGATGTCAAAATTTGAATATTAGGGTTTCCATCCAAAAGGTCCGGAACTTTAGGCCTCACGAAAGCTTTCGGAAATGGAGGAAGAAATTCAGGATTGGAGAAGGGCTGAAACACAGGCCTTGTTATCCCGGGGAACGATGATTCCCCCTCCCCCGCAAAGGGGGGAGGAGCCGAACCAGACGTTGTTGTCACCAGCGGAGGGAGACCATCAGAGTATATCGCAAGCCAGCCTTGATCACTATGATATCTATGAAGCTTTCTCTACATTACTTAAATTATTCCCATAATTTCAATATTCAATTATCTGATGTCCTTACTTTACGCACTTAAATAATTTACAGGTCCCCTTAAAGAAATTACATCCATGTTTCTTTCCACAATACTAGAATAAATGAACTATCATCTTCTTTCTTCTATGGTTTTTATTATTATAATTTTCTTTTGAATCCCAGCTTTATTTTGTTATCAACAACATGAGATTGGTGGGTGACTCCAATATATATTTCTACCTTGATAGCATATATAACTATTTCTTGGAAGCTACTGAAATCTCTTATGGATAAATACCTACAAATAATTAGTTTTAAAATATTAAATAATAAATCAGTCTTAATTTTTGGTTTAATTATAATACCATATACATACCAAAAAAGTATTGTAAAATTTTTTTCATAGGTACTAATGTATTAATTCTCCTTATATATTATTTATATGAATTTTGTCTATATTTTCATATAAAAGTGTGGGGAAGTTACTTGTTGAAAAATAACCTTCTAGACTTATTCTACCACATTGGGTTAATTTCTTATCATTTCCTCATATTCTAGATAAGATTCCACCATTGATCATATTTACCACCCAAATGATAAATGGGAAAAATAAATTTTTCATGCTCTAAGCACTAGAGAATAGAAAATATCTTTTCAATGGTATTGATCCATTGTTCAGAAATCAATGGATCAATAGAACCACCAAAAGAAGGTGTATATTTTCTTATAAAGGACACCAAAGAAATGTGTTCCCTCCTTCACCCATTTGAAATCTTAGTTCGATTCATGGCTTGATAAAGTTATATAAGTACAGTAAAAATAATTTCATTCCAACTCCCATAAAATTTATATGCTTGGGAGAACAATCATTACATTTTCTATAACATTAAGAATTCACATGGATCCTTATAGTTTTAGTCATTTACTATAATGAAAAATAATAATTTTAGGAACTATAATATTAGTGAGAAACCACGTGATCATGAAAATCATTTATAGTATTTTTGAATCATGACACCATCTTTTTAATCTATTACACCAATGGTTTAACCTATGTCATAAATTATTATCATCTATTCAAATACTTCATAATGGTTCACAAAAAAAATATAAATTAACCTAATAATAACCCTTTTTAGTGTCTTTACAAGTGTATAGTCTTATTACCACTCATCATTCACAAGTGAAAATCGGGTTAATACCCAATCCACCCCTTTTATAGTTGTTACTCCTAGGGGAATTTGTTCCATAACTGCATCCAGATTTCAATATTCTGTCAGAGATTTATTTTCTAATAAAATCACAAAACTTTATTTACCATAACATAGGATGTTCTCCTATACTTAGTTTTATACTAAGGGTTCTCACAAAATTTATCTCATCCAAGTTTCTAAAAAGAACTAAAAATAGATCTGATACATACTTAGGTGACCCAAACTTTTTATACATTAATATTAAAAATAATTAGATGAATATCTATTATGTATCATTATGATTCACACCATAACCATAAATATTTATTGTATTTGGAAACTTTGATATTGAAAAAATGGTATATAATAGATCTACATCAAATCCTTTTAATTTCTCCATAAATAGATTATTTTTTAGACATATCAAACTTAAAATATTTCTTCATATTCTAGGGAAAATGAAACATAATAAAGGGTGATTTCATATGTTTATTAAGTGTAAAGAAGGGAGATATTAATGATTATTTAAGAATAAAACAAGAATAAGGGTATGATAACATGATCTTAACATTTTAAAACCAACCCTAACAATTCATTTATCATAATTTTAAGTCATGGAATAAATATTATAAGTTTATAAGACTTTAATCATCATGGAATAAAAGAACATGATCCATGGGAGCATAAAATTAGCATAATATTATGTCAAAAAATAGTAGAATAAAGTGTGGAATAATCATAATAATATAAATATTAATTCAAGGATACCCCACCAGTATATTATTCCCATGTTACTCTTTGGATAAAAACCTATATGCCTACTTTGGGATTGGGATAACCTCTCATGTACCATATTTTTGGAATTGGGATAACCTCTCATATACCATTTGTGCTCAAAAAAAATTTAACTTTACCCAATTAATTAGAGGGATATAATATACCCACTCATAACATAACCATAATACATTCATATGTTTGCCATGATACCATGAAAACATTTATCATTTCATTATATCTTAACTCATGGAAAAGAAAATGGGTTTTATCAATATTTCAACATCCTAATCATAAACCATCCTTTGAAAGAATAATGTTAGTTTCATAGGATCATATACCTAGTGAATCATAAGTAACATAAAATGACGTTATCAGAGATTAAAAATTACATCAATAGATTACTGAAATATTTCTTGAGGAAAACACACTTTTTATTTTGATGTCACTCAATTAGAATATAAAAAATTCACAAATATTAAGGAAATTTATTTTTCAATATAACCATGAAAACTTTTAAATTAATATTTAAATTAAATATCAGTCTTTATGGTGGGAATATATATTCATTTATTATATGTTAATACAAATATCAATTCTACACCCTTGGTAAAAAGTACATCATTAAGAAAAAAAAGTAAATTTCTTTTAAAAATATTTATAGAAAGTAAAAAAGAGGTAAAAGTTTATTTAATATATCATTAAGAAATATTACAAACATTCTTGAAAATTTTTGAAATAAAATTTTTGGATTAGGTTATACCAAATATGCATAAGAGGGTGGTGAATTGTGACTTTTACAAATTTTTCACAAATAGTGATGATGACCGTGTCTATCCTTTTATCTTTATCAAATTTTTTATGCAGCGGAAAATAAACAGTTAAAGGATGCAAGGATGTATAGTGGTTCAGGGAATAGAAATCCCTTAGTCCACTCCATCAACACTCTACTCCAAGAGATTGGTGATTTTCACTAACTGGTCCTCTTATCAACAGACCATCTACAACTGAGTGTAGGAGGTTAACACATTTACAAGTTAAGGATAAAAATAAAGCCTTCTGGTCCATAGACAGTACTGAATACATAGCTTAGTACGATAATCAGGTTACTCAAAATAAAAATATTATTTGTCTTGAAATACTTTCCAGATGATCTTCACAGTTGCAACAGCATGCAACTGACAGTCGATTGATCGTCATCTTTAGAAAATATGTTCTTCAGATAAGGGCAGTTCTGAGTCAATCCAGTTTCAATAGATATAGAAATAAATTCAAAAACTCTAACAATAATGGATTCATGAAAGATATTCAATGAAGAAATAATTAATCTTCATCGTGTTTCTTCTTCTTCAGAAAAACAGAGTTTGATAGATCTTGATAGCAGCAGATTTGTAAATCTTGAATGACTCTATTGAAACTAAAGTCTTGAAGAATTCTAGAGTTATATATTTTATTGATAATTTTCCCTCTATTTTTTTAAATAAAAAATATCATAGATATATATATAATAAATACAAGTCTTTTACTTAAAAATTAATATCCACAAAAGTTACCTTTATAATCGTGATATTCAAATTTTTGAATAACCGAGCATTCGTAACTCCCCTAAATATTTGGCATGAAAAGATACTCTTAAATCGATCCTTAGAATCACAAATAAACAAATTTAAATTAGTCAAAGAGATGCATTAAAATTGGGCTTTGATGTTGGCTTAAAATCAGCCTAATATTCTGCATAAAGACCATTGCTCAATAAAGTCGTAATTTAAATCTCTAATGCCAAACGTAGGGTTGAACTGCATAGCATTATTTCTCTAAATGTAAGGCTCACAATGTAAGGTTGAAAATGTAAGGTTCACAATGTGAGGTTGATAAACCATACTTTTATGTTCAACTCTCAAACATACTATACAATATCCAAACATTACTTTTTAACAAAACATAAGACACATGATCCATAAGGTTTACTATAAAAGTAAGGTTGATGATCAATACTTTTTGATAAAAAAAAGGTTGTTTTCAAAAGTAAGATTGATGAACCATACTTTTAAGAAACAAACATAACATTCCATACTCATGTAGGGTTGTTCCTCTATACTTTTATAATATCCTAAACATAATGTTCCTTCCAAACGTAGGGTTCTTATTCAATACTTTTTTCTATAACGTATGGTTGTTTAAATATACTTTTCTGATATGCCATAACATAAATGAAGGATTCCATACTTATGATATGCTCCTCAATATAGGGTATGAACAGTGTTTCCGGAACACGTGAAAGTGATTTCCAAACATGTAGAGTATGAACAGTGTTTCTAGAATATGCTAAAATGATTTCTGAACACTTTGTCAAAAATTCTACATGGATTAAACGCTTTAATATTATTCCAAAGTAGGGAAATAAAGAATATTAATTTCCTAAAATATAATTAAAGTAAAATCATTAAAATAACAAATAAGGGTATTTGTGAACATCAAAATCAATATAAAGAGATAGATTATTTCCTTCAATGATCTCCCCTTAATAAAATAGAGTTTTTTTGAAAACAACACTTGTTAAACAATCTCCCCCTTTTTGATGATCACAAAACCCATGAAATAACCAATGAAGTCATCTTACAAAATTAATTGTATATAGTTTAGAATTTTGCAAAGTTAAAAACAATATTTTATTTTAACAAAATTATTTCATAATTTTTACATTTTCTCCCCCTTCATAAACTAAAATAATATCTCCTCCTTTATAAATAATGAGAATAAATTTTTTTGTTTATCAAAAAATTTATCCTAAAAAATTTAAAGAAATTTCTCCCCTCTAAGTAAAAAAATGTTTTGTTTATCCATATTTCTCCCTAAAAAATGTTTTGTTTATCCATATTTATCCCCCTTTTTGTGATATCAAAAATAATGATAGAATAAAGAATATAACACATTTTAATGTAGCACTAAACTAAAGTAAATGTTATGATAAACTATTTATCAACATTTGAAACTGGATTACTGGCATTTTTCATAGAAAATACAGTAAAACAAATCAAAATATAATTACATGTACAGTAATGATAATCAGATGCAAGTATATTTTATTGAAAATATAATTACATGTACAGTAATGACAATTAGAAATAGGGTTGGGCTAAAATGGATCGGAAAACTGGTTTCAACACCTCTGAATGATTTCCTTGAGCTCTGACATATGCAGTCATAGCTTTTTCATCAGTACATCGCCTAAATAGACTTTGAGATCCCTTAATTCCTAATTTAGATGGATATCATTAATCAAAATCACTCTAAAGAACTCATTTAAACTCTCTTTCTTCTCTATAAACTGATTTTTATTCTCTATGAATCTGTTCAACAGAACTCTGACCCATAGTTCAACTGAGGTAAGTTGGTCAATAATATTATTTTGATTATCTAGCATAATAGATAATGAAGAATTGTTACATTGTAAGTCCTGCAATCTATCATTCATATTTCTTATTACTATTGTAATGGACTGAAATCTCCTTATGAGATCAGGTGAAGTACCTGTGGTACCTTCTTGACTATTCTTGACAGTTGAAAACCGTTGCTCCATGAAAAGATTAAAATCTATAAAATATGACTTCATTACCATCTCATATTTTAAATTTTCAACTTCAGTTAACATTTTCTTCTTAATATCTTCCACTTCCATTTTTGAAACTAAACTATCTTTCAAGTTCTAAAATTTTGTCTCTCCTTTTCTAGTGCTCTTTTTAAAGCAGCATTTTCTGATTTAACTTGGATTACCTTTCTATACAGCTCCTCAACTTATTCATTCATAAAATCAGGGGCACCTTTTGCTTGATTCTCAGTCTGAGCTTCCATTGGTTTTAACAATACTAAAGGTAAATATTCCGCATCTTATTTCTCTTCATCTTCTCTTTGTACTGGCTTCTCAACTGATTCTTCCGTTGAGTCCTTCCATGACTCATCCACAAGAAAAATCCCCATTAAGAACTTTAGTATGAATCTCAGAAGGATTATCTTCTAAATTCACATTAGTATGATGTTTCTCTTCTTGATAATATTCTTCATTGAGTTCTTCTAAGACTGGATCCTCAAAAATTGGTTCCTCTTAAGATAATTCCTCTTGAAAATTCTTAGGTCCATCCACTTCAACTTCTCTAGGATTTTCAAAATTTTGAGGCACAATTTCTTCTTCAACTTGAGTAGTCGCCTCAATCTAGGAAACTGTTGGTTATTTAATTTTCCGTACTGCAGTTTCTCTAATAAATCTATAGCTCAGAATAGGTTTAGTTGCATCAGTAGTTACTTGAATAGAATCCTCACCAGTTGAAGCCACTCGATTACTTTCCCTCTTAATTCCCTCTTGACATTTCTCATCACCAGATGGATTAACTACTTAAAATCTCAGTCTTCATGAGGTTCCACTTGTTCTTGATTCAGCCATGCCTTCCTTAGACTTAGCAGGTCGCTCCCTCTGAGTCGAGTCCTTATCTTCCTCAGCTCCAACAAGTATAATCTTTCATTTCACAGTACTCCATAAGTATCCAATATTCCTTATAGTTCCAACATTGAAAATATTTCTGTGAGGGAATCTTACTCTAGAATCTATTAATCTTACCATATCAGATATAAATAGTAATTTTAAAATGAACCTTACATAGGGATAGAAGTTCATTCTAGACCCTAGTTGATAGTAGTAGTTGATATATCTTACAATATATCTCAGAAGATTCATTTTGATTTCACTCATAATAAAAAAACATTATGCACATGTTAGGGAACAAAATCTTCTCCGTCTCTAACATCCTAGGTACAATCCATGTTTATAGAAACTTATCAATAATCTTCTGCTCAGGTTTCAGATCCTTCAAGAACATTTTTCTTATAATTGTAGATCCAAATAAAAATGATATAATGTCCTCTAAATTAATCTCAAAATCTCCAATATTATTTAAGTCAAAATGATAAAATCCCTCATGAGGGCAGTTTAAGATTCTAGCTATTTCTATAGATAAAATTGAAAAATCCCGATCTTCAATTTTCGCAACTATGGTGTCCTCTGTATCTCCAAGAATGAATTGAACGGATTGGAAAAAGTGAAGAAGTTCTACCGCATATAAAAACTCTGTATTTTTTCCACTGAAAGTATACTCGAGATTCGGAAAATCGAGGGCTTTTCGTAGTACGAGATCCATTTGATACAGCCATTTCAGGTGGATTGATTTTCCTTTTAGAATATTTCATCATGTCGTGCACTGACGTTTAGCATTACTAGCTTCTCCTTCCTCAATTCTCTGTGTCTTCGCCATTTCTATTTTAATGTTCTCAAGGCTTGATGTTTTAGGGTTTCGAAGATTTAGCCAAAGGTAGATGAAGGCGGTAAGGGTTTTTGGTGTTTCGAAAGGTTTTGAGAAAATAAATGCATTTGGAATTTGAAATGGTTTCTGACATCCTTGATTTCCCTTTCATTTACTTGCATAATAATCATTAAATTATTAAGATAAAATAAAATTTATGTAGCAGAAATACAAATGAAATTGTAAATTATTTTAAAAACAAGTAATTAAATTATTTAAAACATTGAAGATATAAAAAAACACATAAAAATTAAAATTAAAATTTCATTTATAATTAAATAATCCTAGTTCCCCCTTAATAAAATCTGACCTCTAAGTGGGAAATGGTTTAGTAAAAATAATAGCTAATTCAATTTCAGTACTTACAAATTCTAATAATATATCCTTTTTAAGAACATGATCTCGTAGAAAATAATGTTTGAAATCAATATTCTTAGTTCTATAATTATTAATATGGTTTTTTGAAATATTTATTTCACTTGTATTATCACATAAAATATATGTGTTATTAAAATTTTGTCCAAAGTCTATAAGAGTGTTTTTCATTTAAAAAATTTGGGCATAGCAACTGCCTGCAGATATATATTCTTCCTTGGCTGTTGAAAGAGAAATTTAGTGTTGTTTCGTACTAGACCATGACACTAAATATTATCCTAAAAAGTGACAAGTCCCTAAGGTGACTTTTATATATAATATAAAACTTCCAAAGTCAGCATCTGAATATTAAATTAAGTTAAAATCATAAGTTTTTGGATAGATAGGAGATTGAAAAACTGTTCCTTTAAAATATCTAAAAATTATTTTAACAACAATTACGTGAGATTCTTTAGGATCGGATTGAAATCTAGAACAAATACATACTAAATACATAATATTTGTCCTACTAGTAGTAAGATATAATAAACTACCAATCATACCTATATATAACTTGTTGTCAAATGATTTTCCAGTTTCATCCAAATCATGTTTTATATTAGTACACATAGTAATTGTATATGTCTAGTTTTTTTCAAGTGCAAATTTCTTTAGTAAATCAGTAAGGAATTTTCTTTGATTTAAAACATTTCCAAAATACTTTTGATAAATTTGAATTTCAAAAAAGAAATTTAATTCTCCCATAATACTCATTTCAAATTATTTTGCATTAAATTGGAAAACTCATGACAAATGTTTTTGTTTGTTGAACGAAAAATTACATCATCAACATAAATTTGAACCAATAAAATATCAAAGTTAATAGTTTCCCTAAATAATGTTGGATCTGCCATCCCAACAGTACAATAATTTTTCAAAAGAAAATAACTTAATCTTTTTTACCAAGCTCTAGGTGCTTGTTTAAGGCCATAAAGAGATTTAGTAAGTTTAAAAACAAAATCGGGTTTTTTGAGTTTTCAAAACTAGGAGGTTTCTCAACATAAAATTACTTCAATAAGTAACCATTTAAAAAGGTATACTTGACATCCTTCTATAATAATTTAAACTTAATATGAGATGCATAAGCTAAAAGGGTTATAATTTCTTCAAATCTAGATATGAATGCAAAGGTATCATCATAATCTATACCTTCTTCTTGATTATATCCTTTAGCTATTAGTCTTTATTTATTTCAAGTTATTATTCCTTGATCATCTTATTTATTTCTAAAGAACCATTTAGTTCCTATAACAACATAGTTCTAAGGTCTTTCATCTAAATTCCAAATTTCATTTCTCTTGAACTAGTGTAGTTCTTATTGTATTGCTATCATCCAACTTTCATCAATTAAGGATTTTTCTAATGTTTTAGGTTATAATTGGGATAGAAAGGAAGATAATTTTACAAGATTTTCTATATTTCTTCTAGTTTTTATTCTAGTGTCTAGGTCTCCGATAACAGTTTTTAAGAATGATTCTGTATGGTTCTAGACTATCTAAGTAGTACACAGTTAGGTTCTTCAATTTCATATACTTCTAAACTAGACTGAATTTCATTTAAATCTTTTTTAAAATCACCTTTTAAGTCCTCAAGTCCCATGTTATCATTAGAGTCAGATTCATAAATTTTTCTTTCTTTTTCTCAAAGTGATCAGATTCATCAAATTTCACATGAACTGATTCTTCAACTGTCATTGAATTTTTATTAAAAACTCTATAAGCTTTGGAAGTAGCATAATATCTTAAGAAAATGGATTCATCAGATTTTGGATTAAGATTACCAATATTTTCCTTAATGTTTAAGGTGTAAACCTTGCATCCAAAAACATAAAAGTAATTTACTTTAGTTTTCTGTTATTTTAGAGTTCATAGGGTGTATTTTTAAAAATTGGTCTCATTAAAACTCTATTCATTATATAGAATGATGTACTTATATCTTCTGCCTAGAAATAGTTAGGAAGATTGTATTCATTTAGTATAGTCCTAGCCATTTCATGAATAGTCTTATATCTTCATTCAACAATTACATTTTTTACGGTGTTATTGGTGCATAGAAGGTGTGTTTAAAACCCACATTTGAGAAAAATGAAATAAATTATAGATTCTAAAATTCCCCAGCATGATCACTTCTTAATAAAATTATTTTAAAACCTTTTTCATTTAGGAAATCTTTTCAAAAACTTTCGAATATAGTAAAAAAAACATTTTTATATTTTAGAAAATAAATCCAGGTAAATATAGAATAGTCATCAACTAGAAAATATAAATATAATTTACCATCCAAGTTTGATATTCTTCAGGTTTAAAAAAAATCCATATGGATAAGTTCTGGAGGTTTATATGTAACAATTTTGTAAACAGATTTGAAGGATGATTTGTGCTGCTTCACAAGTTGACATGGATCACAGAATATATCACTTTCAAATTTGAGACTAGGAAAATCAAAAACTAATTGTTTCTTAGATAACTTATGTAAATAATATACATTTCAATGTCCATGTCTTCTATTATAGATCCACGAATCATTTATCTTAGCAGTTAATTAGTTTACTTTTTTTTACACAAGGAATTTAAGTCTAGAGTATAAACATTATCAGTTCTGGGTGCTCTAAATTTAAGCAATTTATCTATAAAAATAGAAGTAATTATTAGAAAAATAAAAAAAATAACCATAATCATAGAGTTGAGAAATACATATCAGTTTGTGTTTAAATCCTTGTATATAGAGTACTTTATTAATTGAGATAGCTTCTGGATCTCTAAGAGATCCAATGCCAATAATTTTACCTTTTCCATTATCACAAAATGTGACTAATCCCCCATCCTATTGAGTTAATGTTTTAAAATTTGATGATTTCCCACTCATATTCATGGAGTATCCACTGTCTGCATACCATATTTCAGTTCGGCTTCTATGACCTACTTCCTGTAATGGAATTTAAAAAAAAAAATTATTTTGGTACCCATATTTTGTTGGGTCCAGTAGTGTTATCCAGCGAAGACCTGGGAATCCAAACATGCTTTGTTTTTCTATAATCAATAGAATCATATAAAATTCTTGAAACAAAGGCTTTCTAAATCCCACATATTTTTAGTTGTCTTAAATAAAATTTTTTATATATGTGACATTTCGTTCCACAGTAGTTTTCAATTTTACCTTTTGTAATTGGAAAAAAATAGTTCTTATACATTTTGGGTTTCTCACCTTTACTATCAATTCCATATCTTTCCTTTTTAATCAAATTATTTATAATAATTTAATTTAGTGTATTTTATTCTTTTATAAAAACAATAGCTGCACTTTTTTATGTTTCTACTTCTATTTGTAGTGTTTTTATTTTAGTTTCATTATCACTACAGTTTATGTTTGATGCGTTATATTTTTAAATTAAAACTTGATGTTGTTTTAGTAGAGTGTCTCTTTCTCCTAAAATAGCATTCTGAATATTTTTCAGTGATTTATGGTTTTTAAATAAGGAATCAAATTTTTCATCCATCAGGTTGTAGTAGGATGCAAGTTTATTATTTGAAAAATTAGAACTAGAATCAGAATCAAATGAGTAATAATATTATATATCATCTGCTTCTACCATAAAAAACATATTTCCTTTTATATTTGATTCTTCTTTTTATGAGTCAGACTTTGATGAGATTCTGGAGTCCTTAGAAACACTCCAATTAACATTCATTGTTCTTTTTTCTTTTTGCTTATAATAATTGTTTTTAAGGAATTTCTTTTTCTTTTCTTATTTTAATTGAGTACATTCAGGTCTAATGTCACTCATCTTCTTTCATTCATAGCATCTGACTTCCCTTGGTTCTTTTTCATCCTTTTTCAAGTATTTTCTAAATCCCTTCTTCTTTCTGTAGAATTTGATAAATTTTTTGGCTAGTTGAGCCAGTTCCACATCTGAATTAGATGAATCAGAATACTCTGATTTCATTTTGATTTCTTTCTTTATCTTTCTTCTCTTCTTTTGGGATGTTACTTTAAAATTAGTATATTCTCTCTTGATCAAGATTTTATGGTCATTTTATTCATCTTTTATCTCATCATCATACGTCATAAGAGTTCCAATTAACTCTCTCAATGTAATATCTTTGACTTGTGATGATTGTCTAATTTCCACTTATATCCCATTCCATCTAGGTGGTAGTACTTTCAGTACTTTCAGGGATTGATCTGGTTGTTTGATATGATCTCCCAAGGCAGTGATGTTATTAACAATTTCTATAAGCCTTCCATTCATCAAGGTGATGCTTTCTCTTTAAAATATTTTGAATCTGTCAAATTTCAATTTAGTTGTGGCATACCTCATCTATCTGACACTGTAAGTTCCTTCATAAGCAACTGCAATTGTCTGCCACATTTCATAAGCAGTCGGGCACTGAGATACTATATTTAATTCATCTAGTCTAAGACCATAGATGATATCATTCATAGCTTTATAGTTTATCCCATATTCTACTTCGGTATTATGACTCCATGTTTTAGGTTTCTTTGGAATCACATAGAGAGTTAGAATTTTTTAGTAGACTATGTATCCAAGGTTCTTTAAGTAAGTTATCATCCTTGATTTCCACCATCTATAATTTCTACCATTTAATTAGTGAGCTCTAGCCATTGACATTCCCTCTTGTGTATCAACCATTGTGCTATGAATAATCCCAAAAATTTTAGCTTGTTATAGGTTTGAAAAAACCTCCTCCTCTGATACCAATTTTTGGATCGGGTTATACCAAATACACACAAGAGGGGGTGAACTATGACTATTAAAAATTCTTTTTAATAGCAATGATGAACAAGTCTATCATTATATCTTTATGAGATTGTTTATACAGAAAAAAAAATAAACAGTTAAAGGACAATGTATAGTGGTTCAGAAAATAGAAATCTCCTAATCCACTCCAACAATGCTCTACTCCATGAGCTTGGAGATTTTTACTAACTTTTCCTCTAATCAACAGACCATCCACAACTAAATAAAATAAGTTTTCACCTTCACAAGTTAAGGCTAAAAACAGATCCTTCTGGTTCACACACAAAATCGAATACACATCTTAGTATGAGAAGTTGGTTACTCAAAATAAAAAGAGTATTTGTCTTGAAATACTTTCCAGTTGATCTTTATAGTTACAATAGCACGCAACTGATAGTAGATAGATCGTCATCTTCAGATAATATTTTCTTCAGATAAGGGTAGTTCTGAGTCGATCTAGTTGCAATAGATATAGAAATAAATTCAGAAACAACAACAATAATGAATTCAAAAAACATCTTTGATGTATAAATAATGAATCTTCAACGTGTTTATTCTTCTTTAGAAAAACAAAGTTTGATAGATCTTGATAACAACAGATCTATAAATCTCGAATGACTTTTGAAAATGTAGTCATGAAGAACTCAAGAGTTATTTATTTTCTTGATGATTCTCCCTCTCTTTTTTTAATTACAAAATATCAGGGATATATATACAATAACGAATAGTTTTTTCCTTAAAAATTTAGATCCACAAAAGTCAACTTTAGAATCGCGATATTCAAATGTTTAAACAACAGATCAGTCGTGACACCCCAAAATAATTTTCATGAAAATATCCTCTTTAATTGATCCTTTTAATGACAAATAAACAGATTTGAATCAGTCAAATACATGCTTTAAAATTAAGCATTGAATTTGTCTTGAAATCAACCTAATAATCTGCATAAAGATAGTCAATCAATAAAGTCGTAATTTAAATCTATGATGCCAGATGTAGGGTTGAACTGCATAGAATTCTTTCTCTGAATGTAAGGTTCACAAATTAATGCTGATAACATATGGTTCACAACGTAAGGTATATAAACCATACTTTTCTCTTCAACTTTCAAATGTACGGTACAATATCCAAACTTTCCTTTTTAGAAAAACATAAGATACATGATCTGTAAGGTTCATTACAAAAGTAAGGTTGATGATCCATAAATTTTGATAAAACATAAGGTTGTTTTCAAAAGTAAGGTTGATGAACCATACTTTCAGGAAAAAAACATAACATTCCATACTAATGTATTGATCTTCTACTATACTTTTCTGATATTCCGAACGTATGGTTCCTTCCAAACGTAGGGTTATTATTCCATACTTTTGTCTATAATGTATGGTTTCATTACTATATTTTTCTGATATGCAGTAAAGTAAACTATAGATTTCATCCTTACGCTACTCTCCTCAACGTAGGGTATGAACAGTGTTTCTAGAACATGTGAAAGTTATTTTCTAATAAGTAGAGCATGAACAGTGTTTCCAAAACATGCTAAAATGATTTACGAACACTTTTTCAAATATTCCATGTGGATTAAATGCTTTAATATTATTCAAAAATATAGAAATAAAGAATATTAATTTCATAGAATATACTCAAAGTAAAATCATTAGAATAACAAATAAGGGTATTTGTGAACATCATGATCATAATAAAGAGGTAGAGTATTGTCTTGAATGATCTCCCCTTAATAAAATAAAGTGTTATTGAAAACAAAACTTTCTTAAAAAAATATATGAATTGAAGAAAAATATTCCTGACCAAAGATAAAAACATGATAAATTTTCATTAAAAACATTACCTCGTACTTTTGAGTAATTTGGGAGAAGGAAATAAAAAGAAATATATATATATATATATATATATTGAAATAATAATATGATTATAAAAATATATAATAATTTGTAGAGATAGATCATATAATTTGATAACGATAAATTTAAGCATAAATAATTATGGTAAAAAATAAATTGTAACGTAAAACCCTCACATCAAGTCAATCTTACTTCATAAGTGATCTGAACTTTTCTATAATAAATTTAAATTTATTATAATTCTATAAAATAACTATATTAATAACTATAATACCTTATATGGTCCACTTTTTTACCCATTTGTTTATAATTCTTTATTAAAATCACCATTTTTGGGTGTTAACTATTTCTTTTTTTAATGAAAGTTTTGGTTCAGCAGTTCTGATCCATAATCTTTGATCATGGTTATATAATCTAAAAAATTTTAATTATTATATAAATATAATATATATTCATTATATAAATATTTACAACCATACATAAAATTTATAGATGTAGAAATGAATTTCAGAGTTCATGGAGATGGTAGTCAGTATGCCTGCATGAACTTAAGAGTGATACTTTAATTTTCTAATGAAAAATATAAAATTTTCTCATTCCAGAATCATAATGATATCATTAATATAATATATATTTGTTTAATATCTCATTATATAAATCAAAATTATGTGATTATGGAAAATTAATCCTATTACTATGTAGAAGAGGTAGTCCGCAAATATGTACAAGTGATAGTTTCATTTCCCATTTGATGGAAAGGATGTAGAAAATGGTTATGCCATCATCATAATAACATATAAGATTATTTATGATATATTATTAATAATTTTATTATGTGTAAAATATATTTATATAAGGCTGAAGAAGAAATACAATTGAAATATCTCATTTTAATATTTAGACCACTTCTATGAGAGTTATATTTTCACTTACAACTAAAACCTTGAAAAATTGGTCTTATGAGAATAACAGGATCTCTTGAAAGAATTAAATGAATCCTGGAGGTATTAGGGAATGTATTTTCTAATATATAAGACTCCAAATTTCTGAATAATGGTGGAGAGAAGATTCCCTTTTATTATTGAGAGAGACAACACACTTTGAATTACTTAAAATATTTAAATATAATTAATGTATTTCTCAAGTATAATGCATCCAAACGGAAAAATTTTAAATGTTACGATAATATAGGGTATAATTAAATTAATAAAATAATAATTATATAATTTTAATTTACAATATTTTCCTTATCCTTTAGTTTAACCCACTAGTAAACCCTCTTTAACTTTAACGATGGTACAAAGTTTTTACTATTTTTACTATTCATTATGACCAAAATTAAAAGTTAAATAATTAAAAAATCACTATTATTAAAAATAAAGAATTTATTTTCTCAAATTAAATTTTTATAAATGTAAGAAAATAATTTCAAAATAATCCCAGGAAATACAATGAAAACCTGTTTAAAGAAAAATGCATTTTTACGCAAAAAACAGAATTTAATTCTATTCATCAACTTATAGAAAAACATAAAATTAATTTTAAGATATTTGAATTAATATAAAATATATAACTTTTGTTATAAAATAATAAATATATATTAATTTAATTCATTAAAATAAAAATTCATTGCATTCATAAAAATTGTTTTTAGAAAAACGTATGTCTAACTTTAAAAATTAACTTATATTAAAATCAAGTATAATGTTAATTCCTATGTAATTAATTATATTGTTTACAATTAAATGAGAATAATTTACCTGAATATAAAATTCAAAAAATAATAGGGCTTTTTAATTAATATATTTAATGAAATAAATGACAGTTTTAAAAAAGGCAGAACTTTTCACTATTCACAAGAAAATAAATATTTTAGAAAAATATTAAAAATTCAACCTAAGATAATATTGAATTTATGATTTTAAAAATGATATTAATTACATAAAATAAAATTTATAAAAAAAAATTAAATTAATTATAATGTATGTGCAAAAATTGTAGTAAAATCCATTGTTGAACTATAAAATGACATTACATAAAATTAAGTTCTTATTTGTTCTGAATTAATAAATAAATTTACATTATTTAAAATCTTTAAAAATATTTTTTAGAATTTGTTTATTACTATTCATACCTTCTAATTAGATGTCTATATTATAATGGTATACTATATCATGGCTCATTTAGACTATGGGTTGCGTGTAAGGTAAAGAGTCGAATACCTTAGTTTTATTTCAAATTAAATATATATAAAATCTTGGAGTGTTACATATAATTTTAGAATAACAATTTTTATCAAAAACATACCTAGATTATATTTTAGATAAAGAGATATAATTTTGTTTCTTACTATGTAAACTTACACAACTCTATCCCAAAAAGGAATTCCCTTCATATGATGATTTTCAATCACTGAAATCTATGGCACAATCAACATCAATGAATCCTAGTAAGTTTAATTCACCACTTATTTTATACATCAAACCATAATTTGATGCTACTTCAAAATAATTGATAATTCTTTTATTATCCAGCATATGTTATTCTTTCTTATATCTTTTAAATCTATCTCACAAATTAATTATATCTAAAATATCTAGACTTGATGTTACAAGATAAATGAAGCTGCAAAATTAACTTCTTGAAATCATTATGAGTAACACTCTATACTAATTCATATTTAATCATCTTTAAACTAACTCTAATAGGTGTGGAAACTTCCTTTGAATCTTACATGCCAAATTTCTTCAATGATCTATTGGAATATTTCTTCATTAAAGAAATGTGTAGCTGTACTTTTGTATAATTTTTAGTCCCAAAAATAGAAATATCTCTCTAAGAATTAAAAATGAAAAATACATATTTATTTGATTAGGAAATTATTCACATGCATACTCCTTATCACCTATAAAATTATGTCATCAACGAACACATTTACAATTAGAGTACCTATTTTCAACTCTTTCACATGTAAGTTTCTATAAACTATTCCTTTTGAAAATTTTAATTTCTTCTAGAAACTATCCAGTTTTGAATTACTATCCTGTAGAAGCCTATTTCTACCCATATAAGGATTTATTTTGCTTTCATACTTTAGTTCCATCAATATTAAGGGTATAGATTTCAATTTTTTCAATATAAACTTCTTATTTGATATCTCAATTCAAGAAATTTGACTTCACATACCGATAATTAACTTTATAATTTATATTAGCTACAAATACTAGTAACATTTTGATAGCTCAAAGTCAGTAAACAGGTTCGAATGATTCCATAAAATCTACACATTTAACTTGTGAATAACCAAATTGGTTCCAATTATATTATTTCCTTTTAATCAAGTAAAAATATATCAAGTGTCAATATTATAAATTTGTTCCATCTATTCATTTAAAGAACTTATATACTCTTTTTGTTTAAAAACATATCTACCAAAATTTGGTTTAATCTATGAAATAAGATATATTTGATTTTCAATTTTTGGTATTCCTTTGGTTTGTACTAGAGATTCCCAACTGCAAATTATTTTTTCTAATTCAAAATTATTTTTCAATATTTCATGAATTAGTTTTTTAACATCTATACTTACATGCTCATCAATAGTTTGATATGAATTGACATCAACTGTAACTAGTTCATTTACTATATTTTCTTCATTATAAACTCCAAAAATCTATATTTTCACTTCTTCAATGTTCTAAGAATCCTATTCATTTATTAGATCGATGTTGGGTTCATTTTCATCAATATTAACATTTTAATAATCTTCCAAATTTTATAGACTTTAATTTTGTCATTTATGTCCTCTATTATTGGATAGATAGAACATGAAGATCCCTTTTTTAACATTCTCATCGATTTTTCGCATATTTCCATTCTTGATCTTCATGAAACATGTACTAATAAATACTTTAAAATATTTCATAGTCAAGTTCTTATTATATCTTATATCATAAGGACTCATTTTGGAATCTATTTGTAGTAAAAAAAATTATATGCCATTTTCATGTTCCACTTCTTCCTAATAGAATTTTAAATGATTATGTTTTTATAGCATGTTTTTCCTATTCATACTAGAATTATGTTCTTTCTATACACTACTACATTTATTTAATAGAATAATTAGCACTATATTAATGCTTAATTCTGTTTTTTTTAATATATGATTCAAAATCAATAAAAGTAAAATCCATTCCATTATCTTTTACTAATTTTGTTATATAAACTTTTAGATTTTTCTCTTCTTGTCTTTTAAAAATTGTGAACATTTCAATTACTTATTACTTATGATTAATGAACATGAAATTTTTCATCATGGTGAAATAATCAATTAATATGAAAAAATATAGTTCACCAATAGTATATTTTTATCTCATAGTCCCGCATAAGTCATAATAAATAAGATTAAGTATACTTGAAGAATGATTCTTTTACTTTTTATGTGTCTCATGCACAAATTTACCTACATGGAAAGTTTCATAGACAACTTCCTTTTTTTATTTTTAGATAAGGAAGGTCTATTACAACACTGTAATTTTTTATTTTAATAAAAATTCTTTTTTTTATATGTTCAATTCTCATATTCCATATTTCTGATTTATCCCTATCACTCAGATAATAAAAAAATTTAGAATCACTGATTTTTAATAGTTTACCAATTTTTATTTCTCTCCTAGTGATAATTCTAAAATATTTTTTGACCAATTGATTATAAATTAATTTTTCTTTAAAATTAATTACATTTAATCATCACATAGTTCTCTCACAATTAACAAACATTTTTTGAGTCCTTCAAAAAAATTAAATCTTTTGATTTTAGCTTTTGGACTTCTATCTCAGCAGTACCAACACCTTTGATTTTCAATGAACTGTCACTCCCAAAAGTCATTGATCCTCCATTATCTTCTTTAATGTTATTCAATATTTTTTCATCAAATTTCATATGAGAGTAACAACCAATATCAATAAACCATGTTTGGTCCTTTTTTCTATCCTTTAATATAGTTTCAGTAATTAGAGACTTTCCTTCCATCTTGGATTTTTGAATTACCTTTACCATTACATCATAGGAAATTTTTATGGGAATATTAATAATAAATTCATTATAAAAATGATCATATGTATTACATCATACACATGTTTTCTCTATATAATAAAATATATTCTTAGTGGATATATCTTATGATATTTTCTCTACTGGTTTTCCATTTCCTAATTTGTAGTTTATCTTCCCAAATTTTCTCTTCTTTAATGCAGTGTACCTCCACCTTGATTCATTCCTACTCAAAGGAAGTGAAATATTATACCATCATGAATAGTAATTACTCCAGAAAATTCCACAACACTAGAACTAACCATTGAATCAATATCATTCACACCTATAACAATTATGTTCAGAAAAATGTTGTTGTTGTAATACCAAATATTGGGATTCCTTATGTATTGAGGATATAATTCTCTTAGAATATTTTACATCTTACTCTTTTAGAGAGAAATATTTCACATTGCTCTTATTAGACAATATTTTTCCATTATAGTCCATAGAACCTATATTATTATAACTTTTAGATTTATTTTCAGTTTTTTGAAATAAATATTTTTCCTACTTCTTAGGAAAAACTTTCTCATCAGCCTAAGATGTTTTAGAATTAAATGCTAACACTTTTTTTAAATAATTACTAGTCTCATTTTGATAATTTTAATCTTTAATGAATTTTTATTATGTCTTATTATATTCTTATTATTTTAGATCCAATTTTTTACCATGATATTTCATCATTTTCTCTATTTCTAAAACTTTTATCTTGAGCTTTTTTATCTCAGTAATAAAACTATCTTCACATTTCAAAAATTATTCTTTCCCCAAATTCTTATTCTTTCCCAAATTCTTATTTTCATTATCTTTTTTCAATTGTATAATTTATTTCTGGTGTTTAATATTTTTCTCAAGATAATATTTAAGTTTATATTTCAATATATGTTCCATGTATTACTCTTCACCATATTATTAACTACGTCTTAATGGTTTATCATTCTTCCCAATGGAACCATGAAGTTCCTAAATTTTTTTGGAACCTATTATTCACAATAACTACATGAAGAGTAGTACTCCTTGTTTTTACTCAAAATAATTATTATTTTCCTTCATTGAAATATTTTCTTATTCTCAATTGATTTTGTATGCACCTTTGAACATTTACCTCATTTCTTTTTCAGAGGCCTTTCACCTTGGTACTCATCCTCATCACTTTTCTTCTTTATAAAAATATTTTAAAATTTTAAAATTCCACCACAATTAAAACATTTTATTGTAAGTTTTACATTATACTTTACTTTTTCTTTATTGAAATTTCTTGAAATAAAAGAGATTATTCTTTTACATTCATCATCCATCTCTTCTTCATATTAAAAAACACTTGAGTTTTTAACATATTCTTCTTTGAGATTGAGTTTAATCATGGATTTGAATTCTAATTCCTCCATAGATTTTTTATTAATAAAAGGTTCCTTTCTCATCACATAGTGGAGAAGAGTATTTTATAACTCATCTAAATATATGTCTTCATTTTCTTCATGGGTTGATATATTTGGTTTAAACTTGTCTATAATGATTCTCATTGATTTATTAACAGTATTAGAATTATCTATATCTTATCTAAATTATCTAATATTACTAAAAAAATTTATTAACTATAGAAAAATACTCATCAAAATCTCATCTTATGCTATTATGATATATTTAAATTTATCCTACAAAATGTTCAATTTAGATTATTTAATCTTGAAATTCCCATCATACATGTTTTCCAGCTTATACCACTTCTCCTTGATTGTATTGGGTCCCGTAACTTTAGAGAAAACATTATTAGAAAATGAAGTTAAAATTTCATATCTATATTTCCCATAAATTTCCATATTATTTTACCCCAATGGTCATGGGAGAATCACTATTAAGAGGTTTAAATACTATTATAACTTTATTACAAACCTCCAAACCTTAATAAAGAATTTAAGGAAGCATCTAGTTTTTTTGTCCATGAAATTTCTTACCATAAAAAATAAGAACACTCCTAATATTTTAGAAATTAAATTTCTCCATTACTATTTAAAATTGGATCCTTCATAGGGAACCTACTCAGATACCATTTGAAGTATCCAAAAATAGGTTGTGCCACTACGAAGGGGTTTGAACTAGAGATAATTCTTCATTTTATAGCTTATTTTCATTAGAAGTATCCTCCTTAACTTATTTTATTTTTATCCTATTATATAGTTAATTTCAACCTTACTCAATCATAGAATTTTAAATCAACATAATTCCATAAAATATCTTTACAAGTTTCTTGCCCAATATGGGTGACTACATCCTTTCTAGGTTCAAGTCAGTATTTGAGACCTAGATTCTATACTATAAAAAATCAATTACAAGTAGGTTTGGGAAGCTTCGATATCTGCATACCAAAATTTTATCTCCCAAAAAACACTACCACATATTTCATAATATTCAGAACTAAACATTATTAGTGATAGAACAAAACTACTGACAAAAGGAGACTATTATTAATGCTTCATAAAAACACTGATAAAGTAAACTTTTATCAGTGCTAAAAAAAATTCACAAAACGGCACCCTTTGTCATCTATTTTTTCTAGCATTGATAAAAGTCTTCCCTTTATTAGTTTTCTTCTAAAACTGATAAAGGTGACACCTTTATCAGCGTTTTTTAGCACTGATAAAGTTTATAGTGAAAATTTTAATTTATATATAACTATTTATATTTTTTAAAATAATATTTATATTATAATAAGAATATATATGTAAATATAATATATAAATATTATTTATATAACCTGTAATAAAAATATTTCTTATTTTAATAATTTTATATATATATATATATCTAATTATCAAATTTATATTAGTCAAAAAAATTAATAATATATTTATATACCATAATTGAAAAGTATGTATATAATTAAAATAAAAATAATAAATAAATATTTTTATTTAAACAATTATATTATATATAAATGAATATATATATATTTAAATATATATTTTTATTATTTAAAAATAAATTAAAATGTTCATACATATATAATAGTATGTGTGTGTGTGTGTGTGTGTCTGTATGTATATGTGTGTGTGTGGATGTGTATGTGTATATATGTATATATGCCAGGTGTACAAGTATTCATGTGCACAAGACTATTTATTGATTTAATATTATTTAATTTTTTTAATACCTCACCATCATTCATAATTCCCTTGTCCTTAGAATATCCTTTACAGTAGTTTGGTTAAGTTTTTACTACAATAGTGTAACATCAAACCCCATCTTATTTTTCCCAATTCTATCCCCTAGGGATAAAATATTTAATTATTGAAAAAGTTGAAGATAAAATTCATCATGGTCCTTCATTTCACTATTAGATTCTATATGATCATTCTCTATATAGTTCATTCTGACTAAAACATCATTAAGGAGGATTGATCATTTACCTCAAATACCCATGACTGATTATGTGAATGAGGCACAAATTTGTGAGAGGCGGACCATTTCTTCTACTCAAAGATAACCTAATCAGGAGTATATTCAACATTATTCCTAATAACATAGCTTCCATCATCTCTCTGATGATTCTATGAAACTAATGCCTCATCTCCCTAATCAGAACCCCTTTTTAAAATCTTCACTATGCCTATATGTGGGGGATATGCATTCTTCACAGTGGGACCATAAATTTTTCTTGATCCTTCCTAATGATACAATTTTTTTCCCTCTCCTATTGAAGTATTAATCACCAATCTTTTCCTAAAATAGGTTATTTTCTTCTTTCCTTTATAGGAGAATACAGAGCAACAACTACCTTGTTACAAGGGAGATAATCATGGATAAGGAATTTGAAATCCTAAAAAAATTGAGTACTCTTTATACTCAATATGAAATCTAATATCATCATCCTTAGTTGCCAAGAAAACCTTATCAATTAAATCAAAATAAATATCCAATTCAATTAACAGCTGGGTATAATGGCCACAACTTGCGATTTCATTTTCTTTATACATTTTGAAAGGAACTATAATAGATAAAGCAATGTCATCAATAATTATAGGATTCCAGAGGATCTGATTTATTCATTGTATACTCACCAAAATCTAAGTCTATGTATACTTGACCTCTAAGGGATTGAACTTAGAGTCCCACACCTATAGAAACAGGAATCCTGGTTTGAGGGAATCTGAACCAAAATCAAGAACCCACATTTTTTCCCTCTGAGGGAAAGACAAAATGATAAAATCCACAACCCAAATAAATACAATTCCAATGGTTAAAAACCCATATTTTAGAAAGGAAATCCATCAAAACATATAACTTCCAATTTTTTGAACAATTGGGAAAAATTAAATTAGAAATCATAGAAAACTTAACCAATTTAATATGTTTGGTGGTTCTTTATTGGTTTGCAGATACATGAGATGTGGACCCTTTTCTCTGAATTATACCAACATCGATGCTTTTAGACTACAATAATAGTTCACAGCATTCCTTATCTCAAGCATTAATCTCTTATTTTCTACCTTCAGTAGGCATCTCTGACTTCTTGAAATCTCTACCATCGAGAGACGGCATCACAATATATGATGAACCCTTCGCACTATAAAAAGCCTCAATATGATCTTGAACAACCTTATGGGTTTCATGAAACCCAGGCAAGGCTTGATCTACCTCCTAAGTAGACCTTTTGGAAAATATAATGGAACCTAAATAGTGAGGAATTGAAATTTATATAATTAATATCATCTATTTTTTCATTTTTATTCATTTTTTATGTGCCTATAGTTCACATAAATGATATGAATTCTCTTTTTCAAATTCTTTGTAAATTGTTTAAGGTTATTTATTCATTTTTAGTATTAATTTAGTTATTATAATATATTCATTAATAATGTTAAATATATATTTATAAAAATATATTTGTAAATAAATATTTATAAACTCATATATTTATATTTATATATATAATTATTTATTTATTAATTTATATTTAGTATATTTATAGAATTATATATTTATAATTATAAAGAAATATGTATATTTTTTTAAAATAATTATATAATTATATATTTAACTAATTATAAAATTATAATAAATATATTTATTATATTATATATATATATAATTATATAAATATTTAAAAATTCATATACAAATATTTATGAATATATTTATTTATAATTATGATTATTAATATATTTCTATAATTATATTTTTAACTATATATTTATAACTATATATATTTATATGTATTTGTAGTTATATTTATAAATACATGTTTTTAATTATTTAAATATAGTTATAATTATATAAATAGTTATTTATAATTATAGAAATTTATATTTATTTATAATTATATACATTTAAAAAAATTATAATTAAATATTTATCAGCACTTTTCTATCACTGTATTTCAAATACATTGTGGATTTCTACCATGGAGACATAAGTAATAATATTAGAAAACATCATTTAATGGGATTTTATAAGAAGGTAAAATACCATCTCCACTAATATGTGATCAACTATTTCAGAAAGTAAAATATATGGACACTACTTTTGGTAAAACATTTTAGAAAAACCATAAAAAAATTGGGTTGAAAAATAGATCAGTTTTTTTCAAATAACATACTAGAATTGTCTGTATGTCATGCATTTTCTTTATATTACGTATGTGGAAAAAAAATGTATGTGATAATTTAATAGGAACATTACTAAATTCACCTGGAAAAGTGATGGAATTATGGCTAGGTTGGATGTGATTAACATTGGGAAATGAGAAGATTTAGTGCCAGTGAAGAGTGAAAAAAAAAACTTTTCTTCCTTCAGGTAATTCCACTATTTCTATGAAATAGAGTTATCGGTTTTGTAACATATTTAATGATTGAAAGGTTCAATAGGGGTATTCATCAAATAGAAATAATATCATTTCAATAAATGATTTCAATTTAAAGGTCTTGAAATCAAATGATTTTTATGTTTTGATGCAAGATCTAATGCAAGTAGTTTTACACTGTATTTTTTCCAAGAGTGTCTATCATACATTAACCAATATCTATTTCCTTTTCAAAGCTATATGAAGAAAAGTTATAAACCTAGAGAAATTTACAACTGCAAAAAAGGAAATTATTGTCATATTATGTGAGTTGGAGATGTTATTGCCACAAAAATTCTTTAATATGATTGTACACTTGATGGATCACTTGATAAGAGATATTTGACTTTGTGGTCCTATACATTATATATGGATTCACCCCATTGAATAGTATATAAATATTTTGAAATGGTATGTCAAAATTTGATTTCATTCGGAAGGTGGTATTACATAGTGATGTTATTGAGGAAGTTGTCAAATTGTTTACTGAATACCTGTCCAATGTGGAAATAATTTGTCTATTGAAATACCATCACACTGGGATACTTGTGGGTGATGGAATTTTTAAAATAGATATATTTATAATTACTATTTAAAAGAGGGAGTAGTCTCACCTTTATGTTTTGTATAATATTTTAGAGATTGTTCTATATGTTTAAACTCAAAAATTAATTATTATTCATTTGAATCCATCAAGGGATAGAATATGGATATCAAATAAACATAATAAACCATTTATAGAATGTTTTTGAGACCATATTTTTAAGGATTAAACTACAAATCTAGATTAAATTTTAGAATGACATTGATGGTAAGCCTGGGGACCAAGTGTAGATGTATTATCTTATAATGGTTAGGTAATAAATGGTTATATGTTTATACAAATAAACATGGTGAATGAAATACCATGAAAAGTAGTGTAGTTTTACTTATGGATGAAGTGATTCATGTATCTGGTACCAAGGATAGAAATCTAACTTATGTGAATATGTCATACTTTGGTATCATCAAACAAATATGGTAGTTTGATTATAAAACATTTTAAGTTCCCATTTTTCAATGAAAGTAGGTTGATAATAGGAGTGAATTTAAAATATTTGAATTGGGAATCATGAATGTGGATTTTAGTGTGTAAGGGTATAAATAAGAATAATTTATAATAGAATTACTATAAGTACTAGTAATTTATTTTCCATATCCAGAAAACCGAAAGTGGTAAATTGTTTTATTATCAACCAAAACCACTGAAGGGTGATATCCCAATTAAACTAAGGATCACTCTTTCTTTAGGATATTGAAATAATTTCATAGTAATCTTATGTATATGGGGTATTTTCTATCAGAGGAGACAACAATTATAGGATTGGATACTCGATAAAGGGGTTAAACCCCTTCAACCTTTAAAATGGGAGAGATTTCAACAATAAGGTAATATTTTTTTAATATACATTGTGGCACCTCATATTATTATATTTTCTATACTATATTCATGTAATATATATTAAATATTCTACCACTTATATAGATAATGACTTTTTCACATGCTGATGCTTCCAATCTTAATGAACAACAGGTTTCTCAACCTGATGATGCTCCCAATACATAGGAACAACAAGTTTTTACACATGTAAATGCGACCATTCCTGGAAAATTACATATTAATGATGTTTAATAAGAGTAAATGTTGGATGGTGAACCACCTTTGTCCTAGGAAAAATAGGATCACCATAGCGTGATGGTGATAGAAACTATTATTAATGTAAGAAACAAAGGCATCAAATTCGAGGTTGGATGGAATACATGAGACCATCCTATTAACCCTAGAAAGGACATGTTCAATAGTTACATTGGGATCACAACATAATTGAACATTCTTATTGACGAGGATTTGAGGCACAATGTTATTCCCATTCTTAATTCTCTAATTTGAGATGATATTAGGGTAACATCATATGATATAATTTCTTTATTTTACTAAAAAATAATGAAATGTTGATTTACTCTTCATTATCCCCTACAAATTAAATTATAGTATATGGATACTAAATGAAAATTATATTAATGATCAATAGAAAGGTTAATAGAGTCTTTTATACAATTATTATAAACTGTCATCTCAAATATGTGGACGGGAAAATAAAGTCACACCCACTGCAGATGTATACACACTTGATAAACCCGCAAGCGTGGGATGCATTTATTAGATATTTTGAGCAGACATATTTTTCAGGTGCATTGTGACTGGTAGTACATTTATTGACAATATGTGTATTAATCACTTGGATTATTAATTTTTGATTTTTTAAATATAAACTAAGTACTAAAAATAAGCAACATGAGAAAAACCAATGTGCCCCTATTGTAAAGCAAGGATGGGGTATGCTGCACTTGAAGAAAAATGGTATGTATTTTAAATATAAAGTAATAATTTTTCATGAAATTAAATAAGATAAAATTATGTTCCTTTGTATATATAAATATTTATGAATTGAAAACCATATCCACATAATGTGCTATAGAAGGAGGCACATTTAAATAAATGAGGTATATTAATAAATGAAAACACACAAAAAGTTTGAGAATCATGTGTAAGTATGACATAATAAAAAATTATTTAAATCAATATTTCAAAAAAATGATTAATTAATTTCCTATATTTTTTATCTGACTTGGATACAAGAATCATAATCATTAGCACCCAATAAACAGCTACTATCTGTGGCCTTGAAGCGGCCAAAAAAATATGGTTGCATCAGAGGTCAAGGTTTTTTGGTGTCAAACTGAACATATTTTGTGAAAATAAATTAATATAGGGATAATGATTAAAAAATGGAAGATATGCATTCATGATTAGATTCTCTAGGAGAAAAACATAATTAGAAGTCTGGGTTATTATAAAATGTTATTAGAAGGAATCAAAGAGAAGAAACAACAAAATAACTACCACTATGTGAATATAACCCACCCAAATCCCCATTGGCTTTGAGGTGATCCATTCCCCTAAATGGTATATATTATAATAGGTAATAAATATTTTCATAATTGTTCCTAAAAAATGTGAATCAGGTAGACACTGATACCTTTCCTTTACTGATATTCTATAGGGTGAAAATGATTGTGATTTATATCTATCAATACCCACACATAACCTTATTTTCAATGTAACCATGTGATATATACGAGGATATATTCAATATTACAAACAACTTCCAATAGTTCATGTGAGAGTTTTAATTAACATAGATCATGATCCAAGAATTGAGCTACCTGTTCCACTTGATGATGCAGATACTCATATGGTCGATATTTCTATTAAAAATTTCACATCATTTCTAATTGATCTTGTAGAAATACATGTCAAAATGGAGGTATTCCTTTCAAATTTATTCTTTATGACAAACCTTTAACAATTAATGAAAAAATGTTTGAACCGGTGAATTTTATTACAGACAGAAAAAGAGAAGGGGTGAAAAAGATGGTCGAATCAAAATGATCTAAAGGATCAACTAACCAATTGAAAATATCTTCTCAAATAACCTTTACCCTAACCATTCAACATCCTCATAAAAAATATTAAAGGATCCATTGGATACAACATTAGAAATTGGTGATACAACCACAATTAATTTTAAAGAACATATACACAGAGAGTCCATTACAGACTATATTGATCTTGAGAATGTAAATGTAATACTCAGAATGAATAAACAGGAATCTCGGTTTTAAATGTATACATGAGGTGTGTTTTCATGATTATTGTTTTCAATAGAAGATCTTTTGTGTTAATTGTGACTAAATACTATTCATAATTTTTATAGGAATATATATCAATACTATTTGAAAAGAAAACCCTATGAACATAATTTTAGACTTATTAGTCCTAACACAACATTAATATAACTATTTTTATTGGAACCAAAGAAATTTTAGTAATAGTGTAAAAATTGGCCACAATGTTGGCAAGAAAACATGCATACAATAGACACTTCTTGATACCCACAATGTAGGGGTAAAACTCAAATTTTTAATTACATCAAATATAGTTTCATTAAATTCATTACTAATTTTTTTTATTTTTTGGTATCATTGATTACTCATTTTAATCAATTTGGATACTCCAATGATTTGTTTTCTGGATTCGGTGCATGGATACCCAAAAAATTGACACACGATGTGACCGGTATGACTCAAAGTGTGTTTTTTAGTTTAAAATGAAATTTTAGTAAAAAAGGAATGTTACATGATCAAAACTAAGAAAAATAATTTGTATTATTTTGATAATTTAGGAAAATTATCTTTCAGTCATTTTTTATGTGTAGGAATTAATTATATCTCAATAAGATGATTGATGTGATCGGTATGACTCCAAGTGTGTTTCTATATAAAATTAAAATTTTAGTTCAAAACAAATGTCACATACTCAAAACTAATAAAACTCATTTGGATTGTTTTTATATTTTATTAAAATGATCTATAAATCATTTTTTACTTATAGGAATCAGTATCACCTCAATCTTATACACGGTGCACCCGATATGACTCAAAGTGTATGTCATATGTTTAAAATTGACATTTTAGTTCCAAAAGTGTTTTATACACTAAAAACATAGGAAACAAGATTTTATTATCTTTATATTTTAATAAAATTATTCATAATGCATTTTTCACATGCTGGAATCAATATCACATCAATCTGACACATGATGTAACTGGTATAACTCAAATTATTTTTTTAGTATAAATTGAAATTTTAGTAAAAAAGTCGCATGGCATGATCAAAACCAATAAACCACATTCATATTATTTTTATAATTTATTAAAACAATCCATAATTCATTTTTTATGTGTTAGAATAAGCTTCAAATCAACTCGATGTTCGGTGTGGTTGATATGACTCCAAGTGTGTCATTTTATTTAAAATTGACATTTTAGTTCAAAGAACAAATCACATACTTAAAATTAATAAAATTAATTCATATCATTTTTATAATTTAGTAAAATTATCTATAATTAATTTTTGGAATTTAGGAATCAACTTCACCTTAATCTGATACACATTGTTCCCAGTATGACTCAAAGTGTTTGTTATCTGTTTAAAATTGATATTTTAGTTTGAAACATGGTTCACTCACTGAAAAGAAAGAAAAATTAATCGTTTTATCATGATACTTTAGTATAATAATTTATAATTCATTTGTTACAAGTATGAATTAGTCTTATATCAAAGATATAGAGTATGCAATCGATATGACTCAAAGTGTGTGTTTTCAATTTAATATGACATTTTAGTAAAAAAGACACATGACATGCTCAAAACTAATAAAACATATTAGTATTGTTTTTATAATTTAGTATAATGATACTTAAGTCATTTTTTAAATGTATGAATCAACTACATGTCAATCTAATTCATGGTGTGACCGACATGACTCAAATTGTTATTTATTCAAAATTGACATTTTTGTTCAAAACACAAGTCACAGACTCAAAACTAAGAAAATGTATTTGTATTGTTTTTTTACTTTATAAAAATAATACATAAATAATTTTTTACATTTTTAAATAAACTAAACCAAACTTTTAGGCATAGTGTACCTGCTATGACTCAAAGTGTATGTTATGAGTTTAAAATTAGCATTTTAGTTCAAAATGTGTGTCCCTCCCTGAAAACAAAGGAAATGTGCTTGGATTGTCTTGATACATTAGGAAAATGATTCATAAGTCATTTTTGAAGTTTTATAATTATTATCACATAAAAATAATACATGATGTGACTGTTATAACTCATAGTGTGTGTTTATAGTTTAAATTGGCATTTTAGTAAAAAAGATATGTGACATACTCAAAACTAAGAAAACACATTTGAATTATTTTTATACTTAAGTAAAATGATCCTTAATTCATTTTTGAGATTTTGGAATCAACTACATGTCAATTCAATGCAAAGGATTACTAGTATGAATCTTAGTGTGTCTTTTTATTTAAAATTGACATTTTAGTTCAAATAGCACATCACAAACTCAAAACTAAGAAAACACATTTGGTTTTTTCTAATAATTTAGTAAAATTATTTATATATCATTTTATATGTGTAAGAATTATCCATACCTCAATCTTCTACGCAGTGTTCCTGGTATGACTCAAAGTGTATGTTATCAGTTCAAAATTGACTTTTTTGTTCAAAATGTGTGTCACTTGCTGAAAACTAAGAAAACACACTTGGGTTGTCTTGATACTCTAAGAAAATTATTATTAATTCATTTATGATTTTTTGGAATCTCTATCACATCAAACCAACACACTATGTGACTGTTATGACTCAATGTGCATAAATTTAATTTAAATTTACATTTTATTAATAAAAAAAGACACGTGAAATAATCAAATCCGAGAAAATGATTCATATTGATTTTATAATTTAGGAAAATTATCCTTAATCCATTTTTGTTGTTTAAGAAACATCCACACAATAATCTAACGCATGCTGTGACAATTATGAATCCATGTGTGTCTTTTTATTTTAAATTCACATTTTAGTTCAAAACACACATCACATACACAAAACCAGGAAGATGCATTCATACTATTTTTATACTTCATTAGAATGATCCATAAGTAATTTTTGATGTGTCTGAATCAGATGCCCCTCAAATCAGATACATGGTGTTCCCGGTATGACACAAAGTCTCTATTATTAGTTTAAAATTTTCATTTTACTTAATGTGTATCACTCACTGAAAACCAAGAAAATTCACTTTTATAGCCATGACACTTTATAAAAATGATTTATAAGATTAAAATGAAACTTTAATAAATAATACAAGTGACATAATCAAAACATATAAAACTCATTTTTATTATTTGGATAATTTTGAAAAATGAACATTAAGTCATTATTGACATATACAAATTAATTGTGCATCAATACGATTCATAGTTTGACCAATATAAATCCAAATGGGTTTTTATTTAAGATTGAAATTTTAGTTCAAGATATAATTCACACACTCAAAACTGATAAAATGTACTCAGATTATCTTGATAATATAGGAAAATGATACGTAAATCATTTTTGATGCGTAGAAATCAGTCACACCTTAATCATATACACATTGTTCCTGGTATAACTCAAAGTCTATGTTATCAGTTAAAAACTGAAATTTCAGTTTACAACATGTGTCACTCACTAAAAAATGATAAAACATAATTGGATTGTATGGATACTTCAATAAAATGATTCATAATTAATTTTTGAACTGTAGAAATTAGTTTCACATCAAATAGACAAAGGATGTTACTAGCATACCTCAAAATTTTTGTTTTCAATTTAAATTGATATTTTAGTAAAAAGGACACATGATATACTCAAAAATGAAAAAAAAAGTATTTTAATTGCTTTTATATTTTAAGAAAGTAATAATTAAATAATTTTTGATGTGTAAGAAATAACCACATGTCAACATGATGCATGGTGTGACCAGTATGACTCCAAGTTTTTCTTTATTTAAAATTGAAATTTTAGTTCAAAACACATGTCACATTTTAAAAACCTAAAAAATGCATTCATATTGTTTTTAAACTTTAATAAAATGATCCAAAATTCATTTTTTAAGTGTAGGAATCATATTCACCTCAATCTGATATACAGGGTGCCTGATATAACTCAATGTATTTTTCATCAGTTTAAAATTAACATTTTAGTTCAAAATGTATGTCACTCACTGAAAACCTAGAAAACACACTTGAATTTTCATGATAATTTAAAAAAAATCAATAATTCATTTTTGACATGTAGGAATCAGTTTCATGTCAAACTGACACATGATGTGACTGCTATGACTAAAAGGAAGTGTTTTCAGTTTAAAATGACATTTTAGTAAAAAAAGGACACATGACATACTCAATACTGATAAAAACATTTATATTTTTTTGATACTTTCAGAAATTTATCCTTAAGTCCAACTGGAAATATAGGAACCAACAGCACATCAATCTGACAAACAGTGTGACCAATAGGACTCAAAGTGTTTTATTATTTAAAATTGATATTTTAGTTCAATCCACAAGCCACATATTCACAAATAATAAAATGAATTTATATTGTTTTGATACTTTAAGATAGTGATCTATAAATCTTTTTTTTATGTTTGGGAATTATCTACACCTCAATTTGATATGTAGTGTGCTTGATATGACAGAAAGTTTATGTTATTAGTTTAAAATTAACAATTTAGTTCAAAACACATGTGACATACTAAGAAATGATAAAACACATTTGTATTGTTTTTATACTTTAGCTAAATAATCCATAAGTCATTTATGATCTGTATGAATCATTTTCACCTCAATGGGGCACATGGTGTAACCGATATGACTCAAATTGTATGGTTATTGTTTAAAAATGGCATTTTATTAAGGTATTGTTTCATATTTATGTTTAATTTATTTATTTTTAGTATTTATAACATAATAATTTTTTTCTTATACATGTGTATACTTTTACATGAATTTGGGTGGTTTGTTCAACAACTGATACCATGATTGGTATTTTTTAAAAGTGGGTCAAGTGAAAAAAAAACAATGAATCCATTGAGATTTTAAAATGTTTGAATTAAATTTTACTTGCAAATGTAAATTAAAATAAATTTTGAAATGTATTAAACTACACAAATTTTTGGTATTTTTCATGTAAGTTTTTTAAATTAAATTATAAATTTTCCATTTACCTGAATTTTCTTCTGGAGTGTGTTTTAATTTTAATAGAACATTGTAGCACTATTCCCTTTATCTTCATTATTTCTAGCACTAATAAACGGGGTTCCCTTTTTATGGTGCTTTGGAAAACAAATATATTAAATTATTTTTCTAGAGATGTCTTTAGGCTGATTTTTTGTAGTGAAATTTTATAATACTAGTTTCCACTAGTTTACAAACATAACTCTACCACAACAAGATCGAGAAATATCGCACAAAAATCAAGTTTTCACTTCTATGAAACTTTTTTCTTCCTCTTCAAGCCACTATATTATCTAATACCACACTTTTTCACTAATATTCAAGTACCCCTATAGATGATATTCATTATTATTCTTTACATTGATTATGAAACTTATTCACACGCAATTTATGACTTCATGCTGTAACTATTATATATAGTTCTTTTCACACCACAAGCATGCACAAACATTAACCACTATCGATTCTTCTTCTACCTTGTAAATATTTTAGTTTTCTTCACACTTATTTTTACATGTATGTATAATCAGGTATAATTTCCTTCTTTACATGGTAAAGGGTATACAAGATTCTACCTCGGTACTTTCTCAAAAAAAACATCATCTTTGTGGAACTACTTAACTTGGTATATAGTTCTTTCACAAGAGTATAGCTTGAAATAAAATACAAAGTATCTTTATGTATATTGGTTAATGATATTTACACAATAAATACATAAATGAAAATATTTTTCGAACATATAAATTCCTTCTCAACTTCATAGATTCTTCTTTTTAATACTCCTTCAACTCTTCAAACTTCAAATAAAATATTTTTAAAAACATTAAGAAAACTCCAATAATCTCAAGAGTCTATTTTAAAAATTAATAACATCTCTCAAATCATCAAAATTGATGTTTAAAACAAATACAAAACCATTAATAATTATCTATTTTCTTCATAAAATACTCAATGAAATATATGAAAATATTTGTTCTATGACTCAACAATGTATCATCAAGCTTGTGTTTCTTCTAACATTATATCAGGTTTTTTCTCAACTATATTATTCTCCTAAAAAATTTATTTAATTTGACTATGACATTTATTTCACCAGTTAATTCGTTTTTATGAACCAATGTGATATTATTTTATTCACTTAATCTATCATCTCCATCCACCACTGGACTACTTCAGTAGTGCAATGCCACCTCATCACAGAACACCTACAAAGCCTACATAATTTAATTTCAAGGTATTAGAAGTATAAATCACCCCTATATGTTGATAATAATTTCGATCAACATCAAATCCATTCAATCCCCATAGGGACCAAAGATATTACCTTGTGAAATTTTTTTAATCGAATCGGGCAGACTCAACGAACAAAACAAGTCGAAATCATCAAGTGTGGATGGAACACCTAGATTGTGGGAACATATTACTACTAAATGATTCTTATTGAAGAAGATATTTCTATTAATTGTTCATAAATAGAATATAATTCCATTGTGTAATGGTTTCCCCTCTAGTTGATTATTTAAGAGTTTTTATATTTTTTTCTATTACTACTTTAAATATTAATGATTTGTTCCTTCATTTATTTTATTAGTTTTTTATTCCAACTATCTATCTATTCTCCATTATGATCTCTAAACTCCATATATAGGTTATATTAACCTAATGGTTGTATCATGGGGGAATTACATATAATATTGAACAATTTCACTATAATTCTTTAATTCTTTATCCTCATTCTTGATATGGTAGTGAGAAGGTAGATAAGTGGATCAAGGGTTATCATATAATCATATTCCCATTTAATTTTGTGTTATTACTTTAATGAAAACTCTACTCACTATCTCCCACCTTATTTTTTTCTACACTTTATACATCATAATTGAGTAGATTTAGGGGTGAACCATATAGAGGAGGAATGTGGTCTTGGAATAGTCATATAACTATGTTCAATAAATTTTAATTCTTATATACTTTGGAAGAGGTGGGATGGATATATATAGGATGGTTTTACATGTGAATTCAGTCTTACAACATAGATAGTGGTGAATAATCAAATATTAGTTATGACTTGATTATTGGATTATTTTGAACATATTGTGGTTAATGAAGTGCCCATGTGATCCTAGGGCTAGCTCATTTTTTCTTGAATTTTAGTTTTATTTTTATCTCTTTATAATGTTTCCTAATAATTCTCATGTTCTATCCTAATTAAATTATTTAAAAATACTAAAAATATATTTAATATTAAAGGGTTGAGGGTGTTTAGGATTTTATCCTCAAGATACAAACTTGTAGTCAGTTCCCAAGTAGAACTCATAGTGAATTTAAAATTATACTTTTACAACACCACTTCAACTATCCTTTCATATATTGAGTTGTGTTTTAGGATATATGGTGTTGATTTGTGATATTTTATGGTGTTTTAGTAATGTGGATTTAGGATTATGTGGAGGGAGTCTCTATGATTAGAAACCTAGAAATAGAAAGAGTCCCTATGAGTGTATAGATTCTCAATCACTGTGTTGTTGTGTATATAAGCTGAGGTGAAGATATTACGTGTGAGTAGACATTTGGAAATAGAATGAGCCCTTGGGGGAGGTGGTTTCCAAACCATTGTTGAAATTGGTGATTTGATAAAGTTTGTGGGTTTTAGTTGAGATTTTCTATGATTGTGGAAACCTAATAATAGGAAGATTCTTTGTGGGTGGGTAGCAGCACAACAATTATATATATAATATCATCCTTAAGGGAGTGACTTTAATGAATCTTGGTACACATTCTAGAATAGTAGTTTGGCTATGGTGGGATCTATGTGATATTTTTCTATGAGATTCCTATTTATTATGAGACATTTGATGGATGTCAGTTAGAAATTGACCTTGGGAGATAGTTGATTAATTATCTGGTTTTTATTTATTTCATTTATAAATGTATGAGCCTGATTTATTCACATAGTAATAAGAGTTCCTATAAATAATATACTGAGTATATTTTATGTTCACCCTTTCTTTATATAAAGTGTTTTTCAGATATTCTTGATAGAGTTGGTGGTAGTTTCAAGATACCTTAGCTCTTGATGTGGGACATTTTTTGGTGGTAATATTTTACATTATACATTGCTAGAGGTATAGAAGAGTTGTTGTCCTTATAGTTTCATTATCACTTTTTTTTGTTTTGTATAACATAGCATGCATTTCAAAAACATTACCTCTTATTTTGGTTAGGAAATTTGTTGATATTATTTATGGTTATGTGAAGACTTATTTTAAAAAGGGTAATGCATTCCATGTATGTGTAATGATATACCATTGGTTATTATCAGCATCCCATGTTCTATTAAGGTTTTCTTTTGGGGTCACACTCAATTACGTTATTAACTCATGTGGGTTCCCGGTGGGGTTAGGTCATGACATAAATCATGCAACTAATTTTCATCAATGATATCAAGTTGAATATTCATAATTGAGTAATCTAATAATAATGTTGTTAGTCTGGTTATCTATGAAAAGAATATCAAAAACACTAGGTGGTGAGTTTATAATAAGAACACATGGGATCACCAAGTATATTCATCAATAAATATAATAAAATACATAAATGGTCCATATAGTGGATATATTGGTTCATGTATATTAACCTACATTATTTCATGATGGTAGTGATATATTTATTTTTCCATTAGAACAAGTAGTCCATGAATATTCATTAGATGAAAAAAAATCATTTTATCATTGAATGGATATCCATGAATACATTTAAAAATATTTCCCATGAAAATTATTTTTAAATTACCCAAATGATCGTGTCATAAAATGAATGTCTGATGGTCAATAGACATATATTTTTGTGTATTTGATTCTATTGTATATATATTTATATAGTATAAACCATAATAAAAGCATAATAGTTTCCCTCAAATCAGTTTTTTTCGTTATTAATTATTTATATAAAAACAATATTCAGTACCTACATCATATATAGTCTTAATATCATGTTTTATTTCATGAATATCAATAAAGATAAACAAATTTCATCAAAGCTTAGGTAAAATTACATTATTTATACAAATTTTTGTATAACCATGTGGCTATATATTTTCTATTTTAAAGCCTATAATTAATTTTAATTATGAGTTAATGTTCTAACATGAGTACACCTCATTTTTAGAGTTCATAAAATATTTATAATATTTATTTATTATATGAATTGCTGCACACTCAACAAGATAAATATATTAAAATTCTTATTTAATCTTGATTGAGCGATTCATAACACCCAAATATACTAAAAGAAAATTATATATATATATATAAAGGAGGTAAAATAAATGATAAAAATAAATAAAAATATATAATATTTATTAAAAACATTAAAAATAAAGATAATTTACACTTTATCATTATTCTAGAAACATTTATAGTTTACAATAAAATTTGAGATATCCAAATTCATATATCATCATAATGTTCGATTATTTTGTCAATAAAATTTATTTTAACACTTTTATATTTCTAATTATTAAATAATTGGTAAAAATACAAAAAAAAATATATTTTTATACAACATCTTCATTACCAGTTCTCTTTTATAATGTGTAAATAACATTCACTTTCTACATGTTTTTATTTCTTTGAATTCTGATCATTTATTCACTTTGTGTAGTGATTTTCAGGATTGGTTGTGAAGAAAAATTTTTCTATCTAAATAATATATTTCTAGAAGGTTTGAATCTAGAATAAATGCTGTGGAAATAAATAAATAAAGTTGTAGTAGAACTAATATTCAGAACCAAGAAGCGGCAACAACAACATTATGATAGTATAGGAAGAGCAGGAGGATGAGTTTCCGAAGTGGGAACTCCTCACCTAAACTTAAAAGTTGTGTTAATATATTAAATGGGTATCTAGAAATTGCATTTATCGAGGATGGTCATCTATGAATATCAGATAGTGGTAGGGATCGATGGAACTGTCTATATTTTTTGGATATTATCTATAAATATAGGGGTGAGATAATTTTTCAAATTTTGAAAGTGTAATTTTATTTATTCAATTATTCTTATAGAAATGATAGCATGGGAAGTGGGTCATTTTTATAGTTTAATTTTTAATTCTTCTATTTCCTCTTCTCCTTGATAGAAAACTTTTAATGTTCCTTTTATAGAGTTTGGAAAGTACAAATCCATCAATATTTTATGTATTTGTTTTTTGAGTTTGTTTCTTTTAGTTCATTGTGTTTTGGAAGATATTACTTATCATTGAAGTGATTCAGTATGGATACTTTAGATTATAGTTCCATTTTATAGTTAATGACTTTGGTGTTGTTCTCTTGTTCTACATATGATGTTCTAAGAGTATTCTTTTGAATCCGTGGGATACAACATTACAAGTGGATTAGAGCTGGTATGGTTATGGTGATTGATTCCAAAAAAAAGTAGTATAGAATTTTTTTAATATATTTCAATCCATCTAAACACCAATTAGGTTTTTAGATCTTGAATTTTTACATATTTATAAAATTTTCCTTGTAGGATACATACAGTAGTTAGTTCATACATTTACTCTATTTTATTTTAATGGTATTTATATTTTCGAAGTACGGAATTTAATGTAGGTAATTTTCCAATTGATAAACTTTTCAGGTTAGATTTAATATTCTAAAGAATTTTTATTGAATATTTTCTATTCCAATTAGTTCTAATATTTCATTAAATGGATTAAATGAGAAGTGGAGTCAAATGAAGAATGGGAAAATCTTGACCGAAAGACACAGATATTTGTTTTGGATGGTCTTTTTTAGGAATTTATCCTTCAATATTTTAGAAATGAATATCGCTCTTAATTTTATGAATCCTCTTTACAACATGAATGAGGTTATAACCACTATGAACAAATTGATTATGATGATGTAAATTTTTAGTGTAAAGATATTGGTAGGATATCTAGTGGATGATCATTTTAATGAATTCAATGTCATTAAAATTCAGTTAGAGGTTATTAATGTAATGTTTGTAGGGGTAGTTTTGGCACTGATCCATCTTTCATTACTTACAGAATCATGGGATATGATTGTTACAATGTTAAAAAATTCCAACGGTAATACTACCATTGTGCTTGAGGTTATACATGATTTTATTTTGATTGAAAATATTTTTTTTAAATTGTTCTGGGGAACTATAAAAAATTCATTTAGTGAATATGGTATATGAAGTTATACTCAATGAAAAAGTTACATTAAAGGAAAAAAAATAATAGAAAGAAGTCAACGTGATTCGACTGAGCTTAGACTCGTATAAAAGAATTTCAGGAAGAGGGGGAATATAAAGAAGGATTATAGGGATCAAATGGACAATTATAAAAGGTGTGATTCTAAAATTCCATCCACAAGTCCCATTTCAAAAGATAATAATATTTTAGTGTTAATTATCTCCAGTCTACTTTAGTCGTGGATTATTGACTCTAGGGATTCTTTTCACTCTATGCATGAGAGAGGATATGAGCCCAAATATATTTCGGAAATATTTGATTGGATTTATCTTATGAAAAAACAATATCTTGAGATTTTGGGTAATGGTGAAGATTTAGTCCAAAACTCAAATATATTCTTGTTGGAGTTTCATAGTGGGTGACAAATTTTAGGGTTATATAAGAACATGATCTAAGTAGGACCATTGGAATATGTGGGTATTTTCACTACATTTGAGGGTGGAATGTGGAATATCACATGGGGTTCTATTGTAACATCCAAAAATTTTATCAATACATTTTTTTCATATGATTATATAAATGTTTCATATTTATTAATGCAATATTATATTAATCACATGAATGACAAGATAGAACTAACATCATTTTATTATATTGACATGAAATTAAATTTATAGAATAAATTATTGATAATAATTGAAAGTACTACAATGGGAAAAATATAAAATAATATAACTATAAAATGATAATCAGGATCTACACAATCCCCAAGAATGATCGTACACATGAATAGCACTATAGATATAAAATATAATATTAGTTATGTGATATTCATTTTTAAAATGTAAATATATATAATCTTAAGATAAAATATAATTGATATAAGAATTAATGAAATATTATATATTTAGAGAATCTAGGGAACCCAAATGAACCATGTAAATTTGATTGTTGGAAAAGTAATTTGTCCATTGGAATAATAATCTGACTATTATAAATAGTAACAGGGTTTTTAGAATAGTAAACTCACCTCTGTAATGTAAATTAATATTTATTTATATTATAAAATGAAAATATAAAACGTTTATTTCATTATGAAAATATATAAATGTTTTTAAAAAAATGATAAAATAAGTGTTTGGATTTTATAAAACCCATATATTTTATTTATATCTATTTAATAAATATAAAAAAATTAAAATAAAGTTTCTTTTCATAAAATGGTTTTATAAAAAAATTATTAAGTTTCATTATAATGATAATATAATTTTATGATACCATAATTGATTTTTCAAAGAGTTGGAAAATTGACCATAATATTAAAATTGGAATTTTATAAATTAATAAGGATTTTATTTTAAAATTTCTTTTTATCATATTAATAAAATTTATCTATAAAAAAATTATTTTTTGAATATATATATTTAAAAAGCTTAGGGTCATTTGTTTGTATTTTTCTAGATTATTTGACTTTTTCAATAGTGAAAAACGAAAAAATACAATATTTAATATTTTAAGCTAAATACATTAATTGGTGAGTCATGGATAATTTAATAAACCATTAGTTTGAAATCACATGAAATAATTACTATATTTATTCATAATAATAAACATTATTGGTTTTCTTGATAAAAAAATAATAAACTAATCAATATTACATTTAGAAACACCCCTTCCCCTCCCCTTATTAATATCACCCTTCTCCTCACACCTTCTAAGCCTTGTATCTTCCCGAATTTCTACTAAATTATCTTCTCAATCTAATTTCCCATATTTACATATTGTCATTCTAACCAAAATGAAAAACCTTGGTGTGTTAAGGTGTATTTCAAGAGATGACATTCAAAGAGTTAATATTCTGTCTCATTTAAATTATTTTCCTCTTCTACCTCACCCTTACTTACCCCCATCCAACAAGGAATAAAGACATAAATATAAAAAATATACTGGTTTTTTATTTTTTTAGTGGAATATTCATTATCCACCCTCTTTTCATTTTATTATAAAATAAAAATTTTGTTTACAATATAATTGGTTCACCACCTCTATAAACAATGTACTTCATTTTTCATCACCACCTTCAAGGTTGGTTTTAATAAATTTATAGCGGTGAAAATTTATCTAAATGAATATTTCAAATTTTCTTTCATATTATAGAATGAATATATAACCATAATATAAAAGGAAACACACAAGTTCATTATGGTCATAAAACCCTCCTAAACAAACTAAGTGTATAGTAATAACACCTATACACTATGAATCATTATTATTTTTAAATAATAATTGATAATAAGAACATTCTAAACTTATGGGAGCACATTAATTCCTTTTTATTATACCTTTTTAGTTATTTAACCATTTCATAAATAAATTCCATAATAGTCAATAAGTGATGCAACCTTGGAACCATAAAGTAAATGACCTTGGGATAAATAATACCTACATAATATCTTAATTAAATGACTCCAAAAAACATAAAATATTAACATAAACGAAAATATAGTAATATAATTTTCTAAATAATGTGATTAATAAATATAATTTTATTATTTAGGGAGTTAATTATAAGTGAATAATGAATTTGATCATGAGGTAAAGGAACTTTCAAACTACCCTCTTTCATTTAAACTCATTTCTTTTCCCTATAAAACTTGATTCATCACACTATTATTATCATATATTGATTTAATATTCTATATATATGTTACCATCACATATATTACTAGTTATAATTACGTTAATTTTTTGGGTATATACATATTTTTAAGGTTTCCCTTGAAATTTCATTCGTTGAGAAAACTTGATTAAAAAGGACTTATTTATTTCTTACACCATTTCAAGTATCACTCCAAAACAAAATTAAACCATACAAGGTTTTTAAACATTATAATTTTACTATGTAAACCCATTTTTATTTTATTTCTTATTTTAAAGAAATTAATGTTCTCTTTACCTTCTTTAAATACTCTTTACCCTTTTCCCTAAAACTTCACTTAAGGGGTACATTACCAATGTTGCCTCTCCATTATTTTTCTCATATTCACTTCACAAGTAAATAATTTTCCATGTACTATGCTTAATTTTTTCCTATGAACATCCATAATGAATTAATAACTTTATTCATTGATATCATTATGATATTCCATATGTTCGTGCTATAAATGATGATTATGTAACCCATTTATTTTCCAAGGTAATTCTTATATTTATGTGTTATGTTTTATTTCCCTTTGTATCACACATAGTCAGGTACATGTTATAATGGGTGAGATAATATAGTTCAAAAATTCAATGGGAAATGTTTATATATCATGGGATGAGATTTATGGGGTTGGAGAGCAATCATAATCCATAATGAGGCTATTTCCACCCCGTTATGTTATCTTTGTAGTGAGACTTGACTTATACTTATATAATTTTTTATATTTTTATCACATTCTTATGATTTCGTGATATTATGAATCCATCTTCTTAATGTCACTATTTAATATTATTTTTCATGATCCTTGACATTTATTATATTTATTTATTCGATTTTAATTATATGTTATGTTTCATTGTCATGCTAATTCCTTTATTGTTATTTATTGGTCGCTACTTTTTTATATATTCCATAGGTTATCTTATACAGTTTTATAATATCAAAGGGTTCTATGATCACATTGTGGATACTATAATAAATAATTTTTATTTTTTCATGTTGATGTTTTATATACCTAGTGTTTTAAAAACACTAGGCCTCCTAATCCTTGGGTTATATTTATTTGATATTTATGTCAAAAATCTTATAATAATAAATGTAAGAGGTTTGGTTCTTTATAGTTGGTAGTAGAGAAAAGGTATAGTTATTTTTGGGAATTAAGACAAGAATATATTAGTAAAAATACTAGGTATAAGTCTAATTATTGGAAAACATCCTAAAATTTTGGTAAAGTGTAGAGCGAGTGGTTTCCAAGAAATGAAACACATGTATGGATACTATAAGTGGATGTGGATCTGAAACAGCTGTATCTAGGTGTATTATACCCAAAATAGATCATTGGTTATGGACTGAACCTATACCCAGTACATGAAAAGTAAGCCTTATTACACATCTTGTTTGACACTCTCAGGGGATATGCTTTGGTAAATTCACAAACTTTTTAAAAACCAATATGAGGACCGGAATAGATTGTTGTGTTAGAAAACCTAATTGAAAAATTACCATGGATAACCTAGATTTAAACCCAATGTCTCATAAACTAATATATACATTTAATTTATAATTTATTACTTATAAGTTCATAGTTTCTCAGTTTACAATTTTATTAGCTAAACTATTCTCATACATAATTTTTTTTATTATAGGTGATAGTGGGAAATATGAGGAATCATTCCAAAAACCAATGAAATGATAAATGTGATGATTTCCCTAATGATATTTTTAACCTTATGTTAATGGATCCAAGAATATCACGTAATTACTAGCTCAACTGAATCTAGTTATGAATGATAATTTGAGTAATGTGGAATAACCTACTTTTAATAAGAATGTGAAAGTTTTTGTTGAGTCCTTTATAAGATAAAGGCCTCCTATATTTAGTTAGTCATCTAGAATCCCCCCCCCCATCAATGAATAATGTATTAACTCCATTGGGAATATATTTTTTGTCCACCAATGCTCTAAACAAGTGAAATTCATACTGTTCTTTCATCACATGGAAAGATAAGTTCATATTATGTGGAAACTGATCATGAAAATGAATCCCAAGTAGGAAATTAAATCCATATAATATTACGGATTTAACAAAATATTTTTCAATAAATGTTTTCCTTAAAATATCCATCTTAAATGGAGATGTATTTACTAATAATGAAGAAAAATAAATATGATTCTATCAAATATTATGAGGAAAACTTCACAAGGATTACATGGTGCACCTCTATATTTTTTATTGATACTGTAGGTAAGATTTATAATATATTTAGTTGATTAAATATGAGTTTAAAAAAATATTTGGAAATTAAAGAATTTGATAGCTAGGAATAGATTATCTATTATTCCCTTAAGGTCAAGAAGGATATTAGTGATTCTCAGTGGTCTCAAGGGAATGGATATAAAATATAAGAAATGGATTTTAATTTGGAAGGATCATTGGATAATTACCATGGAAGAAAAAATTACAATTTCCTATATGTCAAAAGTGTGTGAATAAGTATCCTAGAAACTATATTAAGAGAATGGGGAGATGTGTCAAGTGTGAAAAAAAGGGGAATCGTGTTAATTGATGATGAAGGGAGATGAAGAATCCCACTAATTCAATGGAAGAAAACAAGTTTCTTATCAACATTCATTTTATAGTCTAGTATTTCAACTACAATAAAAGCAACATTATTCAATACAATTCCCTAAAATAAGGGTTGTTGGAGATAATTATTGACAGTAACCTCTAAGCCCTAGAGAGAAAGGAACTGCATATGATATCACTAGTACTAAGGTGTGCCCTGATAATGATATGGGGATAGGTACACTAGTTATTCATTCAATAATTGAGAATGCATTATTTGATTCTAGTTCTATTAATTCTTTGATATCATGCAAGTTTAGTTGAACTATTAAAAGTTTCCTCAAACCATTGATTTTGAGTCATTCGTGAGAATTTAAAATGGGGAAATTATTTGATCCTATGTATATAACTCCTTCCCAGTCAATTTTTGTGGACTAAACCTCCTAGAAAATATTTTCATACATCCTCTACTGAAATTTGATGTCATTTTAGGAATGGATTAGTTTTCCTTATATAAATCTAGAATTAAATTTCTAGAGAGGTAAATCACTCTCAATACCTTGAATCGTCCTCATATTTTTTATAAGTTTAAGGGGGAGGATGAACCTCCTTTGGAATCATAATATTATACATTGATATTATTACTTTATGAGGAAGCCTTTCTAGCTCAAATATTGAGATAAAGGGGAGAATTATACTATAAGAGATTCCCATTGTGAGGGAATATAATGATGTATTCCCTGAAGAGTTGACTAGTCTTACTCCTAAATGAGAGGTTGAATTCTTAGTTGAACTTATACATAAATCTTTGTCCATATCAAAAAAATCCCTATAGAATGGACAATATAGAGTTGGAAGAACTAAGGAAACAATTACAAAAGAATCTGGACAATAATTTTATATACCTAAGATCTTCAAAATGGAGTGTGTCGGTCCTCTTCATCACAAAGAAAGATGTTTTAATGTGCTTATACATTAATTATCACAAACTCATAAAAATCATGACAAAAAAATTATCATCTACCATAGATTAATGACTTGTTCGATGAGTATTATGGGAGTCATTACTTCTCTAAGGTGGGCCTCTGGTTGGAATATCACCAATGAAAGGTGAGGAAGTAAGATATTCCGGATACTACCTTTTAAACAAGGTATCACCACTATGATATCTATTGATACTCTTCAGAGTCACTAATACTATCACGACCTGACCCACTGAGGCCCACCTGGCAAGTGTAAATCCAAGTGTGACAACCCCAAGCCTACCAATAATAGGCTAGGGGCTAGTGGCAAGTTCCATTATTATTTTTAATAGGGGTCCTTATCCTAATGTACATGTACGCACACACACATCCTTATCCATGAAAAAGTAAATAAGAATAATAAAAGAATATAATATCTAGATAATAACTATTCATGAAAACCCTATTTGAAATATATTGAAGTATCAAAAAATAAACTAAAGAGTAAAGGGGGAAAATATACACCTAACTAAAAACAGATTTCCAACCTGACAACAACTGTAAAAAGGAAAGCTAAAGTGATATTGGCCCCTTATCTTAATGCATAACCATCGAACGTAGTCAATAGACCCAAATACTACTAATATCTATTGATCTCACCTACAATATATTTTTCATCTTTATGTAGAATGAAATTTGTGGTAAAATATTATATAGGGGTGAGTATATACTTGCCCAATTGGACACACTAAAAACCAAAAATGTAGAAATACAAACATACAAAAATAGTTATCTCAACCCATAGAAAGGGGGAATCAAAACTCTATATATATATATATGATCATAAAGAAACCTGGATGAGAGAGAAAGCTGATATCTATCTTTACATACCAGTTAAGTATGATGATTCTACCTATAGCTCTGAAGGTCTATCTCTAATGCCCAGCATCACATGCAACCTCGCAAGAACTTGTATAGAGGGGCCCACACCTCAACAATGTGCTCCACATCCGAGGGAGCCACAACTGACCCCCTCCCAAACAGAACCCAAAAATGGGGGAGTTACCCTCCATAAATAGAGGACCTAAACCCTGATATAGTGTGTGATAGTACTAACTCTAACTATGTAAAGAGTGTGATGAACTTGTTCCCTATTGTGATAGGGGAGTACTGACCCAGGAATCTCTCTAATAATTCTATTTGATTACTACCATATCTCAAGCATCACCAGAAGAAGTTTCACACTTGGTACACCACAAATCTTATCTCATATACTGAATTAAAGGATAATATCACATTGTATGTATAAAAACGCTTGTGATGGGCTACTTATGGTCCAAAATAAAATTCCTAAAGAAGTTGATACATAAAATATAATTTCCTAGGATAAGTACATGATATAAATATAGGTTCATAAGGAATGTGACCTTGACTCATTTCTTAGGTGTGTTCTCCCCTAGACACATCTTGGGAATCCATTTCACACTACACTCTAGGAACAGGTGCAACATGATGTGTTTTGGGCCCCCGGGGCATGCCCATGTCCTACTGACCCATGGTTGTGTACACTGGTCATGACCATGTACCTTGGTCATTTCTGAGTACACGGTCATTCCCATGTGTTTGGATGTGTACATCCCCATGTACTCCTAGGGGTAAACGTCGACATTCTATCACTAGGTCACATGATGTGTATGGGACATACATAGTGTGTGATGTTTATCTCCACCTAAAACGCTAATCTCCATAGTTAGGGGACTACACAGCTTATGTTCCTCTGGGATATATGACATATAGTCGTGAAATTTGAATAAAGTGAATAATTATTCACACATCTCACATACATCACCACCAGTGCTTATTCTCCCTAAAATCGGGCTAGGGGTTTTGAATCTGGGGAAATCCACACTTGAAGTGTTGTTGGTGGCCAGATTCTGGTAACTCGAACCTCATGCGGCTTCATCTATCACACCTAATCACTCCCATGGATAAGAATCCAAGAATTATAATCTCATCCAGGTCATCATCACCCACAATATACATCTCACCATGATTCATCCCCAAATCATTGATCTCTACATAATTCAGGAAACCACCATGAGTCTAGTGGTTCGATCATGATCAACCTCACCTCATCAATTTTGAACCACAACGCCATGGGCCAATGGTAAGGACCGTCAAGAAAGGTGGGGATAAATGGACATAAACAAAGGTGAAACCATAATTGGATAATGCGATCAGGGAAAAGAATCATTAGACGGAAAAAATATGGGTCATGTAAGGATCAACATATAAAAAATGATAATTGGGATTTAAAAGGATTAAACCAGTTCATACGATTCATGGAGTTGATGATGAATTACTAATATGACCCAAAATCCATGTTCAAGAAGAAAAAAGGGTGGAAACAATAAAATAACAAGCCCTACCTCAATTATAGATCGACTATTGGTGATGAACATATTCCCCAATAATGATGAAGGTACGGTTAGTTTTTTGTTTTCCTCTTGATTCACCTCGATCTGATCTTCAATCCAAGTCCTTAGGTTTTCTAATTCCAACAAAGAATAATCCTCCTCTCAAATCCTTCCAGTGTTATGTGGATAACCATGGAGATTTTCAATAGAAAGATATTTAGAGATGTAATTGGTTTTAGCATTTTTTTTTAAAAAAAATATTTATTTCTTTAAACGCACCAACCAATGGTCACATCCCATGGAACATCCAATGTCGACCAACATTATGTTGCACCTAGGTTAATCCCCATATTTCATAATCAATTATAGTCTCAGATTTCCAATATGATGCCTCAGACAATAGGAAACCAATTTTTACTAAAACAATGTGCATGTGTGATTTAAAAATATTTAAATATTTTAAAAAAATTAATTTTTAGGGTCTCAAGAAAACTAAACACCACACCAACTCCAAGGATAAATATAGATATATCTATAGAAATATTCAAAGTACAATTCCAAAAAATTAGAGTCATTACATTCTCCCATAATTTAATGATTTTCACCCAAAAAGAAAAATCTATATAAAAGGGTGGTTTTATTAAGCTTGCATCTAGATCTGATTCTCTCTAGAGATCTCTTGAACACTCCCACAATACCACAACACATGGATTAAAGGGATTTCCCATTCATGTAGGATCCTCTCCTGCTGATCCTCCATCACCCCTGGGTACTCTACAAAGGGGGTTTATGCTTGATGTCTAGGTCACCTTAGTCATTAATGGGCATCATAACATTCAAGTAACTCCTTATCTATTCCACATGGAAGATTCTATATACTGGGTAAAGCTGTGGGGGTAAGGCTAAAAGAAAAGAAATATTTCTAACCCTCCACAGGATCTTGAATAGTTCGATGAACCTTAGCCAAACCTCTACAATACTTATCATGGGGAGACCCTAATGAAAACATGTTCTTCATACTCTAACTCCAAGTGATTATGATTTGGATATCCATAATATTTATATCTTCTCTGGGTTGTCCTCACATGCTCGAGGTTCACCTAAACCTTCTATATCCTCTCCTACACAATCTATAAACCAATGGGAGATATATCACCAATTTCATTCTATTATAAGGGTGACTTGGAGGGTATCCCATACAGGGCCTTGAAATTTTCCATGTTGAAAGTAGAGTGATAGATATAATTATAAGGAAAATCTACCAATGAAAAGTAATCCTCATAGCTCCAACTAAAGTCCATCACGTGGGTCCTCAGCATATCCTCGAACACCTAGATAGTCCACTTTATTTGCCTATCCATATAGGGGTGAAATTCCAAACTCATCCTCAAATGAGTCTAGAATTCCTCCTAAAATACACTCCATATATATAATTTTAATTGATTATCATGGTTAGAGATGATCATAGATAGTACCCCATGAAGAAGGATGGTCTCTCACATATACAACTACCCAAAACTCTCAACTAAACTCTGCTCTTAGATGGAATGAAAGTGCTCCGACTTTGTAACTATGTCAATAATCACCCATATGAAATCATAACCTCTCATTATCCTTGAAATACCTATCAAAAAATCCAAGGATATGTCATCCCATTAAATCTTTTGGATATTAAGAGCCTATGTCAATGCTACTGAAACCTAATGCACAGCCATTACCTGTTGACAGGTGAGACACTGAGAGACGAACTAGGCATCTTTCTACCTCATGAAAATGCACCAAAATTGATGTTTAAGTTCCATATACACCTTTTCCACACCAGTATGTACATACAAAGGGGATGTATGAAACTCCCTTGTCACTTTCTCTCGCAATGTGACTGAAACAACTACCCATCCCTAAAAAGGAGGATATTCTACACTCATTCATAAAATCCATCTTTTTCTTCTCTTAATAATATCTATTCATGTATAATCTCATAGTCAATTTTTCCAAACTAAGCCAATCTCACATGCAGAAGAAGCAATGGAGTCACCACCATCGACTAAAGAAAAACTACACCCTTATTCTTTATCATGGTCAAAACCACTAATACCAATAACTCATTTAACTTTGATATAGTAAGTCTTTTCTACCACCAAAAAACTTATCACAATTGGAGTGCCCTTAAATTCCATAGGCCTTTATATGTGCTATAAAGTTTTTAATAAATGGACCCTTTATGAGTTTTAAAAAATCTTATGATAAAGGCCACTTTTATCAGTGCTTTTATTCAGCACTGATAAAAGGGTCCTTTATCAGTAATTTTTTAGTGGTTATAAAGGGTCCCTTTATCATCTCTTTTCCTATCACTGATAAATCATACCCTTATTGCTTATTTCTATAGCATTGATAAAGTAGAATAATGTTTCAGTGTGATTTTAAAATTACTGCATGCTTTAATTGAAAAAATATGGAGAAAAGAGAAAATATAGGGATAGAAAAAATAATTTATTTAAAATAAAATTTCTAACATAAATACAAAAAAACACTATATTATAATCATTTTAAACATTTCTCTATACATTTTCATGAGTAAGTACAATTTATTATAGATATTCAAAAACATCAATGTTCATTTATCTTTATCCCTTGACCCTCGGGCATGCTTTTAGATTTCGAACAAACCTCCCAAGATCAAGAAAAATAATGAACCTTTATAAAAAACAATTCTTATATTAATAAAACGATAAATAAATAAATTGAATTCAAAGTGTAAATTTGAAACTCAAAAAATATACTTTGATTCATACTAGGAACATCATTCACCGTCCTGAGTTTCAGTTTATACTTACACATCACACCATTTCTTTTTGTTCTCAAAATCAGGTTCTCCTGAATTGGATCACATCTGTGGTAATAAAAAACTCACTATAGATGTTAACCAATTCAAGAGACCTTGATTTTTTAGAACAATACTTCAACTATAACACTATTTATTGTTCGTCATCAAGCATTAACTCTGGGAAAAATAACTAAATAAGTTTCATATAAAATAGATTAGTGAATTAATAAATCAATAGCAGATGCAATGATGATAAAAAAAAATTGAGCTTGTTAGGATCAGTTTTTCCTATGTGATGCATGTTTTAGACTAAAATGAAACTTATATATTGGAAACACATACTTAAAGTCATACAGTCCACATCATGCATTGGATTGACAAGCGGTCAATTTCTACATGTCAAAAAAATTATGGATCATTTCCCTAATGTTTGAAAACAATCCATGCTTTTTTTCTTGGTTTTGGTGAGTGATGTGTGTTTTAAACTAAAATGAAATATTTATATTGAAAACATACACTTTGATTCATATCGGTCACATTGTGTGTCAGATTAATGTGTGGGGAATTCTTACATGTCAAAAATTAATTGTGAATCATTTTCCTAAAGTTTTAAAATAATCTAAGTTTTTTTGCTTAGTTTTGGTCAATTTATTTGTTGTTGAACTAAAATGACACTTTTATATTAAAAACACATACTAAGATCCATATCAACCACATCGTGTGTCAGATTAGAATGTGGTCAATTCCTATATTTGAAAAATTAATTATGGATCATTTTCCTAATGTTTGAAAACAATTAGATCTTATTGGGATCATTTTTTCTATGGGATACATGTTTTAAAAAAATTAACTTCTATATTGAAAACATGCACTTCAAGTCATACTAACCACATCATATATCATATTGAAATTTGGATAATTTATACACATCAAAAATTAATTATCAATCATTTTCTAAAAGTTTGAAAACAATTTGACCACTTTGTCTCAGTTTTGTATAGTGATGTGTGTTTTAAAAGGAAATGAAACCTTTATATTGAAAACATACACTTCAAGTCATATTGGTCACACCGTTTGTCAGATTAATTTATAGTCAATTATTATACATCAAAAATGAATCATGGACTGTTGTCCTAAAGTTGTAAAACAATCTGATCATGTTTTCTTAGTTTTGGTTATTTTTTGTGTTTAAACTGAAATGACACTTTTATCTTGAAAACACTTAATATAAGTCATAATAACCACATCATGTGTTTTATTAAAATGAGTTCAATTAATATACATGAAAAATTATTTATGGATTATTTTCCTAAATCTTGAAAACAATATGAGCTTGTTTTTCTGATTTTGGCTATGTATCATGTGTTTTAAACTGAATGGTACGTAAAAATTGAAACCACTCACTTGAAGTCATACTAGCCACATCAGGTGTCATATTGACATGTGGTCGATTCCTATATCTTAAAAATGATTTATTAATCATTTTCCTAAATTTTGAAAACAATCTATTATCGTTTTCTTAGTTTCGTCTAGTGTTGTGCATTTTAAAATAAATGACACCTTTATATTGAAAACACATACTTCAATTCATATAAATCACATCAGGTGTCGGATTGATGTGTGGTCAATTTATAAACATAAAAAATAAATTATGGACCTTTTTAATAATGTTTAAAAATAATCTAATCTCATTTTCTCGGTTTTGGGTATTGTATGTGTGTTTTAAACTAAAATGACACTTTTATATTGAAAACGTGTAAATCATGTAATATTGACCACATTGTATGTTAGATTGGAATCCATTCAATTCCTACACATGAAAAATAAATTATGGCACATTTTCCTAATGATTGAAAACAATATGATCTCATTTTTTGTTTTGGTGATATTAAATGCATTTTAAACTAAAATGGAACTTTTTTATTAAAAACACATACTTTGAGTCATACCAAACACATCAGGTGTCATATGGATGTGTGGTTGATTCCTCCACATCAAAAATGAATTATAGATCATTTTACTAAAGTATAAAAACAATACAAGATCGTTTTCATGTTTTTGGGATAGTTACATGTGTTTTAATCTAAAATAACACCTTTATATTGAAAACACAAACTTTGAATCATATCAATCACATCATGTTTTGGATTGATGTGTGGTCAGTTTTTAAACATAAAAAATAAATTATGAACCAATTAAATAAATTTTGAAAATAATCTGATCTCGTTTGATTAGTTTTGGATTTTTGATGTGTGTTTTAAACTAAAATGACATGTTTATATTAAAAGCACGTACTTTGAGTCATACTAAATACATAATATGTCATATTGGAATGTGGATAATTCCTACATGTGAAAAATGAATTATGTATCATTTTCATAAATTTTAAAAATAATGTTATCATGTTTTCTGGATTTTGGTGATGTGACATGCATTTTAAACAAAAATGACACTTCTTTATTGAAAGAATTCACTTCGAGTCAAACTGACAACATTGACTGTCATATTGATGTGTTGTCAATTACTATTCATCACAAATGAATTTTCATTAGTTTTCCTAAAATTTGATAACAATCTGAGCTCATTTTCTTGGATTTGGCTAGTGATGTGTGTTTTAAACTAAAGTGACACATTTATATTGAAAACATGCACTTCAAGTCATATCGGTCACATCGTGTTTCAAAATGTTTTTTGGTTGGTTTATACATGTCACAAATGAATTATAGATTTATTTACTAATGTTTGAAGACAAACCAAGCTCTTTCTCTTGATTTTGGCTATTTGATGTGTTTTTTAGACTAAAATAACACTTTTATATTGAAAACACAAATTTTAAGATGCATCAACCACATCATTTATTGAAATGGAATATGATCAATTCATACATGTGACAAATAAATTAAGGATCATTTTCCTAAAGTTTTAAAATAATCTAAGATCATTTTATTGATTTTTGGAAATGTGACATGTCTTTTATAATAAAATGGAACTTCTTTATTAAAAATGTGCACTTTAATACATACCAACTACATCAGGTGTTGGATTGACATGCGGTTGATTTATTCATTTCATAAATGATTTATTGATCATTTTCCTAAATTTCGAAAAAAAATCTGAGCTCATTTTCTCAATTTTATCTATTTTATGTGTGTTTTATACTAAAATGACACTTTTTATTAAAAACAAGAACTTCAAGTAATACCAATCACATCGAGTGTCTGATTGATGTAAAGTCAATTCCTACATGCCATAAATGAATTATATACTGTTTTCCTAAGGTTTCAAAATAATTAGATCTTATTTTATTGATTTTGGCTATGTGATACATGTTTCAAAATGAAATGACACTTTTGTATTTAAAACATGAAATTTGAGTTATACCGGCCTCATCGTTTGTCAGATTGATGTGTGGTCAATTCATACATGTTGTAAATTACTTATGCATCATTTTCATAAAGTTTTAAAATGATATAAATTTTATTTCTTAGTTTTGAGCATGTGAAATATGTTTTGAACTAATGTGTAAATTTAACAAAATAAGTATTAGATAAAAATGATAAGAAAAATAACTAAAAATAGTATATAAAATGATGAGAAAATTAACGAAATAAGTAGTAGTAATTAAACTATTCACGATGTATGTGTACCTTCTAACACCATGTATTCTTCTCATTCATTTCTAGAAAAATTTATTCCCTCCATTATACTTATACTTGATATATAAATAATAAATAATATATAATTATTTATATATTAATGATTCATATACCAAATATATTTCTACAGTTATAGGCCATAGTATATCACAAAAATAATAAGTAATCACCAAAATTCAAAGTCAGAAAACATTCTCACACCATGTACTCATCCCACTCATCTATAAACAAATTTAATTCTTCTTTGAGTACGTAGATTATTGGAAATATTGGTAGTACTGAGAAAATATAGACAAAAAACTATTAATAAATATTTTTAATGAAATTTTAATTACATTTAAATTTTACTTTTTTGGGGATTCTAGCCTTTTGATGGTATATAACATTTTTTATAAATTTTCAAACATAATATCCATAATCATTTCTATTAGCTTGCTTCATACACTGCATAAACATTGACCAAAATAAGTAAATTTTTTTGAAATATGTATTGATATTTAAAATTTCTATATATACAATAATCTATTTCTATTTTAATAAATTCATAGGATTCTTATGCTCAGTGACTGGCCTCATAACATGATTTAGATTATATTTATAGATCACCCTATCATAAAAAAATCTGATTAAAACACAAACTGAAACATGTAACTCAATGTATATTTACAAAAGGTTTATTACAGTGCATTAAAAATTCAAAATACACATAATGTGTCATTGGTTTGATGAAAATTCATATATTGGATCCAGAAAATAAATATTTGGGGTATCCAAATTGATTTCTATCAGTGACCAATTATTCTTAAAAAACAACATAAAGTAAATAATGAATAAAATAAAAATATGTTTTATATGATTAGATTATTGAGTTTTACCCATTAATTATAGTAATCAACAAGAGTCTATCACCTTTTATTTTCTTCTCAAATTACATGGTTATATCATATTTTTTCTTATATATTTCTTCCAAGCCCAAAGAAATTTTTTCCATAGAAAAGATACAGGGATTAATGAATCCAAATTGTTCTTCATAGGTTTTTCCCATAATATAGTGGTAATATAAACACCTATAAAAAATATGAAAAGCTATTAACTTTAATGAATATATTAGATCATGTTTTGGATACATGGATTATGAAAATGTACATTATGTATGTATTCACAACTTAGAATCCCAACCATTCAAACTTTGGAACATCATTTATACTCTTGATACCAACCACATATGTAATGACATATCAAAATATTTATTTTTCATATTGAATATAAAATGAATCTCAATCGTTGAATGTGGTCTCTTCATGAACATGTAATGTTAATATATTATAAAGTGGAACTTATAGGGAGAAGGTAATCTTATAAGGTCCTTTTGTTTTCTTGGTTGATTCACTATATTGTCTTGATCTAACACTTTTTCCCCATCATTTTGTCCACATTTAATACCATACCTCACTTCATACCTTTGTTCATGAACTATTACAGGTTTTTCATTTTCAAAAAATGATTAATGACATACCTCATGTATATTTATAAGATTATGCATTCATAGTATGAAAGTTCTAATAGAATCATTGAAAATTATAATATCTGGATCATTAAGTAGAATAGGAAACTCAGTTCTCTAATCTTGAGCTACTTCAATCCCCACTCTCATGTGATATTTTAGCAATTCTTTATTATGTAGAATGTATCTCAAGATAGTATACAATATACCAGTTATAAAAAGGTGGTGTATGGATGTTGATAGGTAGAAATCAAATACAGCTTTACCATGTATAGTTTTAGTAATATAAAGTTATAGAAAGTTTTTTTATTCACATTTATGAGAAAAATTAATGAAAAAAATTGATTACCATGAGTAAGGTATGAGGTTCATGGGAATGGATAGACTCAAATATGGTGGGGTCATTTGGTTGTTCATGTGACGATCTTTGTTCCACTGGTAGTTTAATTTTTTCCTTTCACATATATTATTATAAAAAACCAGATTGAAAATAATATATTAAAGAGCATCTATTTTCACCTGAAATCCTTTCAACATGTGATATGTATCTTCTTGTGGTTTCTTATTCTTGAAATATGTTTGATGTGACACTCCAAAACCTATACCTATAATGCTTTCATATTGTTCTAGTTGTTTCAAAGCTACTAAAAGTAGTTTTTCTTCTGGTAAATTTGTTGTTGATTTTTCTTTTTAAACCATGTAAAAACATATGAACATAAGTTGTTTTTTTCATGTAATATATTTATAAAGAATAAATAATTACTATTATTTCATACTTAAAACTATTTCCCATAATTATTTTTTATTTTCAATAACAATTTTACCCTCTTTATTTATGTGGGCCTCCTTCCTATAACATGGTGTGGGATGGAAGTGGCTTCATATTTTGATTCATCAATCTTCATATAAACTAAGGAACATATATTGTTTCATATCACATAAAAATTTTATTTCATATTAAAAATACATATCATTTTCTTCTCTATTTTAGTGTACCACATTCTTGATTTGCAATAGGGGTACATTGGTTTTGATGCACGTTGTTTATTTTCAACACTCCTTTACTATTTAGTAAATTAACAATTTTGAATCAAATTTTATAAAATAAATAATTGAAAATAATATATTATCGACTATAATTCACCAAAAATTATTTATCAACATAATGATTAATTAAAAAATTCCATTATTCCTACTTTATAATGTGTTCAAAAGTAACTAGTGGGTAAGGATTTACTTTCTCTTCGATAACCATAAAATAAAACTTGATAAGAAGTGTCTGAAAGCCTTTATGGGATTTTCTAATTTCCATTAATACATATTAATTATGGAAATTATCCTAAATAAAAAAAATCTAGAAGGGATTGTGAAAAGTAAATCATTATTTAATTATATAATTTTGTAAGAAAATATAAAAAATATATCATAACATTACCTTAATATCCTCTCTTAGGGTTTCCTTCATTATAGGACAGACATGGAACCATGAATATATATAAATTGGTATATTTATTCTCATTGTGACCCCAAAATAAATTATAAAAATTGAATTTATGGGGTCAACAGGTTGGCCGCATTGATTCTAGACAACCTCAAATTTATACCCTTTCTTCTTACCTTGATAGTTTTAGTTAACATGATGATGTTATGTTGTTCTTGTTTTTTCATCAAAATGTTGTTGAACCAATAATAATCTCATGGTTTCATCATCAACTTCAAATTCTTACCTAATATTGGTAACATCATCATGTTAAAAATTCATTGTCAACAAGAGTAGTCAAAATTTTAATTTATATTATGTTAATATAGTATAGAGCATATAATATTATGAGGAAAATATAGTATATTAAAAAAACATTAAACTAATCATTTAACTCTCTTTATTTTCTTTAAAGGTTGAATGGATTTGTACCCTCTATCTATAATAAAAACTCCCTTTTTGTGGTCCCATCTAACCTATAATGAATTTTCTAAATTGGGACCACTATGAAATGATTGTGATCACTTAATGAAAGCATCGTCCTCAATTGAATTTCCATCTAACCCCATAGTTGTTTTAGTCACCAGTAAGGAAATTGACCAATTCTTTTTTACTGGATTTGAGACATAAAATACATTCACTTCTTATGATTCCATTATGAACTACTCATCATTATACCCTTCCATAATAAAATTCACCTTCACAATGCTCATTTCATCAACTTTCACTACACTCTTGTAGTCAATAAATTTGCAATCGAAAATAGACACTTATAATATTATATATTCTAACTCATCTATCTATTTTTTGATGGAAAAATATGATATATATTCATAAATTAGATTTATATCCTTGGAACTAGATATGTTCATCGCTTCCACCACAATAGTAACTCCATTATTTTTCATTGTACAGCAGTCATCATGTTATTTTTTATTGAACATATAACCATTAATTAAAACCATAATTTAAGATATAACATTTTTATTTCATGCCTTTGATATCTATTGAATTAATTTAACAATTGAATTTATATTTTTAGATAAATCCTTATAAATATATTCTCATAACCACCCTATAAACAGTTGATTTTGTGTATTTAATACTCATCCTTTAGTCCTTGATGGATTTAAGTGTTTAAGAATTTATATATGGTATTTAATATATGGACCAAAAATTTCACTATTATGTAAAATGTATAGGTGGTTTTTCTCACTCTCTATGATAGTAATTGTAACAACATTTCTTCTAGAAATCCCTTCGCCCATAAGGTGTTCTCTATGATGAGACTTTGGAAGACCAATGTTATCAATATATGACAGGTAATCCATACAGAATTCAATAGATTCTCCAATAATATATCATTATATAATAAAAACTTTTGTATGACTTTGATTCATGACATACCCTTTCAAAATATTCATATATCATTCAATGGGGTACATCCATCTATAATTGATAGGACCACATAGTTTAACCTCTATGACCAAGTGAACCATCAAGTGGACCATTGTATTAAATAATTATGGTGAGAAGAACATATATAATTCAAATAATATCACTCAAACCTCCTTATTATTGATTGGAAACTTCATCAGTTCAATAACTTTACTGCATATGGATTGGAAAAAGAGACAAATTCTGGTTAATGTAAGTCATAAATTTTTAAAAAGAATGCAACGTAAAGTGATGGTCATCAAAATATGACTATAATATAATTTTTGTCCCAATAAATTCAAATTAGTCAATGACATAAAATTCATTATATTTTATGAATACACATCTCTAACGTTTACACCATTAAATAAAATGAAATATTGAAAATTTTCTTTTCATGATAGAGTGTAAGCTGTTGAAGGAAGAAAATTATTCCATTTTCCCTTCATCGGTGTTAACTCTTCCCTTATCCCCATGTCAATAGTATCCATCCAAGATTTGATTTTATATATTTTTAGTAAAATCTGTTGACATTCCAATAACACTATAAAATACTTTTTTATATGTGCATGAAATCAAGAAAATGTCTGACAAACAAACAGTTCCATTATGGTAATTTAATAAAAATTGATTTGATTTTCCAACCATATTTAATAAGGTTTTTTAAAAATAGTATACCAAAAATAATTTAAATTTCTTCTACTTTATTGAATAGTTGATCACCCATTATTGGGTATGATGTTGTACCTTTTTCGGTATTCCCATCAAATATTGTTGTCGAGGATTTGTATTTATGTCGTTGAGGTAAAACTTTCTGATATCCTAAAAACTTAGTCTTCAAGTAATGATTAAACTTAAATTATTGTGTGTTTTATTCACAAATGGTACACCCTAATATTACTTTAATGCTATATCATGAAAAATTTCCAAAGGTGGGAATGGAATTTATCATCTCATACAACATTGACCTCAATGTGAATTTTTCACTTCTATGAGCATCATACATTGAAACACATTCATCCCACATAAATTTTATAACTTCAATAAATGGATCCAAATAGACATCAATATAATTACGATGTATTTTTGGTTCATATATATGCAGAGAAAACATAATCTATTTGTGCTTCATGAATAACCATGCAGAAAAGTTATAATTTACCAGCATAATTGGTCATCTACTATAACTGATAATCTATACACCAAAAGGATATATCCAATCAATAGATAATTCAAGATGGAGGCTTCTCAACTTATTTTTAAATTTAGGATATGCATAATAAATTTTATTCCACTGAGGAGAGTTTGCTGGAGAGAATAGATTCACATATTTAATTCTTTTATATACATGTCATGTCAATTATCTCGTAGTTTCCAGACATCCATATAGTCTTTTAAATCATGGAATGATAAGAATTTACCATACAAATTTCAAATGAATTGATTCATATTTCTTGTATTGATTTGCACCACACTTTGGGAATTTTATGAGTGATTCATGGTCCTTGTGAAACAATATTAAATAATTTGGACAAGAATGTATTTTTTAGAGATCATACGCATTAAAAGTAGAATTATTTTAGTGTCATATATTTAATAAGGAATTTAATTTTCTTCAATTACCATATCATTAATGAGACCAATTAGTTATATAAAGGCAGTTTTTCTCCAACCACTACTAGATTTTAAATTAAATAACTTCAATAAAGCTAAAAATGTTGTGTATTTAGTATAACTGATATACAATTGTCTCTTAGCATAGTTATTTAACTTTTCAAACAACTTTTTAAAATTATGAAGTCCATATTTAATTTCAATTTTCATTTCTTCCATAAAATATTCATCATCATTTACATAGGTATTCATATCAAATGATCTAAAAAATATAGTATTACCCCAATCGGTGTGCACATTCATTTTTTTCCATGTTTAGTACAACATTTATATCTCTGATTAATTCTGTAACCAATCAAAAGTTCTTCCAACTCTTCCAAACTGATTTTTCTTGAATAAAAACAAAATAAACAAGGATAAAGTATTTGAGAAGGGTTGTATGCATGCTCTATTACAAAATTAATTTAATATTTAACTCTATATTCATATTATTTTGTCATTCTATTAGTTTGAATCCATTTTTTATTCATATTTATCCTATTAGATTCATAAAATTTTCATTTTTTATAAGAAATAAATAAATTACCATAATATATTCATAAAAAATGAGAAATTTATAGACAATTCTAATAAAGGGGAACCCAGAATTTGATTATTAATGGTTATGATTCCTCAAAAGTTATCATTTTACATAAGAGTTACATGAAAAGAAAAAACCTAGGTAAAATATGTGGTTGTTGGTCCAAGTTCTTGATGTGATGTTGTGTGGGACAAAAAGGTGGTAATAAATATGTTAGAAAATAGATTTTAGTTATTATTGGATGGTAGTATACCCTTGGAAAGTCTTGTTCTTTCTTTTTATTTAATTGTGACCCGGCTTTATAAATTTGTGTAAAAATATCTTTCCTCGGAACATACAAGGACATGTAATGATCGTATTGTGAAATAGGATCAACGATCTTGAAATTTTATGAAACTAATGGATGAAACTATTATTGATGACATAAGTGAAGTTAGATTCAATGTTACTCTCGTTTTCTCTAGATTATTCTAGATGATGTATTATAGGAATACCAACAGAAAAAAAGTTACTATAACCCACTAATGAACACCAATTTCAAAAATAGTAGAGTTATCAATCATAGTTATATTTTACATATCCTGAAATATAATTTTCCTTACAAATTCCACAAATACTTTGCAATAATAAATATTACAAAAAAATCAATTAGCATGTATTTCACATTATTGAGATCCAAAACATTTTGATTCCACCTCTAACAATAAAATAGATCACTATAAGCTATCTCCCATGTCTAGTAATCAAAACCTTCATAGGTATATAAAAAAAGAGTATACTCATTCTTAATAAAATTTATAGCACATATATGGTTAGGGGATATTTTAATAAAGTTTATAAAATTATTCCACTATTTTCTAATCATGTACATGTCTCAGTTAAATTTATTGTAAATTATAAATTTCTATAGGTGATACTCAAATCATTCATAATGAAACATAATAGATCAAAATATTATTATTATTATATACATGGCTTAGTAAAAATAAATTATGTTATAAATAAGAAGATGAAACTTATATATACCCACACACCTCAAACCATGACTAAATTTTTCCTTGTACACCCCTCATATTTAAGGTAACTTGAAAAGAAAATGAATCTGAAAAATAATTTTCTCAACACCTATATTAACCAAGGAAAACACACAACACATTCAATCATAGGAGACCTGTTATAATACAAAAAGAAATAGACCACTTTAAAACACCTTGAAACCCCCCTAGGAATTAACAAGTCCATTATATAACTATTTACCAGAATATAAGGTGAAAATAGATTGAATCAATGAAATGATTTTGTGTCCTCACATAACGGGAAAACCCCATACCCTTTCAAATCTATTTGAACATGACATAAACCTTATAGTATAATATCATAAATTTTATACCTCAAACCTTATATATTAACATGATCATATCTTAAAGACCTAAATTAAAACACCTGTTAAACCCCTCTAAGAAACCCATTTAATATTTATCTAAAATAATATATAATCTTAATCAAAACCGTGTTTTATATTTAAAACAACATATTGTTATTTTTAACTCTAAAAAATTAATTTAATGTTTATTTTCAAAAAAATGACTATTTAACCATTTAATTAGGTAATCTCTTCATAAATAAATTTTAAAAAATCCTTGACAATTAATATCCATTTTCAAACCCAATCCACAAATTCCACTACAAAACCATTTCATATAAATATCTATAAAATAAAAAAAAATTATTACCAACCAATTTTTGAATTTCAAAACCCTTAAAATCCATTCTTCCTTTTAAATTATTTTCAAAATCAATATTAAAAACCTATATTGAGTATTGAATATAGATAAGAAAACCAAAATTTTAAAAAAGTATAAAATCTACCATTTACCTTCAAATAATACCTATTTTAAAAATCCCTAGTGATTAAAAACAATTATAAAAGAATAAATGAAGTGAATAATGGGATAATTAAGTGAATATGAAATATCATGGACGTTTATGAATAATAAGATCCTGGTAGTAAACATCCATGAGTTTATAGGTATAAATGAATCTTTTCTTTTACCTATCTAACAATATTAAGTAATGGAATAACAATTTTTCCATGTAGAGCTCACTTTGGGAGAGTAGAGATCATTTAAAAGACAATAATGTCTATGCTGGCAGAGACCAAGTGGAGAATAAAATAATCCTATCAGATATGCATCCATATTAGAATATTATAGGTATAATATATGCCATGAAAAGTGATTTTTGGTTTTAAAATAACATATTTAATATAGAAGAAGATGAAGAAAGGGGATAATATGGCCCACTATGGGATTCTAAATGAAGAAATCCTATAGCCAAGAGTGTAGAATCATGTTGACCTAGAGAAGAGAAAACATAGAGGGAACCTAAGCTAGAGGATATAAAATTATATTTAAATTTTCCATCCAATTACCTCCATATATATTAATTATCCTTCTTCTATATTTCCTTATTTTATTATTTTATTTTTGGTGTCTCTAAGGGTACATTACAATGATAGTGTCAGAATTTATATCCTAATTAATTTTCATCCATTTCAATTTCAATGAGTTTGTTTGACTATGATTCTTTCTTTTTCACCAAATATTTCTTCAATACATATTTAGGGTAGATTATCCTAGAGGATTGAGTGGTAGAATGAAAGTATATTCTTACCCCAATCACTAATGATTAGTTAGAAATAGTTTATATAGATTGTTGTAGAAGAGTGACAACCCAAACCTATGTGTATTGGACAACCCAAAAACATGATCAATATCTAAAGAAAGTAGGAGCACATAAAAATTCTAAGAGAGGACATCATGCTTATATATAAGGTATATTGGAAACCTCGAGGGTAGTTGTGGACAAATTAGGAAGTCCATGGGTTATCTTGAGAGGGAAATATTTGGAATGCAGTAGTAGCTTCTAACTACACTATCATAAATAGTTAGTGATTTTTAGGTAGACCAATTGAGCACATTTCACCTATATAAGTAATCCACCATAGAAAATTTAAACATCTTGAGTGTCTAACTATGCTAAGAAACTCTTCATTGCTTCCCTTTTTATCGATTTGGAATTATTTATTTATTACTTTTCTATAAATTCTCACTCAAAGTCATGTGCGATGAAAACCTTTCTTAATAGAGGAATGGCATTGTTTTAAACTTGTAGAATGCTATAATGATCCATGTTCTCTTAAAAGGAAATCATTAAGAACATTTAGGAACTATTTGTTAGTGATAGGTTCTAAGTGCCATTTTTTTTGAAAGAAAATATAATTCAAATAATAAAAATTTATAAAAAATATAAAACATAAAAACATAAAAAAAACTAAATTTAATATTTTCCCTATTTTTACATGCTTATTATTCATTTTTTATATAAGAACCAGCTAGAATAAAACTCCTTATTTTAAGGTTTTCACTGGAATAAAAACCTGAGGTCATATCTAACCATACAACTTTCTACTTCAGTATCTAAATTTTTTAATAACTTAATTCCATAATATTGGTTTAAATTTAAAAAGGATAGTAATATCTTATGTTAGGTGGGTGTGATCAGATTTTTTCTAGAAGAAAATTCTACACAAACTTCCCAAAAAAGGAAAAAAAATAGAAGGTGAAGTCTTGTTACGTTGTTCGGCTAGGAGTGGAAGATGGGGAAAGGGTGATCACCGGAGGGAAACTTTGCGACAGTGGGTGGTCAGCCCCGGCTGATAATAGAGAGGTGAGGCGGTAGAAAGAAATAAATCAATCACAAGAGAATATAGTGTTGTTTGGAATGGGTATGCACAAGAGAGGAGACCGATGACACTAATAAATGAGAGTGGAGGAGAAATAATAATATGCCTTCAATTTGAGTGAGTTAATTCATCAGAGAGAAGGTTGAGGGGGAGTAGCAGTAGAGATGAACTTCTACGAGAGCTTGAACTGAATGAGGTAAATATGTTTGGTTAGGGTTCTATTTAAAATAACACGAAGGGATTAATCAGTGATAAAAAATTGCTCATAAAGGGTATTTTTATCAAAGTTAAAAAACCACTCATAAAGACCTACATAATTAATTTTAATAATATAATTAATATAATTAAAATTTTTAAATGTATATAATTATAAATAAATAAATAAATAAGTATAAATGTATATAATAATAAATATATTAAAATAATTATAAATATGTATTTATAAATATAATTATAGATATATAATTATAATTATAATTATAATTATATATATTTTTAAAAATATTTATAAATATTTATATATAATTATAAATATATTCATATAATTATATATAATTATATAATTATATATATATAGTGAATATATATAAATATAATTTTAATTATAGTAAATATATTCATTATTTAAATATATTTATTATAATTTTATAATTATTTAAGTATATAACTAATTATTTATAATTTTATTAATAATTTTTTAAAAAAATATATTTATTTATTTATAATTATAAATATATAATTTTATAAATATAGTAAATATACATTTATAAATATATTTATTTATAAATAATTATTTTTAAAATTATTTTTAACATTATTAACAAATATATAATCTCAAATTCATGAATATTAAAAATCAGGGAAATTAGATAATTAAAAATTAGTAGACTTTAAAAATATTAAAAAATGGATAAGTTTTATTAATAATAAAAATTATTAAAAAATAAAATATGGATATATATTGAAATGAATATTAAAATATAGTTAATCAATATTATAAAATGATTAAATTCAAAAAAAATTAAAAAAAATATCAAAAATGATTAAGTAATACTAACTGAAATAATATTAAAAATAAATAAGTAAAATTTAATGATTAAAAACATAATATATTAAATATACTATTTTACTATATTAAATTTTAAAATGAATATTAAAATTTGAATAAATTACATAAATATTAGGTGTGTGTTTCTATATAAGATTTTGTTAATCGCATGAATATTTGGGTGTCCAATTAATGTGTGTGTGTGTGCATGTACATGTTTGATATATTTTAAATTGAACAATTACATTTTATAATATGTAATGTCTATTGATTAAAAAAAGTAAGAATAATTAGTAGATTTAAAAAATGAATAACTCTTATTAATTATATAGATAATTTAAAAAAAATGAATATTTATATATGTTAAAATGGAAATGAATACATATTAATTATATAAATTACAACCATATTAAAAACATTAAGTGTTAATTAACAAACATTTATAAATCAATATTATAAAATAGAAAAATTTACAAAATTATTGAACAATGAAAAATTAAAAATGAATAAATTAGAAAAATATTAAATATATTAATGAATAATTATGTTTAAAAGCATTAAAAATGAATACATTGCAACAATATTAAATGAATTAATATATAAAATCAATAAATTATAAAGAAAATTAAGCTCACACTTAACATTACCAATAAATAAATTATATTAAATGAATACATGTTAAAAATGATTGAAATTTAATTATATATATAATTAAATAATTAATATAATGTTTATAATTAATAAAAAAGAATAAATTTATTAAATACTTAATATACTAATTAAATAATTAATATACTATTTATTACTATATATATTAAATTATTTCTTTTTTTAATAACTTTATTCACATTTATTAATTATAAATAGTATATTAATTATATAATTATATATATATATATAATTAATATATTATTTATTACTATATAGATTAAATTTAATAAATTTAATTATCAAAAATTTAGGGGTCGGCCCATTCCATCTCATGAACATACATAAATATATGTTTAAATAAAAATGAATATATATTAATTTTGTAAATTATAGATTTATTAAAAACATTAAATTTTAAAAAAATTAAAAAATAATTATTGAAATGTTTATTAAAAAAATCAATAAATTTAATATATATGTATATACAGTAATAAATAGTATATTAATTATTTAATTAGTATATTACATATTTAATAAATTTATTTATTATTTTTAATTGTAAACAGTGTATTAGTTATTTAATTATATATATGATATTTTTAAAATTCATTAAAATTTAATTATAATAATTAAGATACTATTTATTAATATATATATATATATTAAATTTAATTAATTATATATATAATTAAATAATTAATATACTATTTATTAATATATGTGAATATTAATATAAATATATATATACATATTAATACATATCAATATTTAATATATACCAATATATTTATTTATATATCAATATATTTTTTTATATATTGATATTTAATATTTCAATATATATTTTTATATATGAAATAATAATCTAATTACTAAAAATTAAATATATTTAATTAAATATTAAAAATGAATAAATTTTTAAAATTATTAAAAAAATAAAAAATAAAAACTAAAAAAATTAATATGTATCTATATATATATATTAATATTTAATATATTCATATATATCAATATAAATTTTTATATATGAAATAAGAATTTAATTATAAGAAAAATTATAACTCAACTAGCCCTCAAGGAAGGCCTGTTAACGTGGACCATGGAAAGCAGAAGGTAGGTCGATGCCTGAAGGGGCTCAGGGAAAATGGAAAGAGGAGAGCAAAGAGTGGTCCAAAGCCCATGCGGGCCAGTGTGTATATGTACGGGTCTATTTAGGTGTGTATGGTGAGTGTATGTAGGAGCCCAACCCCACAGCAAACTTTTGATGTTGTGATACTTTGGAATGATAGAAAAACAAGCGATCGATCATCTATATTTTTGATGTGGGACTTGTACATTAGTTTTATCAGTTATTTAACTATAAATTATATATAAGACCTTTATCAATGCTAGAAAAATCTCTAATAAAGGTTATATTTTATTAGTGTCTTTTTAGCTCGAATAAAGGATAAAACTAAATAAACCCAAAACTATAGTGCTGTGAAACAAATCCAAATGCTCAGATGCCTCCTCTACTAAACGATAATAGGAATCCCTACTCATGGAATCTTCCACCAAGTTTCCCTTCACATAAGTATAGAATATCTCTAAGTTATAGTCCAATATAAACTCTAACCAATTACTCTATCTCAAGTAAAGATCTCATTGAGTAAAGATGTACTTGAGACTCTGGTGGTTTGAGTAAACAACAAAAATCTCACCCAGAAGATAGTGTCTCCATATCATCAGTGTGATGACTACTGCCACCGACTCTAGGTCATGAGTCATGTAGTTCAACTCATGGGGACTCCACTACCTTGACCCATATGTGATCAATGCCTACCTCTACATAAAAACACAACTGATCCCAACTCCAGAGGCATAACAAAACATTATGTACTCAATGTCCTCCTACAGTAGTCTCAATATAGGAGCACTGGTCAACATCAGCCTCAACTCTTCAAAGTCTCTCTGAAATTTCTTGGTCTAGGAAAATGGTTTCCCTTTCTACATCAGGGCATCCAAAGAAGATGAAACCCAAAATAAGTCCACCAAAAACCCCCTATAGTACCATAAAAAACAAAAAATACTCTGCACATATGCCACACTGTTGGCTGGATCCAAATCAAGAACCACATTAATCTTGGTCGGGCCCATAGCTAAACCATTCTTAGAGATTACATTCCCCAAAAAATTTAACCTCCCAGATCCAAAACTATCACATCAAGATATTTCCATAAAGATGGTGCTCTTGGAGTAAGTCTTGTACTATCCCCAAGTATTATGTGTTCTCCTCCTCTGAAACGAAGTAAATGAGTACTTCATCAATGAAGGAAACTACAAATACATCCAACTACAGTTGGAAGATCCAGTTTATAAGAGCCATAAACATAGTAATGGAATTTTCTATAGCAAAAGGAATAGCCAAGAACCCATAGTTTTTATAGCAATATCGGAATTTAGACTGTGGAATATCATCCTCACCAACCCTTAAATGTTCATAGAAAGACCTAAGATTTATTTTAGATAACCAAATCATGTCTCTCAATTATCTTAATAGGTCATATATCCTCATTAATGGGTACTTTTTTATCATTACCTTGTTCTGGTGATAATAATCAATGTAAAGCCTCATGCTCTAATCTGGATTTTTTAATTACAAAACAAGAGCTGTCGAGGAGGACACACTACATCAAATAAAACTATTCTCCTAAATATCCTCTGACAACACCCTCATCTCATGTATCTTGTTAGGGGCCATCTAATATGTGATATAAGATATATATGTGATCCTAGGAAGAAATTCAATGTAGAATTTCATATCCCACCTTGAAGGTGGTTTATAGAGCAAATATTTTCAATTAATTTATATTTAATATCATTTTTTAAACTCAAAAAAGTGTTCCCCTAAGATGAATTGTTTCATTTTTATGATATTGGTGTTATTTTGAGTTGAATAGTAAAAATTGGCCATTTTGGAGTTTTAACAGTTTTAAATTATTTCTGTAGTTTTTCAATAACATTATCTACACTGATCAAAATTACAAAATTATTTCTTTTACAGATTCTATACATCCAGGGATTCATTTACTATTTTTGGACTAAAAGCTGAATCGGCCATATGGAAGCTCAAAAGAAGCTCACAAATTGGCTCAAGAAAACTGTATGCAGTTCTACCAAGTTTTAGTGGGGGCTTCATAACTCATCCATGGTGGGCCCAAAGCTTGTGACATTCGGTTGGTGGACGAAAAAAGTGTTTTGGATCATCTTTTATGAAGGCATCACCGAGTTAATTGGCCTTTTATGGGGTCATTAAGTCACCCTAATCCGGAGTATTTCGTTTTGGAGAGTCTGACTGGACAGAATAAATGCTCAGAGTAAAACAGACATAACTCTTGGATTAAATGTCCAAATCCTCTGAGCTTTTTAGGGGACACGACCAAGGAAATTATGAACAAAATTTAAGAAGGTTTCAACGCGTGAAGATTTCATTTAATGTGTCTACAACGTGTCAAAATCTGGGACAAAAATTCTGGCTATAAAAAGAGGAGAGTTCCACCCTCTCAAAGCATCCATTCTCCATCCCATTCCTTCCGAGACACCAAGAAGAAGATCTTTTCGGCTTTATTTTTTATTTCTTTTATTTTTCATAGTTTTATAATTCCTTCTTCTTCCTCATTCATCTCTATTACCCTTACCAAGATGGGGTAAACATTTGGAGTGATTAGGAAAGTGTTGGTTTCCTACATTGTAATGCTTGAGTTCTTGGACGCAATTGATTAAATTTCTTTCTTCTTCAAAGTTGTTTTCAATTTCTTATAGCGGATTTTATTATCCAGTTAGATCATTATTGAATATTAATTCCATTATTTATTTTTTCCTTGGTAAAATAATCAATATATCCCTCCACTAATTTATGGTTTATATACGATGGAATAAACCAGGATTTAGTGGTGAAGTACTCGACGATCGTCAGTACGTGTAAAAGGTGTAGTGAATGTTATCTATTGTTTGGGATAAACAAAACCCGATCGGGTATTTCCCATTTAAATTAAGTATATTCAATACAAATATTTTACACATGGAAGGAGAGTTGACCAAACCCAGATCTTGGTAAGGTTTTCTCTCACAATAATAATTTCACCAAGGAAGTGAGAGGAAATGATTGTGGAAACTCACTTTAATCAACTAAGAAGAAGAGGTTTGAATTAAATTAAACAAGGATAGAATTATAATTAGGAAACTGACCCTGACCTAATCACCCTTTTAATTTTATAGTTTTTCAATCATTTGAATTTCAAATTTCCTTTCACAACATTTTTATCCTCGTTTTAAAGTGACAACCCATTTTGTTTGCACTCCTCTTCGGGAGACATCCTAGGTCAACCACATTACTACATTTTAACTTAGGAAATAATTGTTTTGCCACGCCCTTCGACAGGCATGCATCAAACTTGGCGCTGTTACCGGGGAGGTAGTGCCACAAACTAATTGTAAATATTTGACTTTTTCAATTAAAAAAAAAATATTTTTCCATATTGTTTTCAAATGATTATTTCTTTAATTCATGGAATAATTACCGACCAGTGAGAGAACCAATTATTGAATCACCTTGTTCTATAGATTATAAAGTTTCTTTCTTGGATAAACCAATTCGAGGAGCTCGTATCCAAATCATCACAAAGGATGAATTGAAGGATCTCATTGAAAACCTTAAAGGGAACCTCGAATACCCAGTGTTGGAGGGTTTGGAAAGAGAATTAATTGAACTTCAGGAGTATTTTCTGGAATTTTATCAAGAAATGATCAAATTAAAACACCAAGAAGAAGAAGTTCACAAGGATATTGAAGCCCAATTTGAAAGAATTAGTCAAACAGTTCAAAACCTAGAGACCTCAATACAGTGGATTTCGGAACAAGTAAATGCATCCCAGGATCAACAAATGGAGCCCAAACAAGAACCAGAACTAGAAAAATTGATAGAAGAAGTAGACCCACAAATCCTTCAAGTTGAAGAACCCATGGAGGCCTTGATGAAATTAAAAGAAGATCCATTGAGCCCATATCAATCAATATTGGAGGAGATTGATGAAGAAGATTTAGCAATTGAAATACATATGGGAGATCAAAAATATCTGGATAACTTTTGGAATGAGTGTGAGGAACTTCTTGAGCCAACTATTCCTCATAAGGTAGATGATTCAACAACATTGAAGGAAGAAACCAACCAAGTAGTGGAATTTGAAGAGAATATAGAGCAGTCTGACTACCTACCTCTATCTTGGGAAATTCAACTCCAAGAAGCACCTCCCATTGAAGAAGCAATTGAATCCAAAAAAAATCAGGGAGTCAATGTTTTGATAAACTCATTATGTTTTGATTTTGTTGAAACTAAATTGAGTATTACCTCCCCTTCTTTTAATTTTTCAGATTCATCCAACACATTTATTTCCTTGGAGGAAGACGATGAAAAAGTATATTTATCTATGGAGGAACATCTAGAGCTCTCCAAACCTAATGAACATTTAATGGAGGGAGTACATGAGAAGATCAAAGTGGTTTCTCTAGAGGAAAATGAGACACTAGCTTCTTACATGGAAAGTGAATAATTTTATATTGATTCTTCATGCTTTAATTTTTTTCAAATAGAATTAGACTCTGACATTGCCTTTGATTTTTCTATAGATGTATCATACCTTCAGCAACCACTGGAGAATAAAGAAACTATTGTTCATGCGGAACCCAAGAAAGAGGAGGACTCATTTATTATCCTAAACCCACCATGCATATTATATCTCATTATAGTAGAGGTGGACTTGGTATGCTATTTCAATGGAGTTCTCAACAATAAATAACAAGTGCATGCTGGGAATAAGAATTTTTGTTGGTTCATGAGCAAGAAAACTCACCCACCATCAGATTGGGGATAATCGATTAGAACTACCCCTCTGGAGGCAGTCAAAACCCAGGGCCCACTTGGGGGATTAAACCAGGTTTTATCCTTATATTCTCATCCTATTTCTATTTTCATTTCTTTCAATAAATATATTATGTTTTCCTTTTTTTTCTTTTCTTTTTAGGTTTTCAGAGTGCAACACTTGGGAGCTTAACTCAATGTTACACTGTGAATAAATCAGGTTGTACCTCTCCTTCACACTTGATTGATGTTGTGATTCATTTTAAAATTGTCTTACATGTTAAATACACTTGAATTTATTGAGGAAACTGCATCATTTATGTGTGGGGTAGGGAACCTTTATAGTATAATATTTTCATTTGATGTTCGTTTTCACAAAAAAATAAAATAAAAAATAAAAAATAAAAAAAATTGTGTGTTTTCAAATTTTTGTGTGTTTATTTTTTTTTGTGTTTTTGAATCTTTGGAGGTGAAATGATTATCAATACCATTTTTGAAACCCGTTTCAATGAGTGGACCGATTTATTTCCTAAAACTGAGCTTAAATGAATGTTGTAATTACTTTTGATTCAAGTTCAAATCTTTTATAATTTCATGAAAAGTACACTGATTTTTGAATATCATTCCATATTTCACTGTCTATATCATTGAAATAACTTTCCTGTGAGGCTTATAAACCATTTTTTCATATTCTTTTCATTCGCCTCATTTCTTAAGAGAACCATACCATGCTTGCTTTAACCAGAATTGGATTTATTCCTTTCAAAACTTGAGGGTTTGTGGTATGTGTGTGTTAAATGATTGAGGCATTTATTTGGTTTGAAGACCCCTTTTAAAAATAATCCTTTTCATTTTGGCCCACCTTTACATTTATCATTCATTGTATCCCCTAGTAGCCATGAATTTCATGTTAGGTTAGCCACATTACAAGCCAAATTTCCCTATCCTACCTGCTCTTGAAGTAAAATTGCATGATCTAGTTAAACTTAAGTGTGGGGGAAGATGTCTAGTGGTGTAATACCTCATTTGGTTATACTTTGGTAGGAAAATAAATTGTGGAAGAGATGTGTGTGATGATGAAAAATTATTCTTTTGAAAGTTTTGCCTTTTCTGTAGATTTTATGACAAGAGAAGTTGTGCCTTTCTGAAGCTTTCAATGTAAAAAGAAAGTTGTCCTATCTGGGTCATTAAAAAAATCATGTTTGAAAAGATTGAAATTTTTGCTGTTGAGCTGATTGAATGATGATGGAGCCTATTTTCAACAAAGGGGTAGTGAAGGAGACCATATTTGAGTGAAAATTAGAATCTTTCAATTTTGCTTCAATAAGAGCCAAGTCTTCCTTTTTCGGCCTCAGAACTTTTAACATCTAAATCCTACCAACCAGAACCCACAGAACAACCCTGAAAGTTCCTCATGAGAAACACATGTCCTTGACTCACATCGGGTGGAGAAGTAGGAATTTATCAAGCCTATGGTGACTCTTGTGTGAGTTTGGATGAGAAAAGCCTTGTTCAGCATTTACATTTGTGAGATTTGAGAAAATTCATGTGAGGTAGGTGTTTTGTGTGCATGGGATAAGAAATGAAGTGGAAATATATTAAAATATTAAATGGAGAACTTGAAATAAATGTTTTTTATGAGGCATGATATCTTTTTGTTTCTTGAAATTTATTTGATAAGATCTCATTAATATGTGTTTTGGATTTGATTTGATTTGATTTTTACTTGTCCAGGAGTCCACGTGCTAAGTGTGGGGGATTTTATAGAGAAAATATTTTCAATTAATTTATATTTAATATCATTGTTTTAAACCCAAAAAAGTTTTCCTATAAGATGAATTGTTTCATTTTTATGATATTGGTGTTATTTTGAGTTGAATAGTAAAAATTGGCCATATTGGAGTTTTAACAGTTTTAAATTATTTCGGTAGTTTTTCCATAACATTATCTACACTGATCAAAATTGAAAAATTATTTTTTTTACAGATTCTATACATCCAGGGATTAATTTACTATTTTTGGACTAAAAGCTGAATCGGCCATATGGAAGCTCAAAAGAAGCTCACAAGTTGGCTCAAGAAAACTGTTTGCACTTCTGCCTAGTTTTGGTGTGGGATTCATAACTCATCAATGGTGGGCCCAAAGCTTGTGAGATTCGGTGGGTGGACGAGAAAAGTGTTTTGGAGAATCTTTTATGAAGGCATTACCAAGTGAATTGGCCACTTATGGGGCCATTAAATCACCCTAATCCGGAGTATTACGTTTTGGAGAGTCTGACTGGACAGAATAAAGGCTCAGAGTAAAACGGCCATAACTCTTGGATTACATGTCAAAATCTGCTTAGATGTTTGGGGAACATGGACAAAGGAATTATGAACAAAATTCAAGAAGGTTTAAATGCGTGAAGATGTCATTTAATTAGGATACAACGCGTCAACATCTGGGAGACAAATTCTGGCTATAAAAGGAGGAGAGCTCCACCCTCTCAAAGCATCCATTCTCCATCCCATTCCTTCTGGGACACCAAGAAGAAGATCTTTTCAGATTTATTTTTTATTTATTTTCTTTTTCATAGTTTTATAATGCCTTCTTCTTCCCCATTCATCTTGATTACCCATACCATGGTGGGGTAAACATTTGGAGTGATTGGGGAAGGGTTGGTTTCCTACATTGTAATGATTGAGTTCTTGGACGCAATTGAATAAATTTCTTTCTTCTTCAAAGTTGTTTTCAATTTCTTATAGAGGATTTTATTATCAAGTTCGATCATTATTGAATATTAATTCTGTTATTTATTTTTTCCTTGGTAAAATAATCAATATCTCCCTCCACTAATTTCTGGTTTGTATACGATGGAATGACCCAAGAATTAGTGGTGAAGTACTCGACGATCGTCAATACGTGTAAAAGGAGTTGTGAATGTTATTGATTGTTTGGGATAAACAAAACCCGATCGGGTATTTCCCATTTAAATTAAGAATATTCAATACAACTATTTTACACATCGAAGGAGAGTTGACCAAACCAAGATCTTGGTAAGGTTTTCTCTCACAATAATAATTTCACCAAGGAAGTGAGAGGAAACGATTGTGGAAACTCACTTTAATCAACTAAGAAGAAGAGGTTTGAATTAAATTGAACAAGGATAGCACTATAATTAGGAAACCGACCCCGACCTAATCACCCTTTTAATTTCATAGTTTTTCAATCATTTAAATTTCAAATTTCCTTTCACAACATTTTTACCCCCTTTTTAAAGTGACAACCCGTTTTGTGTGCACTCCTCTTAGGGAGACATCCTACTTCAACCACATTACTATATTTTAACTTAATAAATAATTGTTTTTCCACGCCCTATGACAGGTGTGCGTCAAACTTGGCGTCGTTGCCGGGGAGGTAGTGCCACAAACTAATTGTAAATATTTGACTTTTTCAATTTAAAAAAATCATTTTCCATGTTGTTTTCAAATGATTATTTCTTTAATTAATGGAACAATTGCCCACCAGTGAGAGAACCAATTATTGAATCACCTTGGTCTATAGATTATAATGTTTCTTTCTTGGCTAAAAAAATTCGGGGAGCTCAAATCCAAATCATCACAGAGGATGAATTCAAGGATCTCATTGAAAACATTAAAGGGAACCTCGAATACCCAGTGTTGGAGGGTTTGGAAAGAGAATTAATTGAACTTCAGGAGAATTTTCTGTAATTTTATCAAGAAATGATCAAAGTACAACACCAAGAAGAAGAAGTTGACAAGGATATTGAATCCCAATTTGAAAGAATTAGTCAAACAGTTCAAAACCTAGAGACCTCAATACAGTGGATTGCAAAACAAGTACATGCATCCCAGGATCAAAAAATAGAGCCAAAACAAGAACCAGAAACAGAAAAATTGATGGAAGAAGTATCCCCACAAATCCTTCGAGTTGAAGAACCCATGGAGGCCTTGATGAAATTAAAAGAAGATCCATTGAGCCCATCTCAATCAATGTTGTAGGAGATTGATGAAGAAGATTTAGCAATTAAAATACATATGGGAGATCAAAAAGAGCTGGATAACTTTTGGAATGAGTGTGGGGAACTTCTTGAGCCAACTATTCATCAAAAGGTATATGATTCAACAAAATTGATGGAAGAAACCATCCAATTAGTGGAATTTGAAGAGAAGATAGAGGAGTCTGACTGCCTACCTCTATCTAGGGAAATTCAACTCCAAGAAGCACCTCCCATTGAAGAATCAATTGAATCCAAACAAAATCAGGGAGTCAATCTTTTCATAAACTCATTATATTTTGATTTTGTTGAAACTAAATTGAGTATTACCTCCCCTTCCTTTAATTTTTCAGATTCATCCAACACATGTATTTCCTTGGAGGAAGATGATGAAAAAGGAAATTCATCTATGGAAGAACATCTGGAGCTCCCCAAACCTGTTGAACATTTAATAGAGGGAGTACATGAGAAGATCAATGTGGTTTCTCTAGAGGAAAATGAGACACTAGCTACTTACATTGAAAGGGAAGAATTTGATATTGATTCTTCATGCTTTAATTTTTTTCAAATAGAATTAAACTCAGACATTGCCTTTGATTTTTACATAGATGTATCATACCTTCAGCAACCACTGGAGAATAGAGAAGATGTTGTTCATGTGGAACCCAAGAAAGAGGAGGACTCATTTATTATCCTAACCCCACCATGAATATTGTATCTCATTACAGTAGAGGTGTACTTGGTATGCTATATCAATGGAGTCTTCAACAATAAGGAACAAGTGTATGCTGGGAAGAAGAATTTTTTTTGGTACATGAGCAAGATACCTCACCCACCATCAGATTGGGGATAATCTATTAGAACTGCCCCTCTGGAGGAAGTCAAAACCCAGGGCCCACTTTATGGATTAAACCAAGTTTTATCCTTCTATTCACATCCTATTTCTATTTTTATTTCTTTCAATAAATATCTTATGTTTTCCTTTTTTCTTTTCTTTTTAGGTTTTCAGAGTGCAACACTTGGGAGCTTAACTCAATGTTACACTGTGAATAAATCAGGTTGTACCTCTCCTTTACACTTGCTTGATGTTGTGATTCATTTTAAAATTGTCTTACATGTTAAATCCACTTGAATTCATTGAGGACACTGCATCATTTATGTGGGGGGAGGGAACCTTTGTAGTATAATATTTTCATTTGATGTTCGTTTTCACAAAAAAATTAAAATAAAAAATAAAAAAATTGTGTGTTTTCAAATTTTTGTGTGTTTATTTTTTTTTGTGTGTTTTTGAAACTTTTGAGCTGAAATAATTATCAATACCATTTTTGAAACCCATTTCAATGACTGAACAAATTTATTTCTTAAAACATAGCTTAAATAAATGCTATAATTATTTTTGTTTCAAGTTCAAATCTTTTTGAATTTCATGAAAAGTACACTGATTTTTGAATATCATTCCATATTTCACTGTCTATATCATTTAAATCACTTTCATGTGAGGCTTCTAAACCATTTTTGTCATATTCTTTTCATTCGCCTCATTTCTTGAGAGAACCAGACCATGCTTGCTTTAACCAGAATTTGATTTATTCCTTTCAAAACATGAGGGTTTGGGGTACGTGTGTGTTAAATGATTGAGGCATTTATTTGGTTTGAATCCACCTTTTAAAAATAATCCTTTTCATTATGTCCCACATTTACATTTATCCTTCATTGTAGCCCCTAGTATCCATGAATTTCCTATTAGGTTAGCCACATTACAAGCCAAATTTCCCTATCCTACCTGCTCTTGAAGTAAAATTGCATGAACTAGTTGAACTTAAGTGTGGGGGAAGATTTCTTGTGGTGTACTACCTCATTTGGTTATACTTTGGGTGGAAAATAAATTGTGGAAGAGATGTGTGTGTTGCTGAAAATTTATTCTTTTGAAAGCTGTGCCTTTTCTGGAGCTTTTATGACAAGAGAAGTTGTGCCTTTCTGGAGCTTCCAATGTAAAAAGAAAGTTGTGCCTATCTAGAGATTTAAAAAAAATCATGTTTGAAAATATTGAAATGTTTGCTACTGAGCTGATTGAATGATGATGGAGCCTATTTTCAGCAAAGGGGAAGTGAAGGAGACCATATTTGAGTGAAAATTAGAATCTTGCAATTTTGCTTCAATAAGAGCCAAGTCTTCCTTTTTCGACCTCAGAACTTTTAACATCTAAATCCTACCAACCGAAACCCACAGAACAACCCTGAAAAGTCCTCATGAGAAACACATGTCCTTGACTCACATCGGGTGGAGAAGTAGGAATTTATCAAGCCTATGGTGACTCTTGTGTGAGTTTGGATGAGAAAAGCCTTATTCAGCATTTACATTTGTGAGATTAGAGAAAATTCATGTGAGGTAGGTGTTTTGTGTGCATGGGATAAGAAATGAAGTGGAAATATATTAAAATATTAAATTTAGAACTTGAAATAACTATTTTTGATGAGGCATGATATCTTTTTATTTCTTGAAATTGATTTGATAAGATCTCATTGCTATGTGTTTTGGATTTGATTTGATTTGATTTTTACTTGTCCAGGAGTCCAAGTGCTAAGTGTGGGGTATTTGATAGATCAAATATTTTCAATTAATTTATATTTAATATCATTATTTTAAACCCAAAAAAGTGTTCCCCTAAGATTAATTGTTTCATTTTTATGATATTGGTGTTATTTTGAGTTGAATAGTAAAAATTGGCCATTTTAGACTTTTAACGGTTTTAAATTATTTCTGTAGTTGTTCCATAACATTATATACACTGATCAAAATTGAAAAATTATTTCTTTTACAGATTCTATACATCCATGGATTCATTTACTATTTTTGGCCTAAAAGCTGAATCGGCCATATGGAAGCTCAAAAGAAGCTCACAAGTTGGCTCAAGAAAACTGTTTGCAGTTCTGCCTAGTTTTGGTGTGGGCTTCATAACTCATCCATGGTGGGCCCAAAGCTTGTGAAATTCGGTGGGTGGATGTGCAAAGTGTTTTTGAGAATATTTTATTAAGGAAGTACCAAGTTAATTAGCCGTTTATGGGGTCATTAAATCACCCTAATCCAAAGTATTGCGTTTTGGAGAGTCTGACTGGACAGAATAAATTCTCAGAGTAAAACGGCCATAACTCTTGTATTACATGTGAAACTCTGCTGATCTTTTTAGGGAACACATATAAGGGAATTTTGAACAAAATTCAATAAGGGTTCAACGCGTGAAGATGTCATTTAATGGGGCTACAACACGTCAAAATCTGGGAGACAAATTATGGCTATAAAAGGAGGAGAGCTCCACCATCTCAAAGCATCCATTCTCCATCCCATTCCTTCTGGTATACCAAGAAGAAGATATTTTCGGATTTATTTTTTATTTATTTTCTTTTTCATAGTTTTATAATTCCTTCTTCTTCCCCATTCATCTCGATTACCCTTACCATGGTGGGGTAAACATTTGGAGTGATTGGGGAAGGGTTGGTTTCCTACATTGTATTGCTTGAGTTCTTGGACGCAATTGAATAAATTTCTTTTTTCTTCAAAGTTGTTTTCAATTTCTTATAGCAGATTTTATTATCAAGTTCGATCGTTCTTGAATATTAATTCTGTTATTTATTTTTACCTTGGTAAAATAAACAATATCTCCCTCCACTAATTTCTGGTTTATATGTGATGGAATAAACCAGGAATTAGTGGTGAAGTACTCGACGATCGTCAGTACGTGTAAAAGGTGTAATGAATGTTCTTGATTTTTTTGATAAGAAAAATCTGATTGGGTATTTCCCATTTAAATTAAGGATATTCAATACAACTATTTTACACATAGAAGGAGAGTTGACCAAACCAAGATCTTGGTAAGGTTTTCTCTCACAATAATAATTTCACCAAGGAAGTGAGAGGAAGTGATTGTGGAAACTCACTTTAATCAACTAAGAAGAAGAGGTTTGAATTAAATTGAACAAGGATAGAATTATAATTAGTGAACCGACCCCGACCTAATCACCCTTTTAATTTCATAATTTTTCAATCATTTGAATTTCAAATTTCCTTTCACAACATTTTTACCCCTGTTTTAAAATGACAACCCGTTTTGTGTGCACTCCTCTTTGGGAGACATCCTAGGTCAACCACAATACTACATTTTAACTTAGGAAATAATTGTTTTTCCATGCCCTACGACAGGAGTGTGTCAAACTTGGTGTCGTTTCCGGGGAGGTAGTGCCACAAACTAATTGTAAATATTTGACTTTTTCAATTTAAAAAAATATCCTTTTCCATGTTGTTTTCAAATGATTATTTCTTTAATTCATGGAATAATTACCCACCGGTGAGAGAACCAATTATTGAATCACCTTTTTCTATATATTATAAAGTTTATTTCTTGGCTAAACAAATTTGGGGAGCTTGAATCCAAATCATCACAGAGGATGAATTCAAGGATCTCATTGAAAACCTTAACGGGAACCTCGAATACCCAGTGTTGGAGGGTTTTACAAGAGAATTAATTGAACTTCAGGAGTATCTTCTGGAATTTTATCAAGAAATGATCAATGTAAAACACCAATAAGAAGAAGTTCACAAGGATATTGAATCCCAATTTGAAAGAATTAGTCAAACAGATCAAAACCTAGAGACCTCAATACAGTGGATTGGGGAACAAGTACATGCATCTCAGGATCAACAAATGGAGCCCAAAAAAGAACCAGAACCAGAAAAAATTGATGGAAGAAGTAGCCCTACAAATCCTTCAAGTTGAAGAACCCATAGAGTCCTTGATTAAATTAAAAGAAGATCCATTGATCCCATCTCAATCAATGTTGTAGGAGATTGATGAAGAAGATTTAGCAATTGAAATACATATGGGAGATAAAAAAGATCTAGATAACTTTTAGAATGAGTGTGAGGAACTTCTTGAGCCAACTATTCCTCATAAGGTAGATGATTCAATAAAATTTATGGAATAAACCAACCAAGTAGTGGAATTTGACGAGAAGATAGAGGAGTCTGACTGCCTACCTATATCTAGGGAAATTCAACTCCAAGAAGCACCTCCCATTGAAGAAGCAATTGAATCCAAACAAAATCAGGGAGTCAATCTTTTCATAAACTCATTATATTTTGATTTTGTTGAAACTAAATTGATTATTACCTCCCCTTATTTTAATTTTTCAGATTCATCCAACACATTTATTTCCTTGGAAGAAGACAATGAAAAAGGATATTCATCTATGGAGAAACATCTGGAGCTCCCCAAACCTGTTGAACATTTAATGGAGGGAGTACATGAGAAGATCAAAGTGGTTTCTCTAGAGTAAAATGAGACACTAGATACTTACTTTGAAAGGGAAAAATTTGATATTGATTCTTCATGATTTAATTTTTTTCAAATAGGATTAAACTCTGACATTGCCTTTGATTTTTCCATAGATGTATCATACCTTCAGCAACCACTGGATAATAAAGAAGATGTTGTTCATACGGAACCCAAGAAAGAGGAGGACTCATTTATTATCCTAACCCCACCATGGATATTGTATCTCATTACAGTATAGGTGGACTTGGTATGCTATATCAATGGAGTCCTTAACAATAAGGAACAAGTGCATGCTGGGAAGAAGAATTTTTGTTGGTTCATGAGAAAGATACCTCACCCACCATCAGATTGGGGATAATCGATTAGAACAGCCCCGCTAGAGGCAGTCAAAACCCATGGCCCACTTGGGGGATTAAACTAAGTTTTATCCTTCTATTCTCATCCTATTTCTATTTTCATTTCTTTCAATAAATATCTTATGTTTTCCTTTTTTTTCTTTTCTTTTTAGGTTTTCAGAGTGCAACACTTAGGAGCTTAACTCAATGTTACACTGTGAATAAATCAGGTTGTACCTCTCCTTCACACTTTCTTGATGTTGTGATTCATTTTAAAATTATATTACATGTTAAATCCACTTGAATTCATTGATGACACTACATAATTTATTTGTGGGGGAGGGAACCTTTGTTGTATAAGATTTTCATTTGATGTTCGTTTTCACAAAAAAAATAAAATAAAAAATAAAAAATAAAAAAATTGTGTGTTTTCAAATTTTTGTGTGTTTATTTTTTTTGTTTGTTTTTGAATCTTTTGAGCTGAAATGATTATCAATACCATTTTTGAAACCCATTTCAATGAGTGAACCAATTTATTTCCTAAGACTAAACTTAAATGAATAATGTAATTACTTTTGTTTCAAGTTCAAATCTTTTAGAATTTCATGAAAATTACACTGATTTTTGTATATCATTCCATATTTCACTGTCTATATCATTGAAATCACTTTCCTTTGAGGCTTCTCAACCATTTTTGTCATATTCTTTTCATTCGCCTCATTTCTTGAGAGAACCGGACTATGATTACTTTAACAAGAATTTGATTTATTCCTTTCAAAACTTAAGGGTTAGGGGTACATGTGTGTTAAATGATTGAGGAATGTATTTGGTTTGAAGCCCCCTTTTCAAAATAAGCCGTTTCATTATGGACCACCTTTACATTTATCCTTCATTGTAGCCCCTAGTAGCCATGAATTTCCTGTTAGGTTAGCCACATTACAAGCCAAATTTCCCTATCCTACCTGCTCTTGAAGTAAAATTGCATGATCTAGTTGAACTTAAGTGTGGGGGAAGATGTCTTGTAGTGTACTACCTCATTTGGTTATAATTTTGGTGGAAAATAAATTTTGTAAGAGATGTGTGTGATGCTGAAAAATTATTCTTTTGAAAGCTTTGCCTTTTCTGGAGCTTTTATGATAAGAGAAGTTGTGCCTTTCTGGAGCTTCCAATGTAAAAAGAATGGTGTGCCTATCTGTTGATTTAAAAAAATCATGTTTGAAAAGATTTAAATGTTTGCTGATAAGATGATTGAATGATGATGGAGCCTATTTTCAACAAAGGGTAAGTGAAGGAGACCATATTTGAGTGAAAATTAGAATCTTGCAATTTTGCTTCAATAAGAGCCAAGTCTTCCTTTTTCGGCCTCAGAACTTTTAACATCTAAATCCTACCAACCAGAACCCACAGAATAACCATGAAAAGTTCTCATTAGAAACAAATGTCCTTGACTCAAATCGGGTGAAGAAGTATGAATTTATCAAGCCTATGGTGACTCTTGTGTGAGTTTGGATGAGAAAAGCCTTGTTCAACATTTACATTTGTGAGATTTGAAAAAATTCATGTGAGGTAGGTGTTTTGTGTGCATGGGATAAGAAATGAAGTGGAAATATATTAAAATATTAAATGTAGAACTTGAAATAACTTTTTTTGATGAGGCATGATATCTTTTTGTTTCTTTAAATTGATTTGATAAGATCTCATTGCTATGTGTTTTGGATTTGATTTGATTTGATTTTTACTTGTCCAGGAGTCCAAGTGCTAAGTGTGGGGGATTTGATAGAGCAAATAATTTCAATTAATTTATATTTAATATCATTGTTTTAAACCCACAAAATTGTTCCTCTAAGATTAATTGTTTCATTTTTATGATATTGGTGTTATTTTGAGTTGAATAGTAAAAATTGGCCATTTTGGAGTTTTAACAGTTTTAAATTATTTCTGTAGTTTTTCCATAACATTATCTACATTAATAAAAATTGAAAAATTCTTTATTTTACAAATTCTATACATCCAGGGATTCATTTACTATTTTTGGACTAAAAGCTGAATTGTCCATATGGAAGCTCAAAAGAAGCTCACAAGTTGGCTCAAGAAAACTGTTTGTAGTTCTGCCTAGTTTTGGTGTGGGCTTCATAACTCATCCATGGTAAGCCCAAAGCTTGTGAAATTCTGTGGGTGGATGTGAAACGTGTTTTGGAGCATCTTTTATGAAGGAAAACCTGGGTGCATTCGCCATTTATGGGGTCATTAAATCACCCTAATCCATAGTATTACGTTTTGGAGAGTCTAACTAGACAGAATAAACGCTCAGAGTAAAACGGCCATAACTCTTGGATTACATGTCCAAATCCGCTGATATTTTTAGGGGACACGAAAAAGGGAATTATTAACAAAATTATACAATGTCTCAATGAATGAAGATGTCATTTAGTTGGTCTACAACGCGTCAATATCTGGGAGACAAATTCTGGCTATAAAAGGAGGAGAGCTCCACCCTCTCAAAGCATCCATTCTCCATCCCATTCCTTCCGGGACACCAAGAAGAAGATCCTTTCGGTTTTATTTTTTATTTCTTTTCTTTTTCATAGATTAATAATGCCTTCTTCTTCCCTATTCATCTCGATTACCCTTACCATGGTGGGGTAAACATTTGGAGTGATTGGGGAAGGGTTTGTTTCCGACATTGTAATGCTTGAGTTCTTGGATGCAATTGAATAAATTTCTTTCTTCTTCAAAGTTGTTTTCAATTTCTTATAGCGGATTTTATTATCAAGTTCGATCATTCTTGAATATTAATTCCGTTATTTATTTTTTCCTTGGTAAAATAATCAATATCTCCCTCCACTAATTTCTGGTTTATATACGATGGAATAAACCAGGAATTAGTGGTGAAGTACTCGACGATCGTTAGTACGTGTAAAAGGTGTAGTGAATGTTCTTGATTGTTTGGGATAAAAAAACCTGATCAGGTATTTCCCATTTAAATTAAGGATATTCAATACAACTATTTTACACATGGAAGGAGAGTTGACCAAACCAAGATCTTGGTAAGGTTTTATCTCACAATAATAATTTCACCAAGGAAGTGAGAGGAAACGATTGTGGAAACTCACTTTAATCAACTAAGAAGAAGAGGTTTGAATTAAATTGAATAAAGATAGCATTATAATTAGGAAACCGACCCCGACCTAATCACCCTTTAAATTTCATAGTTTTTCAATCATTTGAATTTAAAATTTTCTTTCACAACATTTTTACCCTCGTTTTAAAGTGACAACCTGTTTTGTGTGCACTCCTCTTTGGAAGAAATCCTACGTCAACCACATTACTACATTTTAACTTAGGAAATAATTGTTTTTCCACACCCTATGATAGGCGTGCGTCAAACTTGGCGTCGTTTCCGGGGAGGTAGTGCCACAAACTAATCGTAAATATTTTACTTTTTCAATTTAAAAAAAAATCTTTTTCCATGTTGTTTTCAAATGATTATTTCTTTAATTCATGGAACAATTACCCACCAGTGAGAGAACCAATTATTGAATCACCTTGGTCTATAGATTATAAATTTTTGTTCTCGGCCAAACAAATTCGAGGAACTCGAATCTAAATCATCACAGAGGATGAATTCAAGGATCTCATTGAAAAAATGAAAAGGGAACCTCGAATACCCAGTGTTGGAGGGTTTGTCAAGAGAATTAATTGAACTTCAGGATTATTTTCCAGAATTTTATCAAGAAATGATCAAAGTATAACACCAAGAAGAAGAAGTTCAAAAGGATATTGAATCCCAATTTGAATGAATTAGTCAAACAGTTCAAAACCTAGAGACCTCAATACAGTGGATTGCGGAACAAGTACATGCATCCAAAGATCAAAAAATGGAGCCCAAACAAGAACCAGAACAAAAAAATTGATGGAAGAAGTAGCCCCACAAATCCTTCAAGTTGAAGAACCCATGGAGGCCTTGATGAAATTAAAAGAAGATCCATTGACCCCATCTCAATCAATCTTGGAGGATATTGATGAAGAAGATTTAGCAATTGAAATACATATGGGAGATCAAAAATATCTGGATAACTTTTGTAATGAGTGTGAGGAACTTCTTGAGCCAAATATTCCTCATAAGGTAGATGATTCAACAACATTGAATGAAGAAACCAACCAAGTAGTGGAATTTGAAGAGAAGATAGAGGAGTCTGACTACCTACCTCTATCTAAGGAAATTCAACTCCAAGAAGCACCTACCATTGAAGAAGCAATTGAATCCAAACAAAATTAGGGAGTCAATATTTTCATAAACTCATTATCTTTTGATTTTGTTGAATCTAAATTGAGTGTTACCTCCCCTTCCTTTAATTTTTTAGATTCATCCAACACATGTATTTCCTTGGAGGAAGACAATGAAAAGGGATATTCATCTATGGAGGAACATCGGGAGCTCCCCAAACCTATTGAACATTTAATGGAGGGAGTACATGAGAAGATCAAAGTGGTTTCTATAGAGGAAAATGAGACACTAGCTACTTACTTGGAAAGGGAAGAATTTGATATTGATTCTTCATGCTTTAATTTTTTTCAAATAGAATTAAACTCTAACATTGCCTTTGATTTTTCCATAGATGTATCATACCTTCAGCAACCACTGGAGAATAAAGAAGATGTTGTTCTTGCGGAACCCAAGAAAGAGGAGGACTCATTTATTATCCTAACCCCACCATGCATATTGTATCTCATTACAGTATAGGAGGACTTGGTATTCTATATCAATGTAGTCCTAAACAATAAGGAACAAGTGCATGCTGGGAATAAGAATTTTGGTTGGTTCATAAGCAAGAAACCTCACCCACCATCAGATTGGGGATAATCGATTAGAACTGCCCCTCTGGAGGTAGTCAAAACCCAGGGCCCACTTGGGGGATTAAACCAAGTTTTATACTTCTATTCTCATCCTATTTCTATTTTCATTTCTTTCAATAAATATCTTATGTTTTCCTTTTTTATTTTATTTTTAGGTTTTCAGAGTGCAACACTTGGGAGATTAACTCAATGTTACACTGCGAATACATCAAGTTGTACCTCTCCTTCACACTTGCTTGATGTTGTGATTCATTTTAAATTTGTCTTACATGTTAAATCCACTTGAATGAATTGAGTACACTGCATCATTTATGTGTGGTGGAGGGAACCTTTGTAGTATAATATTTTCATTTGATGTTCGTTTTCACAAAAAAAATAAAAAATAAAAAATAAAAAAATTGTGTGTTTTCAAATTTTTGTGTGTTTATTTTTTTTTTTTTTGAAACTTTTGAGCTGAAATGATTATCAATACCATTTTTGAAACCCATTTCAATGAGTGAAACAATTTATTTCCTAACACTGAGCTTAAATGAATGTTGTAATTACTTTTGTTTCAAGTTTAAATCTTTTAGAATTTCATGAAAAGTACACTGATTTTTTAATATCATTCCATATTTCACTGTCTATATCATTGAAATCACTTTCCTGTGAGGCTTCTAAACCATTTTTGTCATAATCTTTTCATTCGCCTCATTTCTTGAGAGAACCAGACCATGCTTGCTTTAACTAGAATTTGATTTATTCCTTTAGAAACTTTAGGGTTTGGGGTACGTGTATTTTAAATGAATGAGGCATTTATTTGGTTTGAATCCCCCTTTTCAAAATAATCCTTTTCATTATGGCCCACCTTTACATTTATCCTTCATTGTAGCCCTTAGTACCCATGAATTTCTTGTTAGGTTAGCCACATTACAAGCAAAATTTCCCTATCCTACCTGATCATGAAGTAAAATTGCATGATCTAGTTGAAATTAAGTGTGTGGGAAGATGTCTTGTAGTGTACTACCTCATTTGGTTATACTTTGGGTGGAAAATAAATTTTGGAAGAAATGTGTGTGATACTGAAAAATTATTCTTTTGAAAGCTGTGCCTTTTCTGGAGCTTTTATGACAAGAGAAGTTGTGCCTTTCTGGAGCTTCCAATGTAAAAAGAAAGTTGTGCCTATCTGGAGATTTTAAAAAAAATCATGTTTGAAAAGATTGAAATATTTGATTCTGAGCTGATTGAATGATGATGGAGCATATTTTCAACAAAGGGGAAGTAAAGGAGACCATATTTGAGTGAAAATTAGAATCTTGTAATTTTGCTTCAATAAGAGCCAAGTCTTCCTTTTTCGGCCTCAGAACTTTTAACATATAAACCCTACCAACCGAAACCCATAGAACAAACCTGAAAAGTACTCATGAGAAAAACATGTCCCTGACTCACATCGGGTGGAGAAGTAGGAATTTATCAAGCCTATGGTGACTCTTGTGTGAGTTTGGATGAGAAAAGCCTTATTTAGCATTTACATTTGTGAGATTAGAGAAAATTCATGTGAGGTAGGTGTTTTGTGTGTATGGGTAATAAATAAAGTGAAAATATATTAAAATATTAAATGGAAAACTTGAAATAACTATTTTTGATGAGGCATGATATCTTTTTGTTTCTTGAAATTGATTTGATAATATCTCATTGATATGTGTTTTGGATTTGATTTGATTTGATTTTTACTTGTCCAGGAGTCCAAGTGCTAAGTGTGGGGGATTTTATAGATCAAATATTTTCAATTAATTTATATTTGATATCATTATTTTAAACCCACAAAAGTGTACCTCTAAGATGAATTGTTTCATTTTTATGATATTGGTGTTATTTTGAGTTGAATAGTAAAAATTGGCCATTTTGGAGTTTTAATAGTTTTAAATTTATTCTTGTAGTTTTTCCATAACATTATCTACACTGATCAAAATTGAAAAATTATTTCTTTTACAGATTCTATACATCTAGGGATTCATTTACTATTTTTGGACTAAAAGCTAAATCGGTCATATGGAAGCTCAAAAGAAACTCACAAGTTTGCTCAAGAAAACTGTTTGCAGTTCTGTCTAGTTTTTGTGTGGGCTTTATAACTCATTCATGGTGGGCCCTAACGCTTGTGAAATTCTGTGGGTGGACGCCCAAAGTGTTTTGGAGCATCTTTTATGAAGAAAGTACTGAGTGAATTGTCCGTTTATGGGGTCATTAAATCACTCTAATCCGGAGTATTGCGTTTTGGAGAGTCTGACTAGACAGAATAAACGCTCAGAAGAAAACAGCCATAACTCTTGGATTACAAGTCCAAATCCGCTGATATTTTTAGGGGACACGCCCAAGGGTATTATGAACAAAATTAAAGAAGGGTTCAACACGTGATGATGTCATTTAATGGGGATACAACACGTCAACATCTGGGAGACAAATTCTGGCTATAAAAGGAGGAGAGCTCCACCCTCTAAAAGCATCCATTCTCCATCCCATTCCTTCCGGGACACCAAGAAGAAGATCTTTTTGGCTTTATTTTTTATTTCTTTTCTTTTTAATAGTTTTATAATGCCTTATTCTTCCCCATTCATCTTGATTACCCTTACCATGGTGGGGTAAACATTTGGAGTGATTGGGGAAGGGTTGGTTTCCTACATTGTAATGCTTGTGTTCTTGGACGCAATTGAATAAATTTCTTTCTTCTTCAAAGTTGTTTTCAATTTCTTATAGAGGATTTTATTATCAAGTTCGATCGTTCTTGAATATTAATTCCGTTATTTATTTTTTCCTTAGTAAAATAATCAATATCTCCCTCCACTAATTTCTGGATTATATACGATGGAATAAACCAGGAATTAGTGGCGAAGTACTCGACGATCGTCAGTACGTGTAAAAGGTGTAGTGAATATTCTTGATTGTTTGGGATAATCAAAATCTGATCGGGTATTTCCATTTTAAATTAAGGATATTCAATACAACTATTTTACACATGGAAGGAGAGTTGACCAAACCAAGATCTTGGTAAGGTTTTCTCTCACAATAATAATTTCACCAAGGAAGTGAGAGGAAACGATTGTGGAAACTCACTTTAATCAACTAAGAAGAAGAGTTTTGAATTAAATTGAACAAGGATATCATTATAATTAGGAAACCGACCCCGACCTAATCAACCTTTTAATTTCTGAGTTTTTCAATCATTTGAATTTAAAATTTCCTTTCACAACATTTTTACCCCCGTTTTAAAGTGACAACATGTTTTGTGTGCACTCCTCTTCGGGAGACATCCTAGGTCAACCACATTACTACATTTTAACTTAGGAAATAATTTTTTTCCCATGCCCTATGGCAGGCGTGCGTTAAACTTGGCACTGTTGTCGGGGAGGTAGTTCCACAAACAAATTGTAAATATTTGACTTTTTCAATTTAAAAAAAATATTTTTCCATGTTGTTTTCAAATGATTATTTCTTTAATTCATGGAACAATTACCCACAAGTGAGAGAACCAATTATTGAATCACCTTGGTCTATAGATTATAAATTTTATTTCATGGCTAAACAAATTCAGGGAGCTCGAATCCAAATCATCACAGAGGATGAATTCAAGGATCTCATTGAAAACTTTAAAGGGAACCTCGAATACCCAGTGTTGGAGGGTTTGTCAAGAGAATTAATTGAACTTCAGGAGTATTTTCCAGAATTTTATCAAGAAATGATCAAAGTACAACACCAAGAAGAAGAAGTTCACAAGGATATTGAATCCTAATTTGAAAGAATTAGTCAAATAGTTCAAAACCTAGAGACCTCAATACAGTGGATTGCGGAACAAGTACATGCATCCCAGGATCAACAAATGGAGCCCAAACAGGAACCAGAACCAGAAACATTGATGGAAGAAGTAGCCCCACAAATCCTTTAAGTTGAAGAACCCATGGAGGACTTGATGAAATTAAAATAAGATCCATTGAGCCCATCTCAATCAATGTTGTAGGAGATTGATGAATAAGATTTAGCAATTGAAATACATATGGGAGATCAAAAAGATCTGGATAACTTTTGGAATGAGTGTGAGGAACTTCTTGAGCCAACTATTCCTCATAAGGTAGATGATTCCACAACATTGAAGGAAGAAACCAACCAAGTTGTGGAATTTGAAAAGAAGATAGAGGAGTCTGATGGCATACCTCTATCTAGGGAAATTCAACTCCAAGAAGCACCTCCCATTGAAGAAGCAATTGAATCCAAACAAAATCAGGGAGTCAATCTTTTCATAAACTCGTTATTTTTGATTTTGTTGAAACTAAATTGAGTATTACCTCCCCTTATTTTAATTTTTCAGATTCATCCAACACGTGTATTTCCTTGGAGTAAGATAATGAAAAAGGATATTCATCTACGGAGGAACATCTGGAGCTCCCCAAACCTGTTGAACATTTAATGGAGGGAGTACATGAGAAGATCAAAGTGGTTTCTCTAGAGTAAAATGAGACACTAGCTACTTACTTTGAAAGGGAATAATTTAATATTGATTCTTCATTCTTTAATTTTTTTCAAATAGAATTAAACTCTGACATTGCCTTTGATTTTTCCATAGATGTATCATACCTTCAGCAACCACTGGAGAATAAAGAAGATGTTGTTCATGCGGAACCCAAGAAAGAGGATGACTCATTTATTATCTTAACCCCACCATGCATATTGTATCTCATTACAGTAGAGGTGGACTTGGTATGCTATATCAATGGAGTCCCCAACAATAAGGAACAAGTGCATGCTGGGAAGAAGAATTTTTGTTGGTTCATGAGCAAGAAACTTCACCCACCATCAGATTGGGGATAATCGATTGGAACTGCCCATATGGAGGCATTCAAAACCTTGGGCCCACTTGGGGGATTAAACCAAGTTTTATCCTTCTATTCTCATCCTATTTCTATTTTCATTTCTTTCAATAAATATTTTATGTTTTCCTTTTTTCTTTTCTTTTTAGGTTTTCAGAGTGCAACACTTGGGAGCTTAACTCAATGTTACACTGCGAATAAATCAGGTTGTACCACTCCTTCACACTTGCTTGATATTGTGATTCATTTTAAAATTGGATTATATGTTAAATCCACTTGAATGCATTGAGGACACTGCATCATTTTTGTGTGGGGGAGGGAACCTTTGTAGTATATGATTTTCATTTGATGTTCTTCTTCACAAAAAAAATAATATAAAAAATAAAAAATAAAAAAAATGTCTGTTTTCAAATTTTTGTGTGTTTATTTTTTTTGTGTGTTTTTGAAACTTTTGAGCTGAAATGATTATCAATACCATTTTTTAAACCCATTTCAATGAGTGAACCAATTTATTTCCTAAAACTGAGCTTAAATGAATGCTATGATTACTTTTGTTTCAAGTTCAAATCTTTTAGAATTTCATGAAAAGAACATTGATTTTTGAATATCATGCCATATTTCACTGTCTATATCATTGAAATCACTTTCCTGTGAGGCTTCTAAACCATTTTTTTCATATTCTTTTCATTCACCTCATTTCTTGAGAGAACCAGACCATTCTTTCTTTAACCAGAATTTGATTTATTCCTTTAAAAACTTGAGGGTTTGGGGTACGTGTGTGTTAAATGATTGAGGAGTTTATTTGGTTTGAAGCCCCATTTTCAAAATAATCCTTTTCATTATGGCCCACCTTTACATTTATCCTTTATTGTAGCCCCTAGTAGCCATGAATTTCCTGTTTGGTTAGACACATTACAAGCCAAATTTCCCTATCCTACCAGCTCTTGAAGTAAAATTGCATGATCTAGTTGAACTTAAGTGTGGGGGAAGATGTCTTGTGGTGTACTACCTCATTTGGTTATACTTTGGGTGGAAAATAAATTGTGAAAGAGATGTGTGTGATGCTGAAAAGTTATTCTTTTGAAAGTTGTGCCTTTTCTGGAGCTTTTATGACAAGAGAAGTTGTGCCTTTCTGGAGCTTCCAATGTAAAAAGAAAGTTGTGCCTATCTGGAGATTTAAAAAAATCATGTTTGAAAAGATTGAAATGTTTGCTGCTGAGCTGATTGAATGATTATGGAGCCTATTTTCAACAAAGGGGAAGTGAAGGAGACCATATTTGAGTGAAAATTAGAATCTTGCAATTTTTCTTCAATAAGAGCCAAGTCTTCCTTTTTCGGCCTCAGAACTTTTAACATCTAAATCCTACCAACCGGAACCCACAGAACAACCCTAAAAAGTCCTCATGAGAAACACATGTCCTTGACTCACATCGGGTGGAGAAGTATGAATTTATCAAGCCTATGCTGACTCTTGTGTGAGTTTGGATGAGAAAAGCCTTGTTCAGCATTTACATTTGTGAGATTACAGAAAATTCATGTGAGGTAGGTGTTTTGTGTGCATGGGATAAGAAAGGAAGTGGAAATATATTAAAATATTAAATGGAGAACTTGAAATAACTGTTTTTGATGAGGCATGATATCTTTTTGTTTCTTGAAATTGATTTGATAAGATCTCATTGATATGTGTTTTGGATTTGATTTGATTAGATTTTTACTTGTCCAGGAGTCCAAGTGCTAAGTGTGGGGGATTTTATAGAGCAAATATTTTCAATTAATTTATATTTAATATAATTGTTTTAAACCCACAAAAGGGTTCCTCTAAGATGAATTGTTTCATTTTTATGATATTGGTGTTATTTTGAGTTGAATAGTAAAAATTGGTCATTTTGGAGTTTTAACAGTTTTAAATTATTTCTGTAGTTTTTTCATAACATTATCTACAATGATCAAAATTGAAAAATTCTTTCTTTTACAGATTCTAAACATCCAGGGATTCATTTACTATTTCTGGACTAAAAGCTGAATCGGCCATATAGAAGCTCAAAAGAAGCTCACAAGTTGGCTCAAGAAAACTGTTTGCACTTCTGCCTAGTTTTGGTGTGGGCTTCATAACTCATCCATGGTGGGCCCAAAGCTTGTTACATTAGGTGGGTGGACGTGGAAAGTGTTTTGGAGCATCTTTTATGAAGGCATCAGCCAGTGAATTGGCCGTTTATGGGGCCATTAAATCACCCTAATCCGGAGTATTGCGTTTTGGAGAGTCTGACTGGACAGAATAAATGCCCAAAGTAAAACGGCCATAACTCTTGGATTACATGTCCAAATCGGCTGAGATTTTTAGGGGACACGATCAAGGGAATTATGAACAAAAGTAAAGAAGGGATTAACGCGTGAAGATGTCATTTAATGGGGATACAACGCATCAACATCTGGGAGACAAATTCTGGCTATAAAAGGAGGAGAGCTCCACCCTCTCAAAGCATCAATTCTCCATCCCATTCCTTCCGGGACACCAAGAAGAAGATCTTTTCGGATTTATTTTTTATTTATTTTCTTTTTCATAGTTTTATAATTCCTTCTTCTTCCCCATTCATCTCGATTACCCTTACCATGGTGGGGTAAACATTTGGAGAGATTGGGGAAGGGTTGGTTTCCTACATTGTAATGCTTGAGTTCTTGGACGCAATTGAATAAATTTATTTCTTCTTCAAAGTTGTTTTCAATTTCTTATAGAAGATTTTATTATCAAGTTATATCATTCTTGAATATTAATTCCTTTATTTATTTTTGTCTTGGTAAAATAATCAATATCTCCCTCCACTAATTTCTAGTTTATATACGATGGAATAAACCAGGAATTAGTGGTGAAGTACTTGACGATCGTCAGTACGTGTAAAAGGTGTAGTGAATGTTCTTGATTGTTTGGGATAAACAAAACCCGATCGGGTATTTCCCATTTAAATTAAGGATATTCAATACAACTATTTTACACATGGAAGGAGAGTTGACCAAACCAAGATCTTGGTAAGGTTTTCTCTCATAATAATAATTTCACCAAGGAAGTGAGAGGAAACGATTGTGGAAACTCACTTTAATCAACTAAGAAGAAGAGGTTTGAATTAAATTGAACAAGGATAGCATTATAATTAGAAAACTGACCCCGACCTAATCATCCTTTTAATTTCATAGTTTTTCAATAATTTGAATTTCAAATTTCCTTTCACAACATTTTTACCCCCGTTTTAAAGTGACAACCCATTTTGTGTGCACTCATCTTTGGGATACATCCTAGGTCAACCACATTACTACATTTTAACTTAGGAAATAATTGTTTTTCCATGCCCTGTGATAGGCGTGCGTCAGTGGTCCCATGGCATCCTTGGGGAAGACATTTGGATAGTACTCCACTACTGAAGGAAGCTAGATTCTAAGAGATCCCACTTTTCCAAGATATAATCTCTCTAACTGATGGGTTATGGGTTGCAGCTTCCTTCTCACAAGGCCTGCTCACTCATCTATGAGATCTCTCTCACCTACAAAGGTGAATCATGTCCCATCTATCCAAAAGAATCTAACTCATTTATTATGATAGTCAATATAGACCCAAACTGTGGAAAACTATTCTATACCCAAGATGATGTGATAATATTTTATCATGATGACCAAGAGTTCCCATGAGAAACCACTCCATTGAGCACCATCACACACTACTTCCACATATGTGATATAGAATAACCACTCCATGTAGGAACCTACTACCATAACTTCTGGGTGAAAGTCTTAAAGAGGGGTGCAAGATATCACATTAGAGATGAATAGATAAAATAATGACTTAAACCTATGTTTACCAGTACTGGAGAAAGTGTATAAAATAATTAGATCATACCTCAGATCATCTCATGAGAATCATGGTTATAACCCTCTGTTGTCTACAAATGTCTGTAGTTGACCACCGGCTCTATGATCTCAGTGTTTTCCACCGAGTAGTGGTGGTGGAAGTATCTTATAGTGTCATACTCCACCATTAAATCCTTCATCTAGAACTCAACCTTCTCTTTTATCAACTCCACCTCCCTGGGGTTCCCTTGACTACACTTGGTAGATCCCTAATCATGGTGCTACATCTACCATGGTGGTCCATCCACTATCTATCTATCCTGGTCATCATGATGTTTTAGTAAATCACATGTCATGTGGCCTCTCCCATAACAATCATAACATAAACCCTCACCATTTTGATTGAATCCTCTGCATAAACCCTACACTGCAGACTCATATGTCTGTGTCCAGGGATGAATATGCTTCCTATTCCAGGACCTTAATGTCTAAAATTTTCTACCCTCTGCAGATGACTTTGCCATGTGATATCCACCACCCGTCCTAGTTTCTTAGAATCCCTCTTCAAGGAAAATATTGATAACCAAGTCTTACTCCCATGCTCTATCATAAGAAGGAAGGAACAAGGATACTATGCTAGAACGAATATCCTTATGAAGGAACTACTCAAGCATTCATGATCAGAAGAATCTATCTCACACCATATAAAGTGAGTAATGCATGATATTAATGAACCTAGTGACATACTTAGAAATTGTCATATCACCCTACCCTATCTTGAGAAGATTTTGTGTCCTAAAAAAGTGCAAGAATGAAGGTTAATAATGGTCGTCAAACAGTTGTTGGAAGCTTGATCATGAGAGTGTCTTCTCATCATGAGTCTACATCATCTAACTCTACAAGTTCCCTATTTCCCCATGAAGAGGGTTGAATGTAAGCACAAACATCTAATTAATCAGGGTTTGAACAAGCCTGAATACTAGAATCACTGATTCAATCCAATCTTATTCATCTTGTGGTCCTGACTAACTATGAAATCTCATTGGTCTCAATCGATGGAAATCATGTAGCATGTTAAGCCTATCTACATCATCATCCCGAATTTTTGGAACTATAAAATTCTCAACAGTAGGCTTCACTACTCCGTAATCTCTTGGAGGAAATACCTCATGAGATGGCCCCTGAACTAAGTCATTTTTACTCAATGGATCATTATCATGATCTTATATCGGTAACATGGATGGTTGTCTTCATAGAGACATCCTCAAAGTTATCAAGACTTACCATGGTTAGATGAACATATATATGGAGATCTTACAAAATAATTACATTCAAAATAATCAATCGTATATGATGCATATACCATTTTTCCCATATGAACAATTTCTCAATATGCCATGTTGATAAGCAGGTAGTCAGAGTCCTGGTGAGTAGATATGTTAGTTCTTGCACCATCACTAGGTTCCTAAACCTGAAAGCCACACTTGACACACTATTACACTCTAAAAACAATCCTGACCATGTGTCCCACTCTAACATCGACCTGAGGATGAACCTGCTTCTAATACTACTCAGTCATAACCCAACCCAACTAGACCCTCTTAGCTGGTGGTAGTCTATGAATGACATCACAAATCCCACCTTCAATAGTCTATGGTCTGACAATAAGCACTAAGAAAAAATGAAATGAAAAGGGAGTACTTATTCTAATATACTTGTTTGTACAAACACATTTGTCTCCATGAAAAAGTTCATAGGAATAAATAAAGGCTGCAACATCTTGAGCATAACCATGCATGAAAAATCACTATGGAATACATCAGAGTACAAAAAAATAAACCATATAGTAAAGGGGAAAAATACATGCCCAACCCAAAATAAAGTCCCAACCTAACTATAATAGGAAAAAAAGAAATACTATGAGAGTCTGGATCTAGATCTCTATGTTTGACCACTGAATGTGGTCAACACACACAATATCACTAAACTTCATCAATGCCACCTATTATCTATCCGTTTTTTTCCTAATACATGACATGTGTGGTAAAATTCCCTGTAGTAGTGAGTATATAAAAACTCATAAGGAAACTCAAAAACCAAAAAGTGGTAAATATAAAGATACTATAATAGTCAGCTCAACCCATAAAGAGAGGGAATCAAAACCCATATGTGTGTGTGTGTGTGATCATAAAGAAACCCATATGAGGGAGAAAGGGGATTTTTATCTCCACATCCCATATAAGTATAATGATTCTACTAGTATCTCCAAAATTTTATATTTAATTCCCAACATCACAATATTATGTGTGGAGGTTCCCACACTTTGTTGTTGCGCTCCACAACCAAAGTATCCATAAATCCTATAGAGGGCCTTCTCCTCACCAGAGCTTGAAGATAGGGGAGTATCTGGCCATAGATTTTGTACATTCACCCTACATTATTTTGGGAGAGTACCAAATCTACCTATATAAAGAGTATGAGGGACCCGTTCCCTAGTGTGATAGAGAAGTACCAAACCTAACATCTCTTTTATGATCCTTCTTGATCACTACCATCTCTCAAGCATCGCCTGAAGAAGCATCATGATTAGTAAAACTCACATCATATCTATTATTCCAAAAATAAGGGCCCCATAGTATTCTACATGAAAAAACACTAATGATGGGCTATGCACGGACCAAAGTATGAGTCCCGTAGAAGGAGATACAAAATTTATAAGTTCTTAGAATAAGTACACAACTGGTACGTGGGGTTACACAGTGTGTGAAGTTTCCACTTTTCTTGGTTGTGTTCTCCCCAGTACATGGATTCGGAATCCATGTTATACTATATAATTTGTACAAGTCTTACAAGGTGTGTCTTAGATGCCCGGGGCTATCCCTAGTCCTCTTGACCCATTCCCATTTACATTGGTCATGTCCGTGTACCCTGAATGTGTTGGAGTACATGGTCATTCTTGTGTAATAGGTTCATGACCATGTGCTTATCCAGATACGTGCACATGTACTCTTAGAGGTACACACCAAACTACCAGCATTGGGTCACATGGTGTGTATGGTTTATACACAATGTGTGATATTTATTTCCGCCTGAAACCCTATTCATCACATCTAGTGGATACAGAAAGTCTGTTCTTCTTAGAGAAATAGTGTGTAGTCAGTAAATTTTTAGAAAGTGATGATTTATTCATGCATCTCTCATACACTACCAACACTGCCACTTCCATCAGAAATTGCATTGTGGTTTCCGAATCTAGTGTTCACTGTGATATATCTATTATTAGCTGTTAGATACTAGCCACTCGAGCCCCATGTGACTCGATATGTCACACCATACCTCTCCCATATATGAGAATCTAATAATTTACATATGATATATGTCATCATCACCCACAATCTACACCACACCATGATCCATCCACAAAGTGTTGATATGTACATCATTACACAACCTCTATGAATCCAAGAGTTGTTCGATCATACTCAAACCCTCCCTAGGAATGTCAAGTCATGACTCTATGGGACAATGGTGAATAATGAAAATAAAATTGGGGAGAAATGCACATAAATGAAGGTGAAATTATATTTGGATGATGTGATCATTTATAATAATCATTATACGGGAAAAACATGATTTGATCATTGATCAATGAATAAAAATACATAATTTTGATTCAAAAAGGTTAAACTAGTTCATAAAATTAACAATATCAAATATAAATTAAGTAGATAATCCAAAATCCTTGATCAACAATCAAAAATGGTGAAAACAAAAAAAATAAAAAAAACCAACCTCAATTATGGATTGATCATTGGTGAATAGCATATTTGGTAGTGATGAAGAAGTTCAATAGTGTTTGTTTCCAACCTCTTTATTCACCTTGATCTGATCATTGATCCACTTCCTCATTTATGCCAACACTAATGAAGAATGCTCCTCCTCTCAAATCCTCTAAGGGTTGTGTGGATAACCCTATAAATTTTCTATAGTATAAAATTTATAGAGGGGTTTAGTTTTAGGGTTAATTAATATAAATAAAAAAATATTTATTTATTTTATTAAATTTGGCTCCTAATGGTCACCCCCAATAAAACATCTTACATCGACCAACTTTATATTGCACTTAGGGTAAACCCCACATTCAAAAAATTGACCATGGTCTCAAATTTATCAAATGAAGTCCCAAATAATGTGAAAACCATGTATACTGAAATTATGTGCGTGAATGATTTAAAAATATTTTAATATTTTTAATATAATTATTTCCAAGGTTCTGAGACACCCAAACACCAGGCCAAATCTAAGAAAAAATCCATATATATTCGTAGAAATATTCAAAAGACTAATCCAAAAAAACTAGATTTGTTAAAAAATACTCCAAAAATCTTCATGGACTTAATTAATAGTCATTAAATATTTCCTCAAAAAAATCCGGTAGTATTTATAGATTCTATTCTTATATAGTCTAAAATTAATTAGGTTCATGAGGAATTGTTGAATATTGTGATAAATACTTTACAAAGGGATAATTTTTATACAATGTACAGTAATGTGAGTTTTGGATGGAGTAAATATCATTCTTGGGGCATGTTATCACTAGAAAAGAGATATTTTTCAATCCTTATAAGATAATTGTGTTTGAGTAGTGTCACATACTAACATTTGTGATGGATATTTGTAGTTTACATGGACTAGGTGGGTATTGTAGATGATTTATGGAAAACTTATCACAATTTTCAAACCCTCTAACCAAGATAACTTAGAAGAGGATAAATTTTTTCTAAACCAATGAATAGGAAGATAGATTTCAGGAAATGAAAATAAGTCCTAACACTACACCAGTACTCACACTACCCTTAAGTAGGGAACTTTTCATGGTATACAGAGATTAATCAAAGAAGGGCTTGGTCTATGTACTGATGAAAATGATAAATTGATATGCATGTATCAAGATAATTGAAATTCCATGAGAAGAACTATCCAACACATGATCAACATTTGGTTGTAGTGAACTTCACATTGAATATTTGGTAACATTATCTTTTTAGGTAGAAGTGTGAAATTTATACGGATCATAAAATCCTAAAATATATATTCACATAGAAGAAGATTAATATATGATAGCTAACATAGTTAGATCTGATCAAGGACTATGATTGGTTAATCAATTACCATCCTAGGAAGGAAAATAAAGTGACATATTCTCTAAGTACAAAACATCATATGACCTTATCAATAATGAGAATTGAGAAGGATCCAATCTTCTTAAACATTCAAAGGATATATATGGAAGTCCTAAAAGAAGGAAAACATCATACATAGATTAAATGATTGCTCAACAATCCATTCAGGAGAATATAATGGATGATCAAAGTGATAATTTGAAAACAAAAAAGAATGTGGAAATTATAAGAAAAGGGAAATACTTGGTGCTCAAAATGGATAAAGGACTTGTAAGATTTGGGTCACGATTATGTGTACCATAAAATTCTGAGATAAAAAATAATTTATTGAATGATACATATATATTGACATTCTCCATCCACCTAGGAAGCTCAAAGATGTATTGAGATATCTGAGAGAATTATTGGTGGGACAATATGAAGAAGGAGATCCTATAATATACATCAAAGTGTCTCGTATGTCAAAAAGTGAAGGAATATAGGACAAAGTCCATGGTAATGATGAAACAATTACATATACCTATATGGAAATGGGAAAACATAATAATTTACATTATCATAGGTATTCCATAGACATCAAAAGGAAATAATTCCATATGGTTTATAGTGGACAATCTTATAAAGAATTCTCACTTCATTTCAATTTGAGATGACATTCACCCCGTCGTCGTTTAAGGATAAACATCAGGGAAGTGATCAGGCAACATGGAACACCGCTATAAATTATATATGATCAAGATCCAAGGTCTACCTCCATGTTTTGGGAAATTATTTAACAATATATAAAAACTATGTTAAAAATCAGTATGGATTTTCATCACCAAAATGATATCCAAACTCAAAAAACTATCAAAATACATGGGGGGATACTGAGACAATGCTTGATGAACTTCAAAGGATGATGAGATCAACATATTCCTCTAATCAAGCTATAAAATAGTAATTTCTTTCACTCAATCATCCAAATGGATTGATATGAATCCATTTTATGAGAATAGATATGGAACACATACGTTCTAGGATGAAGTTTGTGAATTCAAGCTATTAAGACCTGAAACGGTTGAAGAAATGGTTGAAAAGGTGAAGACTATTCATCAACACAATAGAAAAGATCAGATTCAACAAAAGATCTATATTGATAATCATAAGAGGGAATTGGAGTTTAATATTGGAGATAAATTTTCCTCCATATGTACCTATTGAAGATATTCATTATATTTGGGAAGAAGAAAAAGATAAGTTCTAGATTTATCGAGCCCTTTGGTATTCTTGATCACATTAGAGCTTTGGCCTAATGACTATCACTTCCACCAACCCTGCCTCAATTACATGACATGTTCCATGTATTCCTCCTGATTAAGTACATACCAGATCCCTCACATCACAACTAGAAATACATATTATTTGGGATGGGTCATTTTCGATGGTACCCTTTCGCAAATAATTTTTTAAACAGGTTATTAATTGTGAAGGGTCAAGTTACATGTTGTAATAAATTCTTTTATACGGGTCAGTCACTCATCGAGAGTAAGTTTAAAAAATAAGAAAAATTAATAAAATTAATAAAAAATAATAAATATATAAATATATCAAAATAATTTTAAAAAACATAATAGATAAAATTTAAAACAGCCAAAATAATAAAAATACTACACAAAATATTTTTATTTAAAATTTAACATAATAAATATTTATATATTATATTCATCACTATGGAGGCAGATGGGGAGGGGGATGTTCATCTAGAAGATGGGGGAGGGAACTCCATCCCTAAACCCTGAACCATCCATTGTATGTAATCATTTGTTGCTCCATCCATCATCACATCTCCTCCTACTACAACTAGTGTTGTCGACAAATCTCATCCTTCTCCCTACGCATGGCCTCAATTACCTCAATCAGAGATTTAAACTACTCCTCATACTATGATACCAATTATAATGACTCTCTATAATCTCCTCCCAACCTAGAATTCTACTATGAAGCGGTACCATAAAAACTGGAAGGCATCAGTTGAGAACCAATACCAACCACTCAGCCTTTCTTGAAAGAATACTGTGTCGATACCATCCATGTTGTATCATTAAATCCTGCCACACCGGTGGTATGACTCTTAGTATCATCCTAAATCTCATCATGTATCTGAGAATTAATGGCCTTATATGACTTCTTCAAATGCAATTTGAAATTAAAATAGTTAAAATATTATTTTCAGTTAATTTTAAAACTAAAAAAAAAATATACTGACTATAATTTGACGTGGGTGACCACCTGTAATCTCTCTAGTGATACGATCATTTTACATCCTCTTATAAACATTAAACTCTATAATATTAGGATTTTTTACTACCTATATGAGTATAAAATAAATATTTAACAATTACAGTTACATAAATTATTTAAAAAATAATAATTAGCATATGTTGTCGATGAATACTGAATATATGACTACCATCTCAATGTGTCACATCCTTCCACCCTTGATTTTTCCAACCTAATGATAAATTTGGACATGGTTAGTACAAATTGGTCATTTCTCATCACCTGAAGATTTTAAATTTTTTTACTTATAACTTTTTATTAATTTATAATATATTTTATTATATTATATTAAATTATAATAAAAATTAGTAGTCTTTAGTGGTAATTAGAAATAATTACCTCTAATTACCAATAATTTTTAGTATAATTTAATATAAAGTAATAAAATATATTATAAATTACTAAAAAGATGTAAATCATAGATTTTACAATATTCTAGTGATGAAACCAATTTATGTAAACCATGCCCAAATTTTTCATTTCTCACCACCTCAAAATTGAATACCTATTTCATTTTCAATTTTTTAGTAATTTATACTAAAAATACTAATTATTATTAAGTAACACTAATTACCACTAATTATCATTAAGTACCACAAATTACCACTATTTATTACTAATTATTAAAAATTACCACTAATTATTACTAATTACCACTAATTATTACAGATTATCACTAATTATTACAAATTACCACTAATTATTACTAATTGCCACTAATTACCACTAATTACCACTAATTGCCACTAATCACCACTAATTATTACTAATTACTATCAATTTTTACTAATCACTACAAATGTCTACTTAACTATAGTGATTTACCACTAATTTTTACTAATCATCACTAATTTTTAATAACTATTGTGATTTATCATTAATTATTATTAACTACCACTAATTTTTACTAATTTCCATTATTGTTTACTAATTATAGTGATTTAAGGTTCATTTTTACTAATATTTACTAATTACTTATGATTTTGGCTAATTTTGACCGATTAACACTAATTTTTAATAATTAAAATTATTTAACATTAATTTTTACTAATTACCACTAATTATATCTAATTATTACAAATTACCACTAATTTTTATTAATTACCAATAACTATTACTAATCATCACTAATTATTACTAATTATTAATAATTAATATTAATTATTACTAATTATTACTAATTTCCACTAATTATTACTAATTTTCACTAATTATTACTAATTATTACTAATTGTAGCTAATTATTACTAATTAATACTAATTATTATTGATTATTACTAATTATTGATTACTACCACTTGTTAATACAAATTATTACAAATTAATTATTATTATTATTACTAATTATTTCAAATTAATACTAATTATTACTAATTATTAATAATTATTACTAATTAGTACTAATTAATACTAATTACCACTGATTATTACTAATTAATACTAATTACCACTAATTATTACTATTGATTACTAATTATTACTAATTATTACTATTTATTGGTAATTATTATTAATTATTGCTAATTATTACTAATTATTATTAATTATTATTATTACCATAATTTATTACTAATTATTACTAATTATCACTAATTATTACTAATTATCACTAATTATTACTAATTATTACTGTAACGTCCGAGACTTGGATGCCACCCAATGGTGCCCCAAGCCCACTTGGCCACATGGCCTCACGCGCATCTTCCCAAATGCCAGAGGTTGCCTATCACGACCCGTCTCCCAGGTCCCATGTCGTGACTACCCCAAGCCTGCCTTCTATAGGCCAGGGGCTAGCAACTAGCACCGAAAGGCGTATTCCCTATAACCTGGAAGGCATTGCCTTTATAACCTGTAAGCACACACAACCAAGCACACAACAAGATACGAACACAAGTCAACTGTATATAAAAAAGAGTGTTGAAAGTAAAAAAGGGTCCGGAATACAAGCCTAATAGTAATAGTACAAGTACAACTGAAGAAAAAGAAAGGCAGCTACTGGGTTGTCCTCCGATGTTCCTACCTAAAGGGTAGGTACAGATCGTCTCCTCAGCACTCCACGTCCGTCTGTATCCTATGCGTACTGTCACACCATATAGTTCACCTTCAGGCCGCGTATAGCCCTAGTACCCTCAACCTCGATCAGCGATGTCTGTCATCTACACCAAACACAACAAGGTGTGGGCATAGCCCGTGTAGGGGTGAGTATAACGATACTCAGTAAGGACCCTGAAACCCTCGAGGTCTCTCAAAATCCACCAAGGATAAACCACAAGGCATGAAATCAACTGACAACGCTACTCAGATATATGACCACACATATACCTAACTTATCAATTATACCCATCTCAATCATGAGGAAAACATAGAGTCCAACTCAAATCCCAAAGCTCATTTTTTCCACAAAGGAAGGAATACCATGAAGGTAAGTACCACACAGGTACACCACATAGAAGAATACCACCAAGGTTTTACCACGAAGGAAAGTACAACAAGGTACAGACTCATCTCACACCATGTATTTCTTAGGTACAGTCGTAGAGATGATTAGATTTAACTACCAAATCAAATTAATCTGTTAAAAGGCAGACCGATGAAGGATCGTAGTATGTCGTCAGTACGTTGTCAAACCCACATAGGATCTCTAGGTGTGGACCCACACAAGATCGCTCGGTGCTGACCCACAGAGGATCGCTCGGTGATGAACCACACAGGATCGCTCAGTGGTGACCCACACAGGATCGCTCGGTGCTGATCCAAATAGGATCTCTAGGTGCTGAACCACACAGGAATGCTCGTTGTGACCCACACAGGATCACTATTCATTCTTCACGTCCCAGCCAGCACTGGGTTCCCGCACTAAGCTTTATCGTCTCTGGGAGGGTCCTCTCCTCAATCCACTGGTCGATAATACAACTTCCATGAAGTCCCATGAAGAAGTAACCCAAAGTACCGCCATGTCTTAAGGGTCTCAACGCAATAGACGGTGCGTCAATCGGATGCACGGCCTATAAGTTATTAGCATTTTAGTCCTGAGGGCCCGGTTGGATTCATGCTCGATCCAACCCGACCGTATCCCAACTTTATACAAATATCATCTGGGGTATACCAAAGGGATCTTCTCGCTCTAGGGTTTCTGGAGCTGTAGACGGTTCGTCCAACGGACGTCTGGTGCCAAATTTATGGCCAAAAGAGTGTAAATGTGTCGAAGTGGGTCTGGGTCTGGTCTGACCTAGTCGGACCGACCCGGTCTGGACCAACCTAGTTTGGGTCGGCTCGGCTCGAACCATTGGGTCCGGCCCACTGGGTCCGGCTTGGCTCGTGCTGGGCGGCTCAGCCTGGGCAGCGCGGAGGCCACTGGAGTTGCGGTGGCGGCGGGGCGGTGGAGGTCGCGGCGGCCGCGGGGCAGCGTGGGGCAGTGCAGAGTCCATGGGGGCTATGGAGTCCACAGAGGCCGCGGGGCGGTAGAGTCCACGGAGGCCGCGGTGCGGCACAGGGTGGCGCGGAGGCTGCAAGGGCCATAATGGACCCGGGAGCCGTGGGGCGGCAGAGGGCCACGAGGCGGCGAGGATGTGGGGACCACGGAGGGCCGTGGAGAGCCGCGGGGTGGCGAGGTCTTGGGGGACGTAGAGGGATGTGGGGTGGCGAGGACATGGGGGACGCGAGGCCACGGGACGGCTGAGGCCACGGGGCGGTGGTCCGATGTGCCTGGTCGTGCAGCGCGGTCGTGCGTTGTACCTTCGCTGGTGGTCGGCTTGACCAGCCACCCTCCGTTTGTCGCCTTCATCACGGCCGATTGAGGTGCCAGCTGCGGTTTTCCAGTTCCACTGGTGCCAAACGCCGACACCGATCACCGTCACCATCACTAATAACACACAAAACAACCATAAGGTTTGCAGAGGGGTCAGTCCATATTTGTTTGGCCCATACCCTCCACGTTGGGGCGATAGCAAGTGGCTCAAGGGGAATGATTCAATGTGAGAGGAAAATTAACATTGATCAATTTAAAACACACCGCTACCTCATTTTTTTGTTGACGTAGATGAGAAGGGAAGGATGGTCATCAATTGAAGACGTCCTATGTTGTAGGATGTCCCGAGGAAGAAGTTGAAGTCGTGCATTGGAGTTCTTTGTTGGAGGAGCGTTCTTCGTTGGAGTAGAAGAATTCCTCCAAGGTTCTCTCCTAATTTCCCTTTGCCAACACTTCTCCCAATTCAACCAAAAATAAAAGGTATCCAATATGATATGTTTACCCAATTTAATTGTTGGCACAAATTAAATTAGCATCATAATTACATTGAGGATGGCATAATAAATTTTTGGGGAAACCTAAAGGCCACCTCCCTCGCTAAAGAGGGAGTTTAAGAGGTTCTCACATTAGGAGGGTTCGGGTGGTCCCCACCCTTAAATTCAAATTGGGGGTTTTAGGATTGGTGGTTCCCGCCTACATAACCCCACATGGGAGGTTTAGTTCTGGTGGTCTCCACCTCTCAACACTCAAATGGGAGGTTTATTTCTGGTTTTCCCCACCTCTTAACATCCACATGGGAGTTTTAAATGACAATAAAATGTTAAACATCTTTATTTTATTTTATTCTTTCACGAATAAGTGAAAAACTAACTTCCACCCTCGACCTACTATGGTTGAGGTGAAGTTCTCCTTAGGCAACTACCAGCACTGCAAGTTCAACGGTGTCCTCATATTTCAATTTCATGCACCAGTTTAAAATTTAGAAAAACCAACTCGCAAATTTACTAAATGAACCCAAAAAAAGTTCATAAATACATTCTAGGCACTCCGGGCCTCAGAATCACACACCATCAATTTTTGCAGATTCATAAAATTACCATTTAATAAAAAAATTACATGAAATTTCTGGTTCTTTACATTGCTGACTAGCAGCAAGGGCCTACGTGGGTCACTGAGGAAATTATTCCCTCATTACCATAGTGTCACAGTAGAATTCAAACATATAATAAAAAAGTGGAAGAGAAAAATTAAGCAATCAACTGAAGATAAATCAAGACAGGAATACATATTAATAACAAGAAGTGTCTCATATATAAAATGATGTATATGGTACAAGTATATAAAAATTAGCCAAATAGGTACATGGAAATATAGTATAGTACAAGTATCCTAAAAAGAACAAAATAACAAAAAGGTATACCAGCATCGCATGACACAGCTTGGTCATATGCTCCCCTTATCCAAATCCACAATCAACAACCTATACTAAGGTGCTCACCCCTATAATCTCTTGCAACCATATAATCTTTTTGGGTCCCAAAGGGGGCCCAAATAGGGTGTGAGATAAACATTCCAATAGGAAACCACCCAGATCTATACAGTTCTGACAACAATTATAAAAAAGTGCTAAGAAGTGTAAAAAACAGGTAGTAAGTGTGTATGCCCATGGCATAAGTCTAATGTAGTAATTAAAACAAAACATCCCTCAAGTATACTTGAAAAATAGAGTCATCTCATACCAAGGCATCTATAACAAAGTAAACAATCTAGTCACATGGTCATGTTGTACATCCATCAGTATCATGTAACCACAGCCACACTATATAGAGAAGTCAAGTGTCACATGGCCACGCCGTATAGTGAAGTCAAATATCCTACGACCGTGTTGTATAGAAAAGTATTGACCGCAAGGGCCGGATCCAAGGTGTCAGCAAACCAAGGAATCTAATTAATAATTCTAGACCACTGAGGTAAGGATCTAATCAATCTTTCCAAGACATCCCATCAAGTTTCATGGGTGTTTCTAGTAGAAACATTGTTAGGCACTGTTTGGGGTCCTATGAGCATGGCAATAGAAAGTCCTACGTGATCCCAAGAAAGATAGATCCAAGGGGTAGCAAGGCCTGAGGCATCCCACAGAATCAAGACCCAAGAAAAATATTCAACCCAAGGGATCAACTACCACATTCTAGATCCATGGATGGTAGTTCAAGTCATCTATCAAACCATCCATTCAGGCCTTCAAGTATTCAAATTAAATATTCATTCCATGTGATTATACCAACTCACATCAACCTACACAAACCATGAGTATACCCACTCGTGAAAACCATTTATCAAAACAAACATATGGTCCTACCCTCCAATATAATCTATTTAACAATCCATTAGTCATTTCATATAGGTATACCCACCCATATTATCCATTTAACATGCCAAAAATTCCAAATAGATGAGTTATAACATTATATTCACTAACCAAGGAGGCAGTACATCTGCTAAATAGGATATTCAAGATATAAAATAATTTATGGGATTCCTATAACTAAAAAAGCACAAGAACACACCCCTTGGGTGGTTTAAACAGGCATAAACAAATGTTTTTTTTAAGGCACACCCCTTGGGTGACCTTGAAATGAGCAACAGGTGTCAATGCACCTAAACAAGACTTATGGTCTACCTCACTAGGTCCAACTGTAGACACTAAAATAAACTCACTAAAAAATGAGACCTCACCAGAAAGTTTTATGGGTGGTGTAAAGGAAAAACACCCAAAAACACCAAATAAAAGTCGAAAGAAATTATAGACCACCTACCTCTCCTCAGTAGTAGACAGCACATCCAGTATCAAGTCCTGATTCGACCTGGTTGGGAAGAAATATGAAGAATGGACAAAGAATAGGATATTAGGGAATATGATCCTAAATCCAAATAGTGAAGTCATTGTTACAAAGAATCAAGAATTCCTTAAAAGGAATCGAGTACTTACCAATGTGGATCTGATAAGACAATCGGCGATTGAAATAGAGGTCAGATGGAAAATCTAGCTCAAAGACTAGGTTAGGTGCCAAAGGAAGAGCTCCATGTAGTTTTTTCATGTAGGAGAAGAAAAACCCAAATGGGTTTTAAAAATAAACATATTTTTTTAATTTAAAATTTAAAAAAAGCATATAAGGGTCGCATGGTTAACCCACACAGTTTCCCAAATCATGCAGAAATTGTGTGCACCTCACTACCTAGAAGGTTCACTCAACACAGTTACCCCCACACAGTTTGACTAACTATGTGGTAACTGTGTGAAAACATTCTACTAAAAACATTCACTTTTATGACCCCTCGCATAGTTTTCCTAACCATTCGCAAGCCATTCTAAAACTGCGTGCTAGGTCATTTTCAGTCCAAAACATGGTTATAGGCTCCGAACAAGCCCTGGAAACCTCAAAAACACCCATGATCAAGTTAATCACTCACATAATTCCATAACAAGGAAATTAAACTAAAGAGAAAAGGAACAATACCCTAAACAAAAACCTGGGTTCTTACAATTTTCCCCCCTTACAACAAATCGTCCCTGAATTGCTCTCTGAAGGGTGGTCAAGATTTGTCTGAGAACAACTCTGGCTACTAAACATGTACGTCGGCCTCCCTCTCCCATGTCTCATCCTGTAAATGGCCATGCTTCCATAGCGGCCATACCAGAGGAACTGACCAGCCTCATAGAACCTTTGTACCACTGTCAACAATACGAATTAGATGCTTATCAAAGGATGCATCAACATGAAGCTCAACCTCCTCAGTCTAAAAAATGTGATGTGGTTCTAAGTGAAAATGGTGAAGTTGAGATACATGGAAGACATCATGCAGGGCTCGATACCTCTGAGGTAACTTTAATCAATAGGCAACTGACCTGACTCTCTCCAGAATCTCAAATGGATCGACATATCTCGGTGAAAGTTTACCCAATCTCATGATCCGCCTATGTCCAAACCCATGTGAAACACATAATAAACCTTGATCCCCAACCTCAAACTCTAGATTTCATCTGCGGTGATCAGCGTATGATTTCTAACAAGATTTTTCAGTATCCATCTTCTTCTTAAATCATCTGGACCTACTCAGAAGTCTCATGCACAAGACATAGTCCCAATAAAGCTACCTCTTCTACCTCTATCCAGTACAGGGGAGAAAGGCATGGCCTACCATACAAAGTCTCATAATGTGACATCTTTATAATCTCTTGATAACTTTTAAGGTAGGCAAACTCAACTAGGGGAATGTTCCTCTCCCAAGAGCCTCTAAAATCTAGGATGCATGCTCACAACATGTCCTCTAGAACTTGTATCATACGCTCTAATTGGACATTAGTCTGAGGGTGGTATGTTGTTCTCAGAAGCACCTGTGTACCCAACACCCTCGGAAAAATCTACCATAAATGAGATGTAAATAGGGTGTCCCTATCTAAAATGATAGTGTGTGTGACCCCATGTAGTCATACCACCTCTCGGATGTACAATTTTCCAAGATCATAAACACTGACGGTCTCCTTGATCAGCAAGAAATGAGCGACCTTCATAATCCTGTCGACAATAACCCACGCGGAATAATTACCTCGAGGTGATCTCAGCAAACCAGCCATGAAATCCATCACGGCATCATCCCATTTTCACTCTGGGAAAGGTAACTGCTGTAAAATCTCAACTGGTTGCTAATGTTCCGCCTTCACCTACTGACAAGTGGAACACCTCATAAAAAACCAGCTACCTCACTCTTCATTCCTGGCCACCAGTACTATCATCGTAAGTCACGGTACATCTTGGTGACCCCAGGATCTACTAACCAAGCTTAATCATGAAACTCATGCATTACCTCCTCGCATATATCAATTGGAACCCAAACATGTCCATGGATACAAATAATTTCATCATATCCTACCATCCAACTAGGAGGAGGGTCCTCACTTGTCACATATTCCCATAGAACTAGGGCTTTAGAATATGATAGCTAGTTCATCTGAACTCATCCCAGTAGGGTAGAGGTCATAGTTAAGGATGAAAGAAAAGTCTGTCCCTCTTTATTGTCAACCTCTATATGCATCTTAGAGAACAATTTCATAAGCTACCACTCCCTATAGGTCTGTTTTACTAACTATATCTGAGTCCTCCTGCTCAGTGCATCGACCATTGTATTACCTTTACTAGGTGTATAGGCAAGCTCGAAGTTAAAGGATTGTAGGTAATACACCCATATTAACTACCTAAAATTCAGATCACACTATGTAAAGATATACCTGAGGATTTTGTAGTCCATGTACACCAAAAAATGATCACCCAATAAGTAGTGCCTCTGACAATGCAATACATGAACAACTGAAGCTAACTCAAGATCATGTGTAGGGTAGTTCCTCTTGTGAGGCCACAACTTTCGAGACCCGTATGAAATGACTCAATATACCTAAAATATCACTGCACCCATCCCAATACCTAAAGCATCACAGCACATCATATAGCTATTGCCCTACTTTGGTAGTATCAGTACTGGTGCTAATGTCAATATCCCTTTCAGATCCTAAAAGGAAGTCTCACAAGACTCTGACCACAAAAACATCACACCCATCTAATTCAATCAAGTCAATGGTGCTGCTAATCATGAAAAGTCCTATATAAAATGTCTATAGTGGCCATCTATCCCAAAGAAACTCTGTATGTCAAAAATGTTCTTGGGTTGTTCCCAGGAAACTATAGCTCTTACCTTCTTTAGATCCACTAATACTCCTATCTCTGAGATTATGTGACCCAGGAATTGAATCTTATCCATCCAAAAGTGATACTTTGAGATCATAGAATATAACGGATGCTCCATTATTGTATTCAAAATGATCTCAAGATGGTTGGAATGGTCATATCGATTGTGATAACACAGCAAGATATTTTCCACAAAAACCACCACAAAAGAATACAAGTAAGGATGGAACACTCTATTCGTCAAATCTATGAAACTATTGGAACATTCTTGAGACCGAACGACATAAACAGATACTCATATAACCCATACCAACTATGAAAGGTTGTACGAGGTATGTCTGTAGGTCGAACATGCACCTGGTGATATCCTAACCTCAATTCGATTTTCTAGAATACTTTAGATCTTCTAAGTTGATCAAACAGGTCATCTATTTGGGGAAAATTATATCAGTTATTAACTGTAAACTAGTTCAATTTCTAATAATCCATGCACAGCCTAAGAGTTCTATCCACCTTTTTAGTAAAAAGGACCTGTGAAGCCCACAGAGAAGTACTAGGTCTGATAAACCCCTTTCTCCTCAAAATCCTCTAGCTACCCCTTGATCTCCTAAAATTCCATCATATCCATCTTGTAAGGAGGAATGGATATCGATGCAACTCCTTCCACTATCTCAATTTATAACTCCACCTCTCTCTCAAGAGGTAAACTAGAAAAATCATCCAGAAAGATTTCCCAGAAGCACTCCACCACTAGAGGAAAGTATGTCTGACCCACAACCTGATCATCTAGAAACAAACTAGCAATCTGGGGTGTCACCCCACCTAGCCCAAAATGCTCAGGTCTAGCTCTACTATCCTGTACATACCATTAATCCCTATAAATAAACACTTCACCCTCTGATGATGTGAAAGTCACACTCTGGTGATAGTAAAAAATGTATGCTCGATAAGACATGAGCTAGTCCATTGCAAGAATGACGTCAAGCCCTATCATCTCAAGGACATAGAGATCCTAGATGAAGTGATACCCTATGTGTAACACCCGAGACTTTTATGTAATATAAATCATCAAAGGAATCTTTTTCTACACAACACTTGCTTGGCTTGCTTTACACGCAATCGCGACCTTCCTCGATAGCTTGCGTCGTACGCAATACCGAGTTTCACTAAACAACAATATGCTATTAAAACTAGCCGTTATGAATAGTAATAACCACTTTTTGAAATTTTATAAATTTTATTTTTCAAAATGGACTTCATTTTTGGACTCAGAATATCGAAATTAGCCTAGGGTGAAATTTTGGTATTTTTCTGAAAACTTTCAATTTTTGATGAATAGTGAAACCACTAAGTGGTAGGTTAAAAACTGAATTTTGCATAAAACTTAATTTTACCGCTTCTGTGAATGGAATTTCAAAAATCCGACAGACACGGTTGATATCAGTAAGTAAAATGTGGTTCAATGAGATAAAAATAATTTTTTGGTGAATAGTAACTTTTTACTTTTTTTACCGCGGTTAATAGTAAATAGGGTAACTAAGGGTAAATATGACATTAATATTACCCTAACACATGTCCTAATTCTATTGGAAAAGTTTAATTCGACCAAAAACAAACTTAGGAATAAAAATATGACCATTTAGGCCCACTTGGATTAGATTAGGACATTTATTATTAATTTATTTAAAGAAGGGTTAAAATAGTTAAAATCAAAGTTTAATAAGTAAATCATTTTTAATATGGGGTTATACATAAGCTAAATTCGACTATAAATATTCATTAGAAATCTAAAAAGATTTCCTACATAATCGTATTTTATTTGTAATTTTTAGACATTAAATAATTTAATTTATTTATGACACAATGATGATGCAGTAATTATCTTATTAATAAAATATTGACATAATTGATGTTATAAACACCAAAATAAATGTAATTTGAGACTTTTTATGAATTCCACTAATTTTCTAGGTTACTATAATATATTAATGTTGATTTAATCAACTTTGTTCGAACATATAATTCTGTTATGACTTTCACAAAAATCATATATCAAATAGTGTCAAAATTGACACAAAATAGTTTTTAAATAAAATATTATATTATTAATTGTTATTTTATTCCTAAAAATCTAAGGTTCTGCCAAATGACTTAGATAAGAATATATATATTAATAATAAACAATTTGGGGTTCTTTTGGCATGTTATAGTAAGTGTATTAACCATATAGTGAAAGAAAACAAAAAGACACGGTAAAAGTTAAATTATTTAACTTAGAGTTAAATCTAATTGATAAGGTTAAAATAATTCCCTAAACTTGTCTAAATCCTATTGGTTGATAGGGTTTCGACCCATACCCATTTTAGCTTCGAAATAAGACCCTTTGGAACCATTATAAACCGATTTTGACTTTAATATAAAATAATATTTTGAGATATTCCTAAGGTGCCCCCCTCCTCCCTTATAAAAGGGCACCTCCTCCCCCTCCTCCTCACACAAATTTGAGCACTCATGCTCGGACAACCCCTGCCATTTTCTCCTCTCCACTTCCCTAGAATAATCCTAGAGGTCCTGGTCTTCTTCAAAGACCAATCTTAGTTCCCTAAGTGGAGGATTCAAAGAGGCGTTCCAAAGAAGAGGTAATATCCATTACCGATCTTTTCAATTTCTTTCTTCTTCAACTTCTTCTTCTTTAGTTGTTTCATGATAAAGTAATAACATAAGTATTACTTACATACTGATATATTATTATAAATATGAAACAACCCTAATTCACCTTCTATCCATCCCACGGAAAAATTAAATCACCGCGCGTGCGTACGTACAAAATACCGTCTCCACGCCGTGGTGTAATCTATTTTTCCACCATCACTTTACAAGGATGGGTATAATGGTGTAATGAGTAACTATTTATGATTATTATAAAGTAATATTGATACTGAAATAATATATATATACTCCAATACAGTTCCACGATCATAGGAACGATATCATCACTCGTGCGTACGTACGGAATACAGTCTCCACGATGTGATGCGACTCGTTCTACATGATCATCATTACATAGTAATTATATAAATGAATTGAATGAATAAATAGGATATATGTTACACTAATACCATTCTGGATATAATGTATCTATAACCTTAAAAGAAGAATAAGAATGTATTCGGCAAAACACGCATAAGAACAAAAGGCAATAAAGACCTGAGTAACAAGTAACAATGAAATATTACTAACAAGAAGCTAAGAATATGACCATATATGATATCATATCAATATGTATGATTCTGGAATAATTAAATAACATTATTTAAACCATTATACAGGATCTTCGGACACGTACAAATCAAAATCGGACCTAAGGTAAGGGAAATATCACAATCTCATTTTTATCCGAGATTGTTTATTCGTAAGTATTTACTGGGGTGTATTTTATCATCCACATCCATGTTTCATCAATATGTAATATTATTTCCATCCACCTACAATTGTTTAAATCCATTTTTACCCTTCGGTGAGTTTTTAGTAATATGTATGAAATGAATCTTTTGTCGTACGAGGTACTTTTTGACTTTTCCGACAAAAGTACGAAGAATGTTTTTTTTAACTTATACGGCATGAATGGATTTTTAAAACATTATTTCCAAGAAGCTTCCTTTACAAGTTTTCAAGTTTATTTTTAATCAACTTATTTTATTTTAAAGTTGTATGACATGTTATGAAAGGAAAAATGTTTTTGAAGAAGAAAGGATATTTTCCTCAAGAATGGAGTTCAAGTGTTTTATCAAAATTATTTTCCATATAAGATAATAAAGGGTTATATTTTTATCCCTATTATTACATTGATTTGATCATGTTGTGAATTCCTTTATCTTATATGAATTGATTTATGATGTCATGATGTTTAAAGAATCCCATTTTTGTTACATGTGTTATGAGATGATGTATGTTTTATGATTATGTGGCACACATAAGAAAGGATTCATTATAAGATGGGTGGGAACTATATCTCCCTCCAATGCATTGGGTAAAGATTTTATATCTCATGTGATAGACATGGCTGGAACGGTAGGTTATACCGGTTCAGTGAAACAGGACTGGAATGAGGGTGACTCGGTTCAGAAAGGGACTTTGTCCACTAAGATAGTCTTGGCAATGAGTCATGACTAACAAGAAATGATTTTCCATGACTATGTGTGCATGCCACAAAGTTTCAAGTTTCATGTTATGATTATGGGGATCTCATTTTCACTTCTATGATTTATTCCATGTTAAGATTTTATGATCTCTTTTGCAGGTTATGGTTTTCAAAAAGATATGATATGATTTTTATTTCCTTTATTTGCCCTTGCCGAGCATTTGAGCACACCCTTTTATGTTTTCTTTTCCCCAGGTCAGGAAAATGGATATTAAGTATAATATGCTAAAAGGTACCCTAGATATGATGAAATAAATGGGAGACACTGTAGAAGATTTATGAACCAGTTGTTTATGTTTCCCAGTTTCTAAAGACACTATACCTATACGGTCCTTTGTGGTTTTGTCATATGTTGTAATAAGTGTGCTTCAATTTTGAAGTATTAACAATGTATGTAAAGTATGGGTCGTTATAGTTGGTATCAGAGGAAAGGTATAGTCAACCTTTGGAAACTAGGATGTGAAAGCCTTAGTAAGAACCCTAAGGATAAGTCTAAGCATAGAACACTAACTTAGTGTTTTAGAAATGGCCTTGAATAACCTAGGATAAGACCTTAAGCATGAAATTTTTATTCTTGAATTATGTGGTTTTCCTATTATAATTAGTGTTGCTCACACTATTCTTCTTGGTTTTAGTCAATGGATGGAACCCGAAGGAACCGTGTTAATGCGGAATGCGATGGGCAATGCAATGAATGTCCCCCTGAGCAACCAAACGATATGGGAGCTGGAATGAAAAATCTTGTAGCCATGCTCACACAACATTCTCAAGCTATGAATCATGCAGGACTTCCAAACGAGCAAAGGAAGGAGCAACATTCTGTTGAATCCTTCATGAGGCAGCGTCCACCTTCTTTCAGCGGGTCTACTGATCCATTAGTTGTTGAACAATGGATTAGTACTACTGAAAAGATATTTTCAGTTCTTCAATGTTCTGAGCATGATAAAGTTATCCTAGCAGTGTATCGTTTGGAAGGAGATGCTGATCAATGGTGGAATCCTATTAAGAATACGAGGCAAAGGGATGAAATTGAGTCTATGGAATGGGACGAGTTCAAGAACTTATTTTTCAATAAGTACTTCCCTCGTATTCTCCGAACAAAGATGGAGAAAGAGTTCTTTGAACTGAAGCAAAGGGATGATGAATCTGTTGGTACCTATGAAGCAAATTTTACAAGACTTGCAAGGTACGCTTCTGGTATTATTATCCAACCTGAGAGTAATATCGATCGATTATTTAGTGGCTTAAAACCAAGTCTTCGAAGGGAGTTAGCCATAAGGGACTTCAATAGCTACGAGGAAATCATTTGATGTGCTCTCAAAGTCGAGATGGAGATTGGAGTAACCCATCAGTCACATGGGTTTGATAAGAAGAGGAAGATGGAATTCAAAGGAAAATCTAAAGAGCACAGTGAAAAGAAGATGAACTTTCCCTTATGCTCAAAGTGTGGAAAGAAACATGGAGGGAGTTATCTTAAAGGGACAAGTAAATGTTTTAAATGTGGAAAGGAAGGTCATCAGGCATTTGAATGCCGTGATAATTGGAAGAAGATGTCTAATGACGCAAACAAAGGAAGGGATACACAGAATGAACCTACTACACTTCAATGTTTCAAGTGCAAGGAGATGGGGCATTATGCCAATCAATGCCCAAATCCAAGGGTTGATGATGATGGTCGACGTCAACAAAATCTTAAGGCTAAAGACAAAGGAAATTCACATGCAATTTCTATCAGCGATGTGGAGTACGATAACGAAGTGGTGAAAGGTACACTTACCATCCACTCTAAAGTAGCAAATGTTTTATTTGATTCTAGATCCACCCACTCTTTTATTTCTAAAGAATTTTCTAAGGGTATCACCGTATTACCTCAATAATTAGATGTTGAGTTAGCTGTGACAACACCTAATGGCACAACAGTCGCATCAAAGGTTTATAATTCTTCTACGATCGAAGTTTGTGGGAAAGTGCTTCCTGCAAATCTTGTGATCCTTCCTTTAGTGGAATTTGATGTGATTCTTGGCATGGATTGGCTTTCTCTACATGGAGCTCATATCAATTGCCAAAGAAGGGAAGTCACATTTCATATTCCAGATCAATATACGATTGTCTATCAATGCAAGGATGAACATAACCTTCCAGTGGAAATTCCTTCCATCTTATGGGTCTTGATTCCACTAAATAAATGTTATTTATCTCAAATGGTTGGTGAGAAACTCACGATTAAGAATATGCCCATTGTACGGGAGTTTGATGATGTCTTTCCGGAGGAATTACTGGGTCTTCCACCAAATCGTGACGTTGAGTTTTGAATAGAACTCATACCGGGTGCTTTGCCTATTTCAAAGACACCTTATAGAATGGCCCAAATTGAGTTGTAGGAATTGAAGAAGCAACTCCAAGAGAATCTTGATAAGGGATTCATATGCCCTAGTGCGTCACCTTGGGGAGCACCTGTTCTATTTGTTAAGAAGAAAGATGGATCAATGAGACTCTGCATTGATTATCGAGAACTTAACAAGATCACTATCAAGAACAAATATCCTCTCCCATGCATTGATGACTTATTTGACCAACTACGCGGAGCTCAATACTTTTCCAAGATTGATCTTCGTTCAGGGTATCATCAATTAAGGGTCAAAAGGGAGGATATACCAAAGACGGATTTCCGTACAAGGTATGGACACTATGAATTTATAGTGATTCCATTTGGTCATACTAATGCCCCTGCTATCTTCATGGATCTAATGAATAGAGTCTTTAGAGACTATCTTGATCAATTTGTGGTAGTCTTTATAGACGATATTCTTGTATATTCAAAGAGCAAGGAAGAGCATGAAGATCACTTGAGAATTATATTGAAGACCCTGAGAAAGGAGAAGCTTTATGCCAAATTTACCAAGTGTGAATTTTGGCTTCAAAAAGTTGCATTTTTGGGTCACATAATCTCAAAAGAGGGGATATCTGTGGATCCATCAAAAACAGAGGTTATCGAAAGATGGTCGAGACCAACAACAGTAACTGAGATTCGAATTTTTCTTGGTTTGGCTGGATATTATCGACGTTTTGTAAAAGATTTTTCATGATTATCTAATCCACTCACCAAGTTGACTCGGAAAGGAGTTAAGTTTGTCTGGACAGAGGAATGTGAAGAGAATTTCAAAGAGTTGAAAAGAAGGTTATCCAGTGCACCTGTGCTCACACTGCCTTGTAGTGGAGAAAGGTTTGTGATCTACAGTGATGCATCCAAGAAGGGATTGGGGTGTTTTCTTATGCAAAATGATATGGTGATAGCTTATGCCTCACAACAGTTGAAAATCCCTGAGCAAAATTACCCAACACATGATTTGGAGTTGGCTGCGGTAATATTTTCATTAAAGATTTGGAGGCATTACCTTTATGGTGAAAGGTGTGATATTTATACTGATCATAAAAGTTTAAAGTATATTTTCTCACAAAAGGAGCTGAATATGCGCCAAAGAAGATGGTTGGAGCTGATTAAGGATTATGACTGCTCAATCCATTACCACCCTGGGAAAGCAAACAAGGTGGCAGATGCATTAAGTCGACAAGACCATGCTAGTTTATCCATGATGAGGATCACAAAAGATCCAATATTTATGGATTTACAAAGGATGGATCTTGGAATTATAATGGAAGGGGAAAAATCTTATCTTTCTCAAATGAATGTTCAACCATCTATACATGTGAAGATTAAAGAGGCACAGAAAGAAGATGTCGAGTTACAAAAGAAGGTGAGAAATGTTCCTGAATTCAACCTTGATTGTGATGGGATAATAAAGTTCAGGAATCGGGTTTGTGTTCCTCCCATCCCCGAATTAAAGAAGGATCTGCTGGATGAGGCTCATATTTCGTCATTCTCTATTCATCCTGGAAGCACGAAGATGTATAGGGACCTGAAAGAGTACTTCTGGTGGGATGGAATGAAAAGAGATTTTGCTGAATATGTCTCTCGATGCTTGGTTTGTCAACAAGTTAAAGCTGAGAGACAAAAGTCTAAGGGGATGTTACAACCATTACCCATACCCGAATGGAAATGGGAAAACATCACTATGGACTTTGTCACAGGACTTCCTAAAACATCCAAAGGCAATAATTCTATATGGGTCATATTTGATCGTCTTACAAAGTCTGCACACTTCATTGCTATTAGAGAGGATTTCTCTCTAGATCAGCTTTCCAGGATATATGTAAAGGAAGTGGTAAGATTGCATGGAGTACCACTTTCTATTATATCTGATCGAGATCCGAGATTTACCTCGAAGTTCTGGCGAAGTCTTCAGCATACTCTGGATACAGAGTTGAGTTTCAGCACTGCTTATCATCCCCAGACAGACGGTCAGTCTGAGAGAACAATTCAAACCCTAGAAGATATGTTGAGAGCTTGCTCTATGGATTTCAAAGGAGGTTGGGATCAACACCTACCTTTGGTGGAATTTTCTTATAATAATAGATTTCACTCCAGTATTCAGATGGCTCCTTATGAAGCTCTCTATGGAAAGAAATGCAGGACTCCAACTTGCTGGGATGAAGTTGGGGAAAGAAAGCTATTAGGACCTGATCTCGTTGATGAAATGGCAGAAAAGTTCAGATCTATTCAACAACACATAAGAGCAGCTCAGAGTCGACAGAAAAGTTATGCCGACAACCGAAGAAAAGACCTAGAGTTTGAAGTGGGTGATAAAGTGTTCTTACGAATATCTCCTTGGAAGAGGGTTATGAGATTTGGAAAGAAGGGGAAGTTGAGCCCTAGATATATCGGTCCTTTCGAAATACTGGATCGTGTTGGGAAGGTAGCTTACCGATTGGCGCTTCCACCGAATCTCTCTCAAGTTCACGATTTGTTCCATGTATCTCTCCTGAGAAAGTACATACCAGATCTTTCACATGTACTCAGCTCAGAAGTTGTACCGCTGGAGCAAGATCTTTCTTATGAAGAACAGCCGATAGAGATTCTGGATCGTAGCGAAAAAGTCCTACGAAACAAGACCACTCGATTGGTAAAAGTTTTATGGAGGAACCACCAACTTGAAGAAGCTACATGGGAACTTGAGGATATGATGAGGGAGAAGTATCCTCATCTGTTTATTACAAAGTGAAGAATTTCGAGGGCGAAATTCTTTTTAAGGGGGGTAGAATGTAACACCCGAGACTTTTATGTTATATAAATCATCAAAGGAATCTTTTTCTACACAACACTTGCTTGGCTTGCTTTACACGCAATCGCGACCTTCCTTGATAGCTTGCGTCGTACGCAATACCGAGTTTCACTAAACAACAATATGCTATTAAAACTAGCCGTTATGAATAGTAATAACCACTTTTTGAAATTTTATAAATTTTATTTTTCAAAATGGACTTCATTTTTGGACTTAGAATATCGAAATTAGCCTAGGGTGAAATTTTGGTATTTTTCTGAAAACTTTCAATTTTTGATGAATAGTGAAACCACTAAGTGGTAGGTTAAAAACTGAATTTTACATAAAACTTAATTTTACCGCTTCTGTGAATGGAATTTCAAAAATCCGACAGACACGGTTGATATTAGTAAGAAAAATGTGGTTCAATGAGATAAAAATAATTTTTTGGTGAATAGTAACTTTTTACTTTTTTTACCGCCGTTAATAGTAAATAGGGTAACTAAGGGTAAATATGATATTAATATTACCCTAACACATGTCCTAATTCTATTGGACAAGTGTAATTCGACCAAAAACAAACTTAGGAATAAAAATATGACCATTTAGGCCCACTTGGATTAGATTAGGACATTTATTATTAATTTATTTAAAGAAGGGTTGAAATAGTTAAAATCAAAGTTTAATAAGTAAATCATTTTTAATATGGGGTTATACATAAGATAAATTCGACTATAAATATTAATTAGAAAGCTAAAACGATTTCCTACATAATGGTATTTTATTTGTACTTTTTAGACATTAAATAATTTAATTTATTTATGACACAATGATGATGCAGTAATTATCTTATTAATAAAATATTGACATAATTGATGTTATAAACACCAAAATAAATGTAATTTGAGACTTTTTATGAATTCCACTAATTTTCTAGGTTACTATGATATATTAATGTTGATTTAATCAACTTGGTTTGAACATATAATTCTGTTATGACTTTCACAAAAATCATATATCAAATAGTGTCAAAATTGACACAAAATAGTTTTTAAATAAAATATTATATTATTAATTGTTATTTTATTCCTAAATATCTAAGGTTCGGCCAAATGACTTAGATAAGGATATATATATTAATAATAAACAATTTGGGGTTCGTTTGGCATGTTATAGTAAGTGTATTAACCATAAAGTGAAAGAAAACAAAAAGACACGGTAAAAGTTAAATTATTTAACTTAGAGTTAAATCTAATTGATAAGGTTAAAATAATTCCTTAAACTTGTCTAAATCCTATGGGTTGATAGGATTTCGACCCATCCCCACTTTAACTTCGAAATAAGACCCTTTGTAACCATTATAAACCGATTTTGACTTTAATATAAAATAATATTTTGAGATATTCCTAAGGTGCCCCTCTCCTCCCTTATAAAAGGGCACCTCCTCCCCCTCCTCCTCACACAAATTTGAGCACTCATGCTCGGCCAACCCCTGACATTTTCTCCTCTCCACTTCCCTAGAATAATCCTAGAGGTCCGGGTCTTCTTCAAAGACCAATCTTAGTTCCCTAAGTGGAGGATTCAAAGAGGCGTTCCAAAGAAGAGGTAATATCCCTTACCGATCTTTTCAATTTCTTTCTTCTTCAAATTCTTCTTCTTTAGTTGTTTCATGATAAAGTAATAACATCAGTATTACTTACATACTGATATGTTATTATAAATATGAAACAACCCTAATTCACCTTCTATCCATCCCATAGAAAAATGAAATCACCACGCGTGCGTACGTACGGAATACCGTCTCCACGCCGTGGTGTAATCTATTTTTCCACCATCACTTTACAAGGATGGGTATAATGGTGTAATGAGTAACTATTTATGATTATTATAAAGTAATATTGATACTGAAATAATATATATATACTCCAATACAGTTCCACGATCATAGGAACGATATCATCACTCGTGCGTACGTACGGAATACCGTCTCAACGATGTGATGCGACTCGTTCTACATGATCATCATTACATAGTAATTATATAAATGAATTGAATGAATAAATAGGATATATGTTACACTAATACCATTCTGTATATAAGGTATCTATAACCTTAAAAGAAGAATAAGAATGTATTCGGCAAAACACGCATAAGAACAAAAGGCAATAAAGACCCGAGTAACAAGTAACAATGAAATATTGCTAACAAGAAGCTAAGAATATGACCATATATGATATCATATCAATATGTATGATTCTGGAATAAGTCAATAACATTATTTAAACCATTATACAGGAGCTTCGGACACGTACAAAGCAAAATCGGATCTAAGGTAAGGGAAATATCACAATCTCATTTTTATCCGAGATTGTTTATTCGTAAGTATTTACTGGGGTGTATTTTATCATCCACATCCATGTTTCATAAATATGTAATATTATTTCCATCCACCTACAATTGTTTAAATCCATTTTTACCCTTCGGTGAGTTTTTAGTAATATGTATGAAAGGAATCTTTTGTCGTACGAGGTACTTTTTGACTTTTCCGACAAAAGTACGAAGAATGTTTTTTTTAACTTATACGGCATGAATGGATTTTTAAAACATTATTTCCAAGAAGCTTCATTTACAAGTTTTCAAGTTTATTTTTAATCAACTTGTTTTATTTTAAAGTTGTATGACATGTTATGAAAGGAAAAATGTTTTTGAAGAAGAAAGGATATTTTCTTCAAGAATGGAGTTCAAGTGTTTTATCAAAATTATTTTCCATCTAAGATAATAAAGGGTTCTATTTTCATCCCTATTATTACATTGATTTGATCATGTTGTGAATTCCTTTATCTTATATGAATTGATTTATGATGTCATGATGTTTCAAGAATCCCATTTTTGTTACATGTGTTATGCGATGATGTCTGTTTTATGATTATGTGGCACACATAAGAAAGGATTCATTATAAGATGGGTGGGACCTATATCTCCCTCCAATGCATTGGGTAAAGATTTTATATCTCATGAGATAGACATGGCTGGAACGGTAGGTTATACCGGTTCAGTGAAACAGGACTCGAACGAGGGTGACTCGGTTCAGAAAGGGACTTTGTCCGCTAAGATAGTCTTGGCAATGAGTCATGACTAACAAGAAATCATTTTCCATGATTATGTGTGCATGCCACAAAGTTTCAAGTTTCATGTTATGATTATGGGGATCTCATTTTCACTTCTATGATTTATTCCATGTTAAGATTTTATGATCTCTTTTGCAGGTTATGGTTTTCAAAAAGATATGATATGATTTTTATTTCCTTTATTTTCCCTTGCTGAGCATTTGAGCTCACCCTTTTATGTTTTGTTTTCCCCCAGTCAGGAAGATGGATATTAAGTAGAATATGCTAAAAGGGACCCTATATATGATGAAATAAATGGGAGACACTGTAGAAGATTTATGAACCAGTTTTTTATGTTTCCCAGTTTCTAAAGACACTATACCTATACGGTCCTTTGTGGTTTTGTCATATGTTGTAATAAGTGTGCTTCAATTTTGAAGTATTAACAATGTATGTAAAGTATGGGTCGTTATAGTTGGTATCAGAGGAAATGTATAGTCAACCTTTGGAAACTAGTATGTGAAAGCCTTAGTAAGAACCCTAAGGATAAGTCTAAGCATAGAACACAATCTTAGTGTTTTATAAATGGCCTTGAATAACCTAGGATAAGACCTTAAGCATGAAATTTTTATTCTTGAATTATGTGGTTTTCCTATTATAATTAGTGTTGCTCACACTATTATTCTTGGTTTTAGTCAATGGCTGGAACCCGAAGGAACCGTGTTAATGCGGAATGCGATGGGCAATGCAATGATTGTCCCCCTGAGCAACCAAACAATATGGGAGCTGGAATACAAAATCTTGTAGCCATGCTCACACAACTTTCTCAAGCTATGAATCATGCAGGACTTCCAAACGAGCAAAGGAAGGAGCAACATTTTGTTGAATCCTTCATGAGGCAGCGTCCACCTTCTTTCAGCGGGTCTACTGATCCATTAGTTGCTGAACAATGGATTAGTACTACTGAAAAGATATTTTCAGTTCTTCAATGTTCTGAGCATGATAAATTTATCCTAGCAGTGTATCGTTTGGAAGGAGATGCTGATCAATGGTGGAATCTTATTAAGAATACGAGGTAAAGGGATGAAATTGAGTCTATGGAATGGGATGAGTTCAAGAACTTATTTTTCAATAAGTACTTCCCTAGTATTCTCCGAACAAAGATGGAGAAAGAGTTCCTTGAACTAAAGCAAAGGGATGATGAATCTGTTGGTACCTATGAAGCAAATTTTACAAGACTTGAAAGGTACACTTCTGGTATTATTATCCAACCTGAGAGTAAGATCGATCGATTCTTTAGTGGCTTAAAACCAAGTCTTCGAAGGGCGTTAGCCATAAGGGACTTCAATAGCTACGAGGAAATCGTTCGATGTGCTCTCAAAGTAGAGATGGAGATTGGAGTAACCCATCAGTCACATGGGTTTGATAAGAAGAGGAAGATGGAATTCAAAGGAAAATCTAAAGAGCACAGTGAAAAGAAGATGAACTTTCCCTTATGCTCAATGTGTGGAAAGAAACATGGAGGGAGATGTCTTAAAGGGACAAGTAAATGTTTTAAATGTGGAAAGGAAGGTCATCGGGCATTTGAATGCCGTGATAATGGGAAGAAGATGTCTAATGACGCAAACAAAGGAAGGGATACAGAGAATGAACCTACTACACTTCAATGTTTCAAGTGCAAGGAGATGGGGCATTATGCCAATCAATGCCCAAATCCAAGGGTTGATGATGATGGTCGACGTCAACAAAATCTTAAGGCTAAAGACAAAGGAAAGTCACATGCAATTTCTATCAGCGATGTGGAGTACGATAACGAAGTGGTGAAAGGTACACTTACCATCCACTCTAAAGTAGAAAATGTTTTATTTGATTCTGGATCCACCCACTCTTTTATTTCTAAAGAATTTTCTAAGGGTATCACCATATTACCTCAACAATTAGATGTTGAGTTAGCTGTGACAACACCTAATGGCACAACAGTCGCATCAAAAGTTTATAATTCTTCTCCGATCGAAGTTTGTGGGAAAGTGCTTCCTGCAAATCTTGTGATCCTTCCTTTAGTGGAATTTGATGTGATTCTTGGAATGGATTGGCTTTCTCTACATGGAGCTCATATCAATTGCCAAAGAATGGAAGTCACATTTCATATTCCAGATCAATCTATGATCGTCTATCAATGCAAGGATGAACATAACCTTCCAGTGGAAATTCCTTCCATCTTATGGGTCTTGATTCCACTAAATGAAGGTTATTTATCTCAAATGGTTGGTGAGAAACTCACGATTAAGAATCTGCCCATTGTATGGGAGTTTGATGATGTCTTTCCGGAGGAATTACCAGGTCTTCCACCAAATCTTGAAGTTGAGTTTTAAATAGAACTCATACCGGGTGCTTTGCCTATTTCAAAGACACCTTATAGAATGGCCCCAATTGAGTTGCAGGAATTGAAGAAGCAACTCCAAGAGGATCTTTATAAGGGATTCATACGCCCTAGTGCGTCACCTTGGGGAGCACCTGTTCTATTTGTTAAGAAGAAATATGGATCAATGAGACTCTGCATTGATTATCAAGAACTTAACAAGATAACTATCAAGAACAAATATCCTCTCCCACGCATTGATGACTTATTTGACCAACTACACGGAGCTCAATACTTTTCCAAGATTGATCTTCGTTCAGAGTATCATCAATTAAGGGTCAAAAGGGAGGATATACCAAAGACGGATTTCCATACAAGGTATGGACACTATGAATTTATAGTGATGCCATTTGTTCTTACTAATGCCCCTGCTATCTTCATGGATCTAATGAATAGAGTCTTTAGAGACTATCTTGATCAATTTGTGGTAGTCTTTATAGACGATATTCTTGTCTATTCAAAGAGAAAGGAAGAGCATGAAGATCACTTGAGAATTATATTGAAGACCCTGAGAAAGGAGAAGCTTTATGCCAAATTTACCAAGTGTGAATTTTGGCTTCAAAAAGTTGCATTTTTGGGTCACATAATCTCAAAAGAGGGGATATCTGTGGATCCAGCAAAAATAGATGTTATCGAAAGATGGTCGAGACCAACAACAGTAACTGAGATTCGAAGTTTTCTTGGATTGGCTGGATATTATCGACATTTTGTAAAAGATTTTTCACGATTATCTAATCCACTCACCAAGTTGACTCGGAAAGGAGTTAAGTTTTTCTGGACAGAGGAATGTGAAGAGAATTTCAAGGAGTTGAAAAGAAGGTTATCCAGTGCACCTGTGCTCACAATTCCTTGTAGTGAAGAAAGGTTTGTGATCTACAGTGATGCATCCAAGAAGGGATTGGGGTGTGTTCTTATGCAAAATGATATGGTGATAGCTTATGCCTCACGACAGTTGAAAATCCATGAGCAAAATTACCCAACACATGATTTGGAGTTGGCTACGGTAATATTTGCATTAAAGATTTGGAGGCATTACCTTTATGGTGAAAGGTGTGATATTTATACTGATAATAAAAGTTAAAAGTATATTTTCACACAAAAGGAGCTGAATATGCGCCAAAGAAGATGGTTGGAGATGATTAAGGATTATGACTGCTCAATCCATTACCACCCTGGGAAAGCAAACAAGGTGGCAGATGCATTAAGTCGACAAGACCATGCTAGTTTATCCATGATGAGGATCACAAAAGATCCAATATTTATGGATTTACAAAGGATGGATCTTGGAATTATAATGGAAGGGGAAAAATCTTATCTTTCTCAAATGAATGTTCAACCATCTATACATGTGAAGATTAAAGAGGCACAGAAAGAAGATGTCGAGTTACAAAAGAAGGTGAGAAATGTTCCTGAATTCAACCTTGATTGTGATGGGATAATAAAGTTCAGGAATCGGGTTTGTGTTCCTTCCATCCCCGAATTAAAGAAGGAGCTGCTGGATGAGGCTCATAGTTCATCATTCTCTATTCATCCTGGAAGCACGAAGATGTATAGGGACCTGAAAGAGTACTTCTGGTGGGATGGCATGAAAAGAGATGTTGTTGAATATGTCTCTCGATGCTTGGTTTGTCAAAAAGTTAAAGCTGAGAGACAAAATTCTAAGGGGATGTTACAACCATTACCCATACCCGAATGGAAATGGGAAAACATCACTATGGACTTTGTCACAGGACTTCCTAAAACATCCAAAGGCAATAATGCTATCTGGGTCATAGTTGATCGTCTTACAAAGTCTGCACACTTCATTGCTATTAGAGAGGATTTCTCTCTAGATCAGCTTTCCAGGATATATGTAAAGGAAGTGGTAAGATTGCATGGAGTACCACTTTCTATTATATCTGATCGAGATCCGAGATTTACCTCGAAGTTCTGGCGAAGTCTTCAGCATACTCTGGATACAGAGTTGAGTTTCAGCACTGCTTATCATCCCCAGACAGACGGTCAGTCTGAGAGAACAATTCAAACCCTAGAAGATATGTTGAGAGCTTGCTCTATGGATTTCAAAGGAGGTTGGGATCAACACCTACCTTTGGTGGAATTTTCTTATAATAATATCTTTCACTCCAGTATTCAGATGGCTCCTTATGAAGCTCTCTATGGAAAGAAATGCAGGACTCCAACTTGCTGGGATGAAGTTGGGGAAAGAAAGCTATTAGGACCTGATCTCGTTGATGAAATGGCAGAAAAGGTCAGATCTATTCAACAACACATAAGAGCAGCTCAGAGTCGACAGAAAAGTTATGCCGACAACCGAAGAAATGACCTAGAGTTTGAAGTGGGTGATAAAGTGTTCTTACGAATATCTCCCTGGAAGAGGGTTATGAGATTTGGAAAGAAGGGGAAGTTGAGCCCTAGATATATCGGTCCTTTCGAAATACTGGATCGTGTTGGGAAGGTATCTTACCGATTGGCGCTTCCACCTAATCTCTCTGAAGTTCACGATGTGTTCCATGTATCTCTCCTGAGAAAGTACATACCAGATCCTTCACATGTACTCAGCTCAGAAGTTGTACCGCTGGAGCAAGATCTTTCTTATGAAGAACAGCCGATAGAGATTCTGGATCGTAGCGAAAAAGTCCTACAAAACAAGACCACTCGATTGGTGAAATTTTTATGGAGGAACCACCAACTTGAAGAAGCTACATGGGAACTTGAGGATATGATGAGGGAGAAGTATCCTCATCTGTTTATTACAAAGTGACGAATTTCGAGGGCGAAATTCTTTTTAAGGGGGGTAGAATGTAACACCCGAGACTTTTATGTTATATAAATCATCAAAGGAATCTTTTTCTACACAACACTTGCTTGGCTTGCTTTACACGCAATCGCGACCTTCCTCGATAGCTTGCGTCGTACGCAATACCGAGTTTCACTAAACAACAATATGCTATTAAAACTAGCCGTTATGAATAGTAATAACCACTTTTTGAAATTTTATAAATTTTATTTTTCAAAATGGACTTCATTTTTGGACTCAGAATATCGAAATTAGCCTAGGGTGAAATTTTGGTATTTTTCTGAAAACTTTCAATTTTTGATGAATAGTGAAACCACTAAGTGGTAGGTTAAAAACTGAATTTTGCATAAAACTTAATTTTACCACTTCTGTGAATGGAATTTCAAAAATCCGACAGACACGGTTGATATCAGTAAGTAAAATGTGGTTCAATGAGATAAAAATAACTTTTTGGTGAATAGTAACTTTTTACTTTTTTTACCGCGGTTAATAGTAAATAGGGTAACTAAGGGTAAATATGATATTAATATTACCCTAACACATGTCCTAATTCTATTGGACTAGTGTAATTCGACCAAAAACAAACTTAGGAATAAAAATATGACCATTTAGGCTCACTTGGATTAGATTAGGACATTTATTATTAATTTATTTAAAGAAGGGTTAAAATAGTTAAAATCAAAGTTTAATAAGTAAATCATTTTTAATATGGGGTTATACATAAGATAAATTCGACTATAAATATTCATTAGAAATATAAAAAGATTTCCTACATAATGGTATTTTATTTGTAATTTTTAGACATTAAATAAGTTAATTTATTTATGACACAATGATGATGCAGTAATTATCTTATTAATAAAATATTGACATAATTGATGTTATAAACACCAAAATAAATGTAATTTGAGACTTTTTATGAATTCCACTAATTTTATAGGTTAATATGATATATTAATGTTGATTTAATCAACTTGGTTCGAACATATAATTCTGTTATGACTTTCACAAAAATCATATATCAAATAGTGTCAAAATTGACACAAAATAGTTTTTAAATCAAATATTATATTATTAATTGTTATTTTATTCCTAAAAATATAAGGTTCGGCAAAATGACTTAGATAAGGATATATATATTAATAATAAACAATTTGGGGTTCGTTTGGCATGTTATAGTAAGTGTATTAACCATATAGTGAAAGAAAACAAAAAGACACGGTAAAAGTTAAATTATTTAACTTAGAGTTAAATCTAATTGATAAGGTTAAAATAATTCCCTAAACTTGTCTAAATCCTATTGGTTGATAGTATTTCGACCCATCCCCACTTTAGCTTCGAAATAAGACCCTTTGGAACCATTATAAACCGATTTTGACTTTAATATAAAATAATATTTTGAGATATTCCTAAGGTGCCCCTCTCCTCCCTTATAAAAGGGCACCTCCTCCCCCTCCTCCTCACACAAATTTGAGCACTCATGCTCGGCCAACCCCCGCCATTTTCTCCTCTCCACTTCCCTAGAATAATCCTAGAGGTCCTGGTCTTCTTCAAAGACCAATCTTAGTTCCCTAAGTGGAGGATTCAAAGAGGCGTTCCAAAGAAGAGGTAATATCCATTACCGATCTTTTCAATTTCTTTCTTCTTCAACTTCTTCTTCTTTAGTTGTTTCATGATAAAGTAATAACATAAGTATTACTTACATACTGATATGTTATTATAAATATGAAACAACCCTAATTCACCTTCTATCCATCCCACTGAAAAATGAAATCACCGCGCGTGCGTACGTACGGAATACCGTCTCCACGCCGTGGTGTAATCTATTTTTCCACCATCACTTTACAAGGATGGGTATAATGGTGTAATGAGTAACTATTTATGATTATTATAAAGTAATATTGATACTTAAATAATATATATATACTCCAATACAGTTCCACGATCATAGGAACGATATCATCACTCGTGCGTACGTACGGAATACAGTCTCCACGATGTGATGCGACTCGTTCTACATGATCATCATTACATAGTAATTATATAAATGAATTGAATGAATAAATAGGATATATGTTACACTAATACCATTCTGGATATAATGTATCTATAACCTTAAAAGAAGAATAAGAATGTATTCGGCAAAACACGCATAAGAACAAAAGGAAATAAAGACTCGAGTAACAAGTAACAATGAAATATTACTAACAAGAAGCTAAGAATATGACCATATATGATATCATATCAATATGTATGATTCTGGAATAATTAAATAACATTATTTAAACCATTATACAGGAGCTTCGGACACGTACAAAGCAAAATTGGACCTAAGGTAAGGGAAATATCACAATCTCATTTTTATCTGAGATTGTTTATTCGTAAGTATTTACTGGGGTGTATTTTATCATCCACATCCATGTTTCATCAATATGTAATATTATTTCCATCCACCTACAATTTTTTAAATCCATTTTTACCCTTCGGTGAGTTTTTAGTAATATGTATGAAAGGAATCTTTTGTCGTACGAGGTACTTTTTGACTTTTCCGACAAAAGTACGAAGAATGTTTTTTTTTAACTTATACGGCATGAATGGATTTTTAAAACATTATTTCCAAGAAGCTTACTTTAAAAGTTTTCAAGTTTATTTTTAATCAACTTCTTTTATTTTAAAGTTGTATGACATGTTATGAAAGGAAAAATGTTTTTGAAGAAGAAAGGATATTTTCCTCAAGAATGGAGTTCAAGTGTTTTATCAAAATTATTTTCCATCTAAGATAATAAAGGGTTCTATTTTTATCCCTATTATTACATTGATTTGATCATGTTGTGAATTCCTTTATCTTATATGAATTTATTTATGATGTCATGATGTTTCAAGAATCCCATTTTTGTTACATGTGTTATGCGATGATGTATGTTTTATGATTATGTGGCACACATAAGAAAGGATTCATTATAAGATGGGTGGGACCTATATCTCCCTCCAATGCATTGGGTAAAGATTTTATATCTCATGAGATAGACATGGCTGGAACGGTAGGTTATACTGGTTCAGTGAAACAGGACTGGAATGAGGGTGACTCAGTTCAGAAAGGGACTTTGTCCACTAAGTTAGTCTTGGTAATGAGTCATGACTAAAAAGAAATGATTTTCCATGATTATGTGTGCATGCCACAAAGTTTCAAGTTTCATGTTATGATTATGGGGATCTCATTTTCACTTCTATGATTTATTCCATGTTAAGATTTTATGATCTCTTTTGCAGGTTATGGTTTTCAAAAAGATATGATATGAATTTTATTTCCTTTATTTGCCCTTGCTGAGCATTTGAGCTCACCCTTTTATGTTTTCTTTTCCCCAGGTCAGGAAGATGGATATTAAGTAGAATATGCTAAAAGGGACCCTATATATGATGAAATAAATGGGAGACACTTTAGAAGATTTATGAACCAGTTGTTTATGTTTCCCAGTTTCTAAAGACACTATACCTATACGGTCCTTTGTGGTTTTGTCATATGTTGTAATAAGTGTGCTTCAATTTTGAAGTATTAACAATGTATGTAAAGTATGGGTCGTTATACTATGATCTCAAGGAGACACTCCATACACTGGCATATATCACCCATTCTAACTCATGACGGTGTTTTAAGCATCAAAACACACTCAGAAAGAAAAATCACAAGTCTAAGGCTTTTAACCACTCGTGCAGAGAAAAAACGATGAGAGGCACCTGTATCAAAAAGAAAAGATGAAATAGTAGAAGCTACTAAGGTTTTACCTATCATTATAGACAATTTGGGACCCTTCACTTGTTGGGTCTTTTCCACTTCATAAGTCTGGCCTGCACCACGGCTCTATGACCCTGTCTGGCTACCCCGAGCTGATCCACCCTATTGTCTCTGAGAACTCGGTGTCTGGCGACCACGACCACGACCACCACTTCTCTGGCCTGACTGTCCTGCACTAATCCATCTCTCATCTTGACGTGGAGCCAAAGAACCTACTCCTAAACCTGATGTCAGAGCTGACCCCCTACCACCCACAGTTGGAGAGAAGGTCCTACAAAACCATTGCATGTGTCATATCTTGTCTCAGGCTCATCACTTCACTGGGTTGTAGTTGCACTAATTATTAATGTGGCCCCACCTACAACACTGATGTAAATACACCAAACTACCTTCACCCACAACCTATCTAGAACTCATGTCGTGGGAATCATCAAAACGATACTTCCTTACTGAAGACGTAGATCCATTGGGGTGAGAAAGAGCACTCCCCTATTTTGTACCCCCAGCTTCCCATAGGTTTCTCACTATAATCAGCACCTGATTCACAATATCAGTGATATAAAGAAACCTAAAAACTTTAACTTGAGATTTTATAGCATGTTTGATACCTTCCTCAAAGCATCTCTCCATTAACATCTCATCAAGAAGATACATCGGTGCAAAATGCTGAAGTTCTGTAAAGCATGTCGAGTATTCCATAATACTCATCGCATACTACTCCAGATACATGAACTCAATAGCCCGCTCTTCTTATAGAGTGATGGGGAAAATTATTCAAAAAATGGGTTTGGAATCCTTCCCAACCCATATTATATATCCCATTATCTTGGATTAAAACATTGCACCTGTGCTTTGTCGCTCCACATAGCATGTAAGTCTCAAGCTGGACCCTCTGCTTCTGAGGCATCTCTAGATGCTCAAGGATTGATAACATGGTCTCTAGACAAATATTTTCAGCCTGTGGTCTGTCATCCCCTAAAAATATAGGAGGGTTATGCTACTAGAACACCCTTTTCATCTTATCCATAGTCAATGTTTTCTGTGGTCCCCCTTTAAAGTTTTCATATAGATAAAGAAACCATTTCAAAACGGTTCCTTATCACCTATGTCTAAAACAGCCTTAGGTGTCATTGTTGGCACTATAGAAGGGTCTACTAGTATCATGTGGCCCACTATCTCTAATGTATTTTCCTTTCCTCTATCGTGGAATACCACTAGAGGTCGTGATGGTGGCATGTATTTACAATGCCAAACGCATGCCTCAGGAAAGATCAACGTCAAAGAAAAAAACTCAAAGCATAAAATAGGTCAAAATCCTCTTAGAAACCAATTCAAACCCACAACATACTACTAAATCCAAGACTATATAAATAATAGTCAAATAACCACTAGAAAAAATGCCTCATACCCAATCAAAATATGATTCTAGTTCAAGTCTCTATTTTTAATTCAAGTTCCACTTCCATTCAGTTATTCGGGAAATTTTTCTATGGGTTACCAATTCTAAATCCACAAGGGCCCATAACACCTCACGAATCCAACCATGGATCCCATTCAAAACATACATGTAACAAGTTCATTAAACATTTATATTTCACTCGTGCGTTATTTCCCCATTAATAAGGGCACATACCTCTTATGAATTGAAAGATTATGTCATACCTTTATCTAATGTACCCAACTAACACAACAGTTGGCATATCTAAAACATCAACTATCACAACAGCATGCAATATCTAATGCATTCAAGATGGCATGGTATAATTCATGATATGTGATTATAACAAGTGTATATATGATGCATGATATGGACCACCCTCTTCTCATCAGGTTTCAACTAAAATAGAACCCACAATTATATCAATAGTAACAACAGAAATCAAGTGTGTCACCCAATGGTGAAATTAAATCAGTTATAATAACCAAAATACAGAAAATAAAAATTCTATTTGAGGCCATTTGTATTTTTCCTATGCACAGGCTAGCTTCTCCTAGACATATTTCATTACCAAATCACATTTTATAACTATCCCTATCTAATTTTGTCAAACATTAAGTCAAACCAGAAAAAAAACTCCTTCGATACCACTTTGTAACATCTCGAACCCAGATTCCTCCCTATACTGCCCTGAGCCCAGCTAGCCACATGGCCTCAAGTGCATTTTCCCAAATGTCAGAGGTTGTCGACTAGCTGTGAGGGCCTAGGTGAGTCAATGGGTATACTATGCTCTTATTACCCAAGTATCATAGCGGAAGTCAAATATATAACAAATAGAGGAAGTGAACAGATAAGAAGTCAACTGAAGATAAGGAAGGACATGAATGCATATTAATAACAAGAAGTGTCTCATATACAAAATGATACATATGGTACAGATATCTAGAAATCATCCAAACATGTAAATGGAAATACAGTACAATACAAGTATCCAAAATAGAACAAAATACCAAAAAGGTATCCCATCATCGCAAGACACAGTTTGGTATTATTCTCCCCTTCTCCAAATCCACAATTAAAAACATGTACTAGGGAGCTTACCCCTATTATCACCTACAACCATATAATTTGTTTGGGTCCCTAAGGAGGCCCAAAAAGGATGTGAGATAAACATCCTAGTAGGAAACCACCCATTTCTATACATTTCTAATAGCAATTCTACCAAAGTGCTAGCAAGTGTAAACAATGGGTAGTAAGTGTGTATTTCCATGGAATAAGTCTAATGCAGTTAGTAAAAGAAAATATCCCTCAAGTCTACCTGCAAAAAATAGATTCATCTCCTACCAAGGTAGCTATAACAAAGTAAACAAGCAAGTCACACAGCCATGTAATATATCCATTAGTATCATGAAACCATAACCATGCTGTCTAGATAAGTCAAGCGACCCATGCCCATGCTGTATAGTGACGTCAAATATCCCATGGCCTCATTGTGTAGTGAATTGTAGACTGTAAGGGCCTGCTCCAAGGTGTCAGCAAACCAAAGCATCCAAGTAATAATTCTAGACCACAGAGGGTTGCATCCAAGGAGCTTGTCCAAGTCATCCCATCAAGTCCCAAGGGCATCCCTGGTGGAAACTTGATTAAGCACTAGTTATGGTCCTAAGAGAATGGAAATAGAAATTCCTACATGATCCCAAGAAATACAGATCCAAGGGGTACTAAGGCTCGAGTCATCCCATGGAATCAACACCCAAGGGGCAGAGTCAACCCAAGGAATCCACTACTACATTCCAGATCCATGGAGAGTAGTCTAAGGAATCTATCAAACCAATAATTCAAGCATTCTATCATTCAAATTAAACATTCATTCCACGTGAGTATACCCACTCACATCAACCTGAACAATCCATGAGTATACCCACCCATGAAAACATTTATTAAAACAAACTTATGGGCCTACCCTTCCATATAATCTATTTAACAATCCATTAGTCATTTTTTATAGGTATACCCACCCATATTATCCATTTAACATTCCAAACTATCAAAATAGATGAGGAATAACATGATATTAATTGAGAAAGGAGATAGTACATATCCTAAAAAGGATATTCAAGTTATCAAATCATTTACCTGTTTCCTATAACTATAAAAGCATAAGAACACACCACTTGGGTATTTTAAACTGGCATAAACAAGTATTTTTCTGTAAGTTCAACCCCTTGGGTGACCTTGAAATGAGAAATGGGTGTCAACGCACCTAAACAGAACCTATGGTCAACATCACTAGTTCCAACTGCAGCAACTAAAAGAAACTCGCTCAAAAACAATACCTCACCGGAAAGTCCGACAGATGGCATAAAGGTATAATGCCCAAAAAACACCAAAGAAAAGCCAAAATAAAGTATAGACCACCTACCTATCCTCGGTAGTAGACGACTCATCCACTATAAAGTCCTGATTCGTCCTAGTTTAGAAAAAAAAATATTAAGAACAGATGAAGAATGGGATATTGGGGAATATGATCCTAAATCCAAATAATATAGGTTATGTTTCGAATAATCAAGAACACCTAAAAAGGAATCGAGTACTTACTGATGAAGATCTAATGAGACAATCGGCGATCGAAACAGAGGTCAGACAGAGAATATAGCTCAAAGCCAAGGTTAGGCGCCAAAGGGAGAGCTCCATGGAGTTTCTGCACATAGGAGAAGAAAAAACCAAATGGGTTTTAAAAAGAAAAAATGTTTTTAATTTAAAATATTTTAAAAAACAATACATAGGGTTGCACGGTTTCCCAAACCAAGTAGAAACTGTCTACACCTCACTGCCTAGAAGGGTAACTACACATGGTTACCCCACACGGTTTGACTAACTATGTGGTAACCATGTGAAAACATTCTCTTAAAAACTTGCACTTTTTAGACCTCTCGCACTGTTTTCCTAACTGTGGGAAAGTTGTGCTCAAATCGTGTGCCTTGTCATTTTTAGTCCAAAACATGGTTCTGGGCTCCGAACAAGATCTGTATACCTTTAAAACACTCATTATCAATTTAATCACTCAAATAAATCCATAACAAGACAATTAAGCAAAAGAGAAAAGGAACATTACATAATACAAAAACCTAGGTTCTTATAATTACTAATTACCACTAATTATTACTAATTACCACTAATTATGATTAATTATTACTAATTATCACTAATTATTACTATTTACCACTAATTATTACTAATTTCCACTACTGGAAAGGGGATCTTTCCCAACAATTGTATACCAACGATTCAAAGAACCGTTGGCATATCTTGTCTTTCCCAACAGTTTATAGAAACCGTTGGGAAAAACCCCTCAATGCATAGTTTTCCCAACGGTTTCATAGAACTGTTGGGAAAGATAGGTTTTTCCCAACGGTTCTTAAGAACCATTGGGAAAAGTGGAGAGGAAACCTTGTTTTCCCAACAGTTCTATGGAACCGTTGGGAAAAAAATTCCCCAAATACCCAAATCGAGCCAACGGCCTCCCCACATTCCAGAAGCATTCAGCTCTTGTCCTCCTGGAGTGATTCCTTGACAGAAGGACCTCCCAATCCCCACATCATCCAGCACCTACCAGGTTAGACTCCTATATTTTATCAAGGATATAGTTCCAGCTCTTATAAATCATATACTTCTATTCTTGATTTCTTTATTCCCAATTATTAGGGTTTTTGTAAAAATTTATGATTGTTTCATGGTGGTCATGTGTGCCACTATAGGTACATTGATTCACTAATTTATTTTGGTATTTCCATAAAATTCGAATACAATTTATTAATGAATCAATGTTTAGTGTTAACATGACATTCATGTTCTTGATTTTTGTTAAACACCTTATTTATGGTATGGGGTCAGATTATTTAAAGTGTAAACAAATACTTATATAGAATTTCCTTGTAAAACCTGATGGTTTAATTCTAGTTAAATGGAATCATAATTTTTTATGTTATTACTATTTAGTAATTGGTGAGGTGAATCATATATGTATATGAAAAATGGATCAAGATCATTTAGTATTGGATAGAATTATTTCCTAGTAATGTGAGACCCTTATGTTGTGGGGTGAGTATGGAGTAGTGAGATATATTGCTTGTTACTTACCTTTTTTCAATTCTATGAGGTAATGATGGAATGCACTGATTTTTTGAGATCTATCAATGTTTTTATGGTTTTGATAGTGATCCATGATGTGTATCCTAGTATGTAAGATCCTGTTGGGTATTGGACCCTAGATTGGGTGAATTTGTATGCGGTAGGGTGCTTTCTAGGATGGGTTGTAGTGATGTGATGGTAACTTATGAGAGGGGTGGGTCTTACTAATGTGGATTCATTCTATATCATAAGCATGTAAATATAATTTGTATTATGATAACTAAATGTGAATGATGTGTGATCAAATATTGTCTTATCCTGGAGAATTCCTTGTGATATATTGATATGGTGGCATGAGTGATGATTCATGTGGTGACATGACCAACATACATGTGTTTCATGGTTATTGATCAATTAGGTTAGTGATCCTATGATCATTGGGATGTGACTCTAAATGATTCAAGAAGAGTTATTAATATGATAACATGAGGGTGTGTTCCTATTTGGTTTTATCTAGACTCGTATTATAGTATTGGAGTTGAGTTATTTTTATATATTATCTGTTTTTATGGATGTTTCCTTTTAGTGGTTGTGTGTTTGGGAACCCCCCTCCTTCCTAGACCCTAGAAAACCCCCCACCCTCCTCCCTGGACCCTGGACAGCCCCACCGAATAGCCCCCCACCCTCCTCCCTGGACCCCGGACAACCCCCGGACAGCCCCCCAGATAGCCCCCCGGACATCCCACCCCCCCACCCTCTTCCTTGGACCTCGGACAACCCCCTGAACAGCCCCGGATAGCCCCCGGACAGCCCCCTGAACAGCCCCCAGACAGCCCCCCCACCCTCCTCCTTGGACCCCAGACAGCCCCCCGAACAGCCCCCAGACAGCCCCCCCTACCCTCCTCCTTGGACCCTGGAAAACCCCCCGAACACCCCCCGGACAGCCCCCCCACCCTCCTCCCTGGACCCCATACAGCCCCCCTACCCTCTTCCTTGGACCTCGAACAACCCCCCGAACATCGTTCGGCATGTTTGGACCCCCCCCCCCCCCCACGCGCGTTTATCAAGCGCGCGCAACGCTTAAAGAATGCATAATGAGCCCTACCATGCAGACCGCATGTCCGATTGATGTGTCGTCTACACGTGCACGTCGCGAATAATAATTGGATTGTTGTCCTATGATTTCAGGTCAAAACGATGTCATCCGCTATGAGTTTGACCGTTAGATGCCAGTTTTGGCCCTTTATGACACTAGAACGTCGTTCCTAGTCACCGTGGGCACACGACATGTCCGATTGACATGTCGTCTACTCAACCACATCACAATTCACTCACCCTTTGATGTCGTCCGATGTCAGGCCATTCGGACATCGTTCGGCCAGTTCCCCCCCCAGCGTGTTTATCAAGCGCACGCAACGCTTAAAGAACGCATAATGAGCCCTACCGCGCAGACCGCACGTCCGATTGACATGTTGTCTATGCATTCACATCGTGAATAATAATTTTATTATTGTCCTGTGATTTCAGGTCAATCCGATGTCTTCCGCTATGAGTTTGACCGTTAGACGCCCGTTTTGGCCCTTTATGACACCAGAACGGCGTTCTCGGTCACCGTGGGCACACGGCACATCCGTTTGACGTGTTGTCTGCTCGACCACATCACAATTCACTCACCCTTTTATGTCGTCCGATTTCAGGCCATTCGGACTTCATTCGGCCAGTTTGGACCCCCCCACGCGTGTTTATCAAGCGCGCGCAATGCTTAAAGAACGCATAATGATCCCTACCGCGCAGAACGCACGTCCGATTGACATGTCGTCTACGTGTGCACGTCGCGAATAATAATTGGATTGTTTTCCTGTGATTTCAGGTCAATCCGATGTCGTCCGATATGAGTTTGACCGTTAGACGCCCGTTTTGGCCGTTTATGACACCAGAACGGCGTTCCCGGTCACCACGGGCACATGGAAAATCCGATTGATGTGATGTCTGCTCGACCACATCACAATTCACTCACCCTTTGATGTCGTCTGATTTCAGGCCATTCGGACTTCGTTCGGCCAGTTTGGACCCCCCCACGCGCGTTTATCAAGCGCGCACAACGCTTAAAGAAGTCATAATGAGCCCTACCGCCCAGACCGCACTTCCGATTGACGTTTCATCTACGCGTGCACGTCGCGAATAATAATTGGATTTTTTTCCGGTGATTTCAGGTCAATCTGATGTCGTCCGCTATGAGTTTGACCGTTAGACGCCCGTTTTGGCCGTTTATCACACCAGAACGGTGTTCCCGGTCACCGCGGGCACACGGCACGTCTGATTGACGTGTTGTCTACTCGACCACATCACAATTCACTCACCCTTTGATGTTTTCCGATTTCAGGCCATTCGGACTTCGTTCGGCCAGTTCGGACCCCCCATGCGCGTTTATCAAACGCGCGCAACGCTTAAAGAAGGCATAATGAGCCCTACCGCGCAGACCGCACGTCCGATTGACATGACATCTACGCGTTCACGTCACGAATAATAATTGAATTGTTTTCCTGTGATTTTAGGTCAATCCGATGTCGTTCTCTATGATTTTGACAGTTAGACGCCTGTTTTGGCCCTTTATGACACCAGAACGGCATTCCCGGTCACCGCGGGCACACGGCACGTCCGATTGACGTGTTGTTTACTCGACCACATCACAATTCACTCACCCTTTGATTTCGTCCAATTTCAGGCCATTCGGACTTCGTTCGGCCAGTTTGGACCCCCCCCCCCCCCCCACGCGCGTTTATCAAGCGCGCACAACGCTTCAAGAAGGCATAATGAGCCCTTTCGCATAGACCGCACGTCCGATTGACGTGCCGTCTATGCGTGCACATAGAGAATAATAATTGGATTTTTGTCCTGTGATTTCAGGTCAATCCGATGTCGTCCGCTATGAGTTTGACCGTTAGACGCCCGTTTGGCCGTTTATGACACTAGAACGGCGTTCCCGGTCACCGCGGGCACACGGCACGTCCGATTGATGTGTCGTCCGCTCGACCACATCACAATTCACTCACCCTTTTATGTTGTCCGATTTCAGGCCATTCAGACTTTGTTAGGCCAGTTTGGACCCCCCCCCCCCCCCCCCCCCGCGCGTTTATCAAGCACGCGCAACGCTTAATGAAGGCATAATGAGACCTACCGCGCAGACCGCACGTCCGATTGACGTGCCCTCTATGCATGCACGTTGTGAATAATAATTGGATTGTTGTCCTCTGATTTCAGGTCAATCCGATGTCGTTCGCTATGAGTTTGACTTTTAGACGCCCGTTTTGGCCCTTTATGACACCAGAACAGCGTTCCCGGTCAACGCGGGCACACGGCACGTCCGATTGACATGTCGTCTGCTCAACCACATTACAATTCACTCACCCTTTTATGTCTTCGGATTTCAGGCCATTTGGACATCGTTCGGCCAGTTTGGAACCCCCACGCGTGTTTATCAAGCGCACGCAACGCTTAAAGAACGCATAATGAGCCCTACCGCGCAGACCGCACGTCCGATTGACATTTCGTCTGCGCGTACACGTTGAGAATAATAATTTTATTATTTTCCTATGATTTCAGGTCAATCTGATGTCGTCCGTTATGAGTTTGACCGTTAGATGCCCGTTTTGGCCCTTTATGACACCGGAATGGCGTTCCCGATCACCGCGGGCACACGTCACGTCTGATTGACATGTTGTCTGCTCGACCACATCACAATTCACTCACCCTTTAATGTCGTTCGATTTCAGGCCATTCGAACTTCGTTCGGCCAGTTTGGATCCCCCCCCCCCCACGCGCGTTTATCAAGCGTGTGCAACGCTTAAAGAACGCATAATGAGCCCTACCGTGCAGACCGCATGTCTGATTGACATGCCGTCTGCGCGTGCACATCTCAAATAATAATTGGATTGGTTTCCTGTGATTTCAGGTCAATCCGATGTCGTCCGCTATGAGTTTGACCGTTAGACGCCCGTTTTGGCCGTTTATGACACCAGAACGGCGTTCCTAGTCACCGCGGGAACACGGCACGTCCGATTGACGTGTCGTCTACTCGACCACATCACAATTCACTCACCCTTTGATGTTGTCCGATTTCAGGCCATTCGGACTTCGTTCTGCCAGTTTGGACCCCCCATGCGCGTTTATCAAGCGGGCGCAACGCTTAAATAAGGCATAATGAGCCCTACCGCGCAGACCGCACGTCCGATTGACTTGTCATCTACACGTGCACATCGCAAATAATAATTGGATTGTTGTCCTGTGATTTCAGGTCAATCCTATGTCGTTCGCTATGAGTTTGACTGTTAGACGCCCGTTTTGGCCCTTTAGGACACCAGAACGGCGTTCCCGGTCACCGCAGGCACACGGCACGTCCGATTAACGTGATGTCTACTCGAACACATCACAATTCACTCACCCTTTTATGTCGTCCGATGTCAGGCCATTCGGACTTTGTTCGTCCAGTTTGGACCCCCCCCCCCCCCCCACGCGCGTTTATCAAGCGCGCGCAACGCTTAAAGAAGGCATAATGAGCCCTACCGCGCAAACCGTACGTCCGATTGACGTTCCGTATGCACTTGCACGTCGCGAATAATAATTGGATTGTTGTCCTGTGATTTCAGGTCAATCCGATGTCGTCCGCTATGAGTTTGACCGTTAGACGCCCGTTTTGGCCCTTCATGACACCAGAACGGCGTTCCCAGTCACTGCGGGCACACGACACGTCCGATTGACGTTCCGTCTGCTCAACCACATCACAATTCACTCACCATTTGATGTCGTCCGATTTCAGGCCATTCGGACATCGTTCGGCCAGTTTGGACCCCCCCCCCCCCCCCACGCGTGTTTATCAAGCACACGCAACGCTTAAAGAACGCATAATGAGTCCTACCGCGCAGACCGCACGTCCGATTGACATTCCGTCTACGCGTTCATGTCATGAATAATAATTTTATTATTGTCCTGTGATTTCAGGTCAATCCGATGTCGTCCTCTATGAGTTTGACCGTTAGACGCCCGTTTTGGCCCTTTATGACACCAGAACGGCGTTCTCGATCACCGCGGGCACACGGCACGTCTGATTGATGTGATGTCTGCTCGACCACATCACAATTCACTCACCCTTTGATGTCGTCCGATTTCAGGCCATTCGAACATCGTTCGTCCAGTTTGGACCCCCCCACGCATGTTTATCAAGCGCACGCAATGCTTAAAGAACGCATAATGAGCCCTACCGCGCAGACTGCACATCCGATTGACATGCCGTCTACGCGTGCACGTCACGAATAATAATTTTATTATTGTCCTGTGATTTCAGGTCAATATGATGTCGTCCTCTATGAGTTTGACCGTTAGACGCCCGTTTTGGCCCTTTGTGACACCAGAACGGCATTCTCGGTCACCGCGGGCACACGGCACGTCCGATTGACGTGATATCTGCTCGACCACATCACAATTCACTCATCCTTTAATGTCGTCCGATTTCAGGCCATTCGGACTTCGTTCAGCCAGTTTGGACCCCCCCACGCGCGTTTATCAAGCGCGTGCAACGTTTAAAGAACGCATAATGAGCCCTACCGTGCAGACCGCATGTCCGATTGACGTGTCGTCTATGCGTGCACATCTCAAATAATAATTGGATTGTTGTCCTGTGATTTTAGGTCAATCCGATGTCGTCCGCTATGAGTTTGACCGTTAGACACCCGTTTTGGCCGTTTATGACACCAGAACGGCGTTCCCGGTCACAGCGGGCACAAAGCACGTCCGATTGACGTGTCGTCTACTCGACCACATCACAATTCACTCACCCTTTTATGTTGTCCGATTTCAGGTCATTCGGACTTCGTTCGGCCAGTTTGGACCCCCCATGTGCGTTTATCAAGCGCGCGCAACGCTTAAAGAAGGAATAATGAGCCCTACCGCGCAGACCGCACGTCCGATTGACGTTCCCTCTACGCGTGCACGTCGCAAATAATAATTGGATTGTTGTCCTGTGATTTCAGGTCAATCCGATGTCGTTCGCTATGAGTTTGACCGTTAGACGCCCGTTTTGGCCCTTTATGACACCAGAACGGCGTTCCCAGTCACCGCGGGCACACGGCACGTCCGATTGACGTGATGTCTGCTCGACCACATCACAATTCACTCACCCTTTTATGTCGTACGATTTCAGTCTATTCGGACTACGTTCGGCCAGTTTGGACCCCCCCCCCCCCCCCCCACGCGCGTTTATCAAGCGCGCGCAACACTTAAAGAAGGCATAATGAGCCCTACCGCGCAGACCGCACGTCCGATTGACGTTCCTTCTGCGCGTGCACGTCGCGAATAATAATTGGATTGTTGTCCTGTGATTTCAGGTCAATCTGATGTCGTCTGCTATGAGTTTGATCGTTAGACGCCCGTTTTGGCTCTTTATGACACCAGAACGGCGTTCCCAGTCACTACGGGCACACGACACGTCCGATTGACGTGCCGTCTACTCAACCACATCACAATTCACTCACCCTTTGATGTAGTCCGATTTCAGGCCATTCGGACATCGTTCGGCCAGTTTGGACCCCCCCCCCCCCACGCGTGTTTATCAAGCGCACGCAACGCTTAAAGAACGCATAATGAGCCCTACCACACAGACCGCATTTCCAATTTACATGACGTCTACGCGTTCACGTCGTGAATAATAATTTTATTATTGTCCTGTGATTTCAGGTCAATCCGATGTCGTCCGCTATGATTTTGACCGTTAGACGCCCGTTTTGGCCCTTTTTGACACCAGAACGGCGTTCTCGGTCACCGCGGGCACACGGCACGTCCGATTGACATACTTTCTGCTTGACCACATCACAATTCACTCACCCTTTGATGTCGTCCGATTTCAGGCCATTCGGACTTCGTTCGGCCAGTTTGCCCCCCCCCCCCCCCCCCCCCACGCGTGTTTATCAAGCGCGCGCAATGCTTAAAGAACGCATAATGAGACCTACCGCGCAGACCGCACGTCCGATTGACATGTCGTCTGCGCGTGCACGTCGCGAATAATAATTTTATTATTTTCCTGTGATTTCAGGTCAATCTAATGTCGTCTGCTATGCGTTTTACCGTTAGATGCCCGTTTTGGCCCATTATGACACCAGAACGGCGTTCCCAGTCACCGCGGGCGCACGGCACGTCCGATTGACGTGCTGTCTTCTCGACCACATCCCAATTCACTCACCCTTTAATGTCGTCTGATTTTAGGCCATTCGGACTTCATTCGGCCAGTTTGGACCCCCTCACGCGCGTTTATCAAGCGCCCGCAATGCTTAAAGAACGCATAATGAGCCCTACCGCGCAGACCGCATGTTCGATTGATGTGCCGTCTGCGCGTGCACATCTCAAATAATAATTGGATTGTTGTCCTGTGATTTCAGGTCAACCTGATGTCGTCAGATATGAGTTTGACCGTTAGACGCCCGTTTTGGCCGTTTATGACACCAGAACGGCGTTCCCGGTCACCTCGGGCACACGGCACGTCCGATTGACGTTTCGTCTGCTCGACCACATCACAATTCACTAACCCTTTGATGTTGTCCGATTTCCGGCCATTCGGACTTCGTTCGGCCAGTTTGGACCCCCCACGCGCGTTTATCAAGCACGCGCAACGCTTAAAGAAGGCATAATGAGCCCTACCGCGCAGACCTCACGTCCGATTGACGTTCCATCTACGCGTGCACATAGCAAATAATAATTGGATTGTTTTCCTGTGATTTCAGGTCAATCTGATGTCGTTCGCTATGAGTTTGACCGTTAGACGCCAGTTTTGGCCGTTTATGACACCAGAACGGCATTCCCGGTCACTGCGGGCACACGACATGTCTGATTGATGTGTCATCTTCCCGACCACATCACAATTCACTCACTCTTTGATTTCGTCCGATTTCAGGCCATTCGGACTTTGTTCAGCCAGTTTGGACCCCCCCCCCCCCCCCATGCGCGTTTATCAAGCGCGCGCAACGCTTAAAGAACGCATAATGAGCCCTACCGCGCAGACCGAATGTCCGATTGATTTTCCGTCTACGTGTGAACGTTGCGAATAATAATTGGATTGTTTTCCTGCGATTTCAGGTCAATCCGATGTCGTCCGCTATGAGTTTGACCGTTAGACGCCTGTTTTGGCCGTTTATGACACCAGAACGGTGTTCCCAGTCACCGCGGGCACACGGCACGTCCGATTGACGTGCCGTCTACTCGACCACATCACAATTCACTCACCCTTTGATGTCGTATGATTTCAGGCCATTCGGACTTCGTTCGGCTAGTTTGGACCCCCCCCCCCCCCCATCCGCATTTATCAAGCGCGCGCAACGCTTAAAGAATGCATAATGAGCCCTACCGCGCAGACCGCACGTCCGATTGACATGTCGTCTGTGCGTGCACATCGCGAATAATAATTGGATTGTTGTCCTGTGATTTCAGGTCAATCCGATGTCGTCCGCTATGAGTTTGACCGTTAGATGCCCGTTTTGGCCCTTTATGACACCAGAACGGCGTTCCAGGTCACCGCGGGCACACAGCACGTCTGATTGACGTGCCGTCTGCTCAACCACATCACAACTCACTCACCCTTTGATTTCATCCGATTTCAGGCCATTCGGACATCTTTCGGCTAGTTTGGACCCCCCACGCGCGTTTATCAAGCGCGCGCAATGCTTAAAGAACGCATAATGATCCATGGGTCATATGTGACGTTTATGAGTCAACCGCACCTTAATCTGAGGCACGCTGTGGCCGTAATCACTCTATATGGCACTCTTTTGCTTAAAATGGACAACAATTTAAGTACATACGGAAAACCGATCAAACGCATTCGGTTTCCATTAAAACATTAGTAGAACGATCAATGGGTCATATGTGACATGTACGAGTCAACTCCGCCTCAATCCGAGGCGCGGTGTGGTCGGCACCACTCAAAGTGTCTGCCTTTTGTTTCAAAAGTACGTCATTTTAATTGAAAAACATCAACTGGAATACAGAAAACCGGCCAAATGCATTCGGATTGTGTCGATAATTTAGCACAATGATCCATGGGTTATATGTGACATGTACGAGTCAACGCCACCTTAATCGGAGGCACGGTGTGGCTGGAATCACTTTATGTGGCTCTCTTTTGCTTAAAATGGACAACAATTTAAGTATATACAAAAAACCGACCAAACGCATTCGGTTTCCATTGAAACTTTAGGAGAACGATCCATGGGTCATATGTGACGTGTACGAGTCAACCCCGCCTCAATCTGAGGCACGGTGTGGCCGCCACCACTCAAAGTGTCTATCTTTTGTTTCAAAAGGACGTCATTTGAAGTGAAAAACATCAAATAGCATACAGAAAACCGACCAAACGCATTCGGATTGTGTCGATAATTTAGCATAACAATCCATGGGTCATATGTGATGTGTACGAGTCAACCCCGCCTTAATCTGAGGCACGGTGTGGCCATAATCACTCTATGTGGCTCTCTTTTTCTTAAAATAGACAACAATTTAAGTACATACGGAAAACCGACCAAACGCATTAGGTTTCCCTTGAAACTCTAGGAGAATGATCAATGGGTCATATGTGACGTGTACGAGTCAACTCCGCCTCAATTCGAGACACGGTGTGGCCGGCACCACTCAAAGTGTCTGCCTTCTGTTTCAAAAGTACATCATTTTAATTGAAAAACATCAACTGGCATACGGAAAACTGACCAAATGCATTCGGATTGTGTCGATACACTAGCACAACGATCCATGGGTCATATGTGACGTGTACGAGTCAACCCCGCCTCAATCCAAGGTGTGGTGTGGCCGCCACCACTCAAAGTGTCTGTCATTTGTTTCAAAAGGACGTCATTTGAAGTGAAAAACATCAACTGGCATACGGAAAACTGACCAAACGCATTCAGATTGTGTCGATACATTAGCACAATGATCTATGGGTCATATGTGACATGTACGAGTCAACCCTGCCTTAATCTGAGGCACGGTGTGGCCGGAATCACTCTAAGTGGCTCTCTTTTGCTTAAAATGGACAACAATTTAAGTACATACGAAAAAATGACCAAACACATTCGGTTTCCATTGAAACTTTAGTAGAACGATCCATAGGTCATATGTGATGTGTATGAGTCAACACCACCTCAATCTGAGGCTCGGCGTGGCCGAAACCACTCAAAGTGTCTGCCTTTTGTTTCAAAAGTACGTCATTTTAATTGAAAAACATCAACTAGCATACGGAAAACCGACCAAACGCATTTGGATTGTGTCGATACATTAGAACAACGATAAATGAGTCATATGTGACGTGTACGAGTCAACCCCGCCTCAATCTGAGGCGCGGTGTGGCTGGTAGCACTCCAGGTGTATGTATTATGTTTAAAATGGACATTATTTCAGGTAAAAATATATGGTATACAAAAAACCGATTAAATTATGAATTGACTTCCAGATTCCACATATAATTGTCATCTAATTTTTAAATTGAATTCTAAAAGAATTATGTATGTTTATAATTACGTTATCAATTCTAATTTAATTATGGATGTGTATAGTTCCACCATTATATGTAATTGTTAGTTGGTTATTGCAGGTACAATAATTATATATGTATGTGTTAGTTTATTGTAGGTACAATAATTATATATGTATGTGTTAGTTTATTGCAGGTACAATAATTGGATTGAAATATGAGAGGGAACCCACAAAACCACACCAGTTGGTGGTCAAATTGGAGACCTGGTTCCAATTGGGGGAGGTGCTAGGCAAATTGCAGGGCTGTTGGGCAATTTTCCCAGCAGAGGCTATGCCAACAGTTCAAAACCATTGGCATAGAATATCTTGGATTTTTTTTACCAACAGTTTATAAAACCGTTGGTAAAACACTTTTCCCAACGGTTTAAAACTGTTGGGAAAGACTAGATATGGGTTTTTTCAGCACTTTGCCAACGGTTTGACAACCGTTGGGAAATGTTTTTTCCCAACAGTTTTGAAGAACCATTGGGATACGGTAATTTTTTCCACCTATACCAACGGTTCACTGTAAACTGTTTGGAAAAGTTTTTCCCAACGGCTTACTTGCCTATGGTTGGCAGAACCGTTGGTATAACATATACCAACGGTTCCCCAGCCTTTCCCAACGGTTCTAAACTGTTGGGAAATTATCTATTTCCAGTAGTGTTCCACTAATTATATCTGATTATTACTAACTACCACTAATCTTTACTAATTACCACTAATTATTATTAATTACCACTAATTATTACTAATTACCAAAAATTATTACAAATTAATACAAATTATTTCTAATTATTACTATTTATTACTATTTACCAATATTTATTACTAAATTTTACTAATGATTACTAATTATTATGAATTAGTACTAATTATTAGTAGTTATTACTAATTCCCACTAATTATTACTAATTTCCCCTAATTACTAATTATTACTAATTACAACTAATTATATCAAATATTTACTAATTGCCACTAATTATCACTAATTACCACTGTAACACCCCAACCCTAGATTCCCAAAATTGGTGCATTATTTTAATACATTATCATGATTACAAGGAATCAAGTCCCAAAATACCGATCAATTTAGTAGTCTTGGAAAATAGATTACATGCATGAACGTTACATTACACTTTTTAATATACAACATAAAAAATAATCCTTTTATAATTCCATTGTTCCCTTAGCTTAACTCTGCATCTCAAACATAAAACACTTCTTGGGATCCTGGGAAAATAAAATATAATAAAGGGGTGTGCTCAAATTCTCCGTAAGGATAACAATAGAGTGGAAACTTTCATAAATAATTATAAACATTTAAGGCAATGTATAAAACTAAAAAAAATCCTTTTCAATATAAAATTCATCATAATATGGAAAATATAAATCAAAATAATTCCATTTACTTACTCACATGAATATTCTACTAGTCGAATAATCACTTGCAATATCAATAGCCACTTTCATAATGTTGGAATGCATAATGCCAGACTTTCATAACCACATAGTCAAGGACTTGTTCCAAGACTACAAATAAGATTTTGTCAAGGCCATGTTCCAAGACACTAGTTTGTCTCATTAGACCTATCAATGCATAAAGGAGCTATAGTGGGCCCCACCCATCACTTACTAAGTCCAATGCATTCTTCATATGAAAAGGTTTAAACATAACATAAACATTCGTATCAAAACTAGCATACGAAATGTAAATAATTTATCCATAAACCATGAATGGTATAAAAATAACACATCCACACTAAAACATATCACAAAAACTTCAATAAAATATAGAAAATTTGTATCATAATAAATCAACTTCAAACAAGTTTAAAATCCATCAAAGGATGTTTACATAGATGAAAATGATTAGTAAAACTCTTTGAGAGAAATATCCCTTTTTCATGAAAACATTTAAAAGTCACACAATTTAAAAAGGAATAAATTTAAAGAATTTTTTGATTCAAAGTTTCCCATACCACTTTTAAACTTTTTAAATGAATTAACATTTTAAAAACATTCATGTCCATATAGATAAATCCTTAAAAACCATTTTGAAAACATTGACGTTAATGAGAATGATTTAGAGGAATAAATATTTAAAACATTTAAAATGATGTCTTAGTAAAAATTATATTAAAATAATCCATTTTAAAACTCTTTCATGAAACATGTATATGGATAATAAATATTTACCAGTAGATACTTATGTAAAAAAAACCTTGGATAATAAAGAGATTGCGAAATTAACCCTTACCTTGCACTTTCCTTTGGTTGAGGGTACATTTAACCTCTTGTATAATGACTATAGTATGTTATTAAATTATAACATAACTATATCCATATTTATTATATCATACATGATTCATTTAGTACTTTATACTACCCGTTTAATAATTATTTCAATGTTAAATTAACATTTCAGTTAATAATCGCTTTCTTTATCGTACGTGTTTTAACTTCTTATTCTTGATCGTATCATTTAGATAATGGTTTAAATACTTCCAGAATATAAAACATGATTTATATATCATATATATTTATAATAAATAGATATATGAAATGTAAAACACCGTTTATGGAGATGCTAGGTCGTACGTACACATAAATGATGGTTCTGTTTTCATATCGTATTGAACGGAAGTAAGTGAATAAGATATATGTAAGTATATATATATATCCAGTATCATTATTATGTTATATATTACATACTTATTAGTAATATATATTTTTATAATCGTCGATGAATGGTGAACGTGGAAATGAATCTCCTCACGTCGTGGAGACGGTAATCCGTACGTACGCACGAGCGACAATATCATTTCCTTAAAGGTTTGGAATTGGATGGTATATTAATTTTACAGAGACATTATCATGTTATTTTTATTATTTATATACATATTAATCATCATTATATCCATCCAAATAACATAGTGTTGAATAACAAATTACACCACGGCCTGGAGACGGTAAGTCGTACGTACGCACGCATGGTGACATTATCATTCATAGGATGGATAGAATAATGAATATGGTTTTGCCATATTTATAATAACATAAATATATATATAAGGTACTGGATTTATTATTTTTTTATGGTAATAACAATGAAAGAGTAAGTGTAAGAAGAAAAGAACTTGAAAGAGGGTGGTGAAATCATTACCTCTTCTTTGGATTCTTCTTTTTGATTTGACCAAAAGGGCTACTTATGTTGGCTTTTTGGCCAAATTAAGGACTCTAGGATTAATTTAATATAGTTGGGAAGATATTTGGGCAGGTTCTGGCCGATCCAAATGGATTTGGAGGTGTGAATTTGAGAGAAGGGGAAGTGCCCTTTTATAAGAGGGGTGAGGGGCACCTTAGGAAAAACTTAAAATATTATTTTATAATAAAATAATTTTCTATTTATAATGGCTCAAAAATGAATTATTTAATGGATAAGGTGATTTTGGGTCGACAAACACTCAACCAATAGGTTTTAGATAGGTTTTGGTCACTATATTAATCTTATCTTTTATATTTAACTCTTTGTTAAATAGTTTGACATTTACCATGTCTCTTTGTATTTTTAAATTATAGGGTTAATAAAATTAATATAAACTTCCAAGAGAACCCCAAGTGGTTAATTAATGATATATATAATATTATTTAATCCCTTTTTCTGAACCTTAGATTTTTATCAATAGAATACCAATTAATAATATAATATTTGTTTTAAAAACTCTTTTGTGTCAATTTTGACACTATTTGGTATTTTGTTTTTTCTAAATTTATAACAGCATTATTATTTCGAACACAATTTATTTAATCAACCCTAACATGTAATATTAATCTATAAAATAAGTTTAATTCATAAAAAGTCTCAAATTACATTTATTTTGGTATTTATAATATCAATTATTTTAATATTTCATTAATAAGGTAATTACTTCATCATCATTGCGTCATAAATAAATTAAATTATTTAATGTCTAAAAATTATAAATAAAATACCATTATGTATGAAATATTTTTATCTTTATAATTAATTTTTATAGTTGAATTTATATTATGTGTAACATGATATTAAAAATGGTTTAGTTATTAAACTTTGAATTTAACACTTTTAACTCTTCTTTGAATTAAAAAATAATAAATGTCCTAATCTAATCCAAGTGGACCTATATGATCATATTTTATTCCTAAGGTTGTTTTTGGTCGAATTACACTTATACAATAGAATTAGGACATGTGTTAAGGTAATTATGGTATCATTTTTAACCTTAATTACCCTATTTACTTTTAACTGTGGTAAATAAAAATCAAAATTACAACTCACAAAAAATTATTTTTATCTCATTGAACCACATTTTACTTACTGATATCAATCATGCCTCTTGGATTTTTGAAATTCAACTCACATAGGCGGTAAAATTAAGTTTTATGCAAATTTGCAAATGCTCCTAGGAGGTGGATAAAAGATGGTAAAATGTTCGATAAAATTTTATACATCTAATTTTATTATAAAATGACTCCAATGAATTACATTGAACTTATATAGGAATTATATATACAGATAAATATATATATTTACTTAAAATAAATTTAAATAAAATAAATAATTATTTAAATAAAAAATCGGTTTTAAATAATAACACAGTGTTTTTCACTATTCATCAAAAATTGAAAGTTTTTAGAAAAATACCTAAATTTTGGCCTAAGATAATTTTGATATTATGAATTCAAAAATGAAGTCCATTTTACCAAATTAAATACATATAATCTGCATTTATTAATTTAAACTTAATTCTCGTTGTTAAAACCAAAAGGCCTAGTTTTAAGAAATAATAACTATCAAAAGATTGACACTTGTTTATGTCCAATTTCAAAGTGAAATTACTTACAGTGACCAGAATTGGATTAAATGGTAAAAAATAATCTATTTATACTTCCAAACCATTATAATGTATAATTTAACACTATAAATTATTTTGATTAAAAAAGTTGTTTTCAGTTAAAATATAGTATTTTTCACTATTCACCCAAATATGAAAGTTATCAGAAAAAACACCCAAAATTTATTGAAACTAAATTCTTATGTCCCGATTATAAAGAAGAATTTTATTTTGTCAAATTGAATATATAAAAGGTTTTAATGTTAGATTTAAAGAGGGTTTGTCATTAAAAGGCGGTAAAATTTCATTTTTTTGAAAAATACTTCTTTTATCTGAAAAAATGAATTTTTTCGTACATTATGTCTAAGAAACACACAATATGGATTCTAAAATTATAAGGATTATATAAAGTTCAAAATTCTCTTAATACTATTCATAAATACTTTTGAATGGCTAGTTTGGTAAGTTATGGTGCGCTAGAACTTAGTGTTGCATGTAGTGCAAGTTATTGAATTACTTTAAAGAAATAATGTACTATGAAATCTTGGGGTGTTACAACCACTAATTGTTACTAATCACAATTAATTAGTACTAATTACCACTAATTATTGCTAATTTTTAATCATTATTACAACTTTTTACTCATTATTACTAATTATTACTAATTATTACTAATTTCCACTAAATATTACTCGTTTTTATGGATTACCACTAGCTTTATATAATTAATGCTAATTATTATTAATTGCCACTACTTATTACTAATTACCATTAATTATTACTAATTAAAACTAATTACCACTAATTGCCACAAATTACTACTAATTATTGCTAATTATTACTAATTATTACTTATTACCGCAAATTATTATTGATTACCACAAATTATTACTAATTTTTACAAATTTTTACTAATTTATACCAATTATTACGAATTTTTACTAAATGTTACTAATTATTACTAACTACCACTATTTAAAGCTAAATACTTTTGATTAAAAAAATACCAAAAATTAAAACTAAATACTTTAAATTAAAAATAATTACTATTTCTTAAAACTAATTACTAAAAAATAAAACTAGGTAATTATAATTAAATCTAGTTAATGAAAATTAATAATAATTAGTACTAATATAAAATAAATTAAATTAATTAAAAATTAAAAACATTAAATAAATACATTAAAACTAGATCTTATAGCAGACGCAAACCCAGAAATTTGCTTCATTATTAAATTTTAAACTACTAAAATTTTAAGAAGAAAAGTATGAGAGAAGAGGAGGAAAGAAGTGTTCAAGAGAGAATGGAATGAAAAAAAACAGGTGGGTATATATAGGTTAGATAATTTGAAACAGGATTATTTGCAACAGGTTTCCCATCCCAAATAGTAGTATTAAAGATAGGACCCGTCGCAAATAGTACTAATCATTTTTAATTATAGTGATAGTAAAAAAGAGTATTTCCAATAGGACCCATCGCAGATACTCTTCTGCCGACAATTTATTTGCGATATGAGTTATGTCCGGTTGCAAATGGAAAAAAATAACGAAACGTATTTGCGATGCGACTATATTCCCATCGCAAATACCTTTCCTAGGGTTCAGCATGCAGTGTGCGGAAAATCAATTTGCAACAGAAAGAGATTCCTATAGCAAAAAACTATTTTTTTAATGACTCTTTGTGGGGGGAATAAATTCCTTTCATAAATAACTCATCAAAAAAGACATTTATTCCCATAGTACATGTACTAAATCTGGAGGTGGTATAGTTGTAGAATTATCTCTCTTATGATGAGAAATCGGTGAAGATATTAGACTGTAGAGATATAGTTATATGCAACAAGACTAATCGTCTAGTCAAAGTACTATGGTGAAACCATAAGTATGATGATATAATATGAGAACCAAAGAAAGCAGTGAAATAAAAGTATCGTCATCTGTTTTTATCTTAGTGGTTGAAATAAAATTTAAAGGGTAAAATTTAATAATGGGGATGAATGTAATGACCCATAATTTCATCAATGGAATTTCCCTTTAGATTATAGAAATGTGTCATATTTAGTAATGCAGTATTATATAAAGTACATGAAACAAATCATAGAACAAACAATAATTTATTATATTTACATTCATTTATAGAATAAATATATCTATAAGAATTGAAATTATTACAATGGGACAAAAGAATAAACATAATAATCTAATTATAATATGAAAATTTTGGATATGCTCGATCCCATAGAATGATTGCATGAACAATAAATACTATATAAATAAAACAAAAATATTATTAATGTAATATTCATTTGAAAATATATATAATCTTGAGAGAAAATAGAATAGAATAAATAATTAATGAAATATGAGTTATTTATAGAAATTAGGGAACCTAAATGACTGCTACAAATCAAACCATTAGAATAGTAATATGACCTTCTTAATATTAATATTACTATTAGGAATAGTAACCCAACCATTAGAATACTAACCTCACCTATGTAATTATAAAATAATATTTAGTTATCATATGAAATGAAAAAAAAACTTATATCATAATATAAATAAATTAATGTTTAAAAAAGGATAAAAAAATTGTTTCTATTTTTGTAAAACACATGTGTTTTATAGTTTTCTTTTATAAATAAAAAAATTAAAAGAGGTTTTTTTCATAAATTGGGTTTATAAAATAATATTAAGTTTCATTATAATGATAATATAATTTTATGAGACCATAAGTGGTTTTTCAAAGGGTCAGAAAATTAATTATAATATTAAAGTTCGTATTTTTAAAATTAATAAGTATTTTATTTAAAAATTAATTTTTTCATATTTATAAAACTATTTTCCTAAAATAGATTTTATTTTGGGAATCTACACATTGAAAAATTGTTATGGTGGATTTTTTTACTTTTCAAAAGTAGTTGATTTTTTGGTGAATAGTTAGATACAACAAAATATAGTATTTAATATTATAAGATTAATGCATGAATTAGTGAGTCATGGATGTTGTAAGAAACTATTATCTCAAACACACATGTATGATAATCAACATTATTGGTAGTCTTCAGACAAAATAATAAACTAATCAACTCTCCTCCCCATATAAATACCACCCCTTCTTCTCACACCTTCTAAATTTTGGAGCTTTCCAAATTTCAACCCAATTCTCTTCCCAAACCTCTCCCTCATTTCCTCATAGTTTTTGTCTCACTAAAAGTCAAAACTGAGTGCCTTAAGGTTTATTTCATGTGACAACATTCAAAGAGGTAATATTATCAAACTATCTCTTTTAATTTCTTTTCTTCTTCTACCACCTCCTTACTTACCCCATACAACATGACATAATGACTCCAGTATAATAAATATACTATAATATTTTTTTAATATAATATTAATTATCTAACCTCTTCTCATTTTATTCTATAATGAAAACATTATTCAAAATATGATCGATTAACAACCTCCATAAACAATGTACGCCATTTTTTTATCATTACCTTCGACACTAGATTCAATATATTTATTATGTTGAAAATTTATATAAATCAATATTTTATATTTTGATTCATATTCTAGAATGGATGTATATCCATAAAACTAAATGAAACCCAACAAGTTTACCATGGTCATAAAACCCACCCAATTTAGAAAAACATATAACAGTAACACCTAAACTTAATGAATCATTCTTATTTTTTAAATGATATTTGATAATAAGAACCTTTTAAACTTATGTAAATACATTAACTTTATACTAGTATACTTTTTTAGTTATGTAATCTTTTCATAAAAAACATCAATAATCATCCACAAGTGATGCGACCTTGGTACGGTGAAATGAACAACCTTGGGACAGCGAATACTGGATCAATATCTCAATTAAATGACTCTAAACTAACATAGTAGCATAACAGAAAACAAAATATAGTAGAATAATTATCTCAATAAAGTTTTTAATAAATATAATTTAATTATTCTGGAAGTTTAGTGGAAGTGTAGAATGAATCCAAACTTTAGGTAAGGGGACTTATGAACCACCCTCCTTTATTTTGCGTGATGTATTTTACCTCTAAAACTCACTTCATCACGCTATTATTCTCTGGTATTAGTGTAATATTATATATATATATATATATTCCCCTCTTATATATACTTAGTTATCATTACCTTTTTTATTGTGTATATACATATTTTTGTGGTTTCCCTCTCAAATTCATCCATTAAGAAACCCCGATTAAAGGAAACTTCTTGGTTTCTTAACCCATTTCAAGTACCAATCAATAAAATGTTTTAAAACATATATGGTTTATAAAATAACACATTATATTATAGAGAACCATTTTTTCTCCATTTTTGTTTTTATGGAAATTAATATTCTCTTTCCCCTCTATAATGACTCTACCCCTTTCCCTAAAACCTCTCTTAATAGGCACATTACCAAATTTACCACTCCATTATTTTTAAAATATTAACTTCAATTAGACATATGTTTTCATGAATTGTTATATTTTTTACATATGAATATCCAAGATTGATTTATTACCTTATTTCATAAAAATCATTATGATACGCCTTCTGGTTATGCTTAAGACATGATTATTACGACAACCCATATCTTTAATACACTTTATTTCACGATTTATAACATAAAAACGCATTTATTACAACCCAAAAGATCGATAAGACAAGTTTCTTTGTGAAATTAGGTATATATAATAAAAAATTGATATATGGATACAACAACATTATTGAAAACTTCCTTAACATGATTCAAAAATTCCATTGCTCTTTTAAACCTGCATAAGATAACCTAGGGACATACTTAATAAAGGGGTGAAAAAAGCATAACATGATGAAATTAATACATGTTAATAAATAGTATTTTCAATGGTAAATTAAATGGGTAATAATCATAAACTTGAACATCAAATCACAATATATGATGATAACATAAAGGAAACATGGGAATGTGGAAACAATATTAAACATGACATCAAAATCATAGGTCAAGGATAACCACCAAGGCATCATCAAATGGTGTATAAAGTCCTATAATGTATTATATTTACTCACTAATCCCATACATGACATCTCATGAGACTAAAACATTACCCAATGCATTGGAGTGTAATATAATTTTAGTCACACCCATCGCTTTCATGCGATGTACATGCATAAGTGTTCCATGTAGATCATTCAATATAGGATCATATTTCATCACATTTAATCACATGATTAAGTAGTTTGGAATATATACATATGTAATTACTTAATAAAATAGGGATAATTGTTTCTAGGTGAGTATCCATGAGTGGAAATGGTTTGGTAGGGAAAATCACAAGATAATTTCGGCAGTATAATGGGGGTACATAATGAATCATGGGAGGGATTAATGAGAGTAAAAGGTTCATATAATCACTTTTAACTAATAAGTGAATTAGTATGGATATTTAACAACATAATCCAATAAGAAAAATTTTTAATTAAAATTCATAATACAAAAATGGTGCTTTACTAAAAGTTTGGCATGGAAAATTGCAGGATAATTTCAACAGCATAATGAGGGTACATAATGTATCATTGAAGGGGTTAAGGAGATTTAAATGGGTCTCTAATTAATTTTTAATAATAAGGTAATTAATCGGTATGTCTAAAATCATATCTCATAAAAATTAATTGGAAGACAAAAGTCATTACATAAATAAGGTGCTTGAATAAAGAGGGGAATGGGAGGGCCCCTTACCTTAAAAGGGTGTTTCCAAAAGCTTGGGGGGAGATTCTTGTAAAAATAGGGTACCTTGAGAGGGATAAATATATTAAATTAAATATTATAGTCATGATAAAATTATTTTTTAGTGCATATAAATGGGATCTTCGGTGGGTTATATCAAAAAATAGAGATGGGTTCTTTATTATTTCCCAAACTTTGGTTTTGGAAACTATATAACAAATTAATCAAAAACACCAACCTTACCATAGTTTTTAAAAAAAAATTAGAACCAATAGGAATTTTTTTAATTAATTTATAATTATATGAACTAAGAACATAAAAATAATACCCTTAGTTATGTGGAAGTGAGTCATGTTTAGAAATAATCGATTTTAAAATCTTAAAACATAATATAGGTTTTGGAGGATCCATAAAGGGTTTATAAAATTAATAAAATAAACTCAAAAACATTTTATATTAAATTAATAATATATATTTTATTTTTATTCCTTTTATGGAACATATTACATCACGTTTTTCATTATGATATCATAATACATACCGTATATTTAGGACGTATTTAATTTTTACCTGAAAATTCAACTGTCTCAGAAAATTATAAAAAATTAATCATTGGATAATTTTGATGTTTTTATTATAAAAATAATATTTTTTTATCAAAATAATTCTCTAAATATGTGAAAATAATCTTTTAAATTAGAATCCCCAATTATTTAAAAATACTAAATTTTTTACAATCATAGTTTTTTTAGCCTTATAAAAATTACATTTTCACACAGTAAAAATGTATTGTAATTTATATAATATTTAATAATAATATTTAATTTAAAAATACCTTATTTCAAAAATTCATGAATTCATAAAAAGTAATTTCTTAATTGAAATTTTATGTTACCCACAAATACAATTCGAGTTTTATCATATTAAAGTCTAATTTTTATCAAACTCATTACTTAATAATTTATAAAGTAAAAACAATATGGAATAAATATAATAATTATTTTATTGAAAAGAAAATATAAATATTAAAAATATTAGTGTCAAGATACATATCTCATTATTATTCCACTGAATGCTCTAAGGGTAAGGTTTGCAACAGTGATATTTTCTTATGGTGGTTCGGTGACCATGGTTTGAGTCAGGATCTTAATGAGCTTCAACTTCTACCATAAATGGTTTCACTCACACTTTATTTGTTGAATATTAGCTTGGGATTGGTCAAGGTTGAATCCCAAATATTATATTTCCTTCAAAAGCTCTGATAAATGGTATTTTTAGGGTACGATCCTACTGGTCATGGCCATCACTTCTTTCATCTATGTCAATTAGACTATATCATAACCCTATATATATACTAATCATATGATAATTTTTCAATGGATATATTATAAATGTTCATGCTTCTTAATGTTATTTTAAATCTCATAGGATATAACCAAAGAAGTACAGGTGTTTTAAATAACCACATTACATAATAGGGCATTTAATTCAATCACAAAGGGGGTTTTATTTATAAAAATTTTGGTCGTTACAAATATATTACCCATTTATTTCCATGGGTAATTATTGTATTTATGCCTTATGTTTGATATCCTTTTTTGGCACACATATGCATGTACATGTTATGATGGGTGAACCAAGATATGATTCCAATGCCTTGAGAAACGTTCATATCCCATGAGATGATATGTATGGGATTAAAGAGTAAACCTAATCCATGATGGGAATTTTTCAACCATGTTATGTTGTCTTGAAAGTGATACTTGACTTATTATTATGTCATATTTTATATTGTTTCTACATTTCTATGACTCCATGATCTTATAATGAAATATTCTTTATTCTATACTTCCATATTATTATTCATGAGCCTTTAATTTTATTATATTTTTTTATGCCATTTCACTCATATGTTATGCTTTGTTATCATTCTTTTACTTGGATTTAATTTTCATAACTTTTGTTTATGTATTACTAAAGTTATCCCATGTAGTTTTATAATATTAGAGGGATCTAGGATCAGATTATGGATATAATAATAAATAATTTTATTTTTGTTTCATGATATTGTTTTATGTACCTAGTCACTCAAAGAAACTAAGAATATTGATCCTTAGGTTATATTTAATAGATACACTAGTGCAGAAAATGTTATTTACGTCACCATTTTTTACGTCGGTTATATATAACTGACGTGATAATCTGTGATACATGGTTTTTTACGTCGGTTATTTTATAACCGATGTAAAAAATGTGGAGTGTAAATTTTTAACGTCAGTTATTAAAATAACCGACGTAAAAAATCATGTGTGTTCGTTTTTTACGTTGGTTATTTGATAACCGACGTAAAAAACCAAGGCGCGGTGTTTTTTACGTCGGTTATCAAATAATCGACGTAAAAAACGAGGTATCTACGAATTTTTTACGTCGGTTATAAAATAATTGACATAAAAAAAGCGGCATTTGAGGCCTTTTTGACATCGGTTATTTGATAACCGACATAACAACCTAACCCGCAAAATTTTTTACGTCGGTTATATTATAACCGACGTAAAAACCCAACACGTGGATTTTTTTACGTCGGTTATAAAATAACCAGCGTAAAAAAAGTGGTATATGTACATTTATAACGTCGGTTATTTTAATAACTGACGTTATAAATATAATAAAAATAGTTTATAACATCGTTTATTAAATAACCGACGTTATAAAACATTTAAAAAATTAACATGCCTCGTGGATTGTCATTTATGATTTTTCAATCGATAGTTCGGCAACTCATCTCTCTCGCGTGGAAAAACCTAATCGACTCTTCGATCTCATTGCATTAAACTTGTTTTTGTTGGGCGGAGAGTGATGGAAAGAGTGGGGTGAATTGCCTTTTAAAAAATAATAAACAATTTAAAATCAAAGTAAAAAGTGCAGCAGAAATAAAAGAGGCAAGACACAAAACTTGATAACGGAGTTCGGCTTAAACCAAAGCCTACTTCTCCGCTCCCAACTCAAGCATTGAGAGATTTACTACTGCTTGCTTTTTAATGGTTTTAGCAAGAAACCCACTAGACATTAAGGTAGTCTAGAACCTATTACAGCTTGCTTTTAATGGTTGAGGAAGAACCCACTAGCCTTCTTACAGGTGAAGGCTAGCTCACCTATGACTCAAGCCTTTTAAAGGGAAGGATTGACTAACCTCTTCACACCTTGAAGGTGGTGTGAAAACCCAAACAAAAGTAAGATGAGAGAAAGAGGGGTTTGTAGGCACAAACCCAAATTGATTCTCAAAATAATAAAATAAGAAAAACCATAATGTGGAGAAGTCTTGGGTGCCAATGGATTGATTGGAGTTGATGAAGAGCGCTCCCAAGCTTCTATGGTGATGCTCCTTGGATGTGGAAATGGGTTCGAGCAATTGAGGTTCCTTGAAGGAATCCGCCGGAGGTTTGCCAAATGATGAAAAATGTGTCTGTTGGCTTCCGTTGGCTTGGTTATTGTTCCACTACCGTTCCGGGGCTTCCTAGTCCTTTATTTATAGAGGGGTAACCCTCATATGGCCGTTCGGGGTCTTCGGAGCCGTTGGAAAAGTCTTCGGAGCCATTGGGAGCAGGCTGGTCAAAGCCCAACGGCTAGTTTGACTGACTCCATCGGCTGACCGGTGCTTGGCCACCGGTTGGCCGGTGCTTTGGAAAATGGAGAGGCCTCCTGCCCAGGCACCACCGGCTGGCCGGTGAGGAGGCCACCGGTTGCCCGGTGGTGAGACAGTAGGTGTCCCTTCTGTCTGGGTTCCACCGGCTGGCCGGTGATGGGACACCGGTTGGCCGGTGGACTGAAATCAGTCCACTTTTGCCTTCTGGCTTTCTTGGCCCAATTCCTTGGCAACCTGAAATCATTCCTATCATCCAAAAACACTTAAAACAATATTAGATAAATTAGAGAGTGATTGTGATCATGAAAATTAAACCACGAGGGGTACGAGAGGTACAACAATCTCCCCCTATTTTGATGATCACAATCACCAAAACAAGCAATGTAAAAGACTGAAATGAAAGGCATGCTTTAAAGGATAAATTGAAAAGTAAAGCAAAGCATGAGAGAAAGATTTCTCCCCCAATCAACCAAGAATTTCTCCCCCTTTGTGATTATCAAAATAGCACGGGGCATAAAACTTGATTGAGGGAAAGATTGAAAAACAAGATAGATATTTTAAACCAGTTGAAATTTTTGAAATTTGAATTGAAAGTTTTGAATTGAAAGTTTTGAAAATAAAGAAAAAAGGCTTAAACAATCCTAACTCCACCTAAATAAAAACAACAAATCACCGGGGAGAGGATTTTAGAACCGAGACAAATTTTGGTCCGGAGAGACTCGCTAAAAGGGATTTTTCAATCCATACTTGTCTAGTGGCGGGTCTTCTCCTATGAAATTCATCATTAAAGGAAATGGTTTTGGGCCTTCCATACCGGGCATTTTTGTAATTGCACTCATAAATTAAGTGCCCGGGTTTTTTACAATAGTTGCAAAATTTATATTGGGAGCTCCCCCTTACAAAAATAGTAGGATCATGGGAAGAGGAAGCTTGCTTGGAATAGCCAAGCCCTTGGGTGGTTCTAGATATGCATTGGGAACCAAGTAATTTAGTCAAATTTTGTTCACCTTGGGTGAACTTGGCAAGAGACTCCCTTAGATCTTTAATGGTTGAATTCAAAGAATTAACATTTGGAATATCTTGGATCTTAAGGGTAAGTTCCTCATTCTTTTTGAGAAGTTGTTCTTTTTCAGAAATGAGAATTTTATTTTTCTTTTTCAAATCAATAAATTTGGAAGAAAGTTCGTGAAAACCTTCCTCTAATTGATCTCTCGCATGTTGGAGATCCTCATAAGATAAATGATTTAAAGAATTTTAAGAACTGGAGGATGAGGAGTCAGAAGAGGATACCTCATGAAATGCCATTAGGCATTTTTTTCCGTTGTCACTTGAGGAGGAGGAGGAGGAGGATGTGGAGCTATCACTCCATGTGGCCTTTAATGCCTTCTTCTTTTCCTTTTGCTTGGCCTTTTTCTTGTTGAGTGGACAATCGGGCTTGTAATGGCCTTTCTTGCCACACCCGTAACATGTTACCTCGGGCTCGGATTTTTCGTTGGGTTGAGCCTTGCGGGATTTCTTCTTCTTGTGCTTCTTCATGAATTTGTGCATTTTGCGGGCAAGATTCTCCATTTCTGAATCGCCGCTTGAAGAGGAAGAAGATGAGGAGGAGGAGCTTTCTTCTTTTTGAACTTTGAATGCGGTGTTCTTTGGAGTTTTGATGAGATTGCCTTCCTTTTCAGCTTGCCTCCTCATGGTGATCTCGTAGGTTATGAGGGATCCGATGAGCTCTTCGACCGGCATTTTCTTGACATCTTTTTCTTCTTGAATTGCCGTAAATTTCGGTGCCCATGAACTTGGTAAGATCCAAAGGATCTTCTTGACCATCATCTCTGCAGAAACATCATCTCCAAGAGACTTTCTTCCATTGCAAACGTCAGTAAAACGAGTAAACATTTCAGTAATTGATTCATGTGGGTGCATAGTAAAAGACTCAAAATCTTGGCGATACATATCCAATCGAGTATCCTTAACTTTGTTGGTCCCCTCATGGGTAACCTCTAAAAGTTTCCAGATTTCATGAGATGAAGTGCATGTGGAAACTCGATTGAATTCATTAAGATCAAGGCCGCAATGAAGAGCGTTCATGGCTTTGCCATCAAGCTCAAAATTTTTAATATCGGCTTGAGTCCATTTGGATTCATCGGGAGAAGAGAGAGAGTAACCATGCATGACAATTCTATAAATAGGATAACCAATACTTCTAAGAAAAGTAGTCATGCGGGTTTTCCAATAATTGTAGTCGGTTCCATCAAAAAAAGGATCACGACCCAATGAATATCCTTCGGGGGCGAAAGAAGATGAATCCATCACAATGGATCCTGAATTTGAAACCGGTGAAGGTATTACTCAAATTTTCCTCTGATACCAATTGTTGGGCGGAGAGTGATGGCAAGAGGGGGGTGAATTTCCTTTTAAAAAATAATAAACAATTTAAAATCAAAGTAAAAAGTGCAGCGGAAATAAAAGAGGCAAGACACAAAACTTGATAACGGAGTTCGGCTTAAACCAAAGCCTACGTCTCCGCTCCCAACTCAACCGTTGAGAGATTTACTACCGCTTTCTTTTTAATGGTTTTAGCAAGAAACCCACTAGACTTTAAGGTAGTCCAGAACCTATTACAGCTTGCTTTTAATGGTTGAGCAAGAACCCACTAGCCTTCTTACAGGTGAAGGCTAGCTCACCTATGACTCAAGCCTTTTAAAGGGAAGGCTTGACTAACCTCTTCACACCTTGAAGGTGGTGTGAAAGACCAAACAAAAGGAAGATGAGAGAAAGAGGGTTTGTAGGCACAAACCCAAATTGATGCTCAAAATAATAAAACAAGAAAAACCGTAATGTGGAGAAGTCTTGGGTGCCAATGGATTGATTGGAGTTGATGAAGAGCGCTCCCAAGCTTCTATGGTGATTCTCCTTGGATGTGGAAATGGGTTGGAGCAATTGAGGTTCCTTGAAGGAATCCGCCGGAGGTTTTCCAAATGATAAAAAATGTGTCTGTTGGCTTCCGTTGGCTTGGTTATTGTTCCACTACCGTTCCGGGGCTTCCTAGTCCTTTATTTATAGAGGGGGAACCCTCATATGGCCGTTCGGGGTCTTCGGAGTCGTTGGAAAAGTCTTCGGAGCCGTTGGGAGCAGGCTGGTCAAAGCCCAACGGCTAGTTTGACTGGCTCCACCGGCTGACCGGTGCTTGGCCACCGGTTGGCCGGTGCTTTGGAAAATGGAGAGGCCTCCTGCCCAGGCACCACCGGCTGGCCGGTGAGGAGGCCACCGGTTGGCCGGTGGTGAGACAGTAGGTGTCCCTTCTGTCTGGGTTCCACCGGCTGGCCGGTGATGGGACACCGGTTGGCCGGTGGACTGAAATCAGTCCACTTTTGCCTTCTGGATTTCTTGGACCAATTCCTTGGCAACCTGAAATCATGCCTATCATCCAAAAACACTTAAAACAAGATTAGATAAATTAGAGAGTGATTGTGATCATGAAAATTAAACCACGAGGGGTATGAGAGGTACAACAGTTTTTTCATCATCGTTTATCATCTTTACTCTCCTCGGATCTATCATATCATCTCGCAACACTTAGGTAAGCCTTTCACGGCTTTATTTTGTTCATTTTTTTTCGGATAGTATATATTTACGTTCTGCGATTTTTTTGTTCAAACTAGGTAATATTCTTCAATTTAGAACCCTCTTACCTCATTTTACCATCATCATCTTATTTATTATCCCTAGATCTATTAGATCGACTCGCAATATTCATGTAATCCTCACCTACTTCTATTTCATTTGTTTTTGTTTCGCAAATTCCTGACATTGATGGTAATTTTTGTTGTCATTGACAACTAATGATCTCATTCACCTATATTACTTCAATTTATATGTAAACCATTGTGACACACCCATTCTGTGTACCAGTGTGATTTATTTTATAAGTATATATGGTTTTTCATGGTGGAATGTTTGTTTTGGATCCTTGGTTGTTTCTATTTTGGGTATCACTTTTTGTTGTTCCATAATCTATTTACGTCGCTTATTTTTGTGGACTATTATAAGTCTTCATATGCTATTAAAACCCAATTCATTGCACAATAGATCATTTTAGACTAGTAGGAGATATAATTCATGGTTCTCATTTTGAATAATGTCATGATACCAAAAGTAGTAGCTTGAGGTTAAAATCTATAGATATGCCAAAACTAGTAGCTTGAGGTTAAAATCCCATGGTTCTGGGGGTCTGTCAAGAGAGTTGGTGGTTGTCTAGGGGGTTGGGGGCTATCCAGGGTGTCCATGGAGGTGGGGGGGGGGGCAGTCCAGGGGTGTGTGGGGGGGGTCCAAGGGGGTGGGGGTGTCCAAGGGGGTGGGGGCTGTCCAAGGGGGTGGGTGGGGGTTGTCCAAGGGGGTGGGGGCTTGTCCAGAGGGTTTGGGGGGTTGTCCGAGGATGGGGGCTGTCCAGAGGGTTGGGGGTGTCCAAGGGGGTGTCCAAGGGGGTAGGGGGTGGGGTTGGTGTCCAGGAGGGTTGAGGGTGTTGTCTAGAGGGGTGGGGGGCTTTCCAGAGGGTTGGGGGTGTCCAGGGGGTGTCCAAGGGGGTAGGGGGTGGGGTGGTGTCTAGGAGGGGTGGGGGTGCTGTCTAGAGGGGTGGGGGACTGTCTTGGGGGGTGTCTAAGGGGGTAGGGGTGGGGGTGCTGTCCAGGAGGGGTGGGGGTGCTGTCTAGAGGGGTGGGGGGCTGTCTAGGGGTGGGGGCTATCTAGAGGGTTGGGGGTGTCCAGGGGGTGTCCAAGGTTGTGGGAGGGGGGTTGTCCAAGGGGGTGGGGGCCTGTCCAAAGGGTTTGGGGGTTTTCTGGGGGTGGGGGTTGTCCAGAGGGTTGAGGGGTGCCCAGGGGGGTGTCCAAGTGGGTAGGGGGTGGGGATGGTGTTGAGGAGGGGTGGGGGTGCTGTCTAGAGGGGTTGGGGCTTTCCAGGGGGTGGGGGACTATCCAAAGGGTTGGGGTATGTCCAAGGGGGTGTCCAAGGGGGTGGGGGTGGGGGTGCTTTCCTGAGGGTTGGGGGTGTCCAGGGGGTGTCCAAGGGGGTAGGGGGTGGGGGTGGTGTCCAGGAGGGGTGGGGTGATGTCTAGAGGGGTGGGGGTGTCCAGGGGGTTGGGGGTGTCCAGGAGGGGTGGGGGGCTATCCAAGGGTGTGGTGGTGTTCATGTGGTGTCCAAGGGGGTGGGGGTGGTGTTCACGGGGGTGGGGGTTGTCCACGGGGGTGGGGGATAAGTGCCAATTGGGATTGACTACTGCATCATGGTTTTTGATATTATGACATGATGATTGTGTCGTGATGATTGGATTTACATTGTGATTTTCCCCATCTGAGTTTTTATTTTAAATTTGATTTGATTCTCAGGTTTACTCAATTTTCTCCAATTTTCTATAAACCATTGTAGTCCCCATGGTTTTCTTTGATTCAATGGAATTTAAAACTATTATATCTAACTATATTTTGTTTTTAAAATAATATTCAAGCATATTTATTTAAATACTCATAGATTTGTTTTATATTTCAAAATTGTTGTACATTCAAATTATGATTTTTTTCATATAAATATATATTTGTCTTATCTTTAAAATATATATAATTTTGATATTTTTTATAGGTAATAATGAGTCGAAGTTAGATTATGGAACATAGAATGAGCAATGAATATGAGGAAGTTTTTTATGCCTTTTTGGAATTTTCTAAATGAAATGTTCCAAGTAGTGATATTTTTTCTGTCCATGCCTAAAATGTTTGAATATGAAGAAGTTGAAAAGTATAGAGATAAAATATCATCTGATTTGTCACGGTTTTAATCTGAGTTACAGCCCTTGGATTTGGCATGTTGAAACTGGACGGAATGTCATTGATGATGATGATTTGCAAGATGGTAACTCCGATGGAATTGAAGAAATGATTCGCGATATTTTAGCTGAACAAATTGAGATAGAATCGACAGTTGTGTGTCTATATGGTGATGCTGAAAAACCATTATATACTGGTTGTACAGATTTTAAAGTTTTTTAGGCGGTGTTAATATTGATTAACCTGAAGGCGAAACATGGATGGAGTGACAGAAGTTTTATAGAGCTGCTACAATTGATGAAAGACATTCTTCCAAAATATAATGATCTTCCAGATTCACATTAGAAGGCCAAGAAAATATTATGCCCAATGGGATTTGGATACAAGAAAATACATGCCTATCCGAATGATTGCATTATATATAGGAAGGAATATGAATTTCTATCAGAGTGTCCTAAATGTGGGACATCACGGTATAAGGTGAAAGAAAAATCATAGGCCGGTGTAGAGATTACAAAGATCCCTTCAAATGTATTTTGGTATCTTCCTATAATTCATCTTTTCAAACATTTATTTTCTAATTCACATGATGAAAAAAGGTTAAGATGGCATGCTGATGAGTGGGTATATGATGGAAAAATATGTCATCCAGCTGATTGTCCACAATGGAAGAAAATTGATGAGCAGTATTCTACATTTTTAAATGAAATTAGAAATCTCAGACTAAGGTTGTGCACATATGGAATGAATCCATACCAAACCCTCAGTAGCACACACAGTTCATGGCCTGTTTTATTGGTAATTTACAACCTATCTCATGAATTTTTTATGAAGCGTAAATATGTCATGTTGAGTATAATGATCTTTGGTCCAAATCAACCTGGAAATGATATTGATGTTTACTTGTCACCGTTGATTGATGATTTGAAACTGTTATGGGCTGATTGTATTAGGGTGTATGATTCTTATAAAATGAAATATTTTCAACTGCATGCAGTGCTTCTATTCACTATAAATGACTTCCCAGTGTATGTAAATTTGTCTGGATATAGTGTTAAAGGGAATAAAGCATGTCCAATTTTCAAACAACAGAAGTCATATTGTCAATTGCATCATGGGAGGAAAATAGTGTATATGGGTCATCGAAAGTTTTTGCCTATGGATAACCCTTATAGAAGACTAAAAAAGTCATTCAATGGCTTAGAAAATTTTGATACTGCTCCAAAATCTTTATCCCCTAATATGTATTTTGAGAGGGTGAAAAACCTTTATGTGACATTGGGAAAGACACAGAAATCTAGTAATTATAGACATATTTGGAAGAAAAGGTCAAAATGTTTTGAGCTACCATATTAGAGGTATCATGAAGTTAAACATAATATTTATTTCATGCATGTGGAGAATAATATCTATGATTGTTTGATTGGAACATTGTTAGATATTAAAGGAAAGACAAAATATGGGTTGAATGCAAGATTAGACTTACTATCAATGGGAATACATTTGGAGTTAGCTCCCACTCCTAAAGGAAGATGATCATTTCTTTCCCTGGCTTGTCATACATTATCTAAGAGGGAGAAAATTAGATTTTTTCAGTGTCTTCATGATATCAAAGTTCCTCATGGTTATTCTACAAATGTAAAAAAATTTGTCTCATTGAAGGACTTGAAGTTGATAGGTATGAAATCACATGATTGTCACGTCATGATGCAACAAATTCTAAAAGTTTCATTGCATGGAATATTGTCCATCCATGTCAGAAAGACTATAATAAAGTTGTGTTACTTTTTCAATTAAATTTGTAACAAGGATATTGATGTGAATGCTTTGAACATTTTGGAAAAGGATGCATTTTTTATACTTTTTCAATTGGAAATGTATTTTACTCCAACTTTTTTGATATAATGGTGCATTTAATGATTCATCTGGTTCGATAAATAAATCTTTGTGGACCTATATATCTTCGTTGTATGTATCCTTTTGAAGGTTATATGAATATTAAAGGGGTATGTTGAGAATCCATATCGACCTGATGCCTCCATTATTGAAAAGTATATTTCTTAGGAGGTAGCAGAGTTTTGTATGAGCTACTTGGTTGCGGTGCAACACATAGGTTTGCCTCCAACTCGCCATGAACGAGTTAATAATGAGGGAAAGGGGATTAGTGGCATGAAAGTCAAATCATTGTCAGCTGAATAGATGAATAAGTTAGAATCATACATCTTGAATAACATAGCTAATGCTCAACCGTATGTCACATTGCATATTAATGAGTTGAAATAATGTCATCCAAAGAAGAAAGAAATGTGGATTTTGAATGAGCACAACAAAAAAAATCATGGTTTAAAAATACCTTTCTTGGTAGATCAGATGTATCAGAGACATTAAAATGGATAGTGGTTGGTCCATGTTTAAATGTGATTACATAGTCCGGTTATGACATTAAGGGCTATACATTTTATACGAAATCTCAGGACAACAGAAGTGCAGTTCAGAATAGTGGTGTATTGGTGTTTGCAGAAGCAATGCATTTTTCAAGTGTTAAGGACAAAAACCCAATTTCTACATCAAGTGCATATTATGGAGTGATTGAAGACATATGGGAGGTTGATTACTTTAAAATTAAAGTTCCTTTTTTTAACTGTAAATGGTTTATTGGTAACAATAGTGTCAGACACGATGAATTTGGAATGACCCTTTTTAATATGAATAGATTGGAAGACACAATTGATTCTTTTATAATGGAAACACATGAAAAACAAAATTTCTATGTAGTAGATCAATCAGATATGCAGTGGGGTGTTGTTTTACGAGGGAAAAACAGTATGTTAGTGAGGATGAACTTGATGAAGATGCTGATTTATGTGAGATCCCAACTTCCATGGAAAGATTAACAGAACATAATGATGAGCATGTTGAATACATGGTTTGTTCCATAAGGAACTATCACAACAAAGGAATTTGGGAAAACAATCCATTTGTACATTCCTAAAATTACAGGTAACATATGTTTATTTCTTGTTTACATTTATTTTTTTCATAAAATGTCAGATATTGAAAGTTTTTTCTTTATTAAAACATGTATTAAAACAAAATAAATATAAGTTTTGGTTTTTTTAAGTTTTTTTAGTTTACTTTATCATGTTTACCAATAAATGAATTATATATCTATTATTTTTGTTCAGTGACAATTACTTTACCATGTTTACCAGTTTTACCATGTTTACCATCTTTACCATCTTTACCATCTTTACCATATTTACCATTGTTTAACATGCTTACCATATTAACAATGTTTACTATTACATAACTTAGTACACTTTTCTATTTTCTGATTATAGTAGTATTAAAATATTTGAATTTGTATATTTGTGAACTAATGTTTGTTTTTTTGATTTCAAGGATAATGACAGATCATTCAGTTGATCAACCACATGATTCTGGAGATGAGAATATTGGTCATACCTCTGGAGAGGAACATTCACATGCTCCTCTTGATGTTCCCCAATCTTACTCATGTGCTCCTATTACGACAAAGAGTTCAAATTTTGGTAAATGTGGGTGCACACGTTTACCAAAATTAGCACTTTCTCGTACATAGGATCAGAGGATACTCGTTGAGTTTGATGATGATGATATTCCTAGAGGTCCAAATGAAAAAGATTTTAAGAGTTTTTTATCAACTCAGGATAAGAGCAAAGTAAGCATTCTGTATGATGACTGGAGAATTGTGGATAAAGAGATAATCTCTCAGTTGTGGGAGACGATTTTGGTAAGATCTTTTTCTATTGTTTTATTGCTATTTAAATGTTTCTAGTATATATAATATGTTTAACCTCTTCTTTATCAGATAACATTTGATATTCCTAACACTGAAGGAGTCAGGAAGAAATGCTTATCATTGGCTGCCAGGAGATGGAGGGATTTCAAATCAACCCTCTCATCTGATTTCATTTATGGTCATAGGAGTCATGACAATCCATTTTGTATATATCCTTTTATAGATGAAGACACATGGTGACAGTTTTTTGAATGTAGAAGAAAATAGTCATTTTTTGTAAGGGCAATGTAAACTTTTAAAAGATTTCTTATATAAATGACCTTATTAATGTTTTGTTAATGATTTCTTATTCTTAATTTACAGCAAACAAGGAAATCTCATCAGGATATCCAATATAAAAATGTATTCCCTTGTAGTTTAACTCAGGGAGGGTATGCATTTTTGGAAGAACAAATGATGGTGGAAAAATTTCAACAACTAAGAGCTGAGTCTTCAAGCTCTGGAGAGGTGGTCCCTCCATCCCCTCCATCTAGACATGAAAAATGGAAGAGAGCTAGTATGGGAAAAAAGGGCAATATCTTTTGGAAGAATCGAGAATCGTAGTTGAGAGGATTGTAAGATATATATTTTATTTATTTAAGTTAACTATTTTATTCATATAATTTCAATCATTATAGAAATGTTCAATTAATTAATATAGGACTCTCTTTAGGAGCAGAGTTCACAGGGGGCATTTACAGCTACTGAGAGGAAAGATATTTTATCTATAGCATTGGGAAAGCCCGAACATCTTGGTCGTGTAAGAGGATATCCGGTAGGTGTATTGGTAAGAAAAGTGTTGCCACGTTCTTCAACTTCTAACATTGAGGGGGTTTATAAAAAAATAGAATCCTTGGAGGCTGAAGTTCATAATATTAATGCGACGATGGAGGAAAATGTTAGAGCGTCGGTAGAGTCTATGTTTGCAGACATGCAAAGACAATTTCAGACTATAGCTCACACTCTTCCACCTCCCCCTGAAGACCCCATTATTTATCCTCCACCTCCGCCAGTAGCTCCCACTCCCCCACCTCAGCCTGCAGACCCCATTTTTTATCCTAATCCTCCGCCTCAGCTTCCTACTTATTTCGAGTTGTATGTTGATGATCCTTAACATCATATAGTTGCATATGGGTTGGTATATTGTATAAAAGATACAGATCATAATCAACAATTAAAGGTAGAGAATCAGAGGGTCACTGTACAGGATATTATAGATATATTAGCTCGAGTACCATTACCTACAGATGAGGTGACGATAGTTGGACATAGTATCGGCCATTTTTTAATTTGGCCATCCAGACTTCTTCGACTCATTACCATAGAGGTATGAATATTATATCTTTTATTTTATTTTTTATTAAAGTTGTTTTATCATTTGAAAACTAATATATTTTTCTATTTATTTTTACAAGAATACTTCAAAGGTAAAGAAATATTGTATAGACAACAACAAAGACAAATGGTTATGACATCAGATACAGATTCTAGTAGTCTTGACAGATTGTCAAGATATTCAAATTTGTTGGCGGGTCATTATGAGTTTCCAATGGAAGCTCATGTTTGTGGACGTGCAATAACTATGGGGATTATGAAAATTGATATCATGGAGCTTGTTACTATAGATAATTTGGGCATCAACGTGGTGCAAATTGTTTCCATGTAAGTCTTAACCCCTTTTCCCTGTGTTATATTTATTAAAAATGTATACTTATATCAGTTCTGTATTAGGTATCTTTATAAAAAATTTGAGAGGAATGAGTTGATATATGTATATGGATTCATGGACCCACAATTGATTTCCCCTAAAGCATGTTCATTGGATGAGGAACAAATAATGCTTTATATTGCTGAAAGACAAGAAAAGAATATAGTCACACAATGTTGGATGATGCCTTTTTGTGAGAGGTATGAAACACATCTCTCTCAAAGAGTTCATTATCTTTTAACATAAAAAACCACTACCCTTAAATTTCCTTTTATCAGTGATCATTGGATGTTAGGGGTTTTTTCCCAAGGGAGAAAACACTTTATTGGATATGCTCTGTCCATGATGATGTGCGGGAAAGTTTTAAGAATATATTAGAAAAGTAAGTTTCAATTTCTCAATAGTTTTATATATTATAATGAATTTTTAATTTACCCCATTCGTATTATTTTCTAATAGGGGATGGGTCTACTTTCAAAAAAACACAAAGAAAAGGAGTGAAAAGATCAAATATGTAAATGCGAAGGTAAATATCCATTTATAATTTGTACTTTTTGATTTATTACATAAAAATAATATATTGAATTTACACTCATTCAAACATAATTTTCATGAACAACAAGGCGTCATCGAATGCAGATATTATATGTTAAGATTTATGTATAAAATAATAACAACTGGGAAAGTTTTGAATTTTGACCTGGTAAGATTTCCTCTTAAAATTTTCCATAATATTTCAATTTGATTTATTCATTATACACCTTAACTACTATCCTTTTCATTTGTATCTTTTTGATGACCCTCAACCCTATACTATTGAAGACATAAAACACTTACAAGTGGAGTGGTCAAATTATTTTGCAGGTTTGATTGAATTTTAGTTTTTTGTAATTTAAAATGAAATTTTGAATATTGTCATTGTAATTGTGTATTTGGTAGTCATTTAGGTTGGATTTAGTTTTTTTTTTTTTGAATTTAACAGTGTATGTTTTGAATGTTACATTTTTGAATGTTTAATTTTTCTCTACTTCGTGTTTTGGTCTACTTATGATGGTTTTTCTGGTATGGATTCTGGTCTGGGGGGAAGGGTTCCAAGGGTGTGGGGGTGTTCAGTGGAGTGGGGGTGTCCAGGGGTCTAGGAAAGGCTGTCTAGTGGGGTGGGGGGGGGTCCTGGGTGTCCATGAGAGTGGGGGGAATTCTAGGGGTGGGAGCATTCCCAGGAGGGTGAAAGGGCTGTCCAGGGGAGTGGGAGGTTGTCCAGGGGGTGTCCAGGGGTGTGGGGGTGTCCTGTGGGGTGAGGGGGGTTTCTAGGGGTGGGGGGCTATCCAGTGGGGGAGTCCAGGGTGTCAATGGGGATGGGGGCAGTCCAGGGGTGTGGTGGGGGATATCTAGTGGGTTGAGGGGGTTCTGGTCTGTTTTTTGGTAATGTTTTGGTCAGTTTCAAGGGTGTGGGAGGGCTATCTAGGGATGTGGGAGTGTTGTCCAGGGGGTGGGGGTCTAAAGGAAAGTGGGGGATGTCCAGGGGTGGTAGTGATGTCCAGGGGTGTGGGGGGAGTGTCCAGGGGTGTGGTGGGGGCAGTCTAGTGGGGTGAGGGGGTTCTGGTTTGTTTTTGGTAACTTTTTTGTCTGTTTCAGGGGTGTGGGAGGGCTGTCCAGGGGTGTGGGACTGTTGTCCAGGGGGTGGGGGTATACTTGAGGGTGGAGGGGTTGTCCAGGGGTGTTTGGGGCTGTCCAGGGGGTCGGGGGCAGTCCAGGGGTGTGGTGGGGGCTGTCCAGTGGGGTGGGGGAGGGCTGTCCAGGTTGTGGGGTGGTATACATGAGGGTGGGGGGGTTGTCCCGGGGTGTTTGGGGCTGTCCAGGGGGTCGGGGGGCAGTCCAGGGGTGTGGTGGGGGCTGTCAAGTGGTGTGAGGGGGTTCTATTCAGGGGGTGGTGGGAGGGATGTCCAATGGGGTAAGTTTTAAATGTTTTCAATGTAAATGCTTAATTTTTTTTTAGTTCTTGTTTTGATCTACTTCTGTTTTTGTGGTATGAATTCTTGATTTGGTTTTTGTTTGTTTCTAGGGAGAGCAGAGGACTGCATTCAATTTTTTAAAAAACATTGGTCATCCACGTCGGTTATTTTATAACCGACGTGATAAAGCAAATTGGAAAGGTTTATCACATCGGTTTTTTTACTAACCAACGTGATAAACACCTGTGGAATGGTTTATCACATCGGTTATTTAATAACTGACATGATAAAAGGCCTGGAAATTGTTTATCACGTTGGTTATTAAATAACTGACGCGATAAAAGGAGTGGGAAATGGTTTATCACGTCAGTTATTAGATAACCAATGTGATAAACCATTTCCCAGGCCTTTTATCACGTCGGTTATTTAATAACCGACGTGATAACCCTCCCCCCCTCGGACTGGTTTATCACATAGGTTATTATATAACTGACGTGATAAACCATTTCCCAGGGGTTTATCACATCGGTTATTAAATAACCGACATGATAAACATCCCCTGCATAGGTTTATCACGTCGGTTATTATATAACTGGCGTGATAACCCCCCCCCCCCCCGGTTTATCACGGCGGTTATATAATAACCGACGTTATAAACCCCCCCTGGTTTTTTCACATCGGTTATTAATTAACCGACGTGATAAACACCGCGATGTTATGTTTTTTACATCGGTTTTTAAATAATCGACGTAAAAAATGTTATTTATAACGTCGTCCGTATTAACGTCGGCTAAAACCCGACGTAAAAAATGAAAAATAACTGACGTAAATAACGGTTTTTACACTAGTGATGTTTTTTGTTAAAAATATTGTAATAATATATTTAAGTGGTTTGGGTCACTATATCCATGGTGGTGTTAAATGGTGTAAAGGATGAGTAATTGTATCTTACAGGTAATTTGGAATGAGCAATGCATTCCAGACAATCAACTTCCATATCTGTGAGGTTATGGAATGAACATATCACTCACATTTTTGAGAAGGAGATAAAATTACAATATATTAAAGACATACTAAAACTAAAATGAATGGAATAAAAAACATACAAGGAGTGTATCCTTGGAATGTAGAATAATTTTCCATTCAATTTGAAAGGAAATACACTGAAGAATAAAAATTTAGAGTTGGTTCATAGGGATATATATATTCTAGCCCTAGTTCTTTCACATGAAGTCTCACTATATTATTATACCTTAATTAATGATATGACCCCCAAATTTTGGATTTTCTTTATCAAGAAAATTTAAAAAAAAATTAGGAACCATTTTCATTTAGAGATCCATGGTAGAAAATGAGACCATAACTAACCTGAAATACCTGAGGATTCATAATAGTGAAGAGAAATGAATTGGAGAGTTCAAATGATTTTATTGGAGGTATGAAATACTATTTTTGAAGACTATACATGGAAAACCAAAAAAATGTTGTAATGAAATGGATAAATTGAATGATAAATGAGAGTTCCATAAGAATTAGGTTTAATATTGGTTTCTCCAAGGAGTTTTGGATAGAGGTAGTAAATTTTATAGCATGTCTTATGAATCAGAGTCCTTCCACTCTATTGAGGTAAGATATTTTAAAAGAACTCTAGACCAGTATAAAAGTTGAAATATCCTTCTTTAAAGTTTTTAGGTGTGTCTCTTATGTTCATTTAGATTCTAGGGAAATGAGAAGGATAAAGTAAAAGTATTATTCTTATTTATTTTTAAGTTATTATGACTAAAAACATGGATTTTGATCTAAAAAAACTAATTACATAAGGTTTTCAGAAGACAAAACGTCTTCTTTAATAAGGATATCCTATGGGTGAATCAAAAATTTATAGAATATTTTTTTGTGAACAAAGAATTAACACATTACAAAGTTTATCTAGATGAAATTATATAAGTTTAGGTCAGTTAAAAGAGTATGTCTATTCTGAATAGAACAGACTATCCAAAAGTGAATTTTTGGATGGAAGATGTATTTAATTTGTATCATTAAGTCTAGATGTACCAAAATACTTGAGGATGGTGGAATCTCATGGTAGATCTCTAGAAATTAAAGTTATAGAAGTAGTTATTTCATAAATAGTAGTTCTTCATGTTGAATTATGGTGGTCTATTAGTAAAAATATATTAGTGAATAATTTTGTAAGTTACATTCACTTCATATTCTTATAGATGGTGGAGAACCTGAAATCCCGTAATAGGTAGCAAGTTTGAATGACTCAAGATATTGGTAGTTAGTAACGAAGGAGGACATAGAATTCTTACATGTTTCTATAACATAGAAGATAATAGAAATTCTTTTTTGGAAAATATAATTTCATAAAAAATTGGTTTAAAAGTTGTAAGAGGTAGTGTATAGTAAGAAACGATACAAGGAAAGTCTTGTTTGAAAAGGATTTAAAAAAAATTGTGGATTTCTCAAAAATATTTTCTATAGTTATAAATATTTCAATAATTTAAATAGTTCTTGGAATGTTTTCCTTGGAGATTCTACATCTTGATCAATAAGATATGAAGAATACATTCTTTCATGGTGATTTTTAGGATGAAATATATTTGGAGAAACCAAATAGTTTTTTGAGAAATAGAATAAAAGGACTGGTGTGTCATCTCAAATGAAGTTTTTTGGGTTAAAATAAGCACCAAGAAAATTGAATTAGAAGTTTTATTCCTTCATGGAATAGAATAAGTTCTTCTGGAGTAATAAAAATATTTGTTGTTATCAAACGTTGTTTGACGGTGGAATTTTCATAATACATCTCTTATATGTGGATGGCTTGCTTCTTATAGGTTTAAGGAGATATCATATTGAGGAGATGAAAGCTATTTTATTTGTAAAGTTAAAAGTTAAAAATCTTGATGTGAAAAATAGGATGTTGTGGATGGGAAAAAAATGTTACTTGAGGAATATAACATTATTTTACTCACAAATTTAGAATATTTAAAAGGTCTTGGAAAGTTTTAGAATGACCAAATATTAGCTTATAGTGACTTAATTGGTCAGAAATTTTGAGTTATCCAAGGAGAAGTCATTGATAATAGGATATATGGCTATCTACATTATAAGGTTTCCATATTCATTGATGTTGGTAAGCTTGATGTATGTCTTGATTTGTATGAGGTTATATATTATGTTTGTAGTAGAAGACATCAACAAATTTATAGAGATTTTAGAAAGGATTCATGGGGAAGTCTTGAAGTTGATACTCCATTATCTAAAAGGTTTTGTGGACATTCCCTACTATTTTGGGATGAATGGTATATTGTAGGGGTTTTAAAATTCATACTATGGAGGATATGTGCACACACTGAGAAGTACCACTAGTTATGTGTTCACTTTTAGAGGAATGTCTATGAGTTTTATGTTTAGACTTTAACTAGTTTGCACTATCTATAATGGAAGTAGAGAATATAAAAATCACAGAATCTAGGAAGGAGTTGATCTATATGAAGAGGCTATTTGATAATATTGAAAGAAGATATGGGAATAGAATGTTGTTTTTTGAAATCCAGAACATGGTCCATCAAGTGAAGAATTTGATGCTTCGCTCTAGGATAAGGCATTTTCAAATCAAAGTATCACTTCATCTAGATGTTGTTGTAGGATAGATTTGTGGATCCATAGAAGGTAAATGGATGTAAAAATTTTAAAAATATTTTTATGAAGGTCACAACCCAAGTAATTTTAGGGTGGTTCTACATGTCAGTGGGGATTGGATGACCATAATCATGTTTGGAAGACCATAGTTCCAATGTGAAAGGGAGGAAGAAGGAAGGGATATGAAAGTGAACTAGTGGACTTGTATCACCCAAAAAATAGCCTTCATCTAGAAAATTTTTAGTCTTGGCTATTAATAAACTATTATTTTATCTAAGTAATAGATTTATGAAAGGAGAGAATCTATAATGAAGGTTGAAAAATTAGATGGAGACAGCAACAACGAAAACATGATCTAGAACCAAGTAATAGAGACAACATTTGAGAAGTTAAAAAAAGGATAAAATATGAATTCTAAAAGTGGTCACTATTCACTCGTACTTGCAAGTTGTTTTAAAACATTTTTTGCGTAGCTAAAGGCTACCTAGATCGAGTGATGGTCATTAGAAAAGTTCATATATTACTGGAACTGAAAAAATCAATTGGTTATTGCAGAGTTCATTTATAAATATATGGGTGGGATAAATTTTTCAAATGTAACAAAATTAATGTATGTCTGTTTTAATTGGTTATAGTAATGTTAGCACAGGTAGAAGGTATTTTGTGCTATCATTTTTACTTATTTTTCTTCTTCTCCTCCTTAATATAAAATGTTTAGTGTTCCTCCTGTGGATTATATTAATTCCAAAACCATGTAAATTCCTTGTTTTGTTATTTTTGATTTGTGTTGAGTTTGTTTCTTTCAATTCATTGTGTTTTTAAGGTCTAGTCTATAATTGAGGAAATTTGGTACAATGATTTTGGGTTCTAGTTCCTTTATCCAGTTTCTGAGTCACTTTTTATTTGGTTTTCAATGTTTTGGACTTTGTTCCGTGTTTTAAATTCTAGAGGTTTTTTTCTAAATCAATGGGATATGACATGAAAATTCTATTTCCTTTTCAATTTTATGTATAAACACTTTGCGTATATTATTTTTTTCAAATTAGGCTAGGTTGATTATTAACATTTTCATCACTATAAACAAGTATATTTTTTTCAAATAATGAATCTGAATTTGTAGGTTTGGTTTCATTATTTCTTATTAAAAGTTAATTTTTATGTTTTATAATAGGAAGGAAAGGAAATCATTCAGAAATTTTTTTAAATGATTTTTCATGATATAGTTGTTTTAAAATAATGATGAGGTGTGAAAATTATAAAAATTTATTTTATAATGTATTTATGATAGTAACATTTTTGTACATAATTTTAACATCTCAACCAGAACCACTGGTTCCAAGTCGGAATGACACATGACCTCACGTATGCCTCCATGTACACAAGATGATGTTGACTAGAAGAAGGGGTCTATTTCCCTTCACTGGATCCTAGGTCACAAAATCTACAAGTGTGCTAAAATTCCTAAGTAGTGTGTGAGTACAAAGACTCATTAGGACACCACCAATGTGTGCTGAAAAAGTTTTCCCATATATAAGAGTGCATAACATAACAATATATAAATGTGCATGTAAGAAACAATCATGAAAATAATTAATGTGCTAACCAAGCCTCCATTAACCTCAGTTATACCTGCTTCGGCACCATGCCAGAAAACATCAGAGCATCCATGGAAATGTAACAACATCATATCTAGACTCAAGATGCTCAATATCTACATAGACCCCGATAGATCAGGTCAAACCATATTAGGTCTTCATGCCTCGGTTCTATCTCTAGGTTAGGGCACATAGACCATCATTGTTGGGCTCATTATTCCATTTGTTGTCAATGATGTGTCAATATGTGTTTGGTGTGTTTCGATGAAGTGGTGGTGATAATTTTCATGGATTCATATAATGGGATTGGATTTCATACTTGGAAAATTATCCTTGGATAATAACTCTAACTATTTTTTGAACTGGTCTTTAATGATTGAACACATGTGATAAGGAGTTTGCACGTTGGTTACATCAAGTGAATTCCATAAAAAAAGTTTTGAAATATGGTCATGCAATAAGGATTTTATTAATGCATGACAAATTAATGTAAATACCATGAATTAATAAATGACATGATGTGAATAAGTAAGGGAGTTAAAAAAATTTCTTGGCATAGAATTATATTTCTATACTTGGAAATTATTCTAAGTATTTTAATGGGGATTACTTAAAAAAATATCCAACCTAAGGGCCATCCTTAGCCATGTCAAACTTAGCCATATGTGGGACCCATAGAGTCAACCAAGGATGAGGGAACTAACCACGACCAAGATAGAAGGAATAATGGGTGTTTGTATGATCACACCCACATTGGACCATATGTAAGGCTGGTAGGAGTGAATTGAGCACAGTCGGCACCACCATGTGAGGAGGCACAACGAGAAGGGGTTTGGTATTTCTAGCCACTGATGGAGAAAATTGATTGATAAATTATGGCCCTAATGAATAAAAAAATGATGTGGGACAATTTTTCCTATGTAGTTTTCCTCCATCATTAAAATCACAAATAGAATTTGAGTTGCATGATGTGGCTCATCAGAATTGTCCAATCATTTTGATCACTCGTCTTCAACCTCTAGCTTCCATGAGCATCTTCTTTATTCTAGAGCACAGCCATGCCATTGATAGATCAATTTTGGCCATTTTTTAAGATGGTTCCTATGGAATGAGAAACTCAGGATCAAACTAATATCATGCATGAAACTACACTTTGCATGCATGTGATAACCCAAATAATGAGCTATAGAAGAACTAAAATTGTTAGTTTCTAGAGGCCATTTGGCCTTGAGGAGTTTGAGCTTAATAGGTTAAGGTAATGTGATCCTCATCTAATTCACATGAGGTTACCACTACAAAGTAACATCTTGAACTCATAAAGTAAAGGCACCATAATATTAGTCATATGTTTGAGTAAATCTCAAACAAATTGGGAGATTTGATGGAGTCATGGTGTAGCATCATTTTTGGAGATTTGAAGGATTCCATGACACATTATGAATTTTTGATCTAGTTGTTGCATGGAACTATGATCCTTTCCTAAAAAGGTGGATTTAATAGCCTATGAGGTTCTACTAAGATTTTTAGTGGCTCTTGTTTCTGAAGAAACAGAGCATCATAAAACAACCGTTTCATGAAGAAAAAACTTTCCTCAAAATAATCTTTATTCAATAGATAATAGGATATTTAAATTTTTTGACTGGTGATAAACACACTCAAACTACTTCACAAAGAGTTTAGTTCCACAAATCCACTCGGCACAACGATATAATACACCTCTAGGTTTCAATAAAGATATGAGATCTATGAATCCTTCTTATTTTACAAAATTTGAAAGATAAATCTATAATATAGTGTATATATAAACTATGTATCATGAAGAATATATTATTCACATCAATAAAACACACCCATTTGGGTTAGCACGCATGAGGCAGAAGAGAAGTGCACATTCATCTGAGTGTGTGCAAAGGAGGAAGTACACAGATTTAGTGTGTTTCACGAATAAATAAGGGTTTCCAAACCCATACTTGCATTAAGTACATGAATGAAACACATTTATTAATCCTAAAATAAATAACCAGTTGATAGTGTGTGCATAAAGAACTTTAGAATAAAATTTCACTGAAACCCTTTTGGGTTGTGCAAAGAAGACAAGGGTTTAAAATGGAAATACTAATATGAATTCATTAATAATGCATGGACACGTAAATATCATTTTAGATACCCAAACATAAAATAATAATAACAGAAATAATAATTAAAACTTGTATGTTCTAGGTTTTACTTCATGATAATTCCATACAATATGCATGATGTTTACTTTAATAAGATTGAATTTGTGCAAGTTATGCTTGCATAAATAATTAATAAGAATTTATGTTCATGCCTTGCACACATCCAAGTGATTTTGGGACTTTAGGAAGAAGGAATAACCATCCTGATAACTATTTCACTAAGGTAATTATTCCATCACAGGTGTCCAAAATTATTGAGAAAGACCAACATACCCAACCAGTTGATGTTGAAGGTGCTTGAATAGGTAAATGAGAAAGTCAAATTCAGAAAGCACATGAAAAAATATTATAAGATAATCCTACATTATATCAATACTTAAATAAAGTTGAAGTGATTTTTTTGGATCTGTAGTAGAAGAAACCTCTCAGTTGGAGTAGAGAGTAAGAGATGGTTGGGTGGTATAAATAACTAAGGTAGAAGAGCTAGATTGCTGGGGGTATAAACAGAATCAACTGAAAGATAAATTATTGGGGGGATAGCTAGTTTCTACCCAAACCATTGAAATCACTAAAATAATATTATAGTATAGAATCAATTTTGTGGGGTATAACCAACAAGGAAAATAGTAGGCCTTTTTGCCAAACCTTGTAGATATTGTGTGTTTCTCTTTCTATTATTACTACTACACACAAAATGAGATTTAGAGATATTATTGAGTTGATAAACAACCTTAAAATTTCAATAGGTTTACTTCTAAATAAAATTAATTTTTAAAAATACACAACTGATTAACCCCTCCCCTCTCAGTGGTCAGTCCGTCCTGTGGCCCTATGAGTGGTATCGGAGTAGGTCACCTCTAAAGATCCAAGTGAGTCTTTATGAAGTGTATATTTGAAGAAATTATTGAGATACCTCATATGGATATCTCTTCCAAGAGTCAAAATAATAGAAAGAATAAACCATCTATGAAGCTAAAGAAGAATCTCATTTCAATTGGAGATACACCTCAAATTGAAGGTAATCTAAAAGTTATTGCATGAAATAATTATTTCAAATATGATTATTTTAATGAAGCCTATTCCAGTTGTGATGATAATGGATCACTAAGTGGTCTTAACTATTTACTAAAATAAAATCTGAATAATATCCCTAGATAAGTGGTAAAACATATTTTTTCAAGCATAAAGGGTCTTCAAGATGAAAAATTATAGCTGGAAAAGGAAACTTATGATATGGAAGAGGAATTTCTTAAAGGTTTTGGTATGTCTAACACTCTCACAAAACTTGTGAAATAAAAGGAAGAAACAATTTTTATTTGAAATGAAATTTATGATGAATCTTTTTAATAATTTCAAAAAAGTGTTTGTGAGAAATAATTCATTGATATTGTATATGTAGAATCTTTCCATGCATTTAAAAAATTGCAGAAATTTTCTATGGTTTTTAAATATCTTCAAATAGAGGGAAAATATAATAGGGTAAAGGATATTGAAATTTATTTTCAAGAATCAAAAAATATGCATGAAGATCAAATGAAGAAGCTGAAATAGGAATGGGAATCCAATATTAGATCATTTAAGGATGAGAATAACTCTCTCAAAATTAATTTCTTAGAGCTAGATGTGATATTAATGAATCAGGAATCACAACGAGCAGGAAATTCTCATACAACTGCGAAAAATAGATATTGCTACATAAGTATGCTTAGAGGATCATATCTCTAAGAATATCATGAGATCGTCCTCTTATCAAAAGGAAACATCCTTTTAGAATAAGGTTACCCATAACCTAGAAATTTTTTTTACTAAGGATGTTTCAAGTGATGAAATGTTTAAAATAAAAAATTAGGAAAGTATGGATGGTGAAAATGTTGTTAAATCCACCACATCCAAATTGGATATAGAAATAAGAATAACTAGATTTCCCCTAGGAAGTGTTCAAATGAGTGATGGTTCCACTCATAAGAATCAAGGTTCACAATCTATAAAACCTATATAGACTACACCACAAAAGAAGAGAAGAAGACTTGTAGGCTATTGTTGGTGTTTCTGGAAATTTGGACAAAAGTCAATGGATTTCTGGCACAACATGACAAATCATGATAATCATAGAAGGCCTATATCTAGGGGATAAAAATAAAATAAAATAAAATAATTTAACCATATAATAGAAATCCACAAAATAAAATATGTAACAAGTCATCCTTGGGTTGTGAACAAAATAATAATACTATTAAACCAACAGTCTTCAAGAAGAAAAATGAGAGATCCTCTCCTATATCAAAGTGATAAAGATATATAAACCCATTTGGAAACTCCAAATAAGCTATCAATATTCCCAAATACATTATTTGTGATTTTTCTAGCTGATTTGGAGAAAGATGAAAATTTGGAATAATCATAAGAAAAAGATAGTGCTAAAGAAAAATTAAAGATTCCACATTAAGAAGATGAATTTAATGAGAGGATTTCAACAAATAAAAATTCATGTATTGAATATTTTTTGTGTAATAGATGAAATAAAGCTAGATACAGTGAAAGGTTATGTTTAACTACATTTCTAGCATAAGAAGAATCCTTAAAGAGAATGAATATTGCATAAGGATATGCATATGATTTTATATGTAAAGGAATAATAAGTGTCTCACACAATGAATTGGTAGGAGTGATGAGATCCATGTTACAAAAGGATAAATTAGGTTTGAAAATTAGGTGTAGAAGCATGAATACTAGAGATAGTAGAGAAACTTGGTTGAGAAAAATACCTCAACTTAGTTATTCACATTGAGTAACAAGTAAGGTCCCCCCTTATTCTATTATATATGATTTCTTGTGTACTAAAATATAGGGAATTGAAGGATATGGCTGCATCCCTTTAAGGGGAGCATTGAATTTGATGAATATGTTAAATCTTCACTACCAGGTGAATGTGGAATTTATAAATAGATTTATAATTACAATCACACTTTCATGAATTTTTCTTAATGGTATTAACTATATCAATTAAGGTGGAGTGCTTGGTTGATGAAAAGATAAAACAAAGGTGGAGATTTATCTTTGTACTAGAATTTTCTAATGTCTTTGTTGAAGTATATGCAGGATTTAGCATGTCATTGATAAATATTATTATTTTCAACTATTAGATGATAATTGAGACATTCTTAGAATTATTTTACATGAATGATTGGTTATAGAAAACATTGAAAACCTTAGTCATATATCTCTTTTTTCTACTTTGGGTTAGCCCAAGTAGACTTAGAGTTGATTAACTAAAGGCTCTTTACTAATAATATCATGTGATATCATCCCTCTCTCTTAGGTTTTCAAGAAATAATCTTCAAATTGTGGATAACATGTTTTTTGAGAAACAATCCCACTTTTCCTTTGAATTTTATTTCCAATTAGGGGGAGAAAAGTTTGAACACACATATTGACTCCTATAAAGTGTGTTAAAGAGGTATTGAAAAAAAAAATAAAAAGGGGGAGATTTTTGGTCCAAGTGTTTTATTTGTTTTCAAGGATGTGTCAATATGTTTTTGGTGAGTTTGGATGAATTGGTGATTCATGGATAATATTTATGTATTCATATAATGGAATCAGGTGTTACGATTGGAAAATTCTTCTTGGATAATAACTCCAATGATTTTTGAACTGATATTAAATGATTCAACACATGTGATAAAGAGTTTGCACACTGGTTACATCAATTTAAGACCATAAAAAATGATTTTTGAAATATTTTCATGAAAAAATGATTTTATTAATTCATGAAGAATTCATTTTAAGATGATACATTAATAAATTTCATGATGTGAATAATTAAGGGAGATAAAAAGTTTTTATTGACATAGAATTATATTTCTATAACTGGATATTTTTATAAGTATTTTAATGGGGATTACATAAAAAATTGGACAACCAAAGGTCCTTCCCTAGATAGCTCAACCTCATCCATATGTAGGACCCAAAGGGTCAACCATGGTTGAGGAAACTATCCCAATCCAAGCGAGAATGATGAATGGGAGGGTGCATGAGTGGGATCACATTATATTGTGTGTAAGGATGGAAAGAGTGCATTGAGAAAAGATAGTGCCACCTTTAAGGGTGGCACAATAATAGGGAGTTCAAGATTTTTGGAATCTTATGGAGCACGTTGATTGATAAATTTTGTCCCCAATTAACAGTTAAATTTATGCGGGACAATTGATCCTACATATTGTTCCTCCATCATTAAAATGACAAATAGAACATGAGTCACATGATGCGGCTCATCTGAGCCGTCCAATAATTTTTGTTGATTGCCTTCAGCCTCCGTATTCCTTGATAATCTTATTTATTCTATATAACATCTAATCCATTGATCGATCAATTTTTTCCATTGTTTAAGATTGTTCCAATAGGATTATAAACTTCGAATCGGACTGATATCATTCATGCAACTACATTTTGTATGCATGTGATAACTTGAAGAAAGAGCCACGGCTAAACTATAAATGTTAGTTAAAAGAGTTCATTCATACATAAGGATTATTATCTTAATAGTTTAATTTAATGTGATCCTCATCACATTCATGTGAGGTTACCACTATAAAGGAACATCGTGAATTTAAAAAGTAAAGGCTCCATAATATTCAGCGTACTTCTGAGTAAATCCTGAATGACTAGGGATCATTTATGGAGTCATTATGCAGAATTTTTTTAATATATTTTTAGGTTTCCAGGACATAGAAAAAATTACAAATCTTGGAAATTCAAGGAACTGTGGTCCTTGCCTATAAAAGGATGATTCTTCGGCCAATGAGGTACTACTCGGATTTTGAGTGGATCTCATTTATAGAGAAACAGAGCATCACAAAACAATAGTTTTACTAAGTATAATACCTCCTCATGGTAATATTTACATGATAGAGAAGAGTATTCAATGATCATTAAACTTGTGCTAAGAACACTCGAACTACTTTTCAAAGAACATAGTTCTATGAAGCCACTCAAAGAAATGCTATAATGCATTTCCTGGGTTTTTGTGAAGATCTGAGATCTGAAAATTCATCCCAGTTCACATGATTTTTATGAGACATTAACAATACATTTTATATATACATTTTTTCTCTTAAATAAGATCTTAAACACATTAATAGAAGACACCCATTCAAGATAGAACAAATTAGGTAGAAGGGCAGTGTACATTCATCCGGGTATGCACAAAAGAGGAAGTGCATATAGTTAATGTGTTGCGTGAAGAAGGAAGGGTGTCCACAACCATCATATATGAATGAAATGTATGAACACATACATGAAACACATAAATTTATCATAAACTACAAAACTAGTGGGAAATGTGTGTGTGAAGAACATGAGAATGATATTTCACTTACAAACTTTCTTATTATGCAAAGGGCACAAGGGTTGCACATGGAAATACTTATATGAATTCATGAATAATGCATGTACATGTGAATATAATTTTATACAACCAAAAAATATATTATAATCATATAAATAATAAATATAAACTTATATGTTCTATGGTTTACTTCATGAGAATCACAAGCAACATGCATGATGTGTACTTGAAAAATATTGAGTTTGTGCAAGCTATTATTGCATAAATAATAAAGAAGATTTTTTGTGAAAACATTGATCAAATAAAAGTGAGGATAAGACATTAGGAATAAGGAAGAATCATCTTGAGCATTATTGCACTGAGGTAACTCGTCAATCATAGGTGGTCAGAATTATTGAGCAAGACTAATAGAATCAACCACTAGCTATTGAAGGTACTTGAACATGTACATGACCAAGTTATATTTAGTAATATCATGGAATAAAATTATAATATCATCCTACATTGGATCAAGAACTATATAAAGGTGAATTATTTGGTTAAAGCTAGAGTAGATGAATCCTCTGAATTGGAGCTGAGAGTAGAAGATAGTTGGGGGTACAACTAGTCGTGGTACAAGAATTGGATCGCTAGGGGTATAACTAGAATCAATTGGAGGATCGATTATTAGGGGAATAATTATTTTATGATTAAAACATTGTAATCACTAAAATAATATTATATTGTATAATTCATTTTGGGGGTGTTTTGATGGGAAATAGACAATTGAGATCCCCTATCGAGGTGGATTAGGATTGTCCTGATGTTTGATTGCGAGGAGTTCATTTCTTACAAAATCATTAATTTTGGGTCACCATTTTCATTCTCAATGAATAATCCAAGTAGTTCCCTCATCTATAACTAGGTAAAAACCTAGTTTCCAAAGGTATGTGGTCAATTTGGGTTTTATACCCAATAACGCTTAAGGACTCTCATTGGTCGAGAAGATGGGAGATCATCCTCATCACACCCTCTTGGGGGGGAATTGTTTCCTACTCCGAGACTCTCTTATAGATTAAATAAATGTTTGAAAATCTATTCTTAATCCAAATATAGGACATGTTACCCGACCAAAACAATCATAGGTTCACGGAAAATGATCATAGGTTCACTCTTTTATATACAAAAGAAGAAGGGGGTCTCATTATTGAATCCATATATATGTATATGAGTTTCCTCATTCATTTCCCAATAATTATTAGCTTCTTATATGATGAATCCTTATAAATAGGAAATTAATAATTTATTTCCATGTTGGGAGGAGGTAAATATTCCGAGGATGGGATTAAACCATTATAAAGAATCCTATGTATCTTTTTTATTATAGGAATAAAAACCCACATAGTTTTTTAAAACCCATGTAGTTTAACGTCATGTGGAAAGAACATATGTGTAGTCCCTTAGGCATAAAATATTTGAACTTGATTCTCAAGGATACATCCTACGTATCCTAGTAATAGCATGAATCAGATTTATTATATTTCTTTCGCACCCTTAGGACTATCCCCAAGGTATATTCCCTTATATGGGGAATATTTATAACATGCCACTCATCAGGGCTTACATACTGAGATTTCCTTGGATGGTGGAGATTCGTGATTTAAATGAGGTGACCATCGTAATTCCCTAATCCCATGTGATCCATGCCTGATGTGAGAAAAAAGGGATAATATGTAATGAGTCTCACTACATATGGATGCAGGGATTATGTGTTGGGACTTCCCTAATGATGTTTAATATAGAACTTAGGCCTTAGGGAGGTGTCACATATATCCTGGATATGCCAGGAATCAGAGTCATCATAGTTTAGTTGTCTTCCCATTACACTGAGGGATGAGGTAGAATGATCGGCCCATGGAAATGATTGGGTACCAATGGTTGAAATGTCCGAGAGATGGTAGGGCTTAAACTGAGGTGGATTCCCATTTGAGTTTAGGATTGGTTCTTAGGAATGCATCCAACGTATTCTAGTTATGGAAGGAATCAGATTCCTCATAGTTCAATTGTTTGGGGTTTACACACTAATGTTTCACTTATATTCCGGACACATCATATTATGTCAGTGACTGCGGCTTACACATTGAGGTTTCCCTTACTCTAATAGAGGTTTGTCATGTGAATGATATGATCATTGTGAATCCCCAATCCCATGCGAACCATGCATAGTCTGATAAATAAACGATGGAAAATAATTGATCTTATAGCTTTTGGATGCGATACTTATGTATTGGTACTACCCTTTGAATGCTTAATTTATAACTTTGGCCATATGAAGGAATCCTACGTATCCTAGTTATAGCAAGAATCAGAGTCACCATAGTTCAATTGATTAGGGATTACAAATTGAGGTTTCCTTCTGATTATGACTTACACACTGAGGGTGGAAACATTTATCAATCCCTAGGATGTCCTTCGACTTAGCTTTCTTTACTTCCTAAAATGCATTAATTTTCTGCAAGACAATATTTGATTGTCTACTTGACATGTTGGAGGATGTTTTCCTAACATATCCAAATACAATCACGTGATCTATAACAACCCTACTCATTATTACACACTTAAATAGGATTTATTACATTAAATTTCACTTAAGACAACTCTAAGTGTCTAGAGATCTAGTATCTTGGGAAATTAGGTACATTACATGACAACTTAAGACATAAAAATACAACATCTTTATTGAAAACTTCCTTTACATGACCACAACATTCCCTCATACTTAGCATTGCATGGGATAACCTAAGGACATGCATGTGAAAAGGGTGAGCTATAAAGCCTAGTAAGGGAGTAAACAAGTCATAACATGAAGAATAAAATACATGTTAGTTAATATTCATATCAATGGATCAAAATAGAAACATTAAAATATAGCCATGATAGAGCATGATTATCATAACATGGAAATGTGGCATAAACATTTAACATGATATTAGACTGATCCAAGGCTCATTGAAAATAGAGAATGATTAAACACTCATTGTGCATGAATTAGAATGAGTAAACCCTAATTTTACTTGATATATCCTGATACTAATCATTACTCAATGCATTAGAGCACTATCAGGGCCCACCCTTCTTAATCATTTCATTTCATGCATAAGTGTGCCACATGGATCATATAACAAAGATTCATTAAACATCATTATTTATTTCAAGATAAAGTAATGTGGAATTAATACATGAAACTCTATAATAAATAATTAAATGTTTATAAATGTGAATACCCTTGATAAAGAAATGGACATAGTATTCACTACACAATGACTTTGGCTTGGAAAATCGTGGTGCCATTTCGGCACCATAACGGCGTGACATAAGAATTCATAAAAATGGTTTATGAGAGAGAAAGCGGTATCTCATTATATGTACATAAAATGGTTATTAAGTGGTCATATAGATACATTTACCAACATATGTAATGGAATTTATATGCATAATATAAAATAATTTCTTGAATGTAAATGAGAAGAGAGAAATTCCTTACGGAATTTCGGTATGGTAACGGGTGTGCATGGGAGGAATTAATGAGAGATAAATAGGTATATCATCATTAAAACATTAGTATGGAAGTATAGGGAAGGTTAAAAATCATACCCCAACATTTTTAATTGAAAAAAAAAGGGCATAACAACATAAATAAATTTGGACAAAAATGAGAAAGGAAGAAATCCCTAACTTGGAAGTGTTATCCCAAAGGATTGGGAGAGGCTTAAGAGAGGATTATTGGGAGATTGTGACGCCTTGGGAGGATTATAGATAGATTATGGAATAGTAGGGATGTTCTCTAATGGTTTTGAGTTATGAGAAGTTGGAGCTTGCGTTGGTTTATATAGGAAAAGAGAAGGAATTCTTTATTATATAGGTTTTGGACACCACGCATTAAACTAATCAAAACCACAAACCAACCCATGGTTTTTTAACATGTTTTTTCTCAAAGGGTAGTGGAAAAAATTATTTTATATTTTCAATGGAATAACATATTAAAATATTAGGATTGCTTATGTGGAGGTGAGTTACACTCTCAACAAAATCATTTTAAAATGTTATAATGTTTTATAAGTCTTGGAGGGTTCACTAAGGATTTGTAAAATAAATAAAACAAACCTAAAATCATATTATTTTAAATTTAAAACATATATTCATAGAAAATACAATTTATAGTATTTTATTACATCACTATTGGGTCATTTTGATGTCATAAAACACATTATATATTTAAATGGTATTTAATTTTTACCCAAAAATTCAACTATCTCAGAAAATTATGAAACTTTCACTGTTGGATAATTTCAACATCCTGATTCCAAAAATGATATTCATTTTATCTAAATAATTTTCTAAATATTTTAATTTTTACTTTTAAAATAAAAACTGACATTTATCGATAATTCTGTGGTTTTAACAGAAACAGCTTTCAAACCTTAATAAAAATTACAAATGTATTCATAAAATTTATATGATCATTTATATTTAATAAAAATTAATTTAATAATAATATTTTATTAAAATATTATTTAATTTAAAAATCCATTAATTCATCAAAATAGATTTCCTAATTTAATATTAACTAAAAATATTATTTTTTCTTTAAAAACTATTTATAAAGTAAAAAATAATAAAATTATTGTTTATTATTTATTCAATATAAAAATAATGTACATAATAATAGTTCTAGGGTCTTGTTACATAACCCATTATTACACCCACATAAGACCTAAGGGTAAGTTGTGCGATGGTGACAGAATCTTTTGGAGGCTCAGATAACATCGCTCGGGTGGTAATCTCTATTAACTTCCACTTCTCCTGTAGGTAGTTCCATTCAAGATTAACATGTTGAATCTAAGATTGGGCTTGGTCAAGATCAAATCCCAGAGATGATACCTCTTTTTTGAGCTCTAACAAATGGGATTCGAATGGAGTAATTCTACTGGATGAGGTCATCACTGTCTTTGTTTGAGTAAATTTGATTTGTTAAAGCCCTTTATTTATACTAATCATGTGGTCACTGTTCAACAGCTATATTAGAAACAGTAAAAATTATTAATTTTATTTTAAAATCCAAAATCATAAAACCAAGGAATTTTATATGTTATATAACCATTTTACATAATAATACAATTAATTAGATCAAGAGGAATTTTCATTAATAAAATTTTGGGTCATTAAAATCTTCCCCCCTTAAGGAATTTTTCCATTAAAATTTTATTTTCCCACACTAAAATAGATGCAGGTAACTATACTTCATCACTTCCTATGATTCCCATGTTTCCTCTTCAAACTTGTGGTTTCACCACAACACCTTGACGAGGGTCATTGTCTTATTTCGTAGAACTTTTTCCCTACAATCTAAGTTCTTCACTGGCTTTTTTTCATAGAATAGTTCATTCTCCAATGGTACCAAATCTGGATTGAGTATATGTGATGGGTCAAGTATGTACTTCCTAAAGAGTGATACATGGAATACATCATGTAATTAAGAAATTTTTTGTGGGAGTGTTGGTCAATAGGTCACTGCTCCAATGTGATCAAGGATCTCAAAAGGTATGATGTACCTTGGACTAAGATTTCCCTTCTTCCCAAATCTCATAACTCTCTTCCACGGTGATATACATAGGAATACCATGTCTCTAACATCAAAATCTAGGACTCGTTTATGATTATCATCATAGAACTTTTGTTAATACTGAGAAGCTTTAATGTGTTGCTGGATGGTCTTAAACTTCTCCACCATTTCTTCAACCATTTCTGGACATTGGAGTTTTTACTCCCCAACTTCATCCCAACTTGTTAGTGTTCTACACCTCTTCCCATAAAGGGCCTCATAAGGATCCATTTGAATGATTTATTTGAAAGTGTTATTGTAAGAGAACTCAACCAGAGGAAGATTTTGATCCTATTCTCCTTTTAAGTCCATTGATCATGTTCTCAACATGTCCTCAAGTATTTTGATAGTTCGCTCAGATTGTCCATTAGTTTGAGGTTGATAAGTCGTACTGAAGTTCAGCTCAGTATTTAGAGCATGTTGAAGAATCTTCCAGAATGTAGAGGTGAATCTTGGATCTCGATCGGATATAATAGATAGTGGTATTCCATGAAGACTAACCACTTCTCTGATGTATATCAGTGCCAGTTGATCCAACGAGAAATACTATAAAATTGTAATGAAGTGTGTAGTCTTTGTAAGATGATCCAAAACAACCTAGATAGCATTGTTTCCTTTGAATGTCTTCAGTATTCCGATAAAAAATTCCATGGTGATGTTCTCCCATTTACATTCTGGTATGGGTAATGGTTTCATCGTCACCTTATACTTTTACCTGTCATCCTTCACTTGCTGACATACCAGGCACTTTGATGTATACTCAACGATCTCATTCTTCATATTATCCCACCAATAATACTCTCAGAGATATCGATACATAATTGTGTTTCCTGGGTAAATGGAGAAATTCAAACTATGTGCATAATCAAAAAGTTCATTCTTTAACTCAGGATTTGATGGAACACATGTTCTTTTCCAAAATAGCACAATTCCTACTTCATTAAAATTTAACTCTAAGGATTTCCCTTTTTTGGTAGTTTCCACATTCTTCTGAATTCCCACATCATCCTTTTGAGTATCCTTTAACCTTTCCAAAAGAGATGGTTGAGAAATAATAGGTGAAAGTATGGATTATATTCCCTTCTTTATGATTTCCATGTCAATATTCATAAAATATAACAATATTGGATTATTTTCAATTCTCATCAATGATAGAATCACTAGATCTTTTCTACTTAGAGTATCTGCCACTTTGTTCATTGTCCTGAGGTGGTAATAGATTGAGCAGTCATAGTCTTTGATTAGCTCTAACCATATTCATTGGTGCATGTTCAACTCTTTCTATGTGAATATATACTTTAGGATTTTTTGATCTGTATATATTTTACACTTCTCCCCAAATAGGTAATTCCGGAAAATTTTTAAAGTGAATATCACTATAGCCAACTCCAAATCCTGTGTTGGATAGTTTTTTTCATGGAATTTAAATTACCTTGAATCATAGGAAATTAATTTTTCATTTTGCATCAACACACAGCCCAAGACCTTCTCTAAATAATCACAAAACACCACAAAAAGTTATCCACTTGTGGGTAGTGTGAGAACGGGCACAGTGATAATTCTCCTTTCCAAATCTTTGGAGATATCTTCACATTCATCACTCTAAGAAAACATTACTCCATTCTGGGTTATCTTGGTAAGAAGGTTTTACCATTGTGAGAAATTTCTCACAAATCAGAGATAATATCCTACTAACCCTGGGAAGCTATAGATATCCGTTACTGATGTTGGCCTCATCCATCCCTCAATTGTAGATGTCCTGTAGGGATCCATAGATATCTTATTACTTATAACGATATAACCCAATAGTGAGACTTCCTTTAACCAAAACTCACACTTCTTGTACTTTTCATAGAGCCTCTCCTTTTGCAAGATCTCTAGTATAGTTCTAATATTCTCCCTGTGATCCTCCTTGGTTTTGGATTATATTAGAATATAAATACTACCACAAATTTTTAGAGGTAATATCTAAAGACTCTATTAATTAAGTCCATGAATATTGTTGGAACATTAGTGATTCTGAATGGCATTATTATGAATTCATAGTGACCGTACCTTGTACGAAAAGCAGTTTTGGGGATATCATCCTTCTTCACCCTTACTTGGTAATATCCTCACTGAAAATCCACCTTGGATAAGTATTGTTCTCCACATATCTGATCAAACAAGTAATCAATTTGGGGAACAGGATACTAGTTATTTATCATGATTTTTTTGATCTCATGATGATCAATGAAAAGGCGCATTGACCCATCCTCTATTTTGACGAAGAGGATCAGTGCAACCCATAGGGAAGCACTTGGGCATATAAACCCTTTACCCAGATTCTCCTATAGTTGTTACCTCAGCTCCTTAAGATCTAAAATATCCATTCTATATGGAGTCTTGGATATTGTCAATGCCCTGGGTATAAGATCAATTAATAATTCAACATCTCTTCTAGGACGAAGGCTATGAAATTCCTTGGGAAACACTTTAGTGAATTCCCTCACAATAGAAATGTATTCAAGGATAGTTTCTTCCTTAGAATCAATCATTTTAGAAATATTATTCTTGCTCATAGGGTACTAATATCCATGCTTGAGATGATGGTTCTAAAGAATACTCATCCTCCTCCTTGCACTTGTACAGAATCGGGGGTCGATTCTTCATATGCAAAGTGATTTCCCCCTAACATCAATTTATATTGGCTCTATATAAGGAAATCTAATCCATGATAATAATTGCATAAAATTCCACTAGAGAGACTATGACAGGGTTTTCTAGGAAGTTCAATCTACAAATTAGGATAGGGGAGGAGTTATATTCATGGTATGCAATGATTTCCCTAATTTTTTTTCTCACCAACATCTTTACTTCCATGATTTGTGGTGGTGTTGGGATTATTCTACTAAAATTTCTAGATATAAAAGAATGTTTATAATGAGAATCAAAAAAGTATGTTTTGTATTCTTGAATTAATAACTAGCATACATGTAACCACTTTGTTTTCATGGTTTGATTTGGTATTAATGATGGAAAAAGCTCACCCTTGTTGCCTTAGAGGTCGTTGGTTGCCTCCAAAAACCCTTGGCTTAGGGAGTTGGTTTGGAAATTGTAGTAGTTCTTTGCATTTGAAGCAATGAAAAATGCATTGAGTGTCGAATAGAGTGTTCCTATCCTTTTTCATAGCCATGGGTTCTTCTTTTCGGTAATTAATGGCTAGGTTCCCTTCTCTTACACACCTAAATCATTTCTTTGTCCCCTTCAAGAAATTTCTGGGGTACTTCTTTTTGCACCTTTGGCAAGTGGGGTGCTAGATTTTCTTAAAACCATTGGATTTATCCATCGAACTGCTAGAATTAAAGTCTACCTTATGCTTATTATCCCCATGATACCACAGAGATTCGTTGATCTCCATTTCAATTTTGAGGGAACATCAGACAATTTCCTCATAGCTCTCGAAGTCACGGATCTCTAGGGATTTCTATAAGCTAGGTTTTATCCCACCAAAGAAGCAGTCGACCTTGAATTATATGGTAATGAAAAAGATGGTGGCATATCATGAAATCCTTGTGAAGTTTTCCTTTTACACTCTTATGGATTTTTTGTCTTTTTTCTTGAGGGAAAGAAAGTCACTTTCCATCTTAAGTCTAAGGGTGTGAGGAAAATATTTATCAAAAACGAATTTCTATAAATCATTCCATTTCAACGCCTTGATCTCTTTCTCATGATTCGTATTTTGGATAAATTTCAACCATTGATTAGTTTCACCTTCCATATGATAAGAATCTTGAAGAACCTTCTCTTTTATGGAACATTAAAGGATGTAGATGATATTTTCAATAGATTTTATCCATTGTTTGGAAATTGATGGATTAGATGATCCATTTAAAAGTAGGAGGCCTTTGTCTCATGAAGCTCTTGATTGTGACTTGTTCTTTCTTGGGGGTATGGGGGTGAAAATTCCTCTTGACCCATGTTTCTATTCAAAACTTGAGTTGACTAAGAGAGTATTGTAACAAAATTTGCGATTCCCACTCCCATCGGATTGGGTATCTCATTAGAACATTCATTACATCTATCTTCACATGGTTTTTTAGCATGAGTTCTCCTTTTAAAAGTCATTGTCTGGAATAAATGGAAAGTTAGGGGTAAGACATAAAGGGTAATCCAAATACAAAAAGAGATAACTTATACATTACATTTATTTCCTTAACGTGTTTATGTTATCCATGATCTACTTCCCAATATATATTCTTAGGGGAATTTTTTTAAATTCCCTTAATAATGGTTCATACTAAGCTTATTAATTTTACAAATCAAATCCCCTAGGAGTGTCATACCCAGTAGTGAAGCAAGGCCCATTTTCGTGCACCAATTCCCATTCGATTCTAGCTCAAAGTAGTGTTTTCGGGTTTTACACCTAAATACATTTGTGCCAGAGCCGTCTCTACCTGCTCATATTCAAAAAGATATGTATTTACTTAATACACCACTTAATCAATACTCACCAAAATTTAGGGATTTTTTTATTATACTTATTCTTATCCCTAAGTCTTTCACTATGGTTTTCTAATCCTAATCCCAAAAATAACTAAACATATCCTCTGATACTAACTATAACAACCCTGCTCTTTATTACACACTTAAACATGATTTATTACATAAACATGAACTTAATAAAACTATGAGGATGGATAGGTCTAGTGTCTTGTGAAATTTGAGCCATTATATGACAACTTAAGACATAAAAATACAACATCATTATTGAAAACTTCCTTTACATGACCACAACATTCCCTTGTACTTAGCATTGCATGGGATAACCTAATGACATTCATGTGAAAATGGTGAGCTATAAATCCCATTAAGGGAGTAAAAAAGTCATAAAATGAATAATACAATACATGTTATTCAATATGCATATCAATGGAGCATAAGAGAAACATGAACATAAAGGCATGATATAGCAAGATTATCATAACATGGAAATGTGGCATCAATATTTAACATGATATTAGCATGAGACAAGGATCATTGCACATGGATCATGAGTAAACCCTCATTTCACTTGAATTATCATGATTAAACCCTCATTTCACTAGATGTATCATGATACTAATATTTACCCAATTCATTGAAGTGTTATCAGGGCGCACCCTTCTTAATCATTTCATTTCATGCATAAGTGTGCCACATGGATCATATAACATGGATTCATTAAGAATCATAATTTATTCCACAATAAAGTAATGTATAATTAATAAATGAAACTCTATAATCAATAAGTAAATGTGCATAAAGTTGAATACCCTTGATAGAGAAATGGGCATAGTATTCACTACACAATGACTTTGGCTTGGAAAATCTCTGTAGAATTTCGACAGCATAATGACATGACATAACAATTCATAAAAATGGTTGATTATAGAGAAATGGGTATATAATAATATTTACATGAAATGTAAAGTAAGGGTGTCATATATATACATTTCCCAATATAAGTAATGTAATTTAGATGCATAATATAAAATAATTTCTTGATTGTAAATGAGAAGAGAGAAATTCCATACGAAATTTCAGCATGGTAATGGGTGTGAATTGGAGGAATTAATAAGATAGAAATAGGTATCTAATAATTAAAAAATTATGAGGGAATTATGGGGAAGGATCCAAATAATATCACAAAATTTTTAATTAAAAATAAAATGGTATAACAACATAATGAAATTTGGACAAAAATGAGAAAGGAAAAATATCTTACTTGGAAGTGTAGTCCCAAAGGCTTGGGAGAGGCTTGAGAGAGGATTATTGGAATCTTGGGAACCTTGGGAGGATTATAGAGATATTAGGGTTGATAAGGTATATGATCAAAGGGTATTGAGGTATGAGAAGTGGGAGCTTAGGTGGGTTTATATAAGAAAAGAGACTGACTTCTTTATTATGTTGGTTTTGGACACCACACATTAAACTAATCAAAACCACAAAAAAAACCCATGGTTTTTGAAAAAGGGTATTTTAAAACATTATTTTATAAGTCCAATGTCCAAACGTATTAAAATATTAGGGTTTCTTAAGTGAATGTGAGTTACACTCTTAAGGAAATCATTTTAAAATGTTAAAAAGTTTTATAGGTCTTGGAGGGTCCACTAAGGCTTTGTAAAATAAATACAACAAAACTAAAATCACATTATTTTAAAATTGAAACGTATATTGGCCAAAAATTCTATTTATTTTATTTTATTATATCACTATCAGGTCATTATGATGTCATAAAACACATTATATACTTAAACGGTATTTAATTTTTAACCAAAAATTTGATTGTCTCAAAAAATTGTGAAAAAATAACCATTAGATAATTTCAACATCCTGATTCCAAAAATGATATTAATTTTGTCTAAATAATTTTCTAAATATTTTAATTTTTTAATTTTAAAATAAAAACCTACATTTATCGAAAATTCATGGGTTTTGACAAAAACAGCTTTCAAACCATAATAAAATTTACAATTGTATTCATAAAAATTATACGATCATTTATATTTAATAAAAATTAATTTAATAATAATTTTTTATTAAAATATTATTTAATTAAAAAATCCATTAATTCATTAAAATAGATTTCTTAATTTAATATTAACTAAAAATATTATTTCTTCTTTAAAAACTATTTACAGAGCCACAATAATAAAATGAACACATATTCTTTATTCTATACAAAAATAATGCACATAATCATAGTGCTAGGGTATTGTTACATAACCCCTTATAACACCTATATAAGACTTAAGGGTAAGGTGTGATATGATGACAGACTCTTGGGGAGGCTCAGATAACATCGCTCGGGTGGTAATCTCTATTAACTTCTACTTCTCCTGTAGGCGGTTCTGTTCAAGCTTAACCTGTTGAAGCTCAGCTTTGACTTGGTCAAGAGTGAAGCCCAGTGATGCTAACTCTTTTCCGAACTATAAAAAATGGGATTTGTATGGATAAATTATAATAGATGAGGTCATCACTTCCTTTTTCTGAGTAAATTGTATTTGCTAAATCCCTATATTTATACTAATCATGTGGTCACTGTTCAACAGCTATATTAGCAACTGTAACAATTCTTAATGGTATTTTAAAATCCAAAAACATACAACCAAGTAAGTGCATATGTTATATAACCATTTTACATAATAATACATTTAATTAGATCAAGATTAATTTCCATTAATAAAATTTTGGGTCGTTACATGATCTGGTTGGTTTGTCCAAGGTACACTGCATAACACGGATGGAATGCCTGAAGGTTGTCACATGATACTGGATAGATTGTCTAGAGGACATAATGAGACCTATATGGATGATCTTAGAATCCATCACATGATCCTAGATGTTATTCAAAGAGGGAATCACATGATCCTACAAACTTTCCCTAGTGTCATCATGAAACCTGAATGAAATGTTTTTAATGGAATCACAAGAGTTGATGCAACGTGTCTGGAGGTTGATGAATGATCCTAGATGACATGTAAATAGGTCATAATGATATATAGTTGGAATGCCTGGATGTCATCACAAGAGCTAATTGAAATGCCCAGGTGCTACTGCGAGACTTAACTGACATGTACTAGTGTTGCCATATGAGTTAGGGGACATGTTTGAAGGACGCTGCAAGGTTGGTATGGAAATCCCAGAGGGCTTATAAGGACTTGGGTGACATTAACATGGGGTTCTATGTCACAGAAATGAATTTTTTTAAAGGTAATTTTCAATCAATTTCCATTCTTACTTTGATTTGGGGTTTTCTCATGCATTTTGGTGGAAATGATGGGTTTTCAAAATTTGGACCAAACCGTGAGCCCATTTCCAGATTTAAAAATAATTTTTTTTCTTTTATAAATCCTTCATTTTTCAACATTTTAGACCCATTACACTTCCTAATTGGAATCTCCTAGAATATTAAAACTACCATATCAATTTGAACCCCATAGGAATCCATAATAAGGATGGATTTGTGTTTTTTATTTTGGTTTTGGGCCATCTAGGAATCCTATTTTTTTCTTTAAATTATTTTTTTAATTTTTCTATATCTCATTAATTCTTTACTGATTTTGGTAATTCCACCTCCCACCCAAATCCAAAAACTCGAGGCCCACTCTCATTATCTATTTCGCTGCTTTGGAGCTCATTTGGATCATAGGTTCAGGCGAAGAAGCTTAGAGTTTCTCAAATCGTCCAGATTTGAGAAGGTAATTGGATTATTTCATAAACCTTTCAATTTTCACACTTTCTCAGACATTTCAGTCACCAATTAACCTATTTATCCTCATTAGAGCCTACATATCAGTTTTAGTAGCTTGCATATTCAACCTTTGGTGGATTTTGGGTGATTTCTTCAAGATTGTTCAAGGTAAGTGCTTCCTTCTTAGTTTCTTCCATTTTCCTTAGGGTTTCCTCCCTCTTTCATGAAGTTCTAAAATGTACATAAGTTAGGGTTCGAAACTAGGGTTTGATTTGTTCTATTGTTTGTCAAATTTCTTGGTCTAGTGCTAGATTTATCTCTATTGTGGTGGGGCGGAGGTGTGGTTGAGGTTTCACACCAAGATTCAAGGGTTTTGAGTCAAAAGCTAGGTGATTTCATGTGTAACCATTTATTGATGAGTTAGTTTTCTTGTTTTACTGATTTTTCATGTTCCTCATATGTTATTTGTGGTGAAAAAACTATTTTTTTTGGATTTGGTTAAGTATTTAATTCTATAGTTTCATTTCGATTTAAATTGGGTGTATTTCCATGTGAAACTCTTATGGTATTATTTGGGTTATTCTCTAACATATTAAAGTGTTTTAGTAAAAGTTGTTTGGTCTACCAATTCTGATTTGGTAGGGTCTAGGTGTGCTTTGGGTTTTAAATAGGGTTTTTGAATGGGTTTTATGTGTGAAACCATGTAATGCCTCTAGAAAGCGTTTTATGAAAATGCATGCTTTTCATGTGCATCTTTTGTGGTATTATTTGAAGAGATTTTATAACACTTGAGAGTGGATAAATAAATATCTATAGGGATTTAAATTCTATTTTGTATTGGTATTGGTGTGATTATGGATTTGAAATAGGATTTGGAAATTTGTTTTGTGGGTAAAACATAGTTATACCCCTTGGGTTGGTTTTATGAAAATTGTAAATGATCTAATGAGTTAAAAAAAGTGTGAAAAAGATGCTTATGTACTGTTTTGGTGGTATTATGTTCTTAAAATGAGTTTTTGAAAGAAAAAGTGGTACGTTTTTATGCCAAACGTTTTGTTAATGTTTTGTAATTTTTCGATGTGATTTATGAAACTATGATCTGGGTGTGAAACATGTTTTTGGGCTATTTTGTGTGAGTGTGATGTGAAAAATGGACTTTTTTTATGAAAATGGTATTATATAACATGTGTGTGGGATGTTATGTCATGTTTTTTATCTTGTGGAATGTTTTATAAAAAATTTAAAGGATTTTTTGAATTGTGAAAGATATGCAAAATGGGTTGTGATCTATTTTGGTGTGAGTTGGATTTCAAAACCAGTTTGAATAAAAAGGGGGATGATGTGACTTGTGTGATATACATGGGGGTTATTTGGTTAATGTGTGATTTGGAAGTGGTATTTTCATGTGAAAACTATTTTTCTTTTCTTGTTGAACTTGTTTGATCATAAGATGGAAACCTGGGTATCTAGGTGGGTGGACGTGTACAAGTATGCTAGTCATCTCGTGGGGTTTGGCATCAGTTTCACATTGTAATATTGAAACTTACAACACTAACTAAATTGTGATGATGATGATGATGATGAGGGACCACTAGGTTATGGGTATATTATCCACTAGTGTATCATGCACAAGAATAGATATTTTGATGGTTACTTTCATCGAGATACAAGATACCTTGGACCCACAACGAGCTAGTTCATAGGGGTTATTTCCTATTGCTTGTGCTCATTAGATGAATTGTTCTTACCGTTGTCATACGGTATGATTGGATGGAAAAATTCAGTAGCTTTTCCATTTCTTTCAAAAGTTTTGATTCTTTAAAATATCCCACTTGAAAACTACTTTTATTTAAAGGTACATCTTTTAGAAATTGTAGCTAGCATTTCATGTTTTGAAAAACATGCATGTTTTTCGAATCTAAATGTTTATAACATGGAATATCTTAGTGGTGGTACCCTACGGGGATTTTTATCACACCTTAATTATACGTTTGGGTGTAATTAAACTTTTTTATTTTTGTCACAGGTTTGGGTATAGTTTTTAGTTCCAGTGGTACGAGATTCTAGCAGGTCCTTCGTGGTGCTATCTTGTAGAGATGGATTAAGGGCGATGTCTCTTTCCATGAGGATGGTTCTGGGTCTGATTATTGTGGGTTTCTACAGTTGTTTTAGTCTTTTATAATTGTTTTAAACTTTGTAATTCAATTATTATTATTTTTTAAAGATTGTTTGTTTCAAAAAATCCATATTTTCCATATTGAATTTGTTTGTGGTTTAATGTTTATATACTCAGGTAAATTGTTCCTGATTTTCAGTTTATGATACCTGAACACTTATTCCAGCCCATGGGGATCAAGAATGACCTTCAGTCCTTTCCATGGGCTGGGTGAGGTGCTGGTTTTATGGCGACCATATCTGGTTCGTGACAAAATGGTATCAAATGAGGTTTAGGTTAACCCCTGGGGTCATGTTATTTGGGGAACAGTTGGGATAGTCTAGAGTTAGGATTGTCGAGAATTGGAGTTTCAATTATGGGTAGTGTTCCTGATTGCCACACCTCATGATGGGATTAAAGTCCCCAGGGGAGTCGGGACTTATCTGAGTCCTTTGGTTTTCTTGGTTTGATGATGATTAGGGGAAATGAAAAGAGAGTCGGGTTGATGGTCTCAGTAAGCTTGCAGGGCCTGGAAAACCATGTGGAGTCGAGGATATTTCCCTAGAACACTATTTTTGATGGTGAAGTGATTATTTTATTTCCACCAACCATATGTCCAATTCACCCACAAAATCTAGTTTCCCCTTGCATGTCTTGGGTCATTTAGTTTTGAAATCATGTAAGTTCGGCTTTAAAGGAAAAATTTCATGGTTTTAAGAAGCATAAAGTTTTGAGAAATGGTTTTCTAATAAAGATGTAATTATTTTATTTATGAAATGGTGGAACTGAATTTTTAGAATTGTCTTAAAATGGAAAATGGTGTGCTTACACCTCTTTTGAATGTAGGAACTATGTTGAAGTTGGTTTTGAAAAGGTGCTTCCAATAGAGTTTTATAAATTATTGAAAGGTGTTTTAAGGGGATGAGATGTTTTGAAATTTATGTGAATAACTTGAAATTGAGTTATTATTTGAATGGTTGTGTTTTTTCTAAAAGGTTTTGTAATATGTAAATTGGGATTTTGATCTTGCGGTTAGCAGTCTTTAGAAAACGGAAGTATTGGTTGATTGTTTTGGTTTTGAAAAGTGGAAAGAATTTTTGTTTTAACCCTTGGTATCTATATGAGAGAGCACATACATGGGGTTATATGGGATGATGGACAGTTAATGGAATATCTAGATGAGTTCCAGGATGGATATGAGTAGGGTTCCCGGTGTGGAACAAAAACATGCATGTGTAAGGACCATGGGGTACCATTGGTGGATATTCTAACCAATGAACTGTTTGTTTTCCAAGAAATGTTTTTAAAGTAGAACATGATGTCCTGATGACTGATTTGTTCTAGTGTGTTTTATGTGTTTTTGGAAATTTTTTTGTTGTGGGATGTTTTGATTCCAAGAATCCCTCTTGTTGAATGGTGTTTTGGGTTTGTCTTTGGTCGGTAATCTGGGTTGAATGGATGGTTAGTGATCTCTTTTGAGAGATGTTTCAGAAAACCTTTACAGTTGTTCCCTCATATGTTTGGTTCTAGTTTGTGGCACATTTTGACCAATGGACCATCTTGGTTGGGGCCTTGGGTTCTCTCTTTGGGTAAGGTACTCCCCCATTAAGGGTTAGTTCACAATTGAAGTGAAACCCGGATTGTTTTTCCATTGGAAAATCCACCATTTTATCAATATAAGGAATATTTTTTTCGAGCTTTGTAGATTTAGTCTACACCCTTTTCCTTTCTTGGTTTTTTGGATCCTCTTGTAGTGGGAGAGTTCTCGTGAAAGTTTGAAATAAACCTAAGTATCTTAAGTTACCTTATTTATCAAAGGTGGAAGCGATATGGGGTTTTTAGTGTGGATGAGTGCCTGGATGGTGCCTAAGGGGACCTATGGGTCCTTTGTAGTCTCTTCAAAGCAGGTGTTCATGTTCAACCACCAGTGTGGGAAATCTAGTCATGAGAGGTTGTTATGGCCACTTTCTAGAATTTTGTGATATTTGGGGATGTTGTATAAGGTCCCCCTCCATGTATTGTTTTTATCATTCGCAATGGTCATGTTTGGTGACATGTTGTGATGTCGTATGCTCGTTTGATTGTAAAGGTGAAGTTGTATAATATTTTGTGAGTCTCCATTTTATCATAAGTGTGTCTTATTTTAGGAGATCTTGACATCCTTTGTATGGAGGATGGTGTTTCAATATATCCTTTCTTATTTTTGTTTCTCATCCGAGGAAACAAGGGATGATGTGTGTGCATCTTTGAATCACTTCCTTCAGTGAAATGTCAAGTTTTGGTAAAGTGAGTTTTGGAATGTGTTATGTCTTGGTAAACCCATCAGGGTTTGTGGTGTAGTTTTTTTTTGTAGCACTAGAAGAAGAAGTTCCATTCAGGGGGTTTCCAAAGCATAACTATGAGGCTGAAGATGCTTCAATCATTTAAACTATTTCCATAGGTCTCGGAGTGAAGATGGAGCGTATTCAGGGTAAATCCCAGGGTCGATCAAACCCGTGTACAAATTCCTAACCTCGATATGAAATATGGGAATAGTTTAAACCTCTAGTTTCATTATCTTGTTCTAGTTGTTCCTGTTTGGTGGTAGAGGTGGGAGGACCTCGTTTCCATGTTGTTGCCTGATTTCATACTTTTCCCCTATGGTTTCCTTTAATTTTTTTGGAGATAAGTTGGAAATCTGGGATGGGCATATTAAAGTGCATAGTTTGTGCGCAGTTGGTAGTAATCGTGCATCTACCTAGCGAACCATCCATTAAGAGACAATAGCCATGTACCTTGGCCAATGTAACCATATGAAGTTTCCCATTTGGACAGAATGATCCACACGGTTAGCACACAGTTTCCCAAACCATGCGGACTAACCGTGCGGCCACACCAACTCTTTATGTTTTGGGGTCTTTTCACGTCAGACTATTCTAGTAGGTTTAGATGGTTAGTTCTTATGGTGGGGAGACCAACTATGGGTCTCATGTAAGTTCTTTTGGAAAAATCTAATGAGATTCTTCCCCTTATGTTGGGGAGTATATTCGGTCCTCCCCTATTAGTGTCCCGATTGCGTCTCAGAAAAATTTAAGTTGTCTCATACGGTGGGGAGCTCATTTGTGTCTCCCTGTATCAGAAACTCAGTTTTGTCCTTGGTCTTGGATTTTTTTTAGGTAGTCTCATTTGGAGCTATATAAATACCAACATATTCATTGGGTAATTATTGGGATTGGATAGTTCCCAATGGTTTATTTAAAGTAAGCTCAGTGTAACCTTGTTTGATATCGTCGTTTGTTTGGATAAACTACTTGAGTCTTGTTCAGATGGTGTTTTAGGTGTTTAATTTCAAATGAATTTAGAATGTGCTTGATCATTATAGGAAAGAGGTGTAATTTTTTGGATTGGGAGAGTATTCCTTCATTTATTTATCAACTAGAGATATCTTAGCCTTTTTTATAGCGGCAAAACATGGCAAAGGAGTCCATTTCAGTCTTTCTGTTGGGTTTGGTTTTTTCTTTAGGCCTTGCTGTGTATTTTTTAGGACGGAAAGATTTATGGTGGGAAGAATTTTCACAAACATGACTTATTTTAAAGGTGTTTTTCATTCAATTTCCATTATTACTTTGATTTGGGATTTTCCCATGAATTTTGGTGGAAATGATGGGTTTTCAAAATTTGGACCAAACTGTGAGCCCATTTTCAGATTTAAAAATAAATTTTGTTTCTTTTATAAATCCTTCATTTTTCAAAATTTCACACCCATTATACTTCACAATTTTTATCCCCTGCTATATTAAAACCACCATATCAATTTTTACCCCATAGGAATCCATAATAATGATGGATTTAGGTTTTTTATTAAAGTTTTGGGTCATCTCGTAAGCCTATTTTATGCTTTAAATTAGTTTTTAAATTTTTCAATATCTCATTCATTTTTTACTTTTTTTCGGTGATTCCACCTCCCACCCAAAGAAAAACATCTGACGCTCACTCCATTATCTATTTCACCACTTTAAAGCTCATTTGGGTCATGGATTAGGGAAAACATTCTTAGAGTTTCTCAAATCATGTAGATTTTAAAATGTAATTTGATTCTTTCATAAACCTTTCAATTTTCACTCTTTATCCCCCATTTCAGTCCCCACTTAACCTAATAAGCCTCATTAGAGCCTAAATATTATTTTTGGTTTCTTTTAAATTCAACCTTTGGTGGATTTGGGGTGATTTTTTAAAGACTGTTCAAGGTAATTGATTCCTTCTTAGTTTCTTCCATTTTCCATAGGGTTTCCTCCCTCTTTCATGTAGTTATAAAATGTCCAGAAGTTAGGGTTCGAACCTATGGTTTTAAATGTTGTATGTTTTGTCAAATTTTGTGGTCTAGGGCTTGATTTATCTCCCTTGTGGTGTGGAGTAGGTGCATTTGAGGTTTCACACCAAGATTCAAGGGTTTTGACTCAAAAGGTAGGTGATTCCATCCATTTCTTGATGAGTTAGTTTGCTAGTTTTACTGATTTTCCATTTTCCTCATATGTTATGTGTGGTGAAAAAACTATATTTCTAGATTTGGTTAATCATTTAATTATATAGTTTCATTTTGATTTAAATTTTATGTATTTCCATGTGAAACTCTTGTGGTATTATTTGGGTTACTCTATAACATATGCAAGTGGTTTAGTAAATGTTTTTTTTGGATGACAATTCTTATTTGGTAGGGTATTGGTGTGATTTTGGGTTTTAAGGAGGGTTTTTTAATGGGTTTTATGTGTGAAACCATGTAATTAATCTTGAGAGTGTTTTATGAAAATGTGTGTTTTTCATGTGCAACTTTTGTGGTATTATTTGAGGTGATTTTATAATACTTTAGAGTGGATAAATAAATATATCTAGGGATTTCAATTCTATTTTGGATTGGTATTGGTGTGATTTTGGTTTTGAAAAAGGATTTGGAAATGGGTTTTGTGGACAAAACATAGTTAAACCCCTTGGGTTGGTTTTATGAAAATTGTAAATGATTTAATGAGTTACACAAAGTGTGAAAAGGATGCTTGTGTACTATTTTGGTAGTAGTATGCTCTTAAAATGAGTTTTTGAAAGAAAAAGTGTTCAGTTTTTATGTCAAAAGTTTTGGTAATGTTTTTTAATTTGTTGAGGTGATTTATGAAATTGTGATGTGGGTGCGAAACATGTTTTCAAGCTATTATGTGTGAGTGTGATGTGAAAAATAGAGTTTGTTTATGAAAATGGTATTATGTAACATGTGAGTGGGATTTTATGTGAAGTTTTTCATATTGGGAATGATTTTATAAAATTCTTATAGGATTTGTTCAATTGTGAAAGATATAAAAAATGTGTTGTGGGCTATTTTAGTGTGAGTTGGATTTCAAAACAAATTTGAATAAAAAGAGGGATGGTGAGACTTGTGTGATATACATGGGGTCTGTTTGGTTAATGTGTGATTTGGAAGTGGTATTTTCATGTGAAAACTATTTTTTTGGTCTTGTTTAACTCATTTGACCTCAAGAGGGAAACCAGAGTATCTAGGTGGGTGGATGTGTATTAGTATGCTAGTGATCTCATGGGGTTTGACCTCAGTTTCACGTATCAAGATTTATGCTTAAAATACTAAATAAATTGTGATGATTATGATGAGGTACCACTAGGTTATGGGTATATTCCATAATAGAAGCTCATGCAGGAGAATGGATATTGTGATGGTTACTTTCACCGAGATACGAGGTACCTGAGACCCATAATGAGCTAGTGCATAGGGGTTATTTCCTATTGCTTGTTCTCATTAGATGAATTGTGCCTACCAACAGCATATGGTATGATTGGATGGAAAAATTCATTAGATTTTCCATTTCTTTTAAAAAAAATTATTCTTTAAAATATCCCACTTGAAAACTAATTTTATTTAAAGGTGCATCTTTTAGAAAATGTATCTAGCATTTAATGTTTTGAAAAACTTGCATGATTTTTGTCTCTAAATGTTTATAACATGGAATCTTTTAGTGGTGGTGTCCTACTAGGATTTGTATCACACCCTAATTAAACCTTTGGGTGAAGTAGACTTGGTTGTTTCTGTCATAGTTTTGGGTACAGTTTTTAGTGTCAGTGGTTCAAGATTCTAGCAGGTCCTTCATGGTGTTGTCTTGTGGAGATGGCTTGAGGGTGGTGCCTCTTTCTATAAGGATGGTTCTTGGTCTGTTCATTGTGGGTTTCTACAGTTGTTTTAGTCTTTTATAATTGTTTTATACTATGAAATTCAATTATGGTTTTTTTTAAATATGGTTTGTTTTGAAAAATCTGTATTTTTCATATTGAATTTGTTTATTGTTTAATGTTTGTAAACTCTAGTAAATCATTCCAAATTTTTAATTTATGATACTCGGGCACTTGTTCTAGCCCGTGAAGTTTGGGAATTCCCTTCAGGCCTTGCCACAGGCTGGGTCAGGTGCTGATTTTGATGGCAACCAGTTCTGGTTCACAACATGCCATGTGACTTGATTCGACATGTCTAGAGTACTTCGCATTATCCAAATAGTATACCAAATAAGCATCGTGAGATCTAAGAGACATTTCCCAGTGTTGTTGCATGTCTTAGATGGTTCACGTGAAGTGAATAAGGATTAGATTATATGTTTCTCACATTATTATTCCATATTTTAGTCTTTGTTTCATCCTTTTATTGAAAATTCCTTATATTTTTTCAGTGTTAGCTTTTTTTATGTCACACATGATTTAGAAGATATGTGGGATGTTCTTCACATGACCCACCAGAATTCCTTCATGTGATAAATGAGTGATCATGAAAAGTTTTTATGCATGTGGCAAGATAGCTCCAGTTTTTCCCTATATCTTACCTGAAGGGAATCTTTTCAAGTTTCGAGATCATCCATTCTAAGAAATATGAGCAGGTGCTTTGGTTCGATGGTGCAAGGTTTAGAGGATAATTTCATCTGTCTAAAAGCCTTAAGACACTTTTCATGTTAGGGTGGGGGATTTATAGGCCTTTACACCCATGTTATTCATCATTTTTCATGGTGCATATTGTTTGAATCTAGGATGGAGTTAGTGTAGGGATTTGGCATCTTGTGTTTCACGAGTTCCCATATTAATTCATTCTGGAGGCATTGCATGATTTTCAGTGACCATGAGATCATCTCATAAACACTTCATTCATAGGATTATAGCTAACTAATGGGGTCTTGTTTTCTCATGAGTACATTCTAAGGGACTTTCATATTTTCAGACTAACATGTCCATGGGCCTCTGTGAGATCAGGGCGCCTATTGGGAGGCCTTCACGTGATCTCAGGTGACTTTTTTGGGGCGTCTTATGAGACAAGGATAGCTTGTCCGGGGGCCTTCACGAAATCATACTATCTTGTCAAGAGGTATTGTGAGACCATTTTTCAAATAGCTTATACATGTCATGGGTTTTCAACAACTGTAAGAGACTCATGTGATATCTCTCTTTATTTACTTTATTTATTTTATAAATGTTAGATATTTCATGAGGTTGTATGAATGTTGTTGAGGAAAATAATTCTCCAAATTAGTTATATGTTGCATGTTTTTTAAAAACAAAATATGATCATAACATTTTGTATATCATCCTTCTATTTTTTAAGTATTTTTTTATGTTTCATCAGGCGTCCACTGGTTGAAAATATTCATGACCTGGGGGAGCTTATATGGTTGTCATCGTGTGATCATTGATTGTCTAGGGCACCTTTACAAGAGAAAAATGACTTGTTGAAGGAAACTCATGAAATATTCCATCAGTTATGTGTTATACGTGACCATTTTCATGACCTTCCAAAGGTCATGTGATCGCATGTTTTCTGGGGGTTAACACGATCCATGTGATCTCATCCACCTACTTCTTCCTTTTCTTTCCAGGGAAAATAATACTCATATCCAAGTATTTATTCCTCTATGGGTTTTTCAGTACTCATTTGGCTGGGATGAACAAATTCCCACCCCCCCCCCATTAGTAATATCCATGGGTAAAAGGGTCCAATTATAAGGAAAGTAAATTTCTTCCTGAGGATTTGCTACTATCTCTAATTGGTGTACTGGGTGATGATTGATCTATCATGTGACATCCGTTATTGTGTGGAATGCCCAATAAATAGGGGATAAGAGAGGGGTTCATTAACCAGATACTCCATTATCCAAATATCTTACACCCTACTTTCATCATGTGTCCTCTTTGTAAGACCCTCCCATAAGAACCCATCACGAGACCTCATCATGAGCCCATTTCATGAGAACAGCTCCACAAGACTCTTTTTTCCCAAGAGCCTTCATAAATCAAACATGAACTATACTTCAGTAATTATTTGAACTTTAGATATGGGTATGCAATATTATTGAGGTTTTCATGGGATATTTTGGCTAGATCACATGATCCTTTGACAATTATGTATTTCACGTGACCATTTCAAGGTCACATGATTATGAGTCTTTGAGGGGTCATGCGGCTTTCATGATTCCTTATGGGTTTATGTGATCCATGATATCTTTAAGAGCTCAGAAATTTTTAAATCCTTCGTGTAATTTGAAAATGACATGTTGATTCATGTGATGTGCATGATTCTTCCAATTTTATGCTTTTCCTTTGACAATATTTTATTTTATCTATCTGACATATGCCACTTGATATTGTTTATATGGCTTAAAAATCTCATAAAATTTCCTCTTATGTGGATAATAAAAGGTCCATGATTTCTAGAAACCAAAATTTTGACCCCCAATATCATGTGGATTCTAATAAAGATATTCTAAAATAGCTTCTTCCATTTATGATTTAAAATTATCCTTTACCACACCATATTCTTCTATAAGGGTTCATCTTGTTGTATGATGTTGAAATTATTCAATTGGACTTTGACATCCCCATAGGGAATATTTAGTTAACTACAGTGCTATGTAAAAACAAAATTTATAAAACTCAAACTATGCTACTCAATTAATTAAATTTTATTATTATTAAAGTTTGGGTGTTGAACCCACAGGGACAGAACATATATATTAAACTAATTGGGAAAACTAGAAATGAAATTTTTTGGTTATTTTTAAAAATTAATGAAATATTAGCAACAAAGATTGGGTTGTGAATCAATGGATGGGGAAATTCTAGGTTCAATGATTTCTAGGGGCATGTGCTAGGGATTTACAAGAGAGCATGTTTATTCAGTATTGGTGTGGGAATTAGGTCAGTGGGGATCCTTGGTCTTGGTATCCCATCCTAGTAATATGGTTTCACCTTTGGAATGGTCATTTACTCGGCACAAGCACATAAATAGGCAACCCAAAAGCATTTTTAAATATAACTATCCTAGATTGCAAAATGGTTATGGGAAAAGTAGACAAATTAATTAAAGTGACCAAATAATTCTCTTCAAATCACAAGAAATGGTCATGAAATTATAAAAATAAAGAGATTGGAATTGATAAATGATGTTCTCAACAATCCAAAACATGAATAAAATAAATAAAATAATCCCTAAGAAGCACTCCCCCTACAAATCACATCACTTATAACTTAAGTGACTACTCACTCTTGATGAGAGAGAGACATGAGTACTTGAGGAGGAATGGTAGTGAAGAGAGGCTTCAGATTGTCCTATGGTTGTACATTGCTATCACTTGGCCTTTGTTGGTCCCAAAGTCCCTTGAATTGGTGGATAGAGGCCTCCATTTATAGGAAAATCCCATCCAAACCCACAGCTTGTGTTTCTTGTTTCTTATTTGTGTGTCAACATCATCATGACGTGTACTTAGGGTATATGACGTGTACCTTGGATCTTATTTTTTTCTCCACCACATTTAATCTACAAAAATCTCGTACGCTGGTTTGATTATCTTCATGTCATGTACTGGTGGCTCGTGACATGTTTCTTGCTTTCACGCTGTGTATGATCATCAAGACTTGTCTACATAGATTTTATTTAATTTAAATGGTCACGACGTGCAGTTGTGATACATGACATATAGTCAATTTTTCTTCACTTTTCAGCTTCACTTCTTTCTCAAAAATCTTGTGTTGTGCTCATGTTTCATCCACTTTTCTTTTCTTTTCCAAATATTCTTCATTTCCTTACATAAAACATGAAACAAGTAAATTCATCCCAGACATGACAAGATTAATCATTTAAATAAAAAATTCAATATATTAAAACACTCAAAAATATATGCATGAAATACATGTATCAGACTTCAATCTTCCATATTTATGGGTGTCAACTTATCTTAGTATATTCATACAATAATTTTTAGGGATCACTGACTGGTTGTAGATCAATCCCATGGGTTGTCTTATATGTTATAAAAATCTCCCTTGGGTTCGTACGGGTTTTATTTCACTTATCATCCCATTTATAAGATCTAATCGAGTATATTCTTCTCTTCTATCGGGAATTTAGGAAGTAGATGGAGCTCGAAATGGGATCTTTTTCCGGGTGGTAATTTCTTTGATTAATGTGCATGTCCATTCTAGGCCAGGAAAATCCTCTTAGAGTTATTTTACTAGTTATATAGGGTCTATATTTATGAATTAATATAAATTTTCCAATTTATTATCTATAGTAAACTTCATCTTCTTCAAGAATAGGTTAACAGTAGGTTCCCTAGCACCAACTCATTCCATCTATCCCATAATGAGGAGGGAATCAATCTATGGGATATCTACCAATTGGACAGGGTATGCCATCTCATAGATATGTATGATGAGTTCCTCCTTACTGAATTTGTCTATGATATCCCTTTATAGACTCTATTCTTGGATAGGGGCATGTTCATCATTATGAATGATATGCTGAAGAACGATCTAACTACGCACTCGCTTATCTCTTTCAAATATTGGATCAACATTTTCCTTTATCACAGTGGGTTTAGGCCAACTGGTATACGCCCACATATGTTCCCTTCCAAGCAATCTCATGACATTTTCATCTCGTATTGGGCCATTTTGGAAGTTGGGGATCAAACTTTAATGGGATATTAGTGAATTCATATATCTCTTTAAGCCTTAGGTTGGAAATATTTATTTCCATGTTCTTAAATGGTTGGATTTTCTCATCTTGGGAAGAAAATGAAAGGATCTGGTTTAGTATGCATGTAATGGAAGCACATTTAGAAGAGGGAAATGCCTTAATCTGGTAGTGTAGACCCTTACACTCCTTTACTAACTCTTAGGCCACATTCAACAAGGCAACACCCCCTATAGTATCATTGTTAATTTCTAGTTTTTATTCATCTAGATAGGGGATCATTTCTATAGCTATGAATAAAACAATGAGACTAGGATCCTTGATGCCTTATCTTGTCCTAGGTTTATACACATATCTAGGGTTGGGGTTATGTAATTAAGCTCTAATGAGGCTAGAGATGTGTTGAGTCAATCTGATAGATTTGATTTCAACCATTATCCTGCACTAACTGGGCTGATCATCGATAATGGCAGCAGCTCTCTCGATGAAAGGTCATACATGATTTCCCTTTGAGATGGGGTTCTTACGGTTAGGATGGATGAGTTGACTTTTTTTTGAGCTATATACACCATATCGATTTTCTCTTTAGTTTGCCTACATCCAAAGGGTATCTCCTCTTCCTTTGGCTAGTGTTTGAGGAGATCTACATCCTAGGATCATCCGCCAGTTTTGTATGATGTAGATGTATGAAGACACTGATGCTGAGATAATTCTTCCATCCAATGATGATCCCACCCTTCTTAATCAGGGTTATTCATAGGCTTGGGTTTCATTCTATCTGAGTGTTGTGCTAGGTCAACTATTTCATCATATAGACAAGCCATTTTCCTCACCAACCCCTCTATTTGTGGCAATGATGGAGTTGATTTGTGAATTTGGTTAGACTTCAAGGAAGTTCCCTAATCCTAGCAGCAACCATTCTGATAGGGAGACTAATTCTGTTTAGTAAATCATCTCTTCAGCACAAGTGATGGGTGATGCCTCTATTAAAGGGTGGATATATGGTGCCTCCTCTCTCAACTCTTTTCCAGCTCATCCAATCAAATCATATTGTAGTTCGAATATTGATATGTACACTTTTTTTATGAGATTCTTGTAGATACTCTAAAATGTGGAGATTCCTCCACTTTAATTCTATCAATGAATGGATTTTTTTAACTTTATATGTTGTTTTCTTGTTTTTTTATTTATGATGTGCATGAATTTTTTATAATCTAATTTTATATGAATACCCAAAAATACCCATCCTTTGCATAATATCAAGTAAACATAAATTTTTGGATGTGAATATTATAATTATAACAGATTATTCTCAATAATTTCTCATAAATTCTCACCTAAATGATATTCCTTATTGATATAACTCCTCTAGTTATCGTGATACTACTTTCTTTACAAAATTTTAATTGGGTAGAATACATTTTCTAGAGGGAGGGTGATTTATCTAACACCCTGATATTTTGTGAAAAAAATAGAATTTATTTAATCGTTTTGATATTTTTCATTTCATGAAACACTAAATATGTCTTTTTTTAAATGAAATAACTATTTTTGTCTTGCATTATATGAAACACCAAGTTAAACTTCCGCAACATGCAACATTGAGAATAGCTTGTTTGACATGAAACACCGAGCACCGAAACGAATATAACATCTCAAGACTTTAAAAAATATTTAATATTTAAAATAAATATTTTCTTGTAATTCATGTAGCACTGATTTATTTTGTGTCTCACAAAACAATGAATTTCTTCGATGACTTGTGTTACACACAAGATCGGGTTCTACCAAACAATAATATATTAATAAAACATTAGTATTAAGTATAATAACATATAACCTAGACATTAAATTAGTGTTTATGAATATTATTATCTAACTTATAAAAATATATGTTCTATAAAAATATAATATGAATTCATTGGTTACCAATTAATTAAAAATGAAAACACGAACCGATTGAATATAAAGGAAATATTTTTAATCTCCCAAAGGCTTGTTATATTAATAAATTAAATTAATTACAATTAGAGAAAGATATTAATGAAATATATGTGTTATATATTCAATAAAATGTTTTTTATATTCATCCAATATATTTGATAGGTATAATATAAGAACAAACCTAATTTTATGCATAAAAACCTACATTTTTTAAAAGATAATTTTACCTCCTTTTAATGGAGAACCTATTAAAAATAAAATTTTTGAAACTTATATAAATTTAGTATGTAAAAATAAACTTTATTTTTGAAAATGAAACATAAAAATTATTTTAGGGTGAATTTTTTGTATTTTTCTGTGAAGTTTCATTTTTTGATGAATAGTGAAAAATACTGAATTTTAATTCAAAACATAGTTTTTATCTAATTTATTTATAGTGTTAAATTGTATTTTTAATTAGTTTTAAAGTTCAATTAGATGAAATTTAGTTCATTGAAATCAATATAAGTTGGAAATTGGATATAAAAAATTTAGCAAACGTTTGAACCTTTTTACCTTAGAAAAACCACTTTGTCATCCAGTTTGCAGGATACAAATTAAATTAATTTATATAACTTATATGATTTGAATTTGGAAAATTTTATTCAATATTTTGAATCATAGTAAATTATAATTCCTAATAAGGTCAACTTAGTTTTTTACTAAAAACAATAGTGAATGTAATTAAAATTAATTACAGCGATTAAGAGAAAAAATCGCTAAATAAAGGACTAAACATTAAACTTAAGGCCCAAAATGATGTAGAAAATTTTTAAAAAGATATTTTATGGCTATATTTATACCATATGATATCTTTTCTAGGATTATTACCATTATTGGATCCACCTTTCATAGGAAAAACGTGGGTGGAATTCCATTTTCAAAAAATTACAAAAATAACACTCCTCCTCCACTATAAAAAAGCACTCACCCCTCCCACTTATTCAAACCTCTAAAGCCCTTTTTATCACAAAAAATATGATCAAATAATATCCCAACACCCCTAAATTTTTCCTTTAATCATATCTTTTAGAATAAATCCAACCAAGGAAGCCCTTTAGTGCAAACCAAAATGAGTTACCCAAAGAAGAGGTAACATCCTTCCTCAAGCTCATTTCTTTTATTTTCTTTCTCCACCACCTAAATAATTATTATTACATGATTATATAATAAAATTATTATCATGAATATACTGATATATTTTTATGTTAATGTTTCTACCTATACTTATATACAATTCCATCAAATGGGTAAAGAACTTATCATTCTCAGGTATGGCGAACTACCACCTCACGAAATGACATTGTTCATTTTTCATTTACCACCTATCATGGTTGAGAATTATGATGGTAAATAAATTTTTATATGATATATATGATATTTTTATTTATTTATGCTTTTTTAATTTTTATATAAAATATACCTTCATGATTTCCATATTATGGATATATGATAATTTCATTTATGGGCATGTCGACTACCACCACCTCAAAACGATGTGATTCATTCACACTTTACATGGAATGTATTAAGGGTGGTTTTATTGAAAATATATGATATATATGACATAATAATTCTACTTTAATAATATTATATATATATATATACTTATTTTTCACTTATTTTTCTTTCAATATGACAAGAAAATGGAAACAGTGTTCATGCATAGGTGCGGCCTACCATCTCCATAAACTGTGTATTCCATTTCATATTTATATCTTATATATATTATTATAAATATTAATATACTAAATATATATTATATATAAATCATTTTTTAAATTTTTTAAATAATTAAATCATGATCTAAGTAATAGGATAATAATAACAAACACGTACAAAAAACAAGTAGATATTACCAAGTACATAACACTAACATGGAATTGTTAATAAAAGGGTAATATAAAGTAATAATAAAATCATATATGGTGTTATATATAAGAAAATGTTTATCAAGTAGATTTATAAAAAAATTATATTTATTATAAATTAGTTTTGAAGATGTACAAATAAATTCAAGACTCTTAAGGTAAGGGTTTTCTCATCTTACTTGTTATATATGTGAGATACATTCTATATCCACCACTAGTTTCTTTTCTGTTGTGTATATAAAATCCATGAATGTATTTTATGATACTTACACTTAAATGTTTTTGGTATTTACATATCCATTTTCTGATCTTTCTTTCATGGGGTCTATGTTTCAAGAGTTACCAAAATCGTTAAAGTAATTTTATCTCAATTTTTCTTATTTGAGATACATGCCATGTTATATACCTATATTTTTCTATGGGGTGTATATAATTAAATATGAAATGTTATATAATGAATATTATTATTTTCATGATATTTTAAGCTTCATGTAATTTTATTCTTTCATGGGTATTAGGATTCAAAGTTACCAAAGTGCTAATAGTTTATTACTACAATCTCTTGTTTATTAGGAATAATTATGATCATTATTCAATTGAGAAAACATTATGATCAATCTCTCGAGAACACTCATGAAATTTATTATCCTATGTTTATCCATGATATCTTTGTGTATTAATACCATTTTTTCACTCTCTCTTACTTATAATAATTAAGAAAATATTTTTATGAAAATCTGACTTTATTTCTCATTTTGGTCAGAATATGTGTTCCTTTAAAACCAAGTTTTATAAAAATGTTTTCAAAAATATATTATATTATGTTATTTGGTGTAAAATTACATTAAACACACACACACCTCACACACATTCTGTAAAGTCTATCCATATCCCCCCCAAGGGGTGCCCACCCATCAAGTCTTATTTATACAATACTTGGATTGTAGGCCTACTGAACATGAAGCAAATTACATGGATCATAGGCCCATTAGGCATGAAATCCCATTTCATGTCCTATAGGAACAAATATTTAACCCAAAGGCACACCATTTAATATTACTTCAATAATACCCCTAATGTTATAATATTAGCTATGGCGTTTTCGTTGCTACAGTTCCTCTTATAGTTCTAAACACTACTACAGTACCGTCGGTGCTACAATTCCACCTCTGCAAAAATATCACTATAGTTTTGATACAGTACCTTCACCTAGTGGATTTTTAACCCCCAAATTCAATTTATAATTATAGGGTGCTTACCCATGTTTTACCTTTTTTAAAAATTGTTTTAAAAGGAATCTTTTTTTTGTATTCTGATGAGGGAACGTTAAACATTTAAGGTGAAAATTGAATGTTCGGTATATACAGACCAACCCACCTTCATGGTAATCATTTACTTGGAAATTAATTTGTAAGTTTATAAGGTTTTTTTAAAGAAAATTTTTTCCTAATATTCTGGAAATTCATTGAATTTAAAGTGGTTTTTAAAGAAAAAGGTTTTCAAAGAAAAAGGTTTTTAAAAAAATTATGATTTAAAAGTATTTTAAATTATTTTAAAATATTCCATTAAATGTTTTCAAAATGTTATTTTCAAAGAAAATTATTTCAATGATTTAAAATATTATTTTATAATTTTTCAAAGTATTTTCAAAGAAAAAAAAAATCAAACTTTTTCAAGATTATTTATAAGTTTCCAAGGTTATTTTTAAGAAAAAGAGTATTTAAAATGTTGTATGTTTTAAAAATAATTTTTTCCAATTAATAAAGGATATTTTTCTCAAGAAATGTTTTAAATAATTTTACATGATTCATTTTTATATTTTCAATGGGTTTTCCAGTAAAATTATTTTGAAAATGTTATATGTTTTAAAAATTGATTTTCAAAGAAAATTTATGTTTTGAGTGATCTATCAAAATCATTATCCATATAAGCTGACATACTTGGTTTATGATTTACTAGGGACATAATCCAAATATACAATTCATATTATTTTTTGAATGGTTTATGTTTTCTTGGCTTTATGTTTATGAAACATGTTTATCTTCAATGGGTGATAAAATGATAAATGCTTATGAAACCCACTTCCTTTCACAGGTAATTATATGATGAAATAATTATGAAACTATTATATTTTCCATATGTTATGATATGATTAAATGTTTTTGATACCCATTTCATTTCATAGGTTATGATATTATGTTTATGAAACCCATCTCTTTTTATGGGTCATGATATGATGCAAGTTCTATTATCCTGTGGTACGTGTATGTATGATTTTTTTATGTGATGGATAGGACCTATATCTCCCTCCAATAAATTGGGTAATGATTATTGGTATATGATCTCAAAGGGTAAATGGGTTATAGGTCAAGCTCGAAAACAAGAGGGTACATGGGTTATAGCCCAAGCCTAAAAACAATAGGGTACACGTGTTATAGACCATTCCAATAAATAATAGGTTGCGTAGTTTGTAGCCCAAACCCGAAAGAAAGAGGGTACATAGGTTTTATCCCAAGACCATAAATAATAGGGTAAAAGGGTTGTTATCCTAATCCTGAAGAAGTTACATGGGTTGTATCCCAATCCAAACATGTTAAGAAGGTTTTGGTAGTTCTCCTTGACATAAGATTTTCTATGCTTATGTGTATGCCAAAAATTCTATAACTTAATCCCCAATTATTATTTCATGGATTATTCTCTTTATTCCCTTATGATTCATGTATTATTAAATTTTAATATTGATTCCATATCTAATTATTATGATCTTTGATATGCATGGTATGATCTTAAAATGATATTATCATGTTCACATACCCTTATGTTCATGGTATTGTTAAAAACTTACTTTATTTACTCTTAAAGAGCATTTGATCTCATCCATTTATTATGTTTCCTTTCCCTAGGTTATGAAGAGAGGTTTTAATTAGAAGTACTAAAGGAAAATATCTTTGTGGGAAACATTGAAGATCTTTCACCAAGTTAGAATATTTTTTTCCAAGTTTATAAATACAATAAACTATTATAGTCCTTGGGCATGTACTTTTGTAATCTTATGAATATTCATATATATTGATGTAATATAAATTTATGTTAATCCTAGTTCCCAATCATGGGTATAAAATTAATGTCTTATTCAACCATTGGAAACTAGGATGAGAAACATTTATTAATACATTATGTATAGGTATATCTCTAAGGATAATTCTAACGATAAGGAAAAGTATAGGAAAATGTATTAGAATTTTGGTAAATGATATAGTGAGTGGTTTCCTATAAATAAATACTTGTCTAGATACTAAAAGGGGATGTGGATTTGTCATAGATGTACTTAGGGATAACAACTCTGAAAATTTTCATTGGGCCTAATTCGGGCGTAACCTGGTATACGATAATGGGTCTTACCACACACCAAATTTTACACTTTCAGGGGATATACATTAGGAATTTAAAAACTCTTTACAAACCATCATGAAGTATTTCAATTGAATATGACTATAAAAAACTTAGGATAAAACTAAGGTGTCATATATTAAAGAATTAGGATCCATGATTTAGGTATATAATAAGTAATTTTTAATGATTATGTGATTTTTTTGTTTTGATAAGTGTTTCATGCACTATGATTTTTGGTTTAAGTAAATGGAGGGAACTAGAAGAAACTGGGTTAACAATGAATGTAAAGGGATTTTTTTTGATAACTGGTCAAATGGGATTACCACTAAAATGAATGATGTTGTGATCTTTCCTAATCAATTTTCACATAACATGATTAATAATTTGTACCGTAAACAACTCTCAGACTCACAAAATAAGAGAAGTAAATATTTAACTAAGATTTTGGGTAATGGGAACCATTAAGTAAACAAGATTTAGTTTCCTTTATGTCAAGAATGTGGAAAGAATCACCCAAGTGAATGTCTTAGGGGGAAAATAATATGCTTTGTATATGGAAAAGAAGGGAACAAAGAATGTAATTACAGAGAAAAAATAAAGAGTTTGGTTAACTCAATGGATGGTAATATTGGCCTTTATAAGACATCATTGATGGTTAAATGCTTTAAGTATGGAATGAATGGTCATTATCAAAATTGATATCCTAAGTGGAAATCTCATGAAGAGTATCAACATGGTGATATGGTTAATGGTTATATTATTGATGATGAGACTATAAATGAAATGTAAAATGAAAGGGGTATTAAGTAATAGTATGAGGTATCCTTGTTATGGATTAAACATGAAGAAGAATAATTGATATATTTATGTATTTAGATTCAATAATTATTAATGGTGAATTATATAAGGATTGTTTAATTTATTTTTTTCACTAAGGATTTACAAGAATATGTTTAATGTTTCTGATGAACTAGAAAAGTGATTTAATGGAAAGGTGAAATTTTGAATAAGTAAATATAACCCTTGATATACTTCTTATGTTTAGATAATTATGTTTGGATAAATATATGTAGGTTATGAATAAGTAAATTGGGTGGCACTGATTACCTTGGAATTGATAAAGGATTTATTGGCAATGTAGTTTGTTTTATCATTGATGAAATTAAAAACATTTATGGATTCGAGAAACATATCCAATAAACTATGGAATAATGAAACATGCATGCTTTCAATAATTATTTATGGTAATTCTGGTTATTACCATGTTTCAAGGGAATACAATATGGAGGTATTTACATGTTGGGTATGAAACAACCTAGATCTACTTTATGATATATGGGGGATTAATGCTGAGATATTTTTGGGAAATTTAGTGACCTTATTTATAATGTTTTGGATTTTCATTTTTTTGAAGGGTTATAAGGTTAACCATTCATGGAATGGTTTATGTTAAAGTATTATCTCACTATATAAGAATTTATATATATTTGATAGCTTGTCATCATCATCATGTAAATTTTTTCTTCAAAGAAAAAGGAAGATACAAGAAGAAAAAGTTGACCTACCAACCCTCAACATCAAGGAACCGAGATAAGGAGGACATAAAAAATGAAGACCAAGGGCGTCCCCTCGAATAATATTGACCCCCTTGGGCTTAATTCTATCCATAGTGTGGAAATAAACATCCTATGAACCAAAAACAACCAGTGAGGCTAAGTAATCTACAACCTTATTATCCTTTCTCCATGTGTATTTCACATTATTGTTTCTATTAAGAAGACTCCTACACTTTATGATGATGTAGAATATTGACCAAGGGGAAGGGTCATTACCCTGTAGGGAGTTTTTCACTATCAAGGAATCGGTTTCAACTTCGAAGGTATTGATGCCCCTTTGGCCACAAAGTTTGATCCTCATGAGAATTTCCATTGTATCCTCCTAGAGAGAGGTCCCCCTACCCAGCCTGACTGAAAAGCCTATGAAGACTAACCCACTTGAGTCCCACACTATACCCCCTCCACTTATGACTCCCAAGGCACAAGATTTGTCAGTATTGAGCTTGAATCCTCTTAAAGGAGGGCACCATCAGACCCAATTGACCCCAACGCTACTACTGGAGGGATGGGTATCACAGGACCCAACTTTGAACCAGATAAGAGAGGGAGTGTCCCTCCAGTTGGCCACAATTATGTCTAAGTAGATCCACAGATTTCACATCCATGTGATAATATTGTGAATAAACATAACACCACCTTCATGATTAACTTTATTCCTCTCCCGCCAAAGACACCAGCAACCTATAATAAACACCACTATGTGAGCAAACTTTTCTAAACCACTGTCACCCATTCCATTAAACCATTTTTCTAGGAAGTGGTAGTCCAACATCATCAGAGAGGATATAGTGATGAATTCTCTATTGAAATTCCACACCTATTTTTACCACTCGCTTTAAAATAACAATTTCCATGAACTTTCACCACTATGGACTTTACAGCAAACACACCTAGAGACAATATTAATCCCACAATTCTTGATGTTCTCATCAGTCGGAACAGCACCTCTCCTAATCCTCCAAGTAAGAAAATTGTATTTTTTTTGGCATGCTTTTGACCCAAATCACCACATCCCAAACGTCTTTATGGGTGTATAAGTTTTTAATTTGGCAAAAATCCATTACAGTGAAGGCCCCTAAGGGGGTGGGGTAAAAACACATTTTTTTGGGTCCTATGATAATTCGATGAGCTTGAAATGGTCCAGTTGATCCCTATTTAGAACTACATTAATTAAGGGGGGAAACAAATGGCCACTATAAAGGTGATGTGGGTGGTTAGACAACTTGGAAAACTTATAAGATCCCAGCACCAATTCTGATTCCGTAAAGAGATATCACCTTGCCCAATAATCTAGCAGGAGTGTGGGAGGAGGGCCGAAATGAGGAGGCTAATGATCAACCAAAAATGGGAGGCTTTAACATCCATAGAACCATGGTACACTAATGTGTTGTGCATGGAAATACCCTAAAGAGTGTTATGTTCAAGAATGATCCATGCAAGTCTTGCATGCATGTAGCAGAGGGTATCCTGGAGACTCTAAACATTGATGCCGCCTTCACTGACTGGAAATGCCATCTTGTTCTAAGAGAACCAGTGTCTTTTGCCTTCAGAGATCAGGTCCCAAATGAACCTATCCAGAATCTGATCAATACAATTAATAACACCTTTTATTTTTAATGATTCAAAAATACCCTTATATCATTGAAAATTAATGGCTTTGTGATTTTTATCTTTCTCCTAACTATGATTTATATCACTCTCCATTAGAACTTGATAGTTATATTTCTCTTCCATGTCCATGTTTTCACTTCCCACCTATGTTCTCCTATATTGAAAACTAGTATTTAGTTACATTGGGTAACCTATATTTTTTCAAATTTCTCTTTTTAAAGGAAGTTATATTATTCATTTTTAAGATGTGGGTTTCTATGAAAGGAAATTTCAAGTATTAAACCTTTAATAACTCAAAAAAAATTTGTGGGTAAAATTAATTTTAAAGGGGGTACAATGTAACACGCTAAGATTTTGTGAAAACAATTGAATTAATTTAATATTTTTTATATTTTTTATTTCATGTGACACTGAATATATATTTTGTTATATTAAAGTTCTAGGTTTGGCTTGCATTATACAAAACATCAAGTTAAAATTTTGTTACACACAACATTGAGAATAGATTGTTTTACGAGAAACACATAACATAGAAAGGAATATGACATCACAATACTTTATGATATATTTAATATTTTAAATAAATATATTCTTTTAATTCATGCAACACTGAGTTAGATTGTGTCACATGAAATAATGACTTTCTTCAATAACTTGGGTTGCACGCAAGACCAAGATTTATCGAACAAAAATATATTAATAAAACATAATTATTAAGTATAATAAGATATAATATAGCCATTAAATTAGTTTTTATGAATATTATTAACTAACTTATGAAAATATATGGTTTATAAAAATATAATATGAATTTATTGGTTACTAATTAAATAGTAATGAAAATACAAACCGATTGAATATAAAGAAAATATTTTTAAGATCCAAAATGTGTGTTGTCCTAATAAATTAAATTAATTAAAATTATAAAAATTTATTAATTAAATATATAGTTATGCATTCAATAAAATATTTTTTTCATTCATCTAATAGATTTGATATGTATAAGATAAGAACAAACCCCATTTTACGCATAAAACCTATGTTTCTCTAAAGATAGTTTTACCACCTTTTAATAGAGAACATATTTTAAATAAAAATTTTGGAACTTATAAAAATTTGGTATGTCAAAATAAACTTAATTTTTTAAATTTAAACATAAAAATTAGTTTAGGTTGAATTTTTGGTATTTTTCGGTGAAGTTTCATTCTTTTATGAATAGTGAAGGATACTGAATTTTTATTCAAAAAACTTTTTTTGTATAATTTTATTATAGGGATAAATTATATTTTTAATTGGTCTAAAAGTTTAATTAGATCAATTTTACATAATTTAATCTAATTTAGGTCATTTTAATCAATTTTACTTTTAAATTGGATATAAAAACTTAGAAAACTTTTGAACATTTTTACCTAAGAAAAACACGCTTTGTCATCCAGTTTATGGGAATAAAATTAAATTAATTTCTACCATTTATGTGATTTTAATTATTAAATATTTGGGATAAGAATTATTTATAATTTATAATAAGGTTAACCTATTTTTTTACTAAAAATATTAGTGAAAGTAATTAAAATTAATGACAATGATTAAGAGAAAAATTAGCTCAATAAATAACTAAACCTTAAAATTAAGGCCTAAAATAACATATAAACTTGTCCAAAAACTATTTTATTGCCATATTTAGACCCTATAATCCATTTTATAGTATTTTTAACATTATTTTATCCACTTTTACTAGAAAAAAAGTGTGTGTAACTCCCTTTTCCAAAATTTACAAGAAATCTACTCCTCCTCCTTTATAAAAAGGAACTCACCCATTACACTTATTCATACATATCAAGCCATTTGGATCACCCAAAATCTGTTAAAATAATATCCTAAAATATATAAATTACTCATTTAGTCCTCCCTGTGTGAATAAATCCAACCAAGGAAACCATTTGGTTTAAACCAAATAGAGTTACCCAAAGAAAAGGCAACATCCTTCCTCAAGATCCTTTCATTTATTTTATTTCTACACCACCACAATTATAATTATTACATGATTATATAATAAACTAAGTATCCTAAATATACTGATATACTTTTATATTAATCTTTCAACCTACAATTACACAGACTTCCATCAAATGGGTAATGAACTTACCGTTCTTATGTATTGAAAACTATTGTCTCACAAAATGATGTTGTTTTTTTTTCCTTTACCACATATCATGGTTTTAATTATGATGGAAAATATATTTTTATATAATATGTATTATATTTTTTATTTATTTATGATTATTTAATTTTTTATATAAAACATACCTTCATGGTTTCCATATTGTGGATATATGATTACTTTGTCTATGGATGTGTGGACTACCACCTCCTCAAAACGATGTCATTTTTTACACTTTACATGGAATGTATTAAGGATGGTTTTAGTGAAAATATTTAATATATATGAAATAATAATTATAATTTAATAATATTATATATATACCAATATTTCATGTACTTTTCTTTCAATATAACAAGAAAACAGAAACAGCGTTCATGCATGCGTACAGCCTACCATCTCCGTGAATGGTGTATTCCATTTCATATATCTATATTTTATAGATAATTATAAATATTTATATACTGAATATATATGATATATAAATTATTGTTTAAATTATGGAAATAATTAAATTAATATATAAGTAAGAGGATCAATAATAACAAACACATACAAAAAACAAGAATATATAACCCGAAACGTAACACTAACTTAGAATTGTTAATAAATGGGTAATAAAAATTCATAATCAAATAATATATGGTATTATATATAATAACATGGTTATTTGGTATATTTATAATAAAATTTAAATTATTATACAGTATTTTTGAACATGTAAAAATAAATTCAAGACTTAAGGTAAGGGTTTTCCAATCTCACTTTTTATATCTATTAGATACTTTCCAAGTTCACCACATATTTAATTTTTGGCATGTAAATAATTCCCATAAATTTATTCTATTATAATTATACTAAAATTTATTTTTATTTTCATATAAATTTAATTATATTTCTTTCATGGGGTTTATCATTCAAAATTTTCCAAATTGGTACGGTAATTTTGTCTTAATTTTATTTCTTTGAGATACATTCCATGTTATGTACCTATATTTTTATATGGCGTGTATATACAAACATGTGACATTTTATATCATGAATATGAATTTTTTAATTATATTTTAATCTTAATTTAATTTTATCATAAATCTACATATTTTAAACACTTTTTCATGATTTTTTTATGTTTTCAAAGTGTTTTAAAGGAAATTGATTTTAAAAATGTTTTATGTTTTAAAAAGTGATTTTCAAAGAAAAGTTATGATCCAAGTGATATTTAAAAATCCTTATCCATATAAGAAGACATCCTTGGTTTATTATTTACTAGGGATATTATCCAATAATACCATACATATTATTTCTCTGAATGGTCTGTGTTTTGATGTCTTGATGTTTATGAAACTTGTTTCTCTTTAATGAGTTATACCATGAAACATTCTTATGAAACCCACTTATTTTAACTAGTTATTATAGGATTAAATTATTACTAATCCTATATGTTTTCCATATGTTATGATATGATTAAATTTTTATGATACCCATTTCATTTCATGGGTTTTGATACGATGTTTATGAAACCCATCTCTTTTTAAGGGTCATGATATGATGCAGGTTTTATTATATTGTGGTACATGTATGTATGATTTTATTATGTGATAGGTGTGGCATATATCTCCCTCTAATTCATTGGGTAATGATAAGTGGTATATGATATGAAAGGGTACACGGGTTGTAGCCCAAGCCCGAAAATAAGAGGGTATACGGGTTATAGCCCAATCTGAAAACAAGAGGGTACATGGGTTGTATCCCAAGCCTGAAAACAAGAGGGAACATGGGTTGTAGCCTAAGCCCATAAATAATAGGGTACACGGGTTATATCCCAAGACCAAAATAAGTGGTTACATGGGTTTTTATCCCAATCCCAAAGCAGGTACATGGGTTGTATCCCAAGCCTAACATGTTATGAAGGACTTAGTAGGTATCCTTGACATAATATTTTCTATGATTATGTGTATTAAATATATATATATATATATTACTAATTAGTTATTATTTCATGTATTATTATCTTTATTCCCTTATGATTTGTGTCTTATGAATTTCCAATATTTATGCCATGTCTCATGATTATGATTTCTAAATGAAAGGTATGATCTTGAAATTATATTCTTGTGTTATCATACCCTTATGTTCATGTTATTATTACATGCTTATTTTATTTACCCTTAATGAGCATTCAATATCACCCCTTTCTTATGTTTCCTTTCAAAAAATTATAAATAAAGGTTTTAAATATAATTACTAAAGGGGATAATTTTTATGGTAACATAGAAGATGTTCTATGTTTCCAAAGACACTAAACTATTATGGTCCCCGGGCATGTACTTTTTTAATATCCCAAATATTCATCTATATTGATGATATATACATGTATGTTAAGTAGGGGTCACTATATTTGGTTCCAAAGGAAAGGTTTAGTCAACCATTGGAAACTAGGATGTGAAAACATTAGTGATATCTGTAGGTATATTTCTAAGGATATGTCTACAGATGTCTTTAAGGATAAGTCCAAGGATAAAGAAAAGGTATAGGATAATTTCCTAGAATTTTGGTAAAGGGTAGAGTGAGTGGTTTCCTAGTAATACATCCATTTCTGGTTACTACAAGTGTATGTGGATCTGGAACATATGTACCTATGGGTAACAACTCTAAAAATATCTGTTGGGCCGGACTTGAACATAACCTGGTACATGACAATGGGTCTTTATACACACCTAGTTTAACACTCCCAATGGATATTAATTGGGAATTTACAAACTATTTATGAAAAATAGTGAAGTATTTAAGTATAATATGACTATTAATAACCTATTATAAACCTAAGGTGTCATAGATTAAAGAAGTAGGAGCCATTATTTAGGCATCCTATAAGTAATTTTCCATGATTATATGGTTTTATGTTTTGATAAGTGTTTATCACACTATGATTTTTATTTTTAGGGAATGGAAGTAACAAGAAGAAAATAGGTTAAAATTGAATGTGATGTAAATTTTTATAATTCTCATTCAAATGGTATGATCACTAGAGTAAAGGATGTTGTGATCATGCCTAATCAATTTTCATAGAACATGATTAATAATGTGTACCTTAACCAAATATCAGAATGTAACATCACAAGTAAATAAAGAATAAGACATATTTAATATTTATTAATATTTTTGATTTAAATATTAATTTTACTTTAAAGGCGTTGCTATGTTTGATAGCGTACACGATACGCAACAACGACATTCTTTGAAATCTTACGTTGCACTCTAATAATATAATATAATTATTTTAAATGGTAGTTAACTCCTAGCTGTTGTATTGGTGGAAATTAACAAAACTAACAACAATATGATTATACATATTTGATAAATGTATTTACATTTATACAATAAAACGTTAGAGGCTTAAAATATGAATGAATCTAATTTTATGCATAATTTACATTAAAAGGTCGATTTACCACCTTTTAATGGAGAACCCTCTTTAAATATAGTTTTGGTCACTTTAATACATTATATATGACTAAATAAAATCCTTCTTTAGAAAGGGGACATCAAAATTTACTTTGTGTAAATTTTTTGTAATTTTTCTGATAAAATTCATTTTTTAATGAATAGTGAAAATATTGTATTTTAATTCAAAACTGGATTTTAATCTAATTTACTTATATGGTTATATTTTTTTTTAATTGGTTTTAAAGTTTAATTAGAATATATTTTTACCATTTAATCCAATTTTGGTCATTAGAATTAATTTCACTTTGAAATGGGACATAAAGAAGTGTCAATCTTTTGATAGTTATTATTTCTTAAAAACACGCTATTTGTTTTAACAACAAGAATTAATTTTAAATTAATTAATTCCACTTCTACGTTTTTAATTTGGAAAAATAAACATAATTTTTGAATTAGGAATATTAAATATAGCTTAGGCTGAATTTTTGGTATTTTTCTAAAAAACGTCAATTTTTGATGAATAGTGAAACCATTTAGTATTAGTTAAAAAACTGACTTTTTCATTTAAATGAAATTTTACCACTTATGTGAATTTAATTTTGAAAATCAGACATACATGTTTATTATTAGTGAGTAAAATTTGGTTCAATAAGGTGAAGATATATTTTTATGAATAGTAACTTTTGACTTTTATTTACCACGGTTAAAGGTAAATAAGGTAATTCAAGGTAAAAAGAATTTTATAATAATTCAAAATTACCTTAACACTTGTCCAAACCTTTTTGGTGGAGTCATTTATGACCATGGGAATCTTTGGGTCAATTTTGGGACCCCATTAAGCCACTTGGGAGTGATAATGACAATTTAGATTAATTAATTTAAAGTAAAGACAAAAATGACATAAACAAATATCTCTTTGTAAATTAATTTTTACATGGTGTTATATAAGTTATTTTTTTGACTATAAATATTCATTGAAAATATAAAAATATTTCCTACATCATGGTATTTTGTTTATAATTTTTAGAGAACAAATAAATTAAATTATTCATGACACAATAATGATGCAGTATTTACCTCATTAATAAATGATTTAAATAAATAGGATTATAATGATTAAAATATTATCCAAAACATGTCCAATTCTGATTGGATGATTTTATTTAGAATATTAGTCATCTTATCTTTGACTTTAATGATTTTTGGACCTTTTGAAACCAAATATCATTATATAATAAAATAATATTTTCACACTTTCTTAAAGAGCCCCTCCTCTCCCTTATAAAAGGAGACCACTTCTAACCAATTCCTCACACCTCTCAAGCCTTTTGGATCATCCAAACTCTACCCAATTAATCTCCCTACATCCCTCTCCTCCTCCTAGAAGCCTTACTTTAGGAATAATGCACTTCAAGAAGTCCTTTGGTTCAAACCAAAGGGAGTTACCCAAATTAAAAGAGATTAAAGAATGATCGAGTCAAGTCGGACACAAGGTAAGAGACTTCATCTCAATATCCTTTCATTGAGGAATATTTTGTTTTAATACAAAATTTTCTTTTATACACTGTATAAACTCCTTTTACTTTTCAATTTATTCAAATGGAATCTTTTTATACGAAGCATTTTACTAAACGACAAAAAGGAATGTTTTTTTTAACATAAGTGGTAACAACGACCTTTCCACCGCCACAAGTATTATTTGATATTTGGATTCCTTAATAAGATGTAATGTTTTTAAAAGGAAAAATAAATACCATATACTCTTTTTAAATATTTTGGTATTGAAAATGATTTTGAGAATGGATTTATTATTTCAATATCTTGAAATGATATTTTGTTATTGCAATGTGGAAATGTTATCTTTACTTTATGCTTATGTTATGTGTTATGATAACGTTATGGTTCTTGGGAATTATTTATGTATACATGTGGTTTTGTGATAAACTTGGGGCAGGAGATATTGAGATATCTCTATAATTCATTGGGTAACGTGATGGAGGTAAATGTGAATGTTTCTCCTAAGAGATTTAGGGAATATACTATGATGGGTATTCCAAAGTAACTCCCTATGTAGCTGTGATAGATACAATGTAAGTATGTTATGGATGCCACAAGTTAACTTTATGATATATGATTTTTATGTTTCTTTCATAAATATTATGATCTCATGAGGTAAGTAAGAGAGTTCATATTTTTATGTATTTATAAACAAATGCTTTCATCCTTTGTTTTATAACCCTTACTGAGGTTTTTATGCTCATCCCAAGTTTTGAAATGTTTTCATAGGACTTAAAGATGAATAGGGTCAAGGATGGGATCAAGGAAAAGTCATGTTGTCTAAAACCTAGAACAAGACATGAATTTTTTTTTCAAGAGTTTTTATTTTATGGAAAAAATGGATACTAGGTAGAATTTTCTACATGTAATTTTCATGTTGTTAAGTAAATTTAATGTCCTGATTTTCTGAAACTCTAAACATAAAAATATCCTCAATGGGAATTATTCATTTAATTCAATATTATGTAATGTTTAAGGTTGGGTCCTTATAGTTGGTATCAGAGGTCTGTTTAGATAACTTTAGGAGTCGAGGTATTGTTAAATAAATGTCCATAAATTATTTTATGGTAATATTGAAATGATATATCATTTACAGATTACCATGTTACTTCGCTTAAGATATTTCTGTGTTCATAATGGTTTTCCATAGAGTAAACAGGGCATCTATATTGGGACGAAATCAGGAGGAAGACAACCTTCCAAATCAGCAACCTGAGATGGTCGGAATCGGAACTGAACAGTTTGTTGCAGTGATGGAATAGTTGAATCAGGATATAAATGGTGGTGGTATCCATGTATGAGATCAGACAGATCAACCACAGAGGAACATGTCAGTAGTGGAGCATTTCATGAGACAACATCCCCCATCATTCAGAGGACCATCTGATCTGGTTCTAGCAAAAGGGTGGATTAAAGCACTGGAAAAGATTTTTGATGTCATGGGTTGTTCAGAACATCAAAAGGTAAGTCTTGTTGTTTACCGTTTTGAAGGTGAAGCTGATCAGTGGTGGTTGATAGTGAAAAATATCAGGGATAGTGAGGATATTGATTCTCTTGATTGGTATTAATTCAAAGGTATGTTTCTTGAGAAATATTTTCTTAAGGTGGTTTGTCTTGGGATGGAAAAAAATTCCTAGAATTATGGTAGGAGGATGACTCAGTGGCTGCTTATAAAGAAAAATTCACTCTACTGGAAAGGTATGCTCCAAATTTCATACGGGGTCTTGATAGTAAAATCAACCGTTTTTACTTAGGATTAAATCCAAATTATCGAAGGTCTTTAGCTTCTTGTGAGATAAAAATTTATGAAAAACTTGTTCATTGTGCGGAGAAGGTGGAAATGGAGTTTTCTGAGGATCAGGTATTCTTTGACAAACAATAGAATAAGAGGTCGAGGTGGCAGGAGAAAGGGAAGAAGTCTTCAAAAAAGTTTGATGGTAAGAAAATTAAGTTTATAGTTTGTGAAAATTATGGTAAAAATAATGATGGGGAAATGTCTTTTGAATTCTGGTAAGTTCTACTGATGTGGTAAAATGGGACATAAGGCTCGTAATTGCACTAAAAAATATCAGGGTAATGGTAAGACAAAATCTGATTTACAGTTAGTAAAATGTTTTAAGTGCAATTAAATGGGTCATTATGAAAATGTGGGTCTAACAAGGAACTCAACCGAAGGAAAGTAGCCAGACTACAATAAGAAAGGGGTGGTGAAATCCTTTGCAACTACTTCAGTAGATGTTGGGCCATCAAATGAAGTTGTATCAGGTACACTGTTTTTCTATTCAGATTATGTCAATGTGTTGTTTGATTCAGGGTCTACACACTCTTTCATTTCTGAGAAGTTTTCTAGTAAATTGGGAATTCCATCTCAAGATATGAACACATAACTTATGAAAAAACACCTGGAGAAAATTTTGAGACAAAAATAAAACATAAGAATATTCATATCCTTGTCTGTGGAAAGAATCTACCTGCAAACTTTATTGTTTTTCCTCTAGTAGAGTTTGATGTTATTTTGGGTATGGATTGGATTTATGTTTATCATAATAAGATTGAATACAAATCTAACAAGGTTTCTTTTCAGAATGATTTTTATTTTGTATACAAAAATGAACCCTTGGTTTTGATAAAATATCAGGAAGCTGAGAAACTAATAAAATATGGAAATAAATGTTACCTTGCACATATTGTTGAAAACAAATGAATTGTTCAGATTAATGATGTGCTAGTGGTAAATGAGTACCTTGATGTTTTTCCTGATTAATTTCTTAGAATTATACATGATCGGGAAGTTGAATTTACTATTGAATTAGTTCCTAATGCTAAGCCAATTTCAAAACCCCCTTATCGAATGGCTCAAATTGAACTTTTAGAGTTAAAGAAGCAATTGAAAGAGTTATTAGATAAAGGTTTCATTCGACCTAGCACATCACCATGTGGTGCTTCTATATTGTTTGTTAAAAATAAATATGGTTCAATGAGACTTTGCATTGATTCTAGAGCATTGAATAACATTACTGTTAAGAATAAGTATCCTTTTCCTCATATCGATGATTTGTTTGATCAGATCCAGGGAGCTCAGTATTTTCTGAAGATTGAATTGAGATCGGGGTACCATCAGTTGAAAGTAAAGGAAGAAGACATTCTGAATATCGCATTTTGTACTAGATATGGACATTATGAATTTTTAGTTATACCTTTTGGTTTAACCAATTCACCTGCTGTATTCATGGAACATATGAATAGAATTTTTTGTGAATTCTTGGATAAGTTTGTGGTTGTGTTCATTGATGATATTTTGGTTTATTTCAAAATTAAGGAGGAACATGAAATTCATTTTAAGGGTTGTCTTGAAAACCTTAAAAGAAAAGAAATTGTTTGGGAAATTCAGAAAGTGTGAGTTTTGGTTACAAAAAATTTCTTTCCTTGGTCACATTGTTTCAAAAAATGGCATAACTATTGATCCTGCTAAAACAAAAGTTATTGAATAATGGACAATACCCAAAAATATAACCAAGATTCATAGTTTTCTTAGTTTGGCAGGTTATTACCGGAGGTTTGTTGAAAATTTTTAACAGTTATCTAGTACAATGACTAAGTTAACTTGAAAAGGTGTTAAGTTCATCTGGATAAAAGAATGTGATGATTGTTTTTAAGAATTGAAAATAAGATTGGTGAATGCTCTAGTTTTGTCACTACCATCCAGAAATGGTGAGTTTGTTATCTACATTGATTCTTTATTTAAAGGACTTGGATGTGTCCTTATATATAATGATCAGGTAATTTATTATGTTTCACGTTAGTTGAAACCTCATAAGTTAAATTACCCTACACATGATTTGGAATTAGCTTCTGTTGTTTTTGCTTTAAATATTTGGAGGCATCATTTATATGAAGTAAAATGTGAAATATATACTAATCACAAAAGCTTAAAGTATATATTCACTCAGAAATATATGAACATGAGATAGAGGAGATGCCTGGAATTAATCAAGGATGTTGATTACACAATCCATTACCATCCAGGAAAAGCAAATAAAGTGGTTGATGCTTTGAGTCAAAAAGTAAAGCTTCATTAAACATGTTACGTTTGGAATGCGATCCTTTGGTTTTTTATTTAATAAACATTGGAATAGAATTTGTTGGTGTAGGAAATTATTCTATTTTGTATCAGGTGTCAGTGAGACCATCTCAACCAGACAGAATTAAGCGAGCATAGAAAGAAGATAGTGAGTTGTAGAAAAAGATGGAGTTGGTTCAGAAGGGTAAGTTGCCTGAATTTAACATTGATAATGATTGTGTTTTGAGATTTGGAAAGATATTATGTGTGCCTTGTGATTCACAGGTGAATAATGAGTTGTTATGTGAAGCTCATAGTTCTCTGTTTTCAGTTCATCCTGGTATTACTAACATGTATAGAGATCTTCGTGAGTTTTACTGGTGGGATGGAATGAAAAGAGATATTGCGGATTTTACTGTGAAGTGTTTTACTTGTCAGAAGGTTAATGCAGAGCGCCAGTTACCGAAAGGGATGCTTCAGCCTCTAAAGGTGCCAGAGTGGAAATGGGAAAATATATCTATAGATTTTGTTGTGGTGTTACCAAAGACATCTCGAGGTAACAATTCAATCTGGGTTATAGTTGATCGATTGACTAAATCTGCTCATTTCCTTCTTATTAGAGATATTTTGTCTCTAGATCAACTTGCTCAGTTGTATGTTAAAGAGATAGTCAGGTTGCATAGAGTTCCCCTCTACATTGTATCTGATCATGATCCCAGGTTTACTTCTAACTTTTGGAAAGGCCTTCAGAAGTCATTGGGTATTGAGTTAAATTTTATTACATCTTTTCATCCTCAATCAGATGGGAAATCAGAACGAAACATTTAGACCTTGAAATATTCTACATTCTTGTTCATTGGATTATCAGGGAATTTGGTACCAATATCTTTCTTTGGTGGAATTTTCATATAATAACGGTTTTCATTCCAGTATAAATATGGCTCCATTTGAGGCATTATATGGAAAGCTTTGTTGAACCCCAACTTTTTTAGATGAAGTAGGTGAAAGGAAGCTGATGGGACCAGAATTGATATAAGAGATGGCAGAGAAAGTTTAGTTGATTTAAAATAACATGAGAACAACTCAGAGCAGACAAAAAATTTATGCAGATAACTGAAGTAAGGATCTTTCTTTTGAGGTAGGTGATCATGTCTTTCTCAAAGTTTCTCCATGGAAAAGTGTGATTCGTTTTGTTAAGAATGGAAATTTGAGTCTGAGGTTAATTAGACCTTATGAAATTATAGAGAAAGTTGGATTAGTTGAATACAAAGTGGCTTTACCTCCAAGTTTATCTCAGGTACACAATTTTTTTCATGTTTCGATGTTGAGAAAGTATATACCAGATCCATCTCATGTTTTGAGCCTAAAGGTAGTTCAGTTGGAAGAGAATATCTCTTATAAAGAACAACCAGTTTAGATTCTTGAGCATAGAGAGAAAGTGTTGTGGAATAAGATAATTCAATTATTAAAGGTTTTATGGAAACCCCATATGGCTGAAGAGGCAATGTGGGAATCTGAAAATGCTATGAGGGATAACTACCCCCATTTATTTGATAAGTGAATAAAATTGTGAGGATACAATTTCCAAAAGGGGGGAAGGATGTAACATCCCAAGTAAATAAAGAATAAGACATATTTTATATTTAGTAATATTGGTGATTTAAATATTAATTTTATTTTAAAGGGGTTTCTATGTTCGATAGTGTACCCGATACGCAACAACATGATTCTTTTAAATCTTACGTTGCACTCTAATAATATAATATTATTATTTTAAATGGTAGTTAACTCCTAGCAATTATATTGGTAGGAATGAATAAAACTAACTACAATATGATTATACATGTTTGATAAATGTATTTACATTTATCCAATAAAATGTTAGAGGATTAAAATATGAATGAATCTGATTTTAAGCATAATTTACATTAAAAGGTCGATTTACCACCTTTTAATGGACAACACTCTTTAAATCTAGTTTTGGTTACTTTAATACATTCTATATGACCAAATAAAATCCTTATTTAGAATGGGGACATCAAAATTTACTTTTTGTAAATTTTTTTGAATTTTTCCGATAAAATTCATTTTTTTAATGAATAGTGAAAATATTGTAATTTAATTCAAAACCGCATTTTAATATAATTTATTTATATGGTTATATTATCTTTTTAATTGGTTTTAAAGTTTAATTAGAATATATTTTTACCATTTAATCAAAAAAATTCAGTATAATTAATTTCACTTTCAAATTGCACATGAAGAAGTATCAATCTTTTGATAGTTATTGTTTCTTAAAAACACGCTATTTGTTTTAACAACATGAATTAATTTTAAATTAATTAATTCCACTTCTATGTTTTTAATTTAACTAAATAAACATCATTTTTGAAGTTGGAATATCAAATATATCTTAGGCTGAATTTTTGGTATTTTTCTAAAAAACTTCAATTTTTTATGAATAGTGAAATCACTTTGTTGGAGTTAAAAAACTGACTTTTTCATTTAAATGAAATTTTACCACTTCTGTGAATTGAATTTTGAAAATCCGACATACATGGTAGTTATTAGTTAGTAAAATATGGTTCAATAAGATGAAAATAATTTTTGGTGAATACTAACTTTTGACTTATTTACCGCGGTTAAAGGTAAATAAGGTAATTCAAGGTAAAAAGAATATTATAATAATTCAAAATTACCTTAAGACTTGTACAAAACTTTTTGGTTGATTCATTTAAGACAATGGGAATATTTGGGTCGATTTTGGGACCCCATTGAGCCACATGGGAGTGATAATGAAAATTTAGATTAATTAATTTAAAGTAAAGAAGAAAATGACATAAACAAATATCTCTTTGTAAATTAATTTTTACATGGTGTTATATAAGTTATTTTTTAAACTATAAATATTCATTGTAAATATAAAAATATTTCCTACATCATGGTATTTTTTTATAATTTTTAGAAAACAAATAAATTAAATTATTCATGACACAATAATGATGCAGTATTTACCTCATTAATAAATGATTTAAATAAATAAGATTATAATGATTAAAATATTATACAAAACATGTCCAATTATGATTGGATGATTTTATTTCGAATATGAGTCATCTTATATTCGACTTTAATGATATTTTGACCTTTTGAAACTGAATATCATTATATAATAAAAAAATATTTTCACACTTTCCTAAAGAGCCCCTCCTCTCCCTTATAAAATGAGACCACTTCTTACCAATTCCTCACACCTCTTAAGCCTTTTTCCTCTTCCTAAATCTACCCAATTAAGCTCCCTAAATCCCTCTCCTCCTCCTAGAAGCCTTACTTTATGAAGAAGTCACTTCAATAAGTCCTTTGGTTCAAACCAAAGGGAGTTACCCAAATTAAAGGAGATTAAAGAACGATCGAGTCAAGTCGGACACAAGATAAGGGACTTCGTCTCAATCTCCTTTCATTGAGGCACATTTTGTATTAATAAACGATTTTATTTTATACATTATACAAACTCCTTTGACTTTTCATTTCATTCAAGGGAATATTTTTATACGAAGTGTTTTACTAAACGACAAAAAGGAATTTTTTTTTAACGTAAGCGGTAACAATGACCTTTCTGCCGCCGCAAGTATTTTTTGATCTTTGGCTTCATTAACAAGTTGTAATGTTTTTCAAAGAGAAAATAAATACCATATACTCTTTTTATGTATTTTGGTATTGAAAATGATTTTGATATTGGATTTATTATTTCAATATCTTGAAATGATATTTTTTTATTATAATGTGGAAATTTTATCTTTCTTTTATGCTTATGTTATATGTTACGATAATGTTATGGTTCTTGGGAATTATTTATTTATATGGGTGGTTCCATGATAAACCTAGTGCGGGTGAGCCCAAGATAGCTCTCCAATGCATTGGGTAACGTGACGGAGGTAGATGTGAATGTTTCTCCTAAGAGATTTAGGGAATATACTATGATGGGTATTCCAAAGTAACTCCCTATGTAGTTGTGATAGCAACAATGTAATTATGTTATGGATGCCACAAGTTACCTTTATGATATATTATTTCTATGTTTCTTTCATTATTTAGTAAGTAAGAGAGTTCATGTTTTGTATGTAATTATAAACAAATGTTTTCATCCTTTGTTTTATAACCCTTACTATGATTTTTATGCTCATCCCAAGTTTTGAAATGTTTTCACATGACTTAAAGATGAATAGGGTCAAGGATGGGATCAAGGAAAATTCATGCTGTCTAAAACCTAGAACTATACATAACTTTTTTTTCAAGAGTTTTTATTTTATGGAAAAAAATGGATACTGGGAAGAATTGTCTACATGTAATTTTCATGTTGTTATGTAAATGTAATGTCCTAATTCTCTAAAACTCTAAACCTAAAAAGATCCACAATGTGAATTATTCATTTAATTAAATATTATGTAATGTTTAAGTCTATTTCCTTATACAGACTCACCAAAGAATATAAATAAAGAGTTCTATGAGAGTTTGGGTAATGATGACCATGAAGGAAAGAAGATTCAGTGTCCTTTGTGTCAAGAATGTGGAAATAATAACCCAAGTCAGTGTCTTGGGAGAACAAGAAGATGCTTTGAATATCAAAAATAATGACACAAAGAAAGTAATATCAATGGAAAAATTAAGAGTTTGGTTAACTCAATGGATGGGAATATTTACCTTCCTAATACATCACCTATGGTTAAATGATTTAACTATGTAATGAATGGTCATTATTCAAATTGATGTACTAAGTGGAAATATCTAGAAGAAAATAATCAAGGTGGTATGAGTAGTGGTTATATTTCTGATGATGACAAGACTAAAAATTAAATATAAAATGAAAGTGGTATTAAATAATAGGATGAGGAAGCCTTGTTGTGGATAAATGATAAACTAGAATAATTGAATTTTTTTATGTATTTGGATTCAATAATTATGAATGGTGAATTATATAAGGATTTTTTAGTTTATGTTTTTCGCAAAGGATTTAAAAGATTATGTTAAATGTTTCAAATGAACTAGAAAAGTGATTTAACGGCAACGTGACATTTTGACTAAGGAAACATAACCCTTAAAATGGTCCTGATGTTGAGATGATGATGTTTGGATAAATATATATATTTTATTAATAATTAAACCGAATAGTACCAATTACCTTTGAACTGATAAAGGATTTGTTGACAATTTAGTTTGGGTTATAATTGATGAAATTTAAAACATTTTTTGATTTAAGAAACATATCTAATAAACTTTGAAATAAGGAAACATGCATGTTTTCAATAATCATTTGTGGTAATTTCGATTATTACCATATTTCAAGGGAATATATGATGGAGGTATTCACAGGTTTGGTATACGAAAACCAATATCTGCTTTATGATGTATGGGGGGTCAATGCCAAGATATTTTTGGGAAATTTAGTGACCATATTTCTAAGTTTTTGACTTCCATATTTTAGAAGGGTTATAAGGGTAACCATTCATGGAATGGTTTATGTTAAAGTATTATCTCTCCATATAAGGATCTATGCATATTTTTTAGATCGTGATAACCATTTTGTTATGATAAAGACATATGAAATGACCTAACATTCTATTTATGGATCTCCTGATATGTTAATACTTTAGGAATGAAAAATTCACCTTCATTTCTTGGAATAAGATATCAAGTGGAAGTTGATAAAGACACAAAAAATGGTAAGGTTTTCCTGAAATTTTGTAAGTATATATTTACATGAAAATTATTTAACTTTAGTGAAAGGGGTGTTGAAACCAAAAATTTTATCCTAGTACCTTCCTTACTAATGAATCAAATGGCCCTTTAGATTATTATAGATTTATGTTTGTAATTTTTAACTTTCTTATAACCAGCACTCTCCATCAGAACTTGATAGTTACATTTATCTTCCATGTACCTATTTTTAATTCCCATATATGTTCTCATATGTAGAAACCTAGTTATGTGTTACATTGGGTAACTTTTATGTTTCTAACTTTCTATTTTTAAAAGAAGTTTTAGTATTCATTTTTATGATTTGGGTTTTTATGAAAGTAACTTTCAAGAATTAAGACATTAATATCCTAGATGAATTTCAAGGGAGAAATTCATTTTAAGGGGGTAAAATGTAAAAATCCTATATTTTTTGAATTTTTTTCAAATTAATTTAATATTTTTTTTCATTTCATGAAACACTGAATATATATTTTTCTATATGAATACATTATGTTTGGCTTGCATTATATGCGACACCAAGTTAAACTTGCACTACACGTAACATTGAGAATAACTTATTTGACACGCAACACCAAGAATAGAAAGGAATATAACATCCTAAGACTTTACGATATATTTAATATTTTAAACAAATCTATTATTTTAATTCACACTTATCTTATGTCACGTGAAATAATGACTTTCTTCAATGAGTTTCATTACACATAAGACTGGTTTTTACCGAACAAAAATATATTAATAAAACATTATTATTAAGTATAATAAGACATAACCAGGCCATTAGATTAGTAGTTATGAATAGTATTAACTAACATAAGAAAATATATGATCTATAAAAATATAATATGAATTCATTGGTTACCAATTGATTAGATATGAAAATACAAACTGATTGAATATAAAGGAAATATTTTTAAACTCCCAAAAGTGTGTTTTCTTAATAAATTAAATTATTTTCAATTAGAAAATGATAATAATTAAATATAGGTGTTATATATTAAATCAAATATTTTTTACATTCATCCAATATATTTTATTAGTATAAGATAATAACAAACACAATTAAATGCATAAAAATCTATTTTTTTCTAAAGATGGTTTTACCACCTTTTAATGGAGAACCTATTTTAAATCCAATTTTGGAAACTTCTATAAATTTTTTATGTCAAAATAAACTTAATTTTTTAAATCAAAACATCAAAACTATTTTAGGGTTAATTGTTTGTATTTTTTTATGAAGATTCATTTTTTGATCAATAGTGTAAAATAGTAAATTTTAATTCAAAAATGATTTTTAATATAATTTATTTATATGGTTTAATTGGTTTTAAATTTCAATTAGATCAGTTTTACATAAATTAATTAAATTTAGGTCATTTTAATCAATTTAACTTTGAAATTGGATATAAAAACTTATCAAACTTTTGAACATTTTTACCTTAGAAAACCCCTCTTTATCATCCCATATATAGGATTAAAATTAAATTAATTTCTTCCACTTATGTGATTATAATTTGGAAAAATGGATTCAATATTTTTAATCATAATAATTTCTAATTTCTAATAAGTTCAAATTATTTTTTTACCAAAAATATTAGTGAAAGTAATTAAAATTAATTACAACAATTAAGAAAAAAAATAGCATAAAAAAGGTCTAAACCTTAAACATAAGGCCCAAAATGACTTATAATATACTCAAAAATCTATTGTATTTCTATATTTATACCCTATACTACCTTTTATCAGGTTTTTACTATAATTGGATCCACTCTTCATCAGAAAATTGTGGGTGGAATTCCATTTTTAAAAATTTACAAGAATGTCACTCCTCCTCCACTATAAAAATACACTCACCCCTCCCACTTATTAAATTCTATCAAGCCCTTTGTATCACCAAAAATATGTTTAAATAATCTCAAAAAATTCCTCCATTCCTCCTTTAATCCTCGCTTTTTTCATAAATCCAACCAAGGAAGCCCTTTGATGCAAACCAAAAGGAGTTGCCCAAGTAATAGGTGTCATCCTTCCTCAAGATCCATTCTTTTATTTTATTTCTCCACAACCAAACTTAATCTTATTCCATGATTATATAATAACATTAGTATCCTCAATATACTTATATGTTGTTATATTAAGGTTTCTACCTACAATTACTTGTACTTTCATCAAATGGGTGACGAACTTACCGTTCTTGTGTATGGAAAACTACCTCCTCACGAAACAATGTTTTTTGTTTTTCTTTTACCACCTCTCATGGTTGGTAATTATGATGGACACTATGTTTTTATATTATATATAGGATATTTTTTATTCATTTAAACTTCTGTAATTTTTTTTATAAAATATACCTTCATTTTTTTCATATTATGGATATATGATAACTTTGTTTGTGGACGTGTGGACTACCACCTCCTCAAAGCGATGTGATTCATTCACACTTTACATAAAATGTATTAAGGATAATTTTAGTAAACATATATGATATATATGACATAATAATTCTAATTTAATAATATTATATATATATATATATATATATATATATTTCACTTACTTTTCTTTCAATACAATAAGAAAATGGAAACAGCGTTCATGCGTACATACAGCACGCCGTCTCCATGAACAGTGTATTACATTCTATATATCTATATTTTATATATTATTATAAATATTTATAAAATGAATATATATTATATATAAATTATTTTTTATATTCTATAAATAATTAAATCATGATCTATGTAAAAGGATCAATAATAGAAAACACGTACAAAAAACAAGGGGATATTACCCAGAATGTAACACTAACATGGAATTATTAATAAATGAGTGACATAAAGTCATAAAAATAAAATATGGTATTATATATAATAAAATTTTTATGTAGTATATTTATAATAAACTTATATTTATTATACTGGAGTTTTGAACATTTGAAAATAAATTCAAGGCTTAAGGTAAGGGTTTTCCCATCTCACTTTTTATATCCATGAGATACATGCCATGTTCACCACTTGTTTCATTTTGGTGGTGTATATACCTCAAATTAATGTATTATATTATAAATATAATTAAATTTATGGGTATTTACATATCCATTTTATGATATTTCTTTCATGGGGTTTATGGTTCAAAAGTTTCCAAATTTGTAATGTAGTGTTTTCTCATTTTTCTTTCTTTGAGATACAAGCCATGTTATGTACCTATATTTTTCTATGGGGTTTATATACTGAAATATTACATGTTATATCATGAATATAATTATTTTAATTATATTTTTATCTTCATGTAATTTTACTATTTCATGGTGAGTATGATTCATAATTACCAAATTGGTAATAATTTATTACTACAATCTCATTGTTTATCGGGATTATTTATGATCATGATTACATTGATGAAATATTATGATCTATATCCCAAGAACACTCATGAAATTTCTTCTCCTATTTTTATCAATTATATATTCATGTATTATCTCCATTTTTTCACTCTTTGGTAGTTAAAATAATTAATAAAATGTTTTTATGAAAATTTGACTTTATTTCTCCTTTCGGTCAGAAATATGTGCTCCTTTAAAATCATGTATTATAAATATTTTTTCAGAAATATTTTATTATTATCCTATGATGTTTATAGGAAGTTTTTAAACATGTTTTACCATTTTAAATAATGGTTTTAAAAGTAATCTTCTAGTTGTATTCCAATCAAGACACTTTTATAAACATTTAAGGTGAAAAAGGAATGTTTAGCATGTATGGACTTACCCGCCATCAAAATTTTCATTTACATGGATATTAATTTATATGTTTATAAGGTTTTTTAAATAAAATTTTTTCCTAATATTCTAGATTTTTTTTAATTTAAATTTGTTTTCAAATAAATTTTTTTTTAAAATGTTTTATGTTTAAAACGGGTTTTAAATAATTTTTAAAGCTTCCTTTAAATTTTTTCAAAATTTTGTTTTAAAATAAAAGTATTTAAATGATTTAAAATATTATTTTATAATTTTTCAAAAAAATCAAAGAAAAAGGTTTTTGAAACGTTTTCAATCTTTTTTATAAGTTTCCAAGGTTATTTTCAAATAAAATGGTCTTTAAAATGTTTTATGTTTTAAAAATAATTTTTTTAAGAGTACAGAAAATTTTACTCAAGAAATATTTTAAATAATTTTTCATGATTCTTTTTTATGTTTTCAATGTTTTTTCAATGAAAATGATTTTGAAAATGATATATGTTTTAAAAATTTATTTTGAAAGAAAATGTCTAAGTGATCTTTCAAAATCCTTCTCCATATAAGATGAAGTCCCTAGTTTATGATTTACTAGGGATATTATCCAAGGATAACATTAATATTATTTCTCTAAATGTTCTATGTTTTGATGGTTTTATTTTTATTAAACTCATTTATCTTCAACAGTTTATACTATAATAAATGCTTATGAAACCCACTTCCTTTCACAGTTTATTCCAGGATGAAATGATGATGAAACCTATATATTTTCCATAGGTTATGATATGATTAAATTTTTATGATGCCCATTTTAGTTAATGGGTTATGATATGATGTTTATGAAACCCATCTCTTTGTATGGGTCACGATATGATACAGGTTTTATTATCTTATGGAACATGAATGTATGATTTTATTATGTAATGGGTGGGACCTACATATCCCTCAAACAAATTGGGTAGTGATAAGTGGTATATGAGATCAAAGGGTACATGGTTGGTAGCCCAAGCTTGAAAACAAGAGGGTACATGGGTTGTAGCCCAAGCATGAAAACAAGAGGGTACACTGCTTATAGACCAATCCTAAAAACAAGAGGTTTCACAAGTTTTATACCAAGACTAAAAAAGAGATGGTACATAGGTTATAGCACAAGACCAAAAATAATATGGTACATGAGTTTTTATCCAAGCCTGAAGTAGGTACACAAGTTGTATCCCAAGCCTAACATGTTATGAAGTTCTTGGTAGGTAGCATTAACATAATATTTTCTATGCTTATTTTTATGCCACAAATTCTATGTCTTAATCCTTAGTTTTTCTTTCTAGGATTATTATATTGATTCCCTTATGATTTATATCTTATAAACTTCCAATTTGTATGACATGTCTCATGATTATGATCTTTGATATACAGGGTATGATCTTTAAATGATGTTCTCATGTTTTCATACCTATATGTTCATGTTATAGTTATATACTTACTTTGTTTACCATTACTAATAATTTTATCTCACCTATTTATTATGTTTCCTTTACCTAGGTTATGAAAAAAGTCTTTAAGTTGAAGTACTAAATGGGAAGATCTTTGTGGGAAACATTGAATATCTTTCACCAAGTTAGAATATTTTGTTCCAAGTTTACAAAGACACTAAACTATCACAGTACTTGGGAATGTACTTTTTTAATATTCTAAATACTCATCTATATTGATGTAATATCCAGGTATATTAATCCTGGGTTACTATAATTTGTCTTTGGCTAAAGATAATTGGCTTGGAGAGAGCAGCTTGATTTTTTTACATGGCCATATGGTGGAACTTATAATTTTTCCCATTATTAGAGACTAAATAATTATTGTGTTATAGTTTAGATTATTTTATCTTGGAACTTCTATTGTTTTAGTTTAGGGTACTTTAGTTTGGACCTTGTGTCACTATAGTTTAGGGTATCTTAGATTGGACCTTTTATTATTGTAGTTTAGGCTCTTTTATCTTGGACCTTCTCTCTCTATAGTTTTGGGTCTTTTAACTCGGACATTATATCATTTTAATTTAGGGTCTTCTAGCTTGTACCTTCTATTTTTGTAGTTTAGGGTCATTTATCTCATGCCTTATATCACTTTAGATTAGGGACTTTTAACTCAAACCTTCTATCACTGTTGTTTTGGGTCTTTTATCACGGACCTTCTATAGTTGTAGTTTAAGGTCTTTTATCTCATATCTTTTATCGCTATAGTTTAAGGTATTTTAGCTCGGACCTTCTATCACTATAGTTTAGGGTATTTTATCTCATACCTTCTATTGTTTTAGTTTAGGGTCTTTTATCTCAAACCTTCTATTGTTTTATTTTAAGGTCTTTAGCTTGTACCTTCTATCATTGTAGTTTAGGTTCTTTTATCTAAAAACTTTTATCATTGTAGTTTAGGGTCTTTTATCTCAGACCTTATATCATTTTAGTTTAGGTTCTTTTATCTTGGACCTTCTATCACTATATTTTATGTTCTCTTAGCTCATACCTAATTGATGATCATGGAATATGGTGCATACATGCTAGGAATAACCCAAAACACCTTGGGGTGTTGATTTATGTTGTGGGATTGCTGATTTATGTTGTGGGATTGCTGAGGCTTAGGAGGATTGGATCTCATTTCCTAACTGGAGGAGATACCTCTGGTTGGTAGGTCAAATCCCTTATACGTTGGTATAATTTTCAGATAGAGGTGTATCCACTCTTTTCTAAGGTTCATGGAAGGTTTATGGGGGTAATATTGGTTAAGGAGGAAATATTAGGGATGCTAGGTCCACCTGGATAGTTGTAATATGGGTGATATAATTCATAACCCAAAAGTTTGAGTCCATGAAAATGGAATGGGTAAGAAATGTCAGGGATGACCAATAACACTCTTAGATGCTAGGTTTAGTTGCGGTGTTTCCAGGTATCATAATGATTGAGTCTCGTTTATTTCAAGTAAGAGATACCTTTAGTTGGTGGTTTAAGGCTCTTATGAGTCAGTATCATAGTCAAGAAAAATTATCTACACTCCTTTCTTAGGGACATGGAAGATTTTTCAAGACTCAAATGTTTATATGATAAGGTTAGGCACGAGATGAAATCTATCCAAGAAGTATTCTATAACCCTAGGGAAATTCAGATCTTAAATTGTGAAGCTTGATCCCTATTCCCTATGGTTTTGAATCATGAGGTGTGGACTCTCAAAGGTTTGGTAATTGAGTGTTGCATTCCGGACTTTAGAAAGGGTAAAAAATATTAATGTAACCTCGATGATGTCAAATCTACTTGAATAGTTTGGTACATAAATTGTAAATCATTTTTCAATGTTCCCTGGTTATGAGGATGGTTTGGGATAGTCATAATGGGAATAAATCATAACACACTAAGGTGTTAAGTTATGTTGTGGTGATGTTAGGGATCATAAGTATCGGAAATCCATTTTTACAGAGTGAAACATGTTGTTGATGACCATAGGCGCATATGTAAGATCCATAGGCATACACGCATAGTCAATAAAGTTTCCCTTGAAGTTGGGTATCCTTTTCTAAGGGCTAGGGAATTTTTATGGTGATTTATAGTTCTCAAACCATGAAGTGTGACTTATTGAGATTGTAATATTCAGGAAGGGTTTGAGCACCCTAAAGTTCATTTCTCCACCTAGAGAACATGTTCTCATGGTGAGGTGATGTGAAAAATTATTACTCTAACTTTTTCATGAACCATGGGGGTCTAGCGAGAATTTCTTAGCTTTTAATAGGGCTATAGAGTATAAATTATGAGATTTATTCATTATTTATTTTAACCCTAATTTTTTCCTACACTCTAAAAATGAAGAGTTAGGCAGGAAAAAGACTTGAATTTTTCTTGGTCCACCCTTTAAGAGTTTTCAACCTAACAAGTTTTGTGTCTCTTTCACTGGTAGTTTAAGATCTTGTGATTTGAACCATTATAGGCTAGATTTTAAGGCCATACAACTTTGACCAAAGTGCAGGCAGTTTAAGGTCATGATTCACATGTACCTAACATGGATTATGATACACAAGAGCCTAACTAGGATACCCAAGTTCAAAATTACCCCAAAATACGTATGATTAGGTGATGAAAATGTTGTGAATCATGGCTTGAGGTACACAAGTTGTGATTTGTGATACGGGAAAATCATACCAGGAGTGGTTCATAATACACTAATGTATTTAGTTCTTCTATAGTTATTTTAGGTCTCACAAGGATAGAAAATCATTTTTTTTGTAGAGTGAATCATTTTTTTAATGACCATAGGTTTGTATTCAGGAGGTATATTCATACATTCATAGTCAAGCCAAGGGTCTCCTGAAGCTGGGTATCCTTTTCCAAGGTCCATTGAAGGTTTATGGAAACCTGAGACACTTGATACATGAAGCATGTTTTATGGATTGAGATTATTAAAATATAATGTAATCCCTCATACTCTAGCTGTCTGGGGTAAGGATCTTGTGGTCCTTTGATAGGGGATGAAAATGGGTGATGGTATGCATAGTTTAACATCATTTAGTGGGGTTGTTTTTTCTTCGTGCAGTTTAACATCATGTGGTACGGATATTTTTTGTGCAGTTCATCATCACGTGATAATGATGTTACCTCAAAATTTAACATCATTCAGTAAAGATATTTTTGTTTTATAGTTTTAATTTCATGCATCCAAGATGTTTGAATTGTATTTTAACATCATGAGGTAAGGATTTGGGAACTAATGTGAAAAAATGTGAAAGACATATTATATATGTAATCAGGTCATATGTAGATATGACTTGTACATAGGAAAAATGGCTTTGTAAGGCTCATCTCTTATGTAGTTTGGATTCATTTAATTCATCATTTGTTGTAGCTGGCCCCAATATTGGATATCTAAGCATCATTTTATATCCTGTGATGACAAGAATCAAGCTACATATAGTTCTTGAATGAGAAACACTCTACGTCAATCTGGCCTGTATGTAGAGGTGGGAATTTTTTCTGTTGATTGTTGTACTTGGGCCTATGATTAGAGATCTAGGTGTCACTACGTATCCCATGATGATAAGAATCATTCCACATGTAGTTCTTAAGGAACCATGCAGTTTAACATCATGTGGTAATGATGTTGGATTCCCGACATAAAAAGGGGTATTGTCGATAGACCTAGAGATAGAAATCTTGGTGTCACTACATATCTCATAGTTAGAGGAATCGATCCATATATAGTTCTTTAGGATGGATGTGTGGTAGGAGATCGATCACCTGTAACAGTGTCCATCTCAGGTGAGGTCCACAGGGATGTGTAGTTTCATATCATGTAAGGGACATCAGCCGTAGAGTTTAACATCATGCAGTGAGGACTCATGGTATTCTTTTTAAGATATTGTATTCAAGATCATGATGATCCTATCCTGAGTTATTATGCCTTGTTTGTGTGGGTAATCCCTTATCGAAATTCTTGAACTCACGTGAGCTATCCTCAGTGTAAGAAACAAGGAATGTTAAGGGTTCATCTCACTATATAGATGAAATTAAGGATATTATAGGGGAATTATATATCATGTGGTGGATAGACCAAGATATTAGATTGAGGAATCCCTATATATCTCATTGAAAATGAGAATCAATCCATACATAGTTCTAGAAACCCATTCAGTTTAATGTCATGTGGTAAGAAAATCAGCCATATAGTCTAACATCATGTGGTAAGGACATGGGTCATCTGATGTGAAAGGGAAGTAACACCATGGATCCATGCGGTTTTAATTTATGTCTTATGGATGAGGATCACCCCACATGAAAGAAAAGGAATATTGTGGTTGGGCCCAAGACTAGAGGTTCGGGTATCACTATGTATTCTATAATGGCAAGAACCAAGTCACACATAGTTCTTGGATGAAGAGATTCCTTATGTAGAGATAACTCTCACACGAGGATGGGGCATATCATCCTTCTTTCACACAGATTTGGATCGTGTGCAGTGAGTTGTTAGTGAGACGGTGCTTCTTGTATAGTTTAACATCATGCGGTGAGGATGTTCTCTGTGAAGTTTAGTTTTATGTGGTTAGGACATGATACATTGTGTGTTTTAAACTCTTACTACTATGACTTAAGACATTGTGCAGTTTAATGACTTGATGCTAGGATGATCTCTTATAGTTTAACATTGTGCAACTATGATGAACTTGTGCAGTTTAACATCATGCAACCAGAACAAATCCATATAGTTTAATGTCATATGATTAGGATATACTTGTGTAGTTTAATTTCATATAACTAGGATGACATCCATATAGTTTGACTTCTTATGATCAAGATGAGTTATGTATAGTTTAACAATGTGTGATCTATATGGATTCTTTAGTGTCCTGGAATTTCTATATAAATTTTTTTTATATGGAATTATTTTGAGACCGATAAATTTGACGGCACGTAATTCTAAGGCCTGGAGTTCCCAGAAAGATTCGTTAAAAAATGTTAAGCTATAAATATCATGTATGAGCAATATTCCTGAAAAATTGGAATAAATCTTAAATGGGTGCCCAGATCAAAAATCGGAGGGCACCATTGCATTCAGGATAGCAAGTTTACCCTAGGAGCGTCTTTAGTATTGTCGGCATAGGCCTCTAGTGAGAAAACTCTAAAATGGCATAACCATAAATAAAATTATTAAATAAAATTATTTTATATTTAAAATGCTTATAACTCAATAATGGTGACTTGAATTAAAAATTTGATACCATCGCTGAACTCGAGAGGGTATTCTTTTCTTGGGCAGACCCTAACATTGGTCGGCGCGGGCCAACAGTGGAAGTTAGATTTGGGTCGTAAATAAAATAATTAAGTAACAATTATTTTGATGTTAAAACTTTTAACTTCTAAATTATAACTCATATTAAAAATCTGAGAGTACCATTGGATTCTTGGGGGCATCTTTCCCTTAGACGGAGCCTAACCTCGACCAGCGCAGGTCGAGGGTGACTATTAATTATTTTTGAACTTTTTTAAGGTATGTTTAGTAAACGTGCAAGCGGTATTTTCTACCTTTTGAACCATCACTCAGATCTAAAATACAAGGGAACCGTTGAATTCCTAATGCCGAGATTTGACTAGAAATGACTTAACTTCATCCAAAAAGGGCCGAGAGGAAAAGTTATATTTTGGACTTTTTGAGAAGAATAATAAAATAATTTAAATAAATTAATTTATTTTTTTTATCCCTTTGGAGTGGAGGACGGAGACGCTATGGGGCAGCAACGTGGTAAATATAGGGCATCGATGATGCACATCAATGAGGCTCATTAATATCTCAATAAACTCGCAGTATAATGATGCTTTAATGATGTGAAACAGTAACGTTGTTTTTTAAATAAAACAGCGTAATGATGCGATGTCACATCTTTATGGGAACACTCTGATGTGCTTCTATTTATAGTTTGACGCACTGGAGAAATATGGATTAAAAATTTGTAGGATTCTCTGGTGAATCTCAGATGGACTTCCACCCCAGCAATGAATGAAGAACACCGGCGGAACTTCTCCTTCTTTGATGCCTTTTGAATATCGGAATAGAGAAGTAACATCAACGACTTAACCCCTCAAGGATGAATGTGCGGAAACAAACATTAAGAGGTAGGGGTTATTTGATTTTAAAGTTTCCTCATTCTTATTTCTAAACGAAAAACATGGATTAACCCATGAATAGGTTCATCCATGGACCATGTGTTCTTGCGGGAGGGTGACTTCTTTGGGGATTCTTTATGTGGGATTTAATTATCTTCATTGTTCAAATTAAAATCCCTAGACCTCCCTTGTTTTGTTAACTTCTAACACGGAGGGAATGAACTAACAAAAACAAGGATTGAATCCCTCCATCATGGGTGTTCTTCATGGCTAAACTCTTGAAATTATGGCAGGTCAGTTTTGAGATCGTCGCGGTGGAGAAGACGTTCCCCATAGAATACAGGCACAAGTGGCATGAATAATGGACCACCGGTGCGGGCCCGGTGGTCCGCAGAAGAATCTTCCAGAGCGCTGGCACCAGCAGTGGCACTGGTAACTACTGGAATTGTCTCACGGCAATGTTAATGGGTGGGAGGCGGTGCTCTATGAAGGTGCGCTGAATGAAAGGTCGTAGTTGGATCAGGTCGCGTCACAGTAGGAGAAGTCATCGGCTAAGATGACAACTAGAGCTGGTGGACGAGGCATCGAGTCGCGTCCCATGCAATGGGTCACGGTCGCTTGACCATGGCGGAGGAGGAGACCCACAGGGTGATGGCAGGGCATGGACATGGATCTCAGTCGCGTCTAGCGAGGTGGACCGGATGGAGCGAAAAGCCCCCAGTGGGCTGGACTCGCACTTCGGGCCGGACCAGCGGCTCACCGGGCTGCGCTGGTTCTGCTGCCCAGCGAGCCGAACCTGAGCTCAATGGGCTAGACTCACATCTAGTGGTTCAAAATTGCACTAGTGGGCAGGAATCATTCCCTCTTCGGGCTAGGTCGGATGAGGTCAGGTTGCCAGGCGACCCGGCAGGCTGGACCCTCTGCCAACCGAGCCAGGTCCAGTGAGGCCTATTGGGTTAGGCATGTTGGCCAGGCTGGACCAGACTGACCCCGACCCACCCTAGGTCATGTTGGTTCCTTCCAAATGAATTGGGGTATTTGGAACCCCCGAGCCGGGTTGGTCGGGTCGGTCTGACCGGGTCGGACCGGGCCTAGTCGCAATATGTCCCCTTGTTACTAAAACGCCTGTATCTTGCAAACTGTGGGTCTGATTAATGGGTTTTTTGCAGTGTTGGGACCCTATTAATGAGGATGATATTTTGAAATTATTTTTTGTGACTTTCATGGACTTTGATATGTGAATAATGTCTTGATGAGTGGTTCTCGCAAGCACGCTACATACAGAACCCTGCGGTTGGTTGAGACCTGCAGATTGCTCAAGAATGGAACAGTGGGAAGCGGTTCTATGTGAACCAGTAAGCCCATGGTGTGGAGAGTCTCTATGTGACCTAGAAGACCTATAATACTCGATAGGAGGATTGCCTCAGTTTGGCCAAGGTAGGAAGTGGATCTGTGTGACCTTGCAGGCCCACGGTGGGGATCGGCTCTGTGTGACCCAGCATACCCATGCTACTCATCAAGCATGAGTACCACAGAAGTTCAAATATAGTGTTAAGAAGCTCTTTGTGACCTGACAGGCCCACTGTACTCGATAGAAGAGGATTTCTCTAGTGGCCAAGGTGTTCGACGATGTGATTGATGATGCTATTATTACTTCCCTAGAATATACCTGGTGTAAGCTACCTTGGGTTTCATGTTTTACTTTAAGGAATTGTTTTGTGTTCTTTCCTTTTTGTTTCGATGTCCCAACTGAGTACCGTGTTACTCACCCCTACACAGGCTTTTCCCGCACATGTTTTTTCTGGTGCAGATGACCGACATTACGACATGGGTGCTCAGGGAGACGAGATTGACAGATGCCACGATGGTGGACTTGGTTTCCTAGGACCAGTAGGGGCCCAGTAGGACCAAGAGGACAGGACTTACTACTTTGACTTCCAGTATCTTTACTACTCTCTCAATCAGGTGGGGTTTTCTATAGATGGCCATCAGAGTTCCTTTTTTGTACTTGCTGTTTCCAGTTCTTGTTGGGTTGGTATTTTGGCCCACTTACTTTCAGTTGTACTTACACTTAGCTTGTTTCAGTGGTACTTGTTTCCCCTTTCAGTGTGTTGGGATTTGGTTGGGTGTGTGTGTGCGTACAGGTACTCAGAAAATTTCCTCCCACATGCAGGTTGACGCCTTCAATGCTATTCTGTGTTTTTCTTGGAGAAAAAATGTTAAATGTTGTGATTTAGGCTTTCAGATTTGGGGAGTACAATTTTGGTGTGGCAGCCAACGTATCCATACACTAGGACCTTTAATTCTGTTTTTCAGCTTAATACATGAAAACACTAATTGCATAAGTTTATTGTGATTTTTAATAAGATTCATCTCACCAAGTATAATGTTATAACCATGGTACATCTTGATCTATCTCAGGATGCCTCCATGTAGACAACTAGTCAGGATCCCGATACGAGGTCATGAGGACAGCCCGCCTAGCGATGAGGCATTCATCCAAGGACCAGTGCTTGAGATGGACCCACCAGGTGGTGCACCAATGATACCACCACCTAATGGTCAGCATCTATTGCAGTCGATTTTAGTAGAGTATGTTCATAGGCTCAATGCCCTACATGAGTTTCAGAGATAGAGACCTCCCAGGTTCTCGGTAGAGATGGATCCTCAGGTCACTGAGGACTGGATGGAGGCTATAATACAGGTCTTCTTCTTAGTGAGGAAACTTCCTGACTAGATAGATATCTTGGCAGTGAGCCTTCTACAGGGTTCGGTAGTGAGATGGTGTATGTTGACCATGTAGACTCGTGATGAGATGACCCTCACTTGGGTTTACTTCGAGAGGCATTTCTGGGAGGAGTTTTTTCCCGCGACATTGACTCTATGCACATCCAGGAGCTACTTCACTTACAGCAGGACAACATGATTATGGTCGAGTACTCAGTGAGGTTCACAGAGTTTTCCCTATACTCCACAGATATGGTGAGAGACCCTTTCTTCATGTCTCGAGCCTTTGATCAGGGACTCGGGTGGGAGATCATGGCTTTGGTGGTGTATCTTAGCATCCCTACCCAGGTTGGGGTGCTAGAGTGAGCCCTTATGATGAAGAGTTTCTTCGTGGAGTAGGCGCCTGCAGCTAGAGCTACCAGTAGACCCCAGGCAGCGGAGTCTTTGGAAGGAAGTAGACAACAGACGTGTGGGACCAAGAGGGACAGGTCTTTTAGAAGATTACCCTAGGACTTGGGGTCGGTGGTGCGGGTCTCCCAGTCTGGAGGGAGTCAGCAGGGAACTAGGCAGTGCAATGCGTACAGCAGATAGGGACACATGGCACGTGATTTCCAGACCCACTGTATATATGACCGGAAAATGATCAAGGATCTGTTGAGGCAGTGGTAGCAGTTCGAGTGAGGAGGTCCGCAAGGTGGCTGACGAGGCAGGGGAGCTGGCCGAGCAACAGGCAGTGGGAAATGGTTTGAGGTGGTACTGTTACCACCCCCAGGTGGTCCACCTCAACCTCAGGGAGTAGGAGGATAGGGGCAAGATTAGCTTCAGGCAGTAGAGACTTACGACCACGGCACTCCATAGATAATCTGAGATACAATTTGTGTCTTATCCACCCTAGTTTTAGTACTTATAGACACAAGTGTTAGTCACTAATTCCTTTTCATGGATCTCATTAGGAGCTCAAAGATTCTGGTGGATTCATTGGCTTGATCTTTATGGTTAGAGACTCCTACGGGAGATGATTCGACGATTGCACACTGGTACCAACAATGTGAGATTACTCTAGAAGGCGATAGCTTTGGCTGGGATCTCCTAGTATTATCATCAAGTTCTTACAATTTCATCTTGGGTATAGACTGGTTATCCACAGTCCATGCCTAGATCGACTCTTTTAGGCATACGATGCGGTGTGTCTGCATATATGGGACCCGGTTTTCCTTCACCAGCGAGAAGGAAACCCTTGCAGCATAGGATGGACTCTCTCAGAGGAGGGTATAGTTGATCACTCACTAGTTGTCTAGCCTCATCCTCAGTGTAGTGGAGGAGAGGAGTCCAAGTTTTCCTATAGTGGTGGATGAGTACGAGGATGTTTTTCCTAATGAGGTTCCAGGGATACCTCCTCATAGAGAGGTAGACTTCTATATCAACTTGTACCTCGGTATGACATAGATATCCACACCGACATATCGAATGGCTCCTACAGAACTTCGTGATATGAGGTTATAGCTGGAGGACTTGTAGGATAAGGGGTTCGTAAGACCCAGTTTTTCACCATGGGCAGCCCCAGTGATTTTTTTTCAAGAAGGCCGATAGGATTTTTTGGTTTTGTGTGGAATTATGTCACCTAAACTAGGAAACTGTGCATAACAAGTACCAACTACCAAATGGCTGATGGGCACATCAATCAGTTAAAGGAGGTAGCCTTTCGTGTGGATAAAAAGGTGCTCGTAGTAATTTTAGCAGTTGAGACAACGACAATGGTTAGAGTTCCTCTAGAACTAAGACCTTGAGATATTCTATACTCTTAGGAAGGGGTGTGTGGTGGAAGACGCGCACAGAAGGAGGTTTAGTTTATGGATACTAGATGAGGTGACAGAGAAGCTAGTCACGATGCCAATATCCTTCATGGATAGTGATAGAATAGCTTACCAGCAGTCTAAGACTATCACTCCCCCACTCCTTCAGTGAGTTTGAGAGGCATGTCTTCGGGATGTTGATTGCGAGGCCCGACGTGCTCCAATATCCTTAGGGTAGGATCCTGGTGCATTTTTGATAAGTGGGGAGCACGTCATCCCTTTTCAGAGGATGCACCATGGTACCAGTGACGTTATGGAAGGATGTGTTGATAGAATCTCATACATCCCCTTTAGCGGTACATCATGGTGTGGAGAATGTACCAGGACCTCTGACTTTAGTACTGGTTGTCAGGAATGATGGAAGTGGTGGCAGAGTTCATTTCATGATGCCTCACTTTTTAGCAAGTGAAAGTTGAGCGTTAGATTCTAGCACGTTTGAGTATAGATTTTACCCCCCAAACAGATGGTCAGGTGAAACAAACCATATAGACCTTGTAGGACATGATTTGTGCTTGTGTCTTGGTTTTTGGTTACAGTTAGGAGGACCACCTACCACTGGTGGAGTTTGCGTACAACAATAGTTGTCACTCCACCATCGGTATGGCACCGTTTGAGGAAATGTACGGGATACCACTGAGAAGGTGCATATCATCCAAAAGCGTATGAGGACTGAACAGAGAAGGCAAAAGTCTTATGCCGATAGGAAATGGAGACCCTTGGATTTAAAGGAGGGAGACCATGTTTTTCTTCGGGTCTCACCCCGATGGGGATTGTGGAGATTTTGACGGAGTGGCAAGATATCTCTGAGGTTCATCAGACCTTTTCAGTTTCTGAGTAGAGTTGGCAGGGCGGCATACCATCTAGTTATTCCCCCACATATGCACCAGGTGCATGATGTTTTTCACATGTCACAGCTGATGAGGTACGTGCATAATCCATCGCAAGTCATCGACTATGGTGAGCTGGGCATTGTCGATGGGGTAATGTTTGCAGAGTTCCATGTGGAGATAGAGGATCGACATAAGCGGGTCCTTCATGGATGGTCTATTCCTTTTGTGTGTGTTCAATGGAATCATGGGAATCTCCATGAGAGCACAAGGGAACGGGAGGCTCAGATTCATGCTCAGTACCCCCTTTTATGTGTGTTTCCTTTGTTTTGGATTTCGAGGATGTAAAGACCTAAGTTGGGGAGATTTTAATGTCCCAAAATTTATGTGTAAAATTTTTTTATATGGAATTATTTAGAGACTTTAAAATTTTACGGAACATAATTCTAAGGCCTAGACTGCCTAGAATGATCCATTGAAAAATGTTAAGTTTTAAATAGCACACCTAATCAATTTTCCTAAAAAAGTGGAATAACTATTAAATGGGTTCTTGAATCAAAAATATGAGGGAACTGTTACGTTCAGGATGGAGGGTTTACCCTAGGTGCAACTTAAGTTTAGTCGGTGCAAGCCTCCAATGAGAAAAACTGAAAATGGAATAACCATAAATAAAATTATTTTATTTTTCAAAAGATTATAACTCACAAACGGTGACTCAGATTAAAAATATGAGACCACCGCTGAACTCATGAGGGTATAATTTCCTTTGGAAGACCCTAACATTGGACAGTGTGGGCCAACAGTGGAAGTTAGTTTTTGGCCATAAATAAAATAATTAAGTAACAATTATTTTAATTTTAAATCCTTTAACTTCTAAATGGTAACATGGATTAAAAATACGAGAGTGTCGTTGGATTTGTGGGGCTATTTTTCCCTTAGGCAGAGCCTAACCTCGACTGGGGCAGGTCGAGGGTGAATGTTAATAATTTTTTAGCTTTCTTTTAAGGAACGTTCAGTAAATGTGCAAGTGGGATTTTCTATCTTTTTAACAATTGCTCAAATTGAAAATCTGAGGGCTCCATTCAATCCAGAATGCTGGGATTTTTCTAGAAATGACTTAACTTTGGCTGGAAAGGGCCGAGCAGAAAAGTTATTTTACAGAATTTTTGAGAAAAATAATAAAATATTTTAAACAAATTATTTTCTTTTCTTTCTCCCTTGGTAGTGGTGGATGGAAACTCTATGGGGCAGTGATAGGGTAGCGACAAGGCATTGATGATGCACATCAATGAGGCTCATTAATGGCTCATTAAACTCGATGTGTAACAATGCTTTAATGATGCCAAATAGCGATGTTATTTCTTAAATAAAATAGTGTAACGATGAGACGTCGCATCTTTATGGGAACGCTGTGACGTGCTCCTATTTATAGTTCTATGCGCTGGGGAAATATGGATTAGAAATTTGTAGGATTCTATGGAAAACCTTGGATATACATCCACCCCATCAAAGAATGAAGAACATCGGCGGAACTTCTCCTTCTTCGATGCCTTTCGAATATCTAAATGGAGAAGCGACACTGATGTCTTAACACTTCAAGGACTAATGTTCGGTAAAAAACTTCAAGAGGTATGAGTTATTTGATTTTAAATTTTCCTCGTTTTTATTTCTAAATGATGATTGTGGATTAACCCATGAACAGGTTAATCTGCGAACCATGCATTCTTGCATGAGGGTGACTTATTTGTGGTTTCATTATCCAAGATTTAATTATCTTTGTTGTTCAAATTAAAATCCCTGAACCTACCTTGTTTTTTTAACTTCTAACGCAGAGGGAGCGGGCCAACAAGAACAAGGCCTGAGCCCATCCACCATGGGTGTTCTTCATGGCCAAACTCTTGAATCGATGGAAAGATAGTTTTGAAACTGTCGCGGTGGAGAAGACATTCCCTAGAGAATATGGGTGTAAGCAGCATGAAGAACGGACCACTGGTGCGGACACGGTGGTCCGTGGAAGAATCTGTCGGCACGTCGGTGCTGATAGTGGCACTGGAGACTTCCAGTAGTGGCCAATGGTGCTGGTCGTGGGTGGGAGGCGGCGCTCCACAATGGCATTTCAGATAGAAGGTTGCAGCTAGACTGGGCCGCAGCGTAGCAGGATAAGCCATCAGCAGAGTTGGAGGCTGAAGGTGGAGGACGCGGCACCAAGCCACGTCCCACGGGATGGGGCACGGTCGCTTGACTACGACAGAGGAGGTGACCAATGGGGTGATGTCAGGGCACGAACATAACTCCCGACCATGTCCAGGGAGGTGGATAGGATGGGGTGCGAACCCCCCAGTGGGCCAAACCCGCATTGCGGGCCAGACCGGCGGCTCATCGGGTCGGGCCGGTCCAACTGCCCAGCGATCCGGATCCCAGCCCAGCAAGCTAGACCACACCGGCGGATCAAAACCACACCTAGAAGGTCAAACCCACACTGGCGGGCTAGACCCGTGCCCTCTTTGGGCCAAGCTGGACTAGGTCGGGTCGCCAGGTGATCTGGCGGGCTGGACCCACTGCCAACCAGGCCGGGTCCAATGAGGCCTATTTGGCTTGGCCCACTAGCCAGGCCGGACCAGACCGACCCCAACCCACACCAGTTTAGGTCAGGTCTTTTACAATGAACCGGGGTATGTGGAACCCCCAAACCGGGTTGGTCGGGTCGGTCCAACCGGGTCGGACTAGGCCCCATCGCAACCGGCCCCCTGGTAACTAAAACGCCAGTATCTTGCAAATTGTGCATCTGATTGACGGGTCGTTTGTAGCGTTAGGACCCTTTTGAGAAGTCAGATCTTTTGTGATGCTTTGTGGTGACTTTAATAGAAGTTGAGATGCGACTAATGGCTTGAGGAGAGGTTCTACTAAGAACGATACGTACAGAACCCTGCGGTTGGATAAGACCTGAAGACTACTCGACGATGGCCTAGTGAGAAGTGGATCTGTGTGAACCAGCAGACCCATAGTGAGGACTAGCTATGTGTGACCCGGAAGACCCAAGGTACTTGATAGGAGGAGTACCTCAATTTATCCAAGGAGGGAAGCGGCTCTGTATGACCCGGCAGTCCCATGGTAGGGAGCGGCTCTATGTGACCCAGTATACCCATGGTGATCGACAGGGATGAGTACCACAGTAGTTCAAGGTTAGTGAGAAGTGACTCTGTGTGACCTGGTAGGTCCACTGTACTTGATATAGGATTAGTTCTCCAACATCCAATGTGTTCGATGATGTGACTGATGATGCTATTGTTACTACCCAAGAATATACCCATTGTGAGTTGCCTTGTGTTTTGTGTTTTACTTTGAGGAGTTGATATGTGTTCTTTCCCTTTTGTTTTGGGGTCCCTACTGAGTATTGTTTTATTCACCCTTGGATAGGGTTCGCCCACACGTGTTGTGTCTGGTGTAGACGACCGATGTTAGGATAGGGGTTCTTAGGGAGACGGGATTGACGGATGCCACGATGGTGGACTTGGTGGCCTAGGACCAAGAGGGGCCCAGTAGGAATTGGCGGATAGGATATACTACTTTAGCTTCTAGTAGCTTCACTACTCTCCCGATCAGGTGGGGTTTTCTACAGATGGCCATCAGAGTTCCTTTTTTGTACTTGTTATTTTCAGTTCTTGTTGGGTTTGTATTTTGGCCCACTTACTTTCAGTTGTACTTGCACTCAGCTTGTTTCAGTGGTACTTGTTTCCCCTTTCAATGTGTTGGGATGTGGTTTGGTGTGTGTGTGCGTGCAGGTACTATAGAAAATGCCTCCCACATGCAGGTTAACACCTTCGGCGCTAGTCGCTAGCCCTTGGCCTTCGAGAGGCAGGCTTGTTGTAGTCATGACAAGAGCCCTGGGGGACGGTTCCTTATAGGTTCTGTATAGTTTAACGTCATGTGATCAAGACGATGGGTGCTTGGTGATAGTTATGAAAATTATTTCTTGAGAAAACTCACATTGGTGAATGGTGTGACATGATCCCCATCCATTATGTCCAATTAGTAAGATCAGTTGTGATAGACATTATATATGATGTAAGGCCCTTCCCATTTGGGTTCCAGCTTTGGATTATTCTTACCTAGAATCATTGGGGTCCTGAGAGCCAACACCAGTTCTCCTTGGAGGAATTAATGGAGGAAAACCTTATTAAAGTCTCATTCGATCCAATTCTTATGGACTTTAAGGTTGTGCAATGTACACAACCTATTCTCATCAAGCCAATCCAACTCATCCACATTATTTTAGGACTTCTCTTCATCCAAGAGTTGTCTTTAGATAGATATTCTAAGTGAAGGTAGATAGACTTCTATGGGTAACACTACCTTGGTCCCATACACCAATGAGTATGACGTTGCTTGTGTAGTAGTATGTGTGGGGTATGGTAGTCTCATAAATCATGGAGGATCTTGTCCAGCTAGGACTTCTTATCCTTGTTCACCATATTTTGGAGTATATTTGAAAAATTCTTATTTAAGGACTTTATTTATTCATTTGTCATTGCATGATAGCAAGATGAGTGATTGGACTTGATGTTGTACTCCTGGTATAGTTCCTTCAACTCTGTAGAATAGAAGTTGGTGTCGTTTTCTATCAATATTGTGTGAGGGAATCTGAACCTGGTGACGATATGGGACTTTATGAAGTTGATGATATTATTTTTCTCGACATCTTTGAGGGGTATTTCCTTAGTACATTTGTAAAATAAGTTGGTAGTAGTAAGGATATACTTGAAATTCTTAGCTGTGGTTGGGGGATATGGACCCACAACATCTATTCCTCAGACATCAAACAGATAGGAGTATTTAGCTATATCTAGCAATTTCAGGGGTTGGTGTATGAAGTTTTCATGGATCTACTATGCATGAAATTTCTTGGTCAATTCCACACAATCATGTATCATAGTTTTCCAGAAATAACACAGCCACTTGATTTTGTGGGAGAGCCTAGTCCCAGACTAATGAGCATCACAGGAGCCTACATAAACTTCTTCTATGATGGAGAGAACCTTTCCTTCTACTATGAATCTGAGGAGGACTCCATAAAATCCATGCTTTTATAGAACCCTCTATTTATTTGGAACACTCTATAGGGTAAATTTTTTTGTATGGCGTCGAATATGTCCCATTCCAACTCTATCTGTCGGGAGAGACCCATTTTGGAAATAACCGATTATGGGATCTATCCATCCATCAGAGGATATCGATTCATCGCACTATATAGTTGTTATGACCTGATTTATTTATTCCATATCATAAATGATTACCAATGATACCATTATTTGGTGTGTGATACGGAAGATTGCTTCCTCCTGATCAGGGTTATCCAAAACAGTGGATACATTATCCAATGCATTGGTGCGAGCAATTAGTGATCAGGGAATATGATGTAGTGTGGGATCAAAAGGGAAATATTCCATCAATCCCCAAACATGGCCATTGAGAGGAGAAATTTCTTCCTTTTTTATGGAATATTCTTCATTGAACTGCTTTATCACTAGTTCTAAGTCCCCTTTGATATTCAGGTAGGCTATTTGCAGTTGTAGGTCTAGTTCCAACCTGGTGATGAGGGCTTGGTATTCTGCCTTGTTATTTATCCAACCTTCAGATAGTGAGAAAGAGTAGGGAAAATTGTTTTTTCTGGAGAGACAAACACAATCCCTAATCCAACTCGATTGAGTCTCAGTTTTTTCATCCTTTTGCTGATAGGACTTCACGAGGTGCTATCAAAATACATCTTCCATGTCTAGGGAGTGTCATGGGAAAAGAATAAATCCTCATCTAAAAGCTTTATGTCCATCGGTGTATATTTTCACTATGGGAAAAATGGCCTTTTGCGACGGGTTATTTGTGATGGGATCTATTTTCGTCGTAAATAGTTCATCGAAGAGATTATTTGTGATGGATCCCAAATCATGTCAAAAATAATTAGTTTTTTGTGATAGGATTAGGGGTCTTGTCACAAAAGGTTTAGTGCGGTGTGGTGTGGATTGTGCACCAAACCGTGGGAATGGTATTTTCTATGGGGGGGCCTCCCCGTCGCAAATACCTAGCGGTGGTAAATACTATTTTCAATGAGATATGCCCCCATCACAAATAGTGTGTCGGCAAGTCACTATTTGCAATGGGACCCATTACAAATACCATTTTAACTGCTGATAGTAATTAATGTGGCCAGAGGTATTTTCAACAGGAGTCTCGTCATAAATAATCTAACCTATATATACCCCCCATCCGTTTTTTTTCATTCTTCCTCTCAATTCCTACTTTTTCTTTCTCTATAAACTCTAATTTTAGAGTTAAAATTTCTCTGAGTTGAATTTTTTTTATGAACAAGTTTTAAAGTTGTCTACACCTTTAAACGATCAAGTTTAAAAGTATTTATGTTTTATTTAATTTAATATTTATTTCATTTTTTATATTAATTTTAATTATTGTTAATTATTTGTAATTAAAATATATTTAGATTGTTTTTGTCATCAGTATTTATTTGAAATAATAAATTGAAATTATTATTACTAATTATTAATAATTAGTAGTAATTAGGAATAATTAATGATAATTAGTAATTAATATAAATAATTAATGATGATTAGTAATTAGTAGTGGTAATTCGCAGCAATTTGCATTAATTAATAGTAACTAACTCTAATTAGTAATAATTAGCGATAATTAGTTATAATTAGGAATAAATAATAATAATTAGTAAAAAATTGTAATAAATACTAATAATAAGTGAAAAAATGATGCTTCACGCGGGATCTTTCTCATTTCAAATTGACCGAAGAAATGATGATCGGATTTTGGTTTAATATTCCTTCTTAATGGATGTGTTTGATCCAGAATGGGAAAGATCATTTCTGACTCATCAGTTTGGACTTGAAAAGCACTCAGATCTGGGATCTCTCCCCCGTAAAGCACTATCTTTCGCGGAAGTCCTTGCAGGAACATCTTCCATATTGCCTATTCAGAATAAGCCACCGATAATAAAGTGATCTGGAGATGGAGCCATCATGGTGGTTGCTGATCCTGAGGCAATCAAATAGAGACTTGAGTTATGTAGATTCTCGGTCCTCAAATGTATTTCCTATGAAAAAGGAACGAAGCCCTGGTCTTTTGTGGATCTCAAACAGCGTATTTCACTTTTTTGGAATTTCTCCAATTGGAGACTGATTCCCCTTTGAAAAGGCTACTTCCATATAATAGTTTAGCAGCAGCAGGAATTAAATGCAATATAGAAGCTCAAAACTCTTAACTTGAAGCCTGGTATCTTCCGACTCTTAGAATGGGATGCTAATTTTAACCCCTACATGCAGAAGCAATCCATTTCTTGGGTATGGTCAAGAATTCATGGACATCCATGGATGTACTGGCATCCTAAAATACTCAATGATATTGCCTCTAGTATTGGAACACATTTAAAGATTGATTAGAGAAAATTAATGGAGATCTTAGACTTTATGCCAGGGTCCTCATTGAAATTGATATGGAAACATCACCTCCTGATCATGTTGCAATGGATGCCAAAAACCACCTTATTGAAGTCAGATTCGAATTTGAGAATCTTCCTAAATATTGTGCGCATTGCAGAATGGTTGGTCATATGATTGATAAATGTCGTATTGTACAAAAAATTGTACAGCCGACATCAAAAAATGACTCTTGGTAAGAGGTTCCTATAAGGAAGGTTGCTGCTACTATGAAGTATGTTAAAAAAAGTGATAACAGAGCTTCAAAATAGGCTGCATGTGACAAAATGGTGGGATCAAGCAATAATTGGGTGGATCTTACTGAAGAGGAAGAACAACATTATCTCCAAAATGAAAGTATTGTTACTTAAATATAAGTGGGCATTCCATTGGAAGAGAAAATTTCCGAGAAGGATCCCCAAGACTTTGCGGAGGATTTATTTACTCTTGTGTTTGGTATGCAATAGGAGGAACTTGTTTTTAATCTGATTAATTTAGAAATTAATGACGCGCTGAACATTGATTCTGATGATACTATTAACAGCATTATCCACTCTAGTCTGACGCTGATGAACACCCTTCCTCCAAACCCAACTCAACACATGAATGAGGCCACTTTATCAAACGAAGAGGCTCGCAATAAATCTGGAAATCAAGAAATTCTCTCTAAGGAAGAGTCTAAAACTGAAAATGGAGATGACAATAAGTATTGCACTAGATCCATGCCTACAAAAAATACTTCAGTCACCAAGAAGGAGAATCTGAGACGGTCTGGGCGGCATAAGGCACCCATGACATGGGAAAAAGGAGGTTTTAACCCAAAAGTTAAGTCAAAATGAAGTTACTCATCTAGAATTCTCAGGGATTGGCCAACCCTAGCACGACTTGTTCCCTTAGGCTACTAATAAGCAATTATAAACCTGATATTCTTGGCATTTTCGAGCCTAAGACCAAGCAGCACAATAATAGTTCTCTTCTTCAAGGAAAGGTTTATTCAATGTTTGGTTCTATACAAGATTCTAATCATGACAAATTATGGCTCTTTTCTCACAAAAATGTGGTTAACCCACTTATTATCTTTGAGCATGAATAGGACCTCACATGCATGTTTACTTACTATGGCAGAAACATGCTATGTTCGATAGTTTATGCCTCCAACAACTATATTAATAGAAGAGCTTTATGGAGTCATCTTAAAAATATGTCTTGTTCCATCTTGGACCCATGGATTATCATAGGGGATTTCAATTCCATTCTACATGCAGATGAAAAGCTTGGGTATGTTACAGGTACCACTTCCATCATGGATTTCATAGCGTTTATTGAAGATTCTAATATGACTGAAATTAATTTGTTGGGAGCTAAGTGTACTTGGTACAGAAAGCATATGAATGGAATGAGGGAAAGCAGAATTTATTGTGCATTTATTAAAATCCATATGCTTGATGAATGGAAAACCATTTCATGTGTTACTCTTACACAACATAATTCAGATCATCATTCTATTCTGGTTAACTTTATTGATGAGAAGGAAAAATTACCTCTTCCTTTTAGGTTTAACAATGCTTGGAACACCCTACCAGATTGTTCCCAGATTTTTAGAGATACTTGGGCCATGCGGGACTATAATCACAATCCAATTTCTTGTGTCTTTAAGCTTCGGGTCCTTAAGCAGAGAATGAATCATTGGAGCAAGAATAAGTTCAGCCTCCTTGATTAGGAAATTGATTCTCTTGAAACAACTCTTCATCAGATTAAAGAATAAATTACTCTCAACAACTTCCCTGGCAATGATGACCATGAAAAGATAGTTTCCTATGAGCTCTAGAAACTCATTGTGCTCAGGGAAAACATTCAGAGAGATTTGTTCAAAGTCAAGTGTCTTACTGATGGTGATAGGAATACCAAATATTTTAATGCACTTCAATGAGATAAAAGAGTTAACATGCCTCTTTCTCTTCTGAAGGATGGAGACTCTATAATTGATGACAGACGAAGTCTCTCAAATCACATTGTCTCCTTCTATTTGAATCTTTTCAACGGCCCCACAAGAAATGAATCTTTGATTGATGGAATTATCCCAAAGCTGGTCACTAATATAGAAAACACTTCTCTTATCTCAACTCCCACAGATATTGAAATTAGGGAAGAATTTTTTGGTCTTAAAAAAGAAATATCACCAGGGATAGATGGCTTTACTAACTATTTCTTCCAATTATATTGGGAGGTCATACAAGAAGATGTTTGTAGAATGGTTTGGCATTTCTTCACAGAAGGATCTTACACTCAAGGCTTCAATGCTCAGTTCATTGCATTAATTACTAAGGTGGAGAATGGAAGTGATATTGGTCAGTTCTAGCATGTTGCTCTCATTAATAATATCCACAAGATCATCACCAAAATCCTTGATATTCTCCTTGCATATATTTCTAAGATAATTGTCTCATGGAACCAGTTTGGTTATATCAAAGGAAAAAAGAATTTAAGATTTCCTTATAAATTCCTCTGAATGTATTAATCTTCTTCAAAAGACCACACTGGGTGGAAACATTGCTCTAAAGATTGATATTAAGAAGGCCTTTGACACCATTTACTGGGGATTCATTGGACGAATTATGCATGAGTTCCGCTTCCACAGTAGATTCATTCATTGGGTTCATGCTCTGATCAGTTCTTCCCATATTTCTATTTTGATTAATGGGACTCTGGAAGGTTACTTTAAATGTTCTAGATGATTGAGGTAGGGGGACCCTTTGTTCACTATTATTTTTGCAATTGCTGAGTGTTATCTCAGTTGTCCTATCCTTGATCGAGATAACAAAGGAGAGTTCAAAACAATCTATGATGCCTGAGGTATTTCTACCCCCTCACATCTCCTTCTTGCTGACGACATCATCCTATTTACCCAAGGGGACAGAAGTAACCTTAAAAATATCAAGAAAACTCTTCTTCATTATGAAAAAGCTTCTGGTCAAGAATTCAGTTGGAGTAAGTCGTTCATTTTTGTTGGGAATAACATCTCAGCCTCAAGGAACCAAAGCATGGTTCATGAGCTGGGCATAATAAAGGGGTCCCTTCCTTTCATTTACCCTGGAGTTCCAATGTTTCTTTGAAAACCCAAGACCTCTTATTTTACTTATGTTGTGAGAAAAGTTAGAAGAACTCTCTCCACCTGGAAGGGTAACGCACTCTAAATGGCAGGGAGAATCTGCCTGGTTAAGCATGTGATTGTCTCTAAGCTTGTTTACTCCTTCATGGTGTACTCCTGGTCGGCCTCCACCCTTAAAAGTGTCAACACACTCATGAAGAACTTTTTGTGGAGTGTAAGTATACTTGAAAGGAAAATTTTAATAACTCCATGGAAGACTTGCTGCTTTCCACAGAGCATGGGAGGCCTTAGAATTAAAAACATTAAGCTCTTCAACCAATCTCTTCAAGCTCATTTCCTTTGATGTCTCATCAATGATAAATCTGATTCCCTAAATTTCCTTAGATCTAAACTTCTGAGAAGGATGATTGCATGAAACATGAATTTCATACAATCCTTGGTTTGGCTAGGTCTCAAAAAAAACATTCCAGAAGGTTAAAATACAGTCTCTCTGGTTGGTCAGTAGGAACTCCTCCCTCCAATTCCGGAGAGATAACTGGACTGGTACCCCACTGATTGATAGTGTTGAGATTCAGGATCTACCTACAAATTACAATGCCACTATTATAAATCAGCTTGAGCAGTATCATCAACTTCCATCTTAGATTACGAACATTGTCTCCTCCTATGACTTTCTGGACGCAGATGACATTCTTATTTGGGAACCGAGCTCAAATGGAAATTTGAACTCCAAATGCTTCTACAATAATCACCTTCAAGGTAGCGGTAATGGAGTTGTGAACTACAATAAAAAAATGGTTGCTTCCATCTCGAGCCACTCTCCTCTGGCGCCTCCATCTCAATAAACTTCCAGTGGACACTAATCTGCAGCGGGTTGGGATCTCCCTCTACTCCAGATGCGACCTCTATCATCAGCACCGTGATAATATTAATCACTTGTTCATGTCATGTAAAACAGTAGCTTCTCTCTGGAACACGGTTTTTACCTGGTTTGAGATTAATCTTCCGCATGTCAACAGCATTGAAGACCTTATGCTGCTACTCCCAGAGATTCAATTATCCAAGAAGGTGCGTATTATTTTCCTTATTGCATGCGCTGAAGTCATTCATGCCCTATGGAAGTGCAGAAATTAGGCTCGACACACAAATTCTATAATTAATAACGGGTTGCTTCTCTCTTAAATTGTACTGGCAGCTCAACAAGAAAATAATTCACATGCTGAAAATTGTCACAACTCAGTTAGGGATTTCACTGTTCTGAAAAAACTGAACGTGCAAGGTAATTATCCTCAGCCTCTCGGAACCATGGAAGTCTTCTGGATACCTCCTTTTGCTGGCTAGATTAAATGCAACTCGGATGGAGCCTCTAGAGGTAATCTAGGTCCTACTGGTTATGGTATTGTCTTCAAGAATCATGATGGTGACTTTCTGAATGGGGGTCATGGTATGTGTGGACTGGCCACAGCTCTTGAAGCGGAGATGATGGCTCTCATCAAAGCAGTTGATTTTTCTCAAAGAAAAAATTGGACGAATATCTGGTTTGAAAGTGATTCTGTCACAGTTGGTCAAGCGGTTCGAATGGGTCAAATTCACTTGTCTTGGAAACTTAATTTCAAATGGATTAAGTGCCTCGACATACTTGCTTCAATGCATTATATCATTACACATGTCTACCGGGAAGCCAATCAACTTGTTGATTGCCTTGCAAACATGGGAGCCTCGGGTGACACTTGCACCTATCATTACAATACTCCTCGTGAGTTGCTCCCTATCCTTTATAGAGATAAATGAAAAATTACCTGCTTCAGAGTTTTGTAACCCATGTTTCTTTTCTTTAGTTATATGAAGCCTTGTTGCTTGCTCTTTTAAAAAAATTACATGTATTGTATACCCTTTGTATGACTAATCCTGTAAATTGTATCACATTCAATTACAAATAATAAGTAATAAATACTAATAAATACTAATAATTAGTAATAAATACTAATAAATACTAATAACTAGTAATAAATACTAATAACTAGTAATAAATACTAATAATTACTAATAATTACTAATAATTACTAATAATTACTAATAATTTCTAATAATTAGTAATAAATAGTAATAATTAGAAATAATTAGTAATAATTAGTAATAATTAGTTATAATTAGTAATACTTAGTAATAATTAGTAATAATTAGCAATAATTAGCAATAATTGGCTATAATGAGCAATAATTAGCAATAATTGCGAATAATAGTGAATAATTACTAATAATTACTAATAAATAGTAATAAATAGTAAACAATAGTAATAGATAGTAATAATTAGTAATAATTTGTAATAATTTGTAATAATTTGTAATAATTTGTAATAATTAGTAATAATTTGTAACAATTAGTAATAATTAGTAATAATTAGTATTAATTAGTATTAATCAGTATTAATTAGTATTAATTAGTATTAATTAGTATTAATTAATAATAATTAGAAATAATTAGCAATAATCAGCAACAATTAGAAATAATTAGCACTAATTAGAAATAATTAGCAATAATTAGCAATAATTAGCAATAAATAGCAATAAATACCAATAAATACTAATAAACTGTAATAATTAGTAATAATTAGTACTAAATAGTAATAAATGGTAATTATTAATAATAATTAGTAATAATTAGTAATAATTAGTAATAATTAGTAATAATTAGTAATAATTAGTAATGATTAGTAATAATTAGTAATAATGAGTAATAATCGGTAATAAATAGTAATAAATAGTAATAATATGTAATAAATAGTAATAATTAGTAATAATTAGTAATAATTATTATTAATTAGTAATAATTAGTAATAATTATTAATAATTAGTAATAATTATTAATAATTAGTAATAATTATTAATAATTAGTAATAATTTGTAATAATTAGTATTAATTAGTAAAAATTATGAAAAATTATTAATAATTAGGAATAATTAGAAATAATTAGGACTAATTACCAATAATTAGGAATAATTAGCAATAATTAGAAATAATAAGCAATAATTAGCAATAATTAGCAATAACTAGAAATAATTATCAATAAGTAGAAATAATTAGCAATAAATTGAAACAAATAGCAATAAATACTAATAATTAGCAATAAATGTAACGCCCCGACCCCAATTACCTAGAGTCGGTGCATTATTTTAATACATTGGTATGATTACAAGGAATCAAGTCCCAAAGGACCGATCAGTTTAGCAGTCTTGAAAAATATATTACATACATGAATGTTACATTACACTTTATAACATACAACACAACATAAATAATCCTTTATGAATGTCATTATTCCCTTAGCTTAACCATGCATATCAATCACAATACACTTCTTGGAATCCTAGGAAAAATAAAACATAGAAAGGGGTGACCTCAGGTGCTCAGTAAGGATAACAATACAGCGGAAACTTTCATAAATAAGCATAAGCAATTAAGGCAATGTATAAAACTAAAACAAAGGCCTTTTCAACATAAAATTCATCATAATACGGAAAATATAAATCAAAATAATTCCAATTACTTACTCACATGGATATTCTACTAGTCGAATAATCACATGCAATATCAATAGCCACTTTCATAATGATGAATACATAATGCCAGACATTTATAACCACGTATTCAAGGCCTTGTACCAAGACTAAAAATAAGATTTTGTCAAGGCATTATTCCAAGACACTATTTTTTCTCGTGAGACCTACTGATGCATCGAGGAGCTATAGTGGGCTCCACCCGTCACTTACTAAGTCCAATTCATTCATCATATGAAAAGGTTTAAACATAACATAAACATTCGTATTAAAACTAGCATACGAAATGTCAATACTTTATCCATAAACCATGAATGGTATAAAAATAACACATCCACAGTCAAACATATAACAAAACCTTCAATACAATATAGAATATTTGTATCATAATGAATCATCTTCAAACAATTTTTAAATCCATCAAAGGATGTTGACATAGATGAAAATGATTTGTAAAACTCTTATAGAGAAATATCTATTTTTCATGAAAACATTTAAAAGTAACACAATTTAGCAAAGAAGACATTTAAAGAAATTTTTGAATCAAAGTTTCCCATACCACTTTGAAATTTTTTTAAAGGAATTAACATTTTAAAAACATTCATGTCCATATATATAAATCCTTAAAAACCATTTTGAAAACATATACATTAATGAGAATGATTTAGAGGAATAAATGTTTAAAACATTTAAAATGATGTTTTAGTTAAAAAAAGTCCCTTAAAATAATCCCTTTGGAAACTCTTTCAAGAAACATGGACATAGATAATAAATATTTATGAGTAGATACTTACGTAAAAACAACCTCGGATAATAAAGAGATTGTGAAATTAACCCTTACCTTGCACTTTCCTTTGGTTGAGGGTACGTTTAACCTTCCGTATAATGACCATTGTATGTTATTAGTTTATACCATAACCATATTCATATTTATTATATCATGCATGATTCATTTATGACTTTATACTACCCATTTAATAATGATTTTCATGTTAAATTAACATTTCGGGTAATAATCGCTTTCTTTATCGTACGTATTTTAACTTGTTATTCTTGACTGTATCATTTATATAATGATTTAAATACTTCCATGATACAAACCTTGATTCATATATTATATATATTTAAAATATAAATATTTATAATAGATAGATATATGAAATGTAAAACACCGTTTATGGAGATGGTAGGTCGTACGTATGCGTAAACGTTGTTTCTGTTTTCACATCGTATTGAACGAAAGTAAGTGAACAAGATATATGTAAGTACATAAATACATATATATATATATAGTAGCATTATTATTTCATACATTACATACTTATTAGTAATATATGTTTTTATAATTGTCGATGAATGGTGAACGTGGAAATGAATCTCATCGCGTCGTGGAGACAGTAATCCATATGTACGCACAAGCGACAATATCATTCCTTAAAGGTGTGGAATTGGATGGTATATTAATTTTACAGAGACATTATCATTTTATTTTAATTATTTATATAAATATTACTCATCATTATATCCATCCAAATAACATAGTGTTGAATAACAAATTACACCACGGCGTGGACATGGTAAGTCGAATGTACGCACGCATGGTGACATTATCATTAATAAGATGGATAAAATAATGAATATGGTTATGCAATATTTATAATAACATCATAGTATATATCGGGTACTGGAGTTATTATTTTCATGTGGTAATAACAAAGAAAGAGTAAGTGGAAGAATGAAAGAATTTGAAAGAGGGTGGTGAAATCTTTACCTCTTCTTCAGGTTCTTCCTTTTGATTTGATCAAAAGGGCTCCTTAGGTTGTCTTTATGACCAAAGGAAGGCCTCTAGGATGAATGTAGGATAGTTTGGAGGATATTTGGGCAGGGTTTGTCTGAGCCAAATGGCTTTGGAGGTGTGAATTTGAGAGAAGGGGAAGTGACCTTTTATAAGAGGGGTGAGGGGCACCTTAGGAAAAACTTAAAATATTATTTTATAATAAATTCATTTTCGGTTTATAATGGCTTAAAAATAAATTATTTAAAGGTTAAGGTTGGTATGGGTCAAAAACCACTCAACCATTAGGTTTTATACTGGTTTGGTTCACTATATTAACCTTATCTTTTGGATTTAACTCTTAGTTAAATAGTTTGGCATTTACCATGTCTCTTTGTATTTTTATATTATATGGTTAATAAACTTACTATAAACTTATAAAAGAACCCAAAGTAGTTAATTAATGACATATATAATAGTATTTAATCCATTTTTCCAAACCTTAGATTTTTAGGAATATAATACCAATTAATAATATAATATTTGTTTTAAAAACTCATTTATGTCAATTTTGACATTATTTGGTATTTTGATTTTTTCTAAATTCATAACAGCATTATTAATTCGAAAAAAATTCATTTAATCAACCCTAATATGTCCTATTAACCTAGAAAATTATTGTAATTCATAAAAAGTCTCAAATTACATTTATTTGGGTATTTATAATATCAATTATTTTAATATTTCACTAATAAAGTAATTACTACATCATCATTTTGTCATAAATAAATTAAATTATTTAATGTCTAAAAAATTATAAATAAAATACCATTATGTAGGATATATTTTTATCTTTATAATGAATATTTATAGTCGAATTTATATTATATTTACCCCTATATTAAAAATGGTTTAGTTATTAAACTTTGAATTTAACACTTTTAACTCTTCTTTGAATTAAATAATAATAAATGTCCTAATCCGATTCAAGTGGACCTAAAGGATCATATTTTATTCCGAAGGTTTTTTTTGGTCAAATTAAATTTATCCAATAGAATTAGGACATGTGTTAGGGTAATAATAATATCATTTTTACCTTTAATTACCCTATTTACTTTTAATCGTGGTAAATAAAATTCAAAAGTTACTATTCACCAAAAATTATTTTTATCTTATTGAACCAAATTTTACATAATTATATCAACTATGTCTCTAGGATTTTTGAAATTCAATTCACATAAGCAGTAAAATTAATTTTTATGCAAATTTTCAAATGCTCCTAAGAGGTGGGTGAAAGACGGTAAAATTCCAATAAAATTTTTATATATCTAAACTTATTATAAAATGAATCAAATGAATTAAATTTAACTTATATAGTTATTATTTATCTATTTTGACCTAAAATAAATTTAAATTAAATAAATAATTACTTAAATGAAAAGTTGGTTTTTACCAATAACGCAGTGTTTTCCACTATTCATCAAAAATTGAAAGTTTTTAGAAACATACCAAAAATTAACCCTAATCTAATTTTGATATTCCGAATTCAAAAATGAAGTTTATTTTACAAAATTCAAAACATATAAATTTGATTTATTAATTTAAAATTAATTCCCATTTTCAAAACCAAAGAAACGTATTTTTAGGAAATAATAACTATCAAAAGATTGACATTTCCTTATGTCCAATTTCAAAGTGAAATTACGTACAATGATTGGCATTGTATTAAATGGTAAAAATATAATCTATTTATAATTAACAACCATTAAAATGTATAATTTAACACTATAAATTATTTTTATTAAAAAAGTTGTTTTCATTTAAAATATCGTATTTTTCACTATTCACCCAAATATGAAAGTTGTCAGAAAAACACCAAAAATTTATTCAAACTAAATTCTTATGTCCCTATTCTAAATAAGAAGTTTATTTTGTCAAATTTAATATATAAAAGTCTCAAATATTTGATTTAAAAAAGGTTCTCCATTAAAAGGTGGTAAAATTGATTTTTTTGAAAAATATTTCTTTTATCTGAAAAAAAATGAATTTGTTCTTACATTATGTCTAAGAAATTCCTAATATGGATTATAAAATTATAAGGATTATATAAATTTCAAAATTCATTTAATACTATTCATAACTACTTTTTAATGGCTAGTTTGGTAAGTCGTGGTGTGCTAGAACTCGATGTTGTGTGTAGTGCAAGTTATTAAATTACTTTGAAGAAATAACTTACTACGAAATCTTGGGGTGTTACAATAAATGTAAATAAATGGAAATTATTAGTAATTATTAGTAATAAATAGTAATAATTAGTAATAATTATGAATAATTAGGAATAATTAGGAATAATTAGGAATAATTAGAAATAATTAGGAATAATTATCAAGTAATAATTATCAAGAAATAATTAGAATGCAATAATTAGAAATCAATAATTTGAAAGCAGTAATTAGCATCAATTTGCGGCAATTAGAAGCAATAATTAGCAATAATTAGTAATAATTATCAATAATTAGTAATAATTAGTAATAATTAGAAATAATTAGCAATAATTAGAAATAATTAGCAATAATTTGAAATAATTACTAATAATTAGAAATAATTAGAAATAATTACTTTTAATTAGAAATAATTAGCAATAATTAGAAATAATTAGCAATAATTAGAAATAATTAGTAATAAATAGGGATAATTAGCAATAATAAGTAATAATTAGTAATAAATAGTGATAATTGTAATAAATTGTAAGAACTTGGCATAATTTCCAGTGGATTGGCAGCACTCCTTTTTCTCGATGAGTCTTCTCCTTTCAACTCTCACTGACTCAAAACATTATGAAAAATGTACTTCTATGTATGCATATCCAATCTCTTATACACAATATTGGATATGCATTCATAGGACCATGTTTATTATAATATTTTTAGGTGGTGACAGTTGCAAGCAGATGATTCCTTGATGAAAAGGGGGCTCTTTTATCCGACGGCTCATTTACTTGCGTCTTTCTCACACTCAAATCACAGTGAAGAATTTAGTCAGAGTTATGCTTATGCATTCTTGTATGCATGGGAATGGATATGCATACCTCCGAGAAGATTCTTCAATGTGATTTCAGTGTGAGAATGTTACAAGTAAATGAGTCATCGGACAAAAGAGCAACCGCCAATCCACTGGAAATTGTGTCACCCATAATTAGTGGTAATTAGTAAGAAGCAATTGTAATTATTTATCTTCTATTTTTTGTATAGTTTTTTTCTTATTTATAATTATTCAAAAATATTAATGATTTTATATTTTTTAGAAAAATAAGGAATAAGGAAGTTGACAGCAGTCATTATTAGATGATCTCACTTGGAAAAATTAGTGTAGAAATCCAAACAGTTCTGGTTTAAATCCTATATATATTTAGGGTGTTGAAGCTTTCTTATCATTTTCATCATCAAAACTAAAATTTGTTTTAGAAGGCACAATTAAGTGTCCTTATAAAAAATGTGCTATGAGAACATTTGACACATTTGAAAATGTTGGGGTACATCTCTTGAGTTTTTATTTTCAACAAGATTATGTTTTTTTGGTATCAACAAGGTGAACATAGTTCCAGAGAATATACTAATAATTTGATTATGGATCCATTACGGTTTCAAAATTTAGTACATGATGTTGCAGGTCTATCTGTTCAAAAAACTAAAACTTAGGATGATATTGAATTAACTCCTGAGTTCGAACCATCTAAATTTTATGAGTTTTTGAGATCTTGTGAGGATGCATTATATCCTAGTTGCAAGATAAGAAAATTAGAAGTGGTATAAAAATTTATGGCTATTAAATTAGATAATGGAATGTCAAAAAAACTGTTTTGACCAGATATTTTCTTTGGTTAAAACATTATTACCTGAAGTAAATGTGTTGCTGGAAAATTACTATGAGAGCAAGAGGTTGGTTCATAATATGGACCTTAGTTATTAGAAGATTCATGCATGTGAAAATTATTTCATCTTATATGCTGGTGAAAATGAGTCGTTGGAAAGTTGTCCCAAATGTGGAAAATCAAGGAATAAATAAGCTCAGCCAGTGAAGTCTAGATTGATTCCTGTAAAACAGTTGAGATATTTCCCGCTTATACCCATGTTGAAGCATTTATTTATGTCTCAGAACACAGTGACGATGATGTCATGGCACAAAACCAAGATTTCAACCAGTAAAATCTTGAATCATCTATCAGATGGTGATTCATGGAAAAAATTTGACCAAGTACAACCACCTTTTGCTTTAGAATAATGGAATGCGTGATTGGGTCTTTCTACTAATGATTTCTGTCTTTTTGGTTCTTATGGTAGTCAGTATTCATGTTGTCCTCTCTTTATAACTCAGTACAATTTACCTCCATGGATGTTGATGAATAAGCCTTATATTTTTTTGACCTTATTAATCCTAACACATATGAAAAATAATATTGATGTTTATTTGAAACCATTAATTGAAGAGTTAAATTCATTGTGGAGTAATGGTGTTAATATATATGTTGTTGTTGCGAAACAAAATTTCCAACTAAAAGCTGCATTGATGTGGAAAATTAGTGACTTCCTGGAATATGGCATGTTATCGGGATAGAGTACACATTTTCTGAAATCATTCCCTTACTATATGTGAGACAGCAAAGAATTTATGCTCATCAATGAAAAAAAACCTTGTTATTTTTACTATCATCGCAGATTTCTTCCAACCGATCATCCTTTTTAAAGGAACAAATCTCATTTCAGAAAATGAACGATTAAAAGGGATGGACCTCCAAAAATGATCTCAGGTATAGAGATAAAATCAATTTTATTTTTATTACCTCCCATCACATTTAGACCAACAATAAACCAATATAAAATTCACAGCCTTAGGAAAAAACATAATTGGATAAAACGAAGCATTTTTTGGGATCTTCCATATTGGTCTGATTTTTTGGTCCACCACATGTTTGATGTCATGCATATTGAGAAGAACTTTTTGATAATTTGTTTTATACAGTTTTGGATACACCAAGTAATGCCAAAGATAATGTAAAGGCGTGATTAGATCTTGCCCAAATTTGTAGACGACCAGAACTTGAACTGTTTGAAAATGTCATATCATAGAGGTTAATGAAGCCAAAATCATATTATACACTATCCAAAGATATTCTCTTATTATTTTTTCATTGGATTATAGATTTGAGACTTCCAGATGGCTATGCTTCCAATTTGGGCAGATGTGTGAGGAATGATCATATTACCAGATTAAAAAGTCATGATTGTCCTGTTATAATGGAAAGACTTATGTCGATTTGATTAAGAGTTTTGTTAAATTCTATGAATTGGGATTTTATAATAGACATATCACATTTTTTTCGAGACATTTGTGTAGTGACAACAGACTACAATGCACTAATCAAATTGGAAGAAGATGTTGTTGTAATTATATATAAATTGGAAAAATAATCTTTCCACCGTCTTTCATTGACTCAATAGAACATTTTATATTACATTTTCTACATGAAGAAAAATGTGGAGGTACAGTATAGTTTCAATGGATGTACCCATTTGAGAGATGCATGCATAAATTAAATAAAAAAGTACTTAACAAAGCATCAATTGAAGGCTCAATTGCTAAAGCTTATTTGTAAGAGGAAATTTCTTTTTTCTCCTATCATTATTTTGAATCTGAATACCCCTAAAAATACGACCACATTGTAAGAATGGTATAGAGTAAGAGGTTTCCAACCTCTGATACCAATTGTAGGATCGAAATATAATATGAGATGCTCAATATACAAGAGGGGGGGTGAATTGTATACTTTAAAAATTCCTTTGGAACCTTTAAAGTTAGTTATGAATAACTAGAGTTTCCTTAAGAAAAGGAAAGGGCTAAGTTTAACAAAGTTAAACTAAGTAAATTCACAACACCTCTAACACCGAACTGAACTTGGAAAGTGATTCCAAAAGAAGGTTCCGGAAATATGGTTCCGGAAATGGAAACTTAACAAAAGTTACAATATGAGATTCTACCTTAAAGCGTATAGAATATAAACTAATCAGAGTAAGTAAGGAAGTATAAGAAAGTTATACTTTCCTTAAGATACAAATTGCAGCGGAATAAAGACAAGTAGTAAAACTACTAGTAACAAGATAATAGTATTTTAACCCAAAGAGAAGGGTATCCAACAACCTTGGATAAAGGTCCCTTGATTTATACTTTCAAGCAAGTCTGTCTTACCCACACCAGGGTAAGCCCTCGATACGAAGATCGGAGTCTCTGTCTTGCTATCCCCGCAAGCCCTCAACTTCAAGGTAGTTGGTAACCTCTGTCTTTCTCAGCAAGAAAGCCCTCGATCTTTAAGGTAGTCGGCACCTCTGTCTTCCTATCCCCGGAAGCCCTCGAATGTAATCACCAACATTCGGAGTCGCACGAAGCTTTGAGAGTTAATAAGAGACTCTCTCTCTAGAAATCACTTCAACAGCATGTAAGCACTTTTTAAGCAATCAGCACTCAGCTCTTTCAAATGAGCTCCTATTTATAGGTAAGGTCGGCTCCTCCTCCAACGGTCATATTTTCCTTAAAGTTCGGAGGGACCTATACACGTGTCACTTAGACAACGGTTAGTTTATAACAAAATGGATGACATCGTTTTATAATAAAACAAGTGTAACAGAATGTACGACATCGTTTTAAACTCTAACAAAAAGGTTCGGAATGAAAACTTCGGAGTGAAGGTTCGGAGTGAATAAATTCAGAGTGTATAAAACAATGATAATCAGATTCTGTTTTAATAGGTGAATTCGGAATGAGAATTCGGAATAGGAATTTGTCATCAGAAATCGTAATGAGAATTCATCATCAGAATTCGTAATGAGAATTCATCATCAGAATTCATAATGAGAATTCATCATCGGAATTCGTAATGAGAATTCATCATCAGAATTCGTAATGAGAATTCATCATCAGAATTCATAATGAGAATTTATCATCAGAATTCATAATGAGAATTCATCATCAGAATTCGTAATGAGAATTCATCATCAGAATTCGTAATGAGATTTCGGAATGAGATTTCTTCATTAGAATTCTTAATGGGAATTCTTCATTGGAATTCGTAATGAGAATTCTTCTTCAGAATTCGTAATGAGAATTCTTTATCAGAATTCGTAATAAGAATTCGGAATGAGATTTCTTCATTAGAATTCGTAATGAGAATTCTTCTTCAGAATTCGTATTGAGAATTCGGAATGGGATTTCTTCATTAGAATTCGTAATGAGAATTCTTCTTCAGAATTCGTATCCTGAATCTGGAATAGAACTTAGTCAGAGTTCATATCCGGAATTCGGAATGAAACTTCCTTATAGTTCTTGTCCAGAATCCGAACTCTAAAACAGAATGCTTTATATCAAAGTTTCAATGATTCCGAGAAAATGAATCCGAAACTTATACTTAAGAAAAATATGAATGAAAATATGATAAGGATAATTTTTCTTATAAAAGAGATTTTCCTTAAGAAAGCAATTTTCCTTATAAAAGCAATTTTCCTTAAGAAAGCATTTTTCCTTATAAAAGCGATTTTCCTTAAAGATAAGGTGTTTGTGATTTTCAAAACAAGAAGGAATGGAAAAGTCATAAGGAAAACCTTATTGACTCAACACACATGGTATGGAATGAGAGGAATGTTGATGATGAAATGGCCAATCAATTATCAGTTTTTAATCAGCCAGGCCTTGGATTCGGTGGAGTTCATGAACGATGGCTTTCAGATGATGAACATAAGAGAGCTCATACATATGTTCTACTCAACTGTGAAGAAATGACATCATTTGTATTGTGAGTACTTATATTACTTATTTAACAATTTATGTTACATTAATTAAACTTATTTTATTTGTAGGTTATATGATAATCATATCAAGAAATAGCTTCCAAAAATTTCAACAGCTTCTCTTAAAGAACGCCAGAAAAAAAAATTCTCAATGGTTTCAAAAACTGGTAACATAAATTATTGATGGTTTAACATATCAATTCAGTTTATTATTTATTATATTGATAATTTTTTTACAAAATTTCAGGTGTTTAAACATGCTGATAAAATTGATAAGCAACTGTGTATATTGAGTAAACCACCATCAAAAATGGTTAAATCTTATAATACATATGTGGTGAATGGTTTTCGATTTCATACACATGTATATGGGGAATAAAAAAACAATTAACGTTAGAGTTTGATTGATAGGAGCTCATCATAGAGAAACTGAAGTTGACTTTTATGGCATACTGGATGAAATTATTGAACTGTGTTATCTAGGAAAAAATTATATAACGCTGTTTAAATATTAGTGGTTGGATACTGAGAGAAGATTTCATTTTCATCTAACTCATGGAATCATTGATATTAAATATAAAATAATTCTTGCATTAAATGAACCATTTTTATTGGATCAACAAGCACATCAAATTTATTATGAAAAGTACTATTCTACTTCAAGAGACCTAAGTGATTGGTGGTGCATAATAAAAATGAAATCTTGGGAAAATCAGTTTACTCGAACTGAATGTGGTTCTGCTAAAGTTCAAGGAATTGAAATTTTTAAAAAGACTACTCAAAATCCATCTTTTTCACAGAGACATTAATATCGATGATGACACCCCATAATTATGGTTTGATGATGATGATTATGTTGATGATATTACAAATGAATTTTAAATGGCATGAGATGATGAAATTGAAACTCATATGGATATTGAAGATGTTGAGGAGGAATATGAGGACATTAACATCGTTAGATATGAAGATGATGATGAAGGTGAACATTGACATAGTTAAATGATGGTTATATTCATAAATAATAAATATTTATATACAATAGTTATTTTTAACTATTTTATAAAAATAATAATTTTCTATTTCAGATGGATGATGATCTATTTCATCAGTTGTAGGAGGGTCAGCTACTTTTGGATGAGGAGGATTTGAGATCATCTCACCCTCATCCCACTGGCAGTTCAGGGGGTACGTGGAGGCGGTGTGGTATTGCACGACTGATGATTCCTAACCCTATCCACAAGCGACGTCCATATCTTAGCTTCGATCCACACACATGGAGGTTTGGTAACCTTTGTATTTTAGTTAGCTTTAATTAATTAATTTATATACTAATTATTTGATTATTTGTTCTTTTTTCCTGAATTTTTGAAAATTGATGTTGGGCAGGGGAGCTCTATCTTGCACAATTATTTTTCTCATCCATGGATCACATGGGAGCAGATTCCTGTTGATGTGAAACTCGGCATGTTCAATCATTGGATGGTATGTATATAAATAATATTTATTTTAAATTTATTACATTAATAACTTGATATTATAAATTTTTTGTAGGGTTTATGGTATCTCATTGATTATAGAATTCATGACGTTATCCACACAGTATGGTAGGTGTCTATGCGTGACTGTTTCCGTTATTTTTTCACAATTTGAGAAGGATGGTCATGAAGAAAGTAGGAGTGGCAGTATTTGATGAGTCTTGTAGATCCCAATGGCCAGAGTACATTTCATCTCACATTTGGTATGAATTATGTTCACACTGGTTGGGTGGTGAATTTTATAGGAGATCATCATTGGGCTGACAGAACCAGGGGTGACAGAAGGTGACACATCAAGTCGGTAGCCATATATTCAGTATTCATAGAGGTTATCATGTAAGTACTTTTTTAATATATTTTATATAACTTTAAATATAAAAATTTTATTTTATATTCATATAGAAATTTGAGAATCCCAATATTATGAAGTACAATGTTTATTGGAGGATGTACAGTGATCCAGCCACTAGAGAGATTAGAGGTGATCACCAGCATTGGATTGTGGTCAGTATTATTTCTTTTTCCGTTTGAAAATTAACTAAATATAATATTTTCACTATTTTAATTTCAAATTTGAATTGAAGGAGTCATATAAGGTTGTGACCTCTCAAACACAGGCTGAGAGTCATGACGAAATGGATGATCAGACTAGTGCCCACCATTTCGATGAGGCGGCATGGATGCAGGAGACCCTGTATGGCTTCGAGAAGGGCCGAGTAGTTGGTATCAACTCTCATTTTATTCAAGGTACTTATTATGGTACTGATACAATGTCAGAATCCAACTCGAGAGGAGCTTGTGGGGATGAATCATCTTCTAGATCATAGTATCAGGAGCAACTACAAGTTTAGAGTGAGATTATAGAGAGTTTGTGTAAGCAGTAGGAAGAGATGTTTTAGTAGCAGTAGCAGTAGCAGTATGAGGAGGAGACGCGTCAATGGAAGTAGTAGCATCATGAGTAGATGGATTATATGCACCATCTGACTCGTTGTTTAGGGATTGTGTTTCCTCCACCATCTCCTCCAGCTCCACCACCTCCTCCAAAAGACTATCCCCCCTAGTGACTTTTTTTAATGTTAAAAACATTTGAATTCAAGGTTTGTTTTAATATTAATTATTTACATTTTCCATCTTTTATATTGGTGTGAATATTGTATAATTTAAATTTTTTTATTATTTTATTATTTTTAATATTTTATTATTTATATTAATATTATTATTATTATTATTATTATTATTTTCTAATATTAATTTATCATAATTTTATTTAATATTTTTTTATTAAGTATTTGGGATGAGACCTTTTTCGATGGGTTCCCATTGCAAATAGTCTGTATATTTTTTAAATGAGTATTTTCGACAGGAAAATTGGGCCAGTTGTAAATACGTTTTTGCGACGGGCCCATCGCAACAGGTTTTTATATATATAATATATATAATTGGAAAACTATTTGCGATAGGAAAACAGGACCATCAAAAATACCTTTTTGTGATGGGACCATCACAACAGGTTTTTATATATATAATATATATAATCAGATAACTATTTGTGATGGGAAATCATCCCGTCACAAATAGTTTTTTTTGTGATGGGTCCATCGCAAAAAAAAATATTTACGACGTCGTTTTCTACAACGGTCTATTTGTGACAGGACCCCGTCACAAAATAACATTTGTGATAGGATCCCTTCACAAATATCCCCTTCCAAATACCATGAATTCTAGTAGTGTTTTGTGGAAGGATATGTTGCAAGGAAATCAGCCTAGGCTTTCCCTTTCACTGATTTTTGTGATACAAACTGAATTTCATATTACTATAGAATGACCACCCATCAAGGAAAGTGCCCAATCAAAATATGACATCCAAGGATGTAATTTATAAGATCAATATGAGAGACTAGATGGACTTCATGGTGCTACAAGTAATGACTTATATTTTTCATTGAAAAGATGAATGCAAGGCAATTCTTCTCGACATCAGATTATTGGGTCTCCATACCTAGCATTTTATGGTTGAGGTAGTAGATACTTATATCTCTCCCTACATCATTTTTTGTGTGAGGAGGGAACCTAGTGAGAATTCCATTGGGACCATATATAAGATGAGTGTCCTATATTCCACTGAACGCATTATAAATGGCGGGTGTAGTAGATGTTTCATGAGAATTTTGAATTATTCTTAGCATTCAACATCACATTGATAGGTGATTCCCTTCTTCATTATCTTGGTGAAGGGGAGAGATTTTCTGACCAGGTTTTCTATGAAACGTTGAATGTAGGTGAGGTTCCCTTGGAGTCCCCTTAATTATTTGAGATTTCTTAGGGGTTAAATTTTTTAAATAGCACAATTCTTTTCTGGGTCAACCTCGATCCCATGGTGGCATACCATTAATCCAAGTAATTTCCCTAATGTTACACAAAAGGCACATTTCAACAGATTCATCTTCAAGCTATATTTTTGTAGCTTTTCAAAGATCATTTGAAGATCTGTGAAGTGGTCACATCATTGTTAGGATTTGATCACCAGGTTATCGACATAGAATTCAGATATTATTACAAAAAATGGATTAAAGATATGATTCATGGAGCATTGATAAGTGGACTAGTGATATTTAATAAAAATGGAATGACCTGATATAAAAATATCCCCTGAGGAACTCTGAAGGAAGTGGATTCTTCATTTTACGGGCCATATTTATCTGATTGTACCCTGAATACCCCTTCATGAAGGAAATGATTTGGAATCTAGCAATTGAATCGACGAAAAGTTCTATGATCGGTAATAGGAAATTATACTTTGGGAAGTTCTGATTAAGGGCTATGAAATCAATGTAGACCCAAATATGCCTATTCTTTTTCTTAATAGGGATGATATTGGAAAAAAAATCTTGGGTATTTCTCTTCTCTGACAAAGTTTCCATTGATCAATTTTTTGACTTCCACCTCTACATTGGTGGCATGAGAGGGGTGCATCCTCCTAGATTCCTTATTAAACCCTTGATTCTCATCGAGTAATCTAAGATGTTGTGTAGGCACATCTGGATTTAGTTTATACATTTCTATATAGTTCTAAGTGAAAAAATATTGGTGATACTTTATAAATTAATTATACATCTCTTTATTTTCAAGGGGCATGGAGGCACTGATCAGTGTAGGCCACAAGTTTTCTTCTATTCCCAGATTTTCATGCCTGATCTCATTGATGGTGATGGATACACCTGCCTCAAATTTGTGAGTGGAATTCCTAAGGTCATCATATTCTTCTTAAATCTTTAAGTCTATGGAGGAATTTTCAAATGAAGTTGGAAATTTTGGGGATTCTTTGTCACTATTAGGGTGAGAGAGGCCATAAGGAGAGACATTATCATACCCTATTTCATGATTCATTGTAAAGAGATACTATAGATGATTGTGTTTTACACTATCAATGGGGACAGGTGAGGCTTGGACCTCTAGGACTAGGTCTACCACCTCACCTAGATTTATGAAGAGCATATAGTCTCTTTCAATCATACTCTAGGTATTTTCATGGGTAGTCCCCAATACTTTGGGGGTTGTAACCTTTATATCATCATCCACCATTAGTTTTTTTTGCCTCCCTTTTTATATAATCCTACTTTAGTATATGTGGATTCACAAGTCTTGAAGGGGGTACTGTCACCATGTAATATACTAACCTTCCCATCAATGGGGTATTTTAGACACTGATGGAATGTCAAAGGTATTTCCTTGTGAATATATAGATAAGGCCTTAAAAGTAGGAAATTATATATAGTGTTTTTCTAGATAACTATAAAATCAGTGTTAGATGTGAGATCCCCAAACTGAGCTTTTATTTTGATGTTCTTGAGAGGTCTTTTCTCACGCTTATCATACCCTTTAATAGTAAAATTTTTGGGAGACAAATCCCCTTCGCAATATCCCAAACATTGGAGGGTTCAAACTGGTATGAGGTTGATCCCAGATCCCTTATAAATCAAATCCCTTTAAATATTAACATTATTGAGTCTTCCCAAAACACATAGGGGCCTGATGTGTCCCAGGATGACCTCTTTCTGGTCATCCTTTGTGAATGAGATGGCAACGTGCCATTCTGATGGCATGGTCTCCACTTGATAAACCTAAGATGAAGTGAATTTTGTCTCAAACTTCTATGGGATATGGAGGGATTCAATGAGTTCCTCCTTGAGTTATTTTGAAACATGGAGTTCATCTTGGATTGAGATCTTGGATGGTACAACTACCAACTATTTCAAAATTTCATAATTTTGTACCATAGCCTAGTGCTTTCTGATGTGGGGATTATTCTTAACATGTGACTCAGGAGCTAAGGAATGCAAGGTGGAAATGTCTGGTTATTGTGCATAGGTCGAGAGAGCATATGTTTCTAATGGAACGGTTCATGTCGTCCTTCCCCATTTCTTGGGTTGATCAGATAATTGAATCCCTTCTAGGTAGTCAATCAAGACAACTGGGTACAAATGACTGCTTGAGAGTTCTAAGACACCTACAAGTCTCTTTTGGTCCTACTGGAGTGATTTCCCACAAGTCACAGTTTGCATATATGTCCTCTATGGTGACATAACTGAATTATTGGGTCTGACTACACCTGTGTTGTCCCATGTATCCTCAGTTCATGCACATGTGGTCTCTTGTTCCCCAGTTATGTGCAGGAAACTCATATTTTATAGTATATTCATCATTGGAGAAGAGATCTACCAAGTGTATAACATTTACATAACCAAATATGAGCTCTTCATCTAATGAGGGTTCCATTTCCTGGGGTGTTTTCCATGATTTAATTTTATATGGAAGAATTCTACAAGAGTTAGATCTTGCGTTGGAGTAGAATATGACTCATACTCTTTATTCTCTTCCTTATTCTTGTGGCCATGCCCATTTAAGGAGACATATATGATTTCACCTTCTTGGGTGGTGGAGCTATTTTGGGTCTATGTTGTTGTGTTCTTAGGGTTTAATGAGCTCGGTCAACTATTTTTCGAGTCATCCAGTTGTCAAACTTCTTCCCATGCCAGGACGAAACTTTCTCCCAATCACCTTCTTCTTCTAACCGGGTGACGATTATGCTATCCACCTTCTCTATAAAGTTTTCTAATACCTCCTACATATGATTAACCATTTCTTAAAGGACTTCTTGAAATATATATCAATCCTATATTTTATAACTCATCTTTCTATGGAAAGGGCAGTAGTCAGGATGGTTGGTGAAGTTGAACTCATTGGGCTTCATGGGTTGTGGCATCATGAGTAGGTTATTTTCTATGGATATGAAGAAATAATTAGGGACTTATTCATTTCATAAGGAATATTATTTATTCATCCATTCCTCATATCTCAAGCAACCTTGATTTCTCTATTCATCTCATTAAGGGAGATTTTGTGGCTGTTGCTACTCGATAAGAGGCGTCGGGTAGTTTAGGACCTACCTAGGTGCTTGGATGGGAACTGCTATAGGATTGAGAGTAGTAGTTGTAACTTATGATTTTCCTAGAATTTCCCCCCATGTAGAGGTAATTATCCAAGATTTGGATCAGGCTAACTGAATGGCATCCTCCAAACATTGGTCTATTTATGAGAACTCACAGAACCCACCTAGATACTTCATTGGGATCAGAGGTATCTGCAGCTCATCCTGGATATTTTTAGCACAGATTTCCTATAGTTTCTCCTGTGAGAGAAAGATGTTGATGGAATAGGTTAAACCTTTCCATATGGCTATGAATTCATACACCCACTCATTATTGTGTTGCATGCATTTTTTCAGGTCAACAATTGTCGTTTTCCTCACTGAATAGCGGAGCTGATAAAGGAATTGATGAAGAAGGTCTTCCTATACTGTGAGGGATCCTACTGGTAGACTATTATACCAAAAAAAGGTTGGCCCTATTATATTCTATACAAAAAACCTCATCTTAGTCACCTTCGGTTGATCTTGAGGGCTTATCATCAGCCCACATCAGGATACAAAGTGTGTGAGATTCTATTTGGGGTCACCCGCACCATAGATGGTGGATAAGGTGGCATTTTTGAAATTGGGTGGGGGGAAAGTTTCATCCACCCACTTGGGATATGGATTCCTCTTAGGATACATAGGTGCACATCTCTCTTCCATGACTTCAATTTGAGTATCTGTGGACTTTATGATGTTAAGAAACTTTAGGGGCACTACTATCTGAGTAGCCTCCCATATATTGGGAGAAAGTGGGGGTATATGAGGTTTCCCCACCTACAACTCCCACTAATTCTTGATTCATTCTAAGAATGAATGATCACCCTATAAAGTGAGAGGATTTCACCACAATGGAGGGAAATCATGATCATTTTCAACTTCCCCATTTATGGAGACTGGCTACCTAAATCTGAATCCACCCTATCACTCAGATACCACTCTTTCTAATGGTTCAGGTATGGGAGGTAGAATATTCATATCTTCCTAAAGATGATACCTGATGGAAATATTTCCCCTGAGTAGCTCCTCGTTGAGTTGTCTGATAGTTCATATCTCATTCTCATATTGTGATAAATGTTCCTCTCTGAAAGGAACCTCAAATATTTTGGGTGTTTATTAGTATGTAGCCACTTCTTTCCCTATTTATTTGATAGTGTTCCTCTATAAAGGTGGAAAATCAATATTTGGAGGTTCCAAATTTTGGAGCCTCATTTGGTTTGGGTGCATGCAGCCTCATTTGGTACATCCAAATCACCCTCCTCTCGGGGTATATTTTTCGTGTTTCAGCCCTCTATATTTGCATATTGATCCAAAATATCTATTATATTGACTGTGATGATATTCATAGAGGTATATCAGGAAATAGTGGTTGTCCCATTACTTTTGACACAACAGGATAATTCTTCACAACCTTCATTAGGGTTGTTATTCATACCTCTGGCCATATTAGGCCATTTTTGGCTTGGGAACCCAGTGGGTTCTGATCACCTTCATTGTATGCTCCTCACTTATTGGTCTATGAATAATTATTTTGAGGTAGTTTCCATTTGTATTTTCTGAACATTACCTGAATAACAAAGGTTTGTATTATAGTGGGAGGAATGGATGGGATTTTGATCGTCAATATTTACCTCCCAACCCGAAGAAGAGTGGTTCTGTATTTGGTGATGGTGATGATGAAAATTCCCCAATCCCTATGGATTAGGGGTTATTCAGGACCGTAATTGGCTTTGATTGTTCGTATTGTTGAGGATCCAATGATTACAGTAGGATGTTTGATTAATCCCAGGATGGAAATTGAGATATAAATGACCTCAGGCTAGTGGAATAGGGTTGATTTAGAATCAATATTGATTTACCCAAAACCCTCTCAGGGGATGATGAACCTGTTGATGGTGATTGAGATATAAATCCCCCCAACCCAATAGTCGGGGGTTTGTTTATAGCTGCTAAAGATATGTCTTTAGTCCTCTTAGGAATTAATGATCCAAGAAGTGTAGGTGGTGGTAGATATTCCCCAAACCTAGTTCGTTGGGTTTAATCCTAGATGGATATTATGGAAACTGATACTATGGCCCATTTGATTCATCACGTCTATTCTCATGTAGGAGCTGGGTGTGATGGCAACCCATGATGGCAATCAGTCTTCATGGGAAATTGTTTGGTTGGTTGAAACTTTGTATTATGTGTCTGAAATGATTTTCTAATGATTTTATAGGCCCATTTCAAAGGTTTTACATCTATCATATCCCTTCATTCATGATGTTTGTGCATCAATGGTGCAGGGAAATTTTGTTGTAATGACCAACTGGATCACGCGTTGCCCGATCTTGTGATTTTGATGGAGGCTATGACATTACAGGATAGTGTGTATAAAGGTTCATATTATTCTAGGGACATAGTGAAGTGAATTTCTCTATATTTCACCCATCCTTGGATATGCACATCATGTGATGCTCTAAAAATCTGTTGGCGGAGAGTTTTTGCAGTGCGGTGACAAACACTACGTAGGAATTTTTCACGATCTTCTACTCTTAGATTCTTAGCCATAAAAAAAAGTCGCCATATCCAGCTGAAAAAAAGAGTGTATTGATGAGATGAAGGTGATACTCATATCCTAGATAGGTTATATGTATAGCCTTTAGTTTTTGATGAGTAGCCCACATATTTTGGCATATATAAGGAGTGAACTCATTTTTTAGCTCATCTAGTACCTCATAGTAATAAGTTGTGAGGAGCTAGAACATGATGGGAAAGTTTTCTCAAGCTAAATCTTTCCATATGTCAATGTTGATCTCCTCTTCATTAGACTTACATGCCTCCATATGATCAGACCATAGAATATAGTTCTTGGGGACATTTGTTGACCCAAGTGAAGAGTAGTTAGAAGTTGATAGGGAACTATATGCGGTTGACCCCGATGTTTCAAGAACCTCTCTATACGAAGGAATCTAAGTTTTGGACACCTCTATATGTAGAGGTGTCTGGAAAAGGAGAGTATTTCCCTTTCTATGGGAGATATCATCATAGGGAGGTTGACCATGGGGGATATCAGGGGTAGAGTCCCTGCGATCCATCTTCAAACTACCATGAGGAGGAATATCATGGTAATGATTGTCTTATTCTTTATTTGAATAGTTGAAGTACCCTTGGTGTGTTGATAATGTGTCTCAAATGAACTCAAGGACACTAGCATTGAGAATATTAGGAATATGGGTCTCATTCTATGTCATGGATATAATATGCTAACCTGCCTTTTGGAATTATGTCGGGATATGAGCCTACTATATAAAGATTGATAAAGCTTGTTTATAAATATTTGGTGCAATGGGGTATGATCTTGATTCTTATAAGCTACTGGAATATTCCAATGAGATTCTTCATTATTGATAGGAATATAAGTCAGTCTTGAGGCATGTTTAATTCTCACTTGGTTAGAATATGAGTATGAACCTAATCTAAATCCTTTGGAATATATCACTAGTATTTTTTGGTAGGAATATGATCCTACCCTAAGGCATGTGTTGTGCTCACTTAGTGAGCCCCTTTTGGTACAGGAATATGAGCCTGATATAAATATGCATCCCCCACCGGAATATACTGACATATATCTAGAATGGGAGAATTGATATGAGCCTCCTCCTATATTTCTGTAGAAGGATGATGGTGCATTCATTCATTGGCGGAAGTAAGAATATTCACCTGGATTCTGTGATCTACCAAAATATGCCAGGAAGATTCACTAACAAGAATATGAGTATATCCCTAGGCATGTGTAATTATCACTTGGTTAGGCCCTACCATAATGGGGATATGAGCTCAATCCTAGGACATTGGAGTATTTCACTAGTCTTATTAGATGGAAAAATGAGCTTGTACTGAGGCATATTCCCCTATCACTTGGTGAGATCCAACTAGAATGGGGATATGAGCCCGATCTTGGGCCTTTGGAATATATCTCCGGACTTTATTGACAGGCATGTGCCCCTATCCTGAGGCATGTTCCACTCTCACTTGTTGATACCCTGTTGAAAAGGAAATATAATCCTGGTTGGATGCCTTTCCCTTTACCAGAATATGTTGATAATCCTCTTGGGTAGGGGTAAGAAAGCACACTTACTCCTTAGTAACCAATTTTTCATAATGATTGGAGTGTTAAACTTCCCTGGCTGTAGAGATAGGAATGTGCATGTGTCCCTATATCTATACCAGTACCAAAATATTTTGACTATGTTCTTCAGCTGTTTCAAAGATGTATTGAAATTTTAGCAAAGTGTGTGTAGGGATATAAGCCTACACATTTTTCATCACCACTATGTACTGAAAAATATCTTTGATTGAAGTTGGTATATGATCCCACTTATGTCCTTATTGTTCCATCGTAATTTATTAATGGACTTCATGCATGTGGGTAGGGATATGCACCTCCCCTATGCCTACTGCAAGAATATACCCACAGACTTATTCCGAGTGAGCAGGGATATGAGTCTACTCACTGGTTATTGATGGAATATAACATCATCCATCATCATTGGGAGTGGGAATATGATCCCAATCATAGTTACCTGGAACTTTCCTCTCTCTCTATGTGTCTTCCTTATTTCTCATGCATGGGTGTCAGAGGTGGCAGTGTGTTGAGTGGTACCCTCAACAGGCAACTGGTGGGTATCGGTGGGATGGTGCTGGCAATAGTGGTTGATAGTATCCCTCCTCGATGGAACCTAAACTACAAATGATATATATTTGACTTACTAGTCTACCTTCATCAGATACTAAAGGTAGTGATTATCGTGATCTGGGGATAAGCTCCTGAAGTAGTTAGTTATGGAAACGAGGGCCACTGGATTATCTACATCTTTCCTTGGATGGTACGGACTCATCGACTTCACTAATTTTATCCCATCATGGGAATTTTTGAGATCTACGATTGTACCATATCGATGGTACTTCTGGACCATTATGTTCACCACCTAACGTTGATTTTTTTGGGCAAGTGAGGTCATTTTGAAACCCACGGGGATTGCAGCCATATCTAACCTGCTCAAATGGTCGCTGGATGTTGAAATTATCTTGGATTGGGATTTTTTTTTTATGAGAGAAGTATATGTATTCCTTCATACAATAAGGAACAGGGTATCTGATTATTTCAATATCGTAGGCATAATTGTCCTTTTATTCCACATCCGGCCATTCTGGTCGCATGGACTTTTCAAAGTAAGGATAGACTTACTTCATGGGAACCCCAGTTATAGAGGATCATCTATAAGATTTATATTAGAATTATTATCTTTTTGTGTAAGATATGCAGAACAAAGTATCTCGGCACATAATTAACCGATCATTCTATTATTTGAGAGATTCACATCAGGTTCACCATTTTTTTCATATAGTGTGCAAAAAAATGGTCTGATGGATAATAACCCAATAATTTTGTTATTTGATAGATTCATGTAGGGTTCACCATTTTTTTCATGTAGTGTGAAAACAAAATGGACTGATGGATAATAACCCAATCATTTTTTATTTGAGATATTCACATTGGGTTTACCATTTTTTCGATGGGAAAGAGACGACTAGGAACCCCTGACAAGGTGGATTTGGTTTGGCCTAATGGTTGATTTTGTGGGGTTAATTTCTTACACAACCATTAACATCATATCACCATTATTATTCTTAATGGAAACTATCAATGTTTCTCTCATCCATAATTGGGTATAGACCTGCTTTCCAAAGGCAAGTGTTCAATTGGGGTTTCAGACCCAATGATGCTTAGGTAATCACATTGGTTGAGAGTATGGGAGGTCGGGCTCATCAAACCCTTTTAGGATGAATTTTAGTCTACTTTGGGACTCCCTTATAGATTTAATATGTGTTATATATTCTCTTCCTGGTCCTAATATGGGATAGGTTTCCCTAAAAAATGATCATAGGTTCACCCAAAATGATCATAGTTTCACAAATTTTATGTGTAGAAGAATAAGGTGGTATCATTATTGAATCCATTTGTATGTATCTAAGGTTCTTCATCCATTTCCTAGTAATGAATATTTGTTTATATGTTAAAGTTGTATAACCAAGCACTTCATAATTTTCTTCCATGGAGGGAAGCAGTTAATCTTATGAGGAGGGGATTGATTCATTATGAGGTGTTATACATATCTAATTTATTATTGGAATCAAAAATAACGTATTTTGTTAAAACCCATGAATTTTAATGTCATGTAGAAAGTACATAAGTGTGGTAACTTAGGCACTGAATATTTTAGCTCAAGTCTCGAGAAGACATCCTATGTATCCTGGTTATAGTGGGAATCAGAGTTATCCTAGTCTGTTCATGCCCTTGAGACTAGCCCCAAGGTATATTCTCTTATATAGGGGATATTTATATCATGCCACTCATCAGGTATTACATGTTAAGATTTCCCTAGATGGTGGATATTCATGATTTGGATGAGGTGATCATCATAATTCTATATTCCCATGTGATCCATACTCAATGTGAGAAATAAGGGATAAAAATTAATCAATCTCACTGCATATGGATGTGGGGATTATGTGTTGGGACTACCCTTAGGGTGTTTAATAGGGATATTGTGACTTAGGGAGGTGTCCTGTATATCTTGGTTATGGTAGGAATAAGATTCATCGTAGTTCAGTTGGATTCTCAGTCTGCTGATGGATGAGTTAGAATGATCATCCCATGGGAATGATTGGGTCCTGATGGTTAAAATTTAAGATAAATGGTGGGGGTTACACTAAGGTGGATACCCATTTGAGTTTGGGCTTTGGATTTAGGAAGTAATTATATTTATTCTATTTATGGAATGAATCAGAGTCCTCATAGTTCAATTGGTTGGGGCTTACACACTAACATTTCCCTTATATGTGGGGCACATCATATTATGTCACTGATTGGGGCTTACACACTGGGGTTTCCCTTAATCTGATAGAGTCTTTTCACATGAATGATATTATCATTATGACTCCCTAATACCATGTAATCTATGATCAGTGTGAGAAACAAGGAATAGTAAATAATTAGTCTCATTGCTTATGAATATGGGAATTATGTACTGTGAATTCCCTTTGAATGATTAATATGGAGCTTGGTCCTTAGGAAGGTGTCCAACATATCCTAGTTATAGCAGGAATCAAATTCACCATAGTTCAATTGATTGCAGATTACACATTGAGGTTTTCCTTCTGATTAGGGCTTCTACACTAAGGGTGGAAAAGGTTATCAAGACCTAAAATTACCTTTGACCTAGTCTTCTTGCTATCTAACCTGCATTAATTTTCCTTCTAACATGCCTCAATTGTTTTCTTAACGTGTTAGTGGATTTCTGTTTGACATGTCCAAATAAAATTGCATGATTCAGTTTGTTTGTCTGGGGAACACTGCATACCATGGGTGGCATGTCTGAAGGTTGTCACATGATCAAGGATGTCTTGTCTATAGGAAATCACGAGACCTGGCTAGATGATCCTGGAATCCATCACATGATCCCATCTGAAATTCTTAGAGGGCATCACATGATCCACTTGACTTCTCTGGTGTCATCATGAAATTTGGTTGATACACGTGTAATGGAATCATAAGAGTCAATGTGACATGTATAGAGGGTGATACATGATCCTAGTTGACTTGTTTGGTGGTTGTTATGATATTTGGATGGCATGCCCAAAGGATGTCATGAGATCTAGTCGACATGCATGTGTGTTGTCTCGAGACTCATCTAACATGTACTAGTGCCACCATATGAGTTAGGTGACATGTCTGAAGGGCACCAAAAGGTTTATATGGAAAGCCTAAAGGGCTTCGAGATACTTGGGTGACATGCCCATGGGGATCCATGTGACTTGCTTCAACATGACCTGAGGACTTTGCATGATCTAAATAGTATACCAAAGGAGCATTGCGAGAATTGGGCGACATGTCCTAGTGTTGTCGCATGTCCTAGGTGGTTCACATGAAGAGCATGAGGATCAGAGTATATATTCCTCACATAATTCTCTTATATGTTAGCCTTTGTTCCTTACTTTTATTGAAAATGCATGATATTTGTTCATTGTTAGCTTGGTTTAAGTCTCGTGTGATTTAGAAGATATGAAGGATGTTCTTCGCATGACCCACTAGAAGTCCATCACACGATCTATGACTGATCACGTGAATTGTTTATGTTTGAGGTATGATTTCTCTAGTTGTTCCCTGGACCTTACCTGATGGAAATATTTTTCAGTCGTGAGATCAGCCACACTGAAAAATCTGATCTGGTGCTTGGGAGAATCGGTGTGAGGGTCTGAGGAAAAATCTATCTTCATAAAATCCTTAAGCCAATTTTTCATGTTGGGGTGGGGGATTTATAGGCCTCACTACCCCTATTATTCACTACTTTTTGTATCATGTATCATGTGAATCCAGGATAGATTTGATGGTGGGATTCTGTGTCATGTGTTTCACAAGTTCCCGTTACAAGTCATTTTGGGGGTGTCGCATGATTTTCAGTGACCATAAGATCATCCTGTAAACGCCTCATTTATTGGATTATATCTAACTAATGGGGTCTTTTTTTCTCATGTGTACATACCAAGGGACTTTCATATTATCATACCGACATGTCCAAGGGCCTTCACAAAATTAGGGTGCCTCTCGAAAGGCCTTCATGTGATATCAGGTGACTTGTCTAGGACATCTTGTGAGATAGGGGTGGCTTGTTAGGGGGCCTTCGCGAAATCAGACCAGCTTGTCAAGAGGTATTGTGAGACTATGTTGCATATATCCTATGCATGTCACGAGAGTTCTGTAACCATAAGAGGCTCCCATCAATTCCCTCTTTATTTCATTTATTTATTTTAAAAAGGTTTGGGATTTCTTGAGGTTGTATGAATGTTTTTTAGGACAATAATTCTCCCTATTAGTGATGCACAATGTGAGTTTTACAACTACAAAAGGATCCCATATTTTTTGGATATTTTCATCCTATTTTATAAGGATTTTTGGATGGTTCATCGGGCATTTGTCAGTTGACAAGTTGTGTGACCTAGGGGAGCTTATCTGGCTACCGCTGCGTGATCACTAATTGTCCAGGGTGCCTTCTAAAGAGCAGGACTTGTCGAAGATACTTCATAGGATCTTTTGAAGGCTATAATCTATGCATGACCATTTGTATGACCTTCCAAAGTTCATTAAATTGCATGTCTTCTGGGGGTTCATGCGATCTGCATGATCTTGGCCACCTTATTCTTTCTTTACTTTGTAGATAAAATAATACCCATATTTATGTATTTATTCCTTTGTGGATTTTTTTATGCTCATTTGACGGGCGTTAACATGGGGTATAACCAACATGGAAAGAATTAAGACATTTAGTTGATCCTTGTAAATATTATGTGATTCTCTTTCTATTATTACTATTGTACATGAACTGATATTGAGAGATATTATTGAGTGGATCAAGAACCTTAACAAGTTCAAGTGGATGAATTTGAAAGAAAAGAAATTTTTCAAAATAAAACACTAATTCACCCATCCTATCATAGTGGTCAATATGGTTTGGGGTCCTATAATCATGCCCCACTACTTCCACATAGGTCTGATCACTCGTGATCATCTTGCCCCATGGTCACCACATATGGGTATGATCACTCATGATAATCATGCCCCGAGGTCAGACTATATTGGTCCATCATGCCCTGTTATCCATCTCGGTCCTGTCATCTAGTCACATGTAGTGTTTGAATACGCTCCCCCTCTAGGGCTACCGAGTCATGAAGAGCCCACTTATCACTTTGGTAAAATTAATAACACAAAAACATGGTGTATACCAAGAATATCATAAGAAAATAGTGGAATCATACATTACATATCATGAGTGTGAGAAAATCCATACATAAACACATGTGAGCAACTCAACATGGTCTAAAGCACATCAACATGTATAATCATAATATGTAAATCAAGTAATCCTCATGGTTACACACACAGCCACATGAATCACATAAAAAGCTTGGGTTATTCCAACATAAATCACATATCATGATAACATCAAATGCATGACCCTAAATAGTAAGGAACGTTCTACCTCAAAGTCCTCGATGTCAACAGAAAAGATAAACCACCCTTTGTGGTTCGATATACCTTCTTGTGGTCTTATTATCGTAATCATCAACACATCAATGCTCGATGTTCATCAAGGGCTCCTAGAACCAAAAATCATCTATTTTATTTCAAAAATAAATAAAATATTACATGTGGTAATACTCTCTCCTGAATAATTTCTAAATTTTTGTTTTAGACTAACGAATGCACTCACAATATTCTCTTCAAGAATAATTATAAAACCATGTTTGATAATTTATATCTCTAAATTAATTCAAGAACACATGTGGTATGACTTATAATTATTATTTAATAAAATCGTATAATTATTCTTAACAATTTTATAATTATCCTATAATAATTTGATATATTTATCACATGATAAATCCCTTATAATTATCCTTGGATAATTTGTCTAATAATTTTTATTACAAATTATCTTTTCATAATTATATTATGATGATTTATTTCCAAAAATTATCCTTTGATAATTTTATTCAATTGTCCTTTAATAACTCTTGATAATTATTTTTGATAAAATGTGTTATTTTCCTTTGATAATTAAAATAAATAAACCCTCTTGATAATAAATTATACTTTGATCAATTTCATAAATTAACCATTGATAATTATCTTATAATAATTTCTTATAAATTATCATTTGATAATTTCATATTATTACCTTCTTATAACCTCACAAAATTATCCTTTGATAATTTGTTGTAATTATCATTAGATAATTCACATAATTATCCTTGATATTTAAAACATATAAAAAATATTAATTTAAATCTTAAAAACATAGCTTGACACCTTCAAAAACAAACTTTGGATTAAATTTATGTTCATCAAGATGAATCCAACAACACTGACAGTGCATCAATCTGATCAATCTTGGAGAAAATATTGCATAAAGAATATTTTATGAAAGTAATAAAATAAAATAAAATAAATAAATAAAAGGGAGAGGGGAAAGGGAGGGAGAGAGAGGCGTGAGTGGGGAGTGGGTTATTCACTTTGTGCTTTGCAGCACCTCTAAATGGCCCTTTGGTATTATTATTATCCCATTCAATTTAATATCATTTATTATATGCATTTTCAATCCATACGCTACTTTAAATTATTACATTTAATAATTTTTATTCTCTTTTCTCTCTCATACTCAATCCATACACTAGCCCCGAATATATCATGTGTTTTTTTAATTCCCAATTTTAAATATATTAAATCATCCATTTAATATATATTAAAATTTCATTCATCTATATATATATGCACATACAATATATATATACAAACATATATATATATACACATGCATATGTATATTTATTTAACTAATATATATATATACCCATATATATACACATATTATAAATATATACACACCTTCATGTATATATACATTTTAATTTTCCACACACCAAAATATTTTTTTTCCAAATTTAATAATAATACTAATAATAAGAACAATATTTATTATTATTATTAAATATCTCATTCATTCCACCATTAAAATTTAAAATACAACTTCCATTAAATATTGAGTAGTTAAAAAATATATATTAACCACACATTTTCATTTGTGTGATAAGAAATAATATCATTATTATTATCTAACATCCCAAATAAATGTTCACCCTTGGTGAAACGTCACTCATTAATTAAGAGAATCTAATTACACATGTAATTTAAAGTTTTTTCTACATAAAAAATAATAATAATATAATTATTATTAACCATACGTGTGATGTAACCAAACACCTGACACACACAAAGCTTATGTCACACCTAGGGTTACCCCTAATCCTGTGCCTAATGGTGGACTTGGATTTCTCATATGGTACACCATTTGGGATATATTCAATAATTTTCATAAATATATAAATAAAAATATTAAATAAGTTATCCCCATGTGCGATATTACCAAATATCTGATGTGAACAAAAATTATGACGTATCTAGGGTAAACCTCTCTTCCTTGACCTAATGGTAGTCTCAAATTTCTAATACAATGCGCTGTTTGGAAGATATTCAATTATTTTAGAAAAAATAACATGCATGTAATATAATATATTTAATATTTTTATTCCCTATACATTGAGGCTCTACAGGCCTCATAATCTCACACTAACTTAGTACCTAACTCTGAAAATATTCTATATAATATTCTAATATATTAACTAGGTTTTTTTCTCTTATTTAAAGCCTTTAAATAATTTATTTTTATTGAAAACTTATTTTATTAACATAAAAATACTCACAAATTATTTACAAAGAGATTTTTATTATCCTTAAAATTTTAAGGATGGAACAATTCTCCCCCTCTATAAACTTAACATAACCAAGATGTATCCCTATCAGTCTTTTTCAAATAACTCATACCACTGAGTTCGATCATCATAATCTCACTCTCATATCTTTATAACTAAAGGAACATTAGGAACATATCCAGATAATATCCAATCTAAGGTATCACACAAGTTTATCTTAGGATTATACCCTTAATCCAAGGCATAACCCTCCTAACAATAACTATGTTCTCTATCCCTGCACGTGCTACTACACATATTCCCTTTAACATCATGCAAATCCTCTTTTAACTGTGCTAAAAAAACATTGATAATCACAGCGATGATAAAGGGGGGTCCCCTTTATTAGTGATTTCTTAGCATTGATAAAAGCCACAGTTATCAGAACTATTTTTATCACTGATAAATTACACCCTTTATCAACACTTTAAATAGTTCTGATAAAGGCCTAACTGCCTACATTTAACTTCTCATATAACAGCACAACCAGAAGCAAAAAACCTACAATTTTAAATGTTATATACAACCTATAATTCCAAACAATGTTATAATTTCAAACAATGATAAATAAATTTAATTGACATCATGAATAAAAAAATTTCCACCCATGGTATATACAATAAAAACACTACTATTTAAATTTGAAACAAAATTTTTCTTATAATTACATTTACAATTATCCAACAAACAATCTAAAGCATTAATATTTCATCTTTTGAAGTTTGTCATACCCTCTCAAAAATGTCCGCCCACGGTATCAGTTTCCAAAAAAATCATCTCAACACTAGAAAAAGATTCCACCTATATAAGAAAATAATTACTATATTAGTAATACTATAAATAAATAAATTAAACATTAATACGAAAGAATACATTAATAAAATGTCAATATTTAATAAAAGTGACACATTTGGAGTTATACCTTTCACACCGTCCACCCTATTTAGGTGCGGTTTATTCTTTCATGACACAAATGAGTTATATATCATTGTCCTAAAATATTAAAACAATACAAATTCATTAGTTCGGTTTTGAGTATGTCACATGTTTTTTTACAAAAATTAATGTAAATTTTAAATAATGACACGTTTGGAGTTATACCGGTTACAACATGCAACATATTGAGGTATGGATGATTCCTACCTATCAAAAATTATTTATGGATCATTTTCCTAAAGTATTAAAAAAAAGATGAACGTGTTTGCTCAGTTTTCTATATGGCATTTGTGTTTTTTTATTAAAATGTTATTTCAAAATGAAAACATGCATTATGAGTCATATCGGTCACACCGTGCATAGATTTTATGTGAGACTACTTCATACATATCAAAAATTAATTACTAATCATTATCCTAAATTATCAATACAATTGGAGTGCTTTGTTTGGTTTTCATTGAGTGACACTTTTTGAACTAAAATGTCAATTTTAAACTGATAATGGACACTTTAAGTCATACCAGTCACACCATGCATCATATTGAGGTGTGGTTCACTCCTAAACATCACAAATGAATCATGGATCATTTTTATAAAGTATCAAAATAAACTGAATATGTTTTCTTAGTTTTCAGTATCTCGCTTGTCACGAACCAACCCTGAACAGGTCACCCAATCCGCTTCGTGACAAATCCTAAGAGGCGTTTTGATCCTCCCGAGATGGAGAAAATCACCAAGGGAATAATTAGAGTGACAAGGTAACTATTTCTCCCAAATATAAACAATTAAATAAATATCAAAAATAAATGGACAGCCTAATATACATTTATATAAAAGTTGAACTAAACATTATTCTCACATGAAGGTGAAAGTAAAACTGAACCAACAACTCAACCGACCAAACATGACAACCAAATAACTCCATGTGACCCCTCCGATAACTATCCAACATAATGATCACACATCTTCCAAGCCAGTCAGACTCAAGTTCAAACCTACAAAAGGGATAAAAACAGAAGAAGACTATAAGCATGAGTATTAAAACTCGATAGGTTAGCCTGATATTCTATTCTCAATGAACTTACTTTAAAATAAAAGAAACATAAATTTCATGTTTGAAATAAAATATATAAAAATATTTTTTCCAAACAAGTTTACATGCTACAAAAATTGAAAAATAAAAATTCTTTCAAGTTTTCATAAACAAAAAATGCTAATAACCAATTTCAAAGAGATGCAACTTCAAAGTGAAAATATTTTTTAAGAGGGTTGATTTAAAGAACATACACCTTTAAATAAAATACAAATAATACTTAATTTTTTAACCAAAATCATCATATACAAATGGTGTATACAATATATCCAATGCGAACTAGTCAAGGGAATACCCCTAGGCACTAGTTCGTTGTGGGGCTTAGGTACCTCGTATCTCAGTGTAAAAGTAACCATAAAAATATTCATTCTCATGCATGAGCCACTAGTAAGGAAAAATACCCATAACATAGTGGTCCTAAACATCATAATCATAGTTTAGTAATTGTTTTCATCATCAAACTTTCTATGTGTAACAGGGATGAAACCACTTCGGGTCACTAGCATACTAGTACACGTCCGCCCACCTAGACACTCAGGATTCCCTCTTTGTGCTCAACCAAGTTCCACATGTTATAAAATACACTTTTCACATGAAAATTTAATTTAAAAATAATACACACACAAAACATCCAATAAATGTGTTCCACATCTCTTTCAGAAATCAATAAACCACTTAAAACTTCTATAAAACAATTTCATAAAGTATAACGAGGCTTTGCACATAAAATCTATTCAAACATTCTATTAAAATGATAAAAACCCACCAATACCATATCAAACCAGATTTTACAGCCCCAAAACTATTTAATTAAATAATTTCATGAATCATAAAATTACCCCACATGGTGCCACATGGAACACACATGAAAACCCTTTTCTTGAGAAAAATGTCAAACGGCCCTTTAAGCATTCTACCCAACCAATGTATATCAAAGAGACAAATTTCACCTTTCATAAATTGGTATAAACACACAATTATAATTTTAAATACATTTAAATAAACCCTTTAAAACATTTGGGTTACACATTCAAAGCTCAACCATTTTAGTAAGGATGCCAAACGGGACATTTTCCAACAACTCAGGCCAAAACATGTTATAAACCTAAACCCATTTGCTTATAAAACAAAATCCACATTGGATAGCCATATAAGGACCCCAAAAACCATTATTCACATACTTAAAATATTTTTCATATGCTAAAACAATCATTTTATACCACCTTGAGCACACAAAATCCAACCGGGCACTTTCTCGAAAACATGGCAGGAAACATTTAATGAAACTAATTCTATTTAACACTAAAAAGGTCATAAAACCAAATTTTCATGCTAAAAAATTATTTAAATGGATAAAAAAATTTCTAAACATCACAAAACATGTGTAAAAGATAATGTAACATTTATACAAACACTTGGTGTGCACTTTTATATAAAAACCAGATTATTTTTCACAAAACAAGGTATAAACACCACTTTGCACACCAAATAAAATTATTTAAGGTTTATAAAATAATAATAATAATGTTTATAGGGTTAAAATACCATGAAAATTATGAATCTTAAATAAAAAGTACATGTTCAATGGGGAACCTACCTCAAATCCTTGGCAGAATGAAGACGAACACCTGAAAACACGTATCGTGGGTTCCAAAACCCTAGATCTATGAATACCAGCCCTAAAAAAACAAAAAACCCATAAAAATGATGGCAAAACAGAAAAATAGTTCTATAATGACCAGGGTAGAAGATAAATCCAAGAAAAAATGAAATAATAAGGAAGAGTGGGGAGAAAAGAGAAAGATTTGATGAAGAAATTAAGAACCACTAACCATTGGTGAGAAATCGTCCAAAAATAGGCTCAAAATGAAGTAGAATGAAGGGGGAACCTCTAGTATATAACCAATAGTTAGGGATTTGTTTGTGAGTTATAATAACCTAAAAATATTAAAAAATTAATAAGATATAATAAAATAAAATATTTTTTTTAAAACTGGAAATGGGCTCATGGGTTGGCCCAATTCATGAATAAATAACCCAAATACACTATGATTATAAGATTATAAGGGGTCCAAATGGATATTTTGGTTATAATAGGTCATGGGAGACCAATTTGGAAGTGAAATGAGTGAAAAATGTTGAAAAATGAGGTATTTATAAAAGAAACAAATTTTATTTTTAAATCTGGAAATAGGCTCACGGTTGGCCCAAATCTTGAAGTAACCGCCCTTTTCTCCAAAAACTCCCAAAAAAGTTATGGGGAACCCATGGTAGGATGATTAGACATAGATGGAAGTTAAAAACAGAACATTCATATCACCCAAAACCTAAGAAAAGGATCAATATTTCCAACACATCGGATCAAAACCAAGACATGAAAAACCGAGTGTGATAATTCTCCCCACCATTAAAGCTTTCCACCCTTAGAAAGCCCTAAAACTTTCCAACTGAAAGATAAACACCTAAATATTCCTTATCAACATGGTCCAGCCTCTAAATACAAGTAAATATCATCCACCATCAATAGAAATTAATCCTCTTGGTCAAAAAAACACCAACTAATAACCAATTCCTGAAAATCAACGGAAAGATCAAGCCACCACCTCCACATCCAAGCCATGAACCAGATTGTTGGTCCTTCTCCCAATGAACCCAATAATCACCAAAACCAAAGTGAACTCAAAAAATCTAATGAATTAGGGTCTAGAAAATTCTCCCCACCATTAAATCTCAACTACAATTCGACAAATCCTTAAAGGAATGATCTTTGACACCTGTATTGGGTCTCCCCACCATTAAAGACCAACTATAAATGAACAAACAAGAATTCAACATGAACTAGAATCAGGCATCACCCGCATAGGCCCACCAAAACTCCCCCACAACAACCTAAAAATCCAAGTTAATAGTGTTACATTATGAACATTTAAACCACCCACTCCTGAATGGTGGGGACAAGAACTGGGCCAACACATTCAGCACAGATCAAAACCCCCACCACTTAGAGTGGGGAGGGAAGGGGACCCAATAATTGGGCCACTAAAACCACAAAATAAATAGAGGAACTTCCCAACACTCTCCACCTATGAATAGGTAAAACCAAGACTGCACCTAATTCACATTGGCGGTCCACATAGGGACATTGATTGGAAACTCACATATGAGAAGGCATAACCATAGACATTGTGTGAGGGGTAAGTCCACCACGCTCTTTGAGAAAGAAAAAAGAAAAATCACAATGATGAGAAACCATAATAAAAACATAGAAACTACCTTACAACAATGGTGAAAGAAGGATCTTAGTCAAGCACCCCACACCTCTGGTGATTTTTTTGACTACGTGAAAAGCTTCACTCTGAGGCCTATAGCTGGAGCCTTGATGTTTCATGCATCAGTTATGCCGCATCCATGAGGTAGGGATCACAACACCCCATGAAACTCACTTTCTCAACAAAACACCTTCATCTAAATAGGAACTCATAGATACATGGCACCATTCTCTCTTAATCTAAACGAGGAGTAGAATGGACAAGGAATACAAAGAAACACATAAATATCACCGAACATAACTATTATATCCAAAAGAATTATCAAAAAGGAAATCAATCTCAAACATCTCTATATTCCATCAAACGAGTTAAGGCATCTTCTGAAGAGGAGGATTTAATGTTTTAAATGAATCATCAGGCTGATCAACTAAAATTATTTCCAATGGAGAACCATTTGTGGACACATCACATCATCCAATATATCCTTAGAAACCCACTGAACATTTCTCCAAAACTAAGCCACCAACAAGATCCCATCTCAAAACACACCAAGAGTATCACTTCCAGATCTTGAGGAAGCATGCCAAACAAACCACACTTCTAAAACATGAAAAATCAATCCACATAAACACCAGTTTAAAAAAACACAACAAATTTTCATCTTAGAAAAACTTTTGAAAAACAAACTAACTTGGTGGATTTTCATATACACCAATGGTGTTTCATCAAGTCTCACTCACATGCACATTCTCATTCCACCCGGGGCACCCAACCACTATGAAAAACCAGGCATCCATTAACATATTTATACAAAACCATGCAAGTGATCACCCATGAGAACACCAAAGGCTAAAACAAACATCCTTATTTTATAAGACAAAAAATTCAACCCATTTAAAAAATCATGTACCTTCCATAAGCACACTAACCACAAATTCAAAAACCATTTTCATATTTCCATACAACAAACCATTTTACCAATATTGAAAAAGAAACCCCATAGGCCTCCATCAAAATCTTCTCCCTTTTTTCAAAACATTTTTCAGCATCTCAACAAAGCACACTTTTTCAAGAACCATTTGATTTAAAACCCATTTCATTTATTTTAAAACATCTACCAAAATAATAATTCCATTAAAAAATCCCTTTCCCATTTTCATAAATTCATAAAGTTCTCTTTTCTTAATCTGATAGCCACAATGGCCAAAACCCTTTTTAGGAAAACACTAGCTGCTAAAAACGAATTCCCAAAACCAAATCAATAGATTCAAATACACTACAATAGCCCAAAACATCACATTTTAAACAAATTTTCAGAATCATATTAAAATAATTCATGCCTTCTGACCATTTTATTTCAATAAACCATAAGTTTAGATTAAGGAAATTTGATCCTGTTAAATCATTCCACTTTCTCCCCAAAAATTTATTTCATAAAAATCCAACATTATCAAAAACTTTCTTATATTAAGCATTGACAACCCACTTCCAAAATTCTCACACAATGATTTTGAAAACAAAATTCAAAATTCAAGAATGGTCTAAGAGACCCACAAAAGAGAACTATTTTTAGTGGGTGACTTGACCATATGGTTGGTGTCTATATGTCAAACACACCACCAACACATAGAGCCTTCTTAGAACCATGCCTCGGCTCCACATGGCTTTCCAGGCCCTATGAGCTCACAGAGGCCATTAGTCCATCTCCTCTTGTTATATCCCAATCACCAAACAATCCTTAAGAACCAAAGAAACCAATAAAACTAGATTTCCCATAGAAAACTAAGGATCGAAACAAGAAATATTTTTCCACTATCTTCCCACCCCTACCCCTCAAGTCCCAAAAATCCTACTCCAAATGCCTTGACATCCCCCAAATAACAAGGGTTATCTAAAAAGAAAGGTTCACTAAGAGCCTACCTCCTCTGATAACATTTTATCATGAACCAGTCTAGGTTGACCCTGAACTAGTTACCCAAGCTGCTCCGTGACAAGTCCCGAGAGGCGTTCCCAATCCTCCCAGGATGGTGAAAAGCACCAAGGTAATAATTAGAGTGATAAAGGAACAATTTCTACCAAATATAAATAATTAAATATATAGAAGAAATAAATGTACTTCCTAATATACATTTATATAAAATTTGAACTGAATATTATTAACGCATGAAAGTGAAAGTAAAACTGAACCAACAACTCAACTGACCAAACATGACAACCAACTAACTCCATATGACCCCTCTGGTCACTCTCTAACACAACGATCACACATCTCCCAAGGCGATCAGACTCAAGTTAAAACCTTCACAAGGTCTAAAAACAAAATAATACTATAGGTGTGAGTATTAAAACTCAGTAGGTTAGCCTAATATTCTATTCCTAATTCATTTACATTAAATTAAAATAAATGTCAATTTCATGTTTGAAATACAATATATAAAAATATGTTTTCAAAACAAGGTTCCATGCTACAAACATTATAAAATAAAAATGATTGCAAGTTTTCATAAACAGGAAATGCTAAAAACCAATTTCAAAGAGATACAACTTCAAAGTGAAAATAGTTTTCAAGTGGGCTACTTTAAAGAACGTACACCTTTAAATAAAATAAATATGCTACTAAATTTTTTAACCAAACTCACCATATACCAACAGTGAATACAATATATCCAATGAGCACTAGTCACAGGAAAACCCCTAGGAACTAGTTCATTGTGAGCCCTAGGTACCTCGTATCTCGATGTAAAAGTAACCACAAAAATATCCATTCTCGTGCATGATCCACTAGTAGGGAAAAATACCCATAACCTAGTGGTCCCCAACATCGTCATCGTAGTTTAGTTAGTGTTGTTGTCCTCAAACTTTCTACATGAAATAGGGATGAAACCACTCCGTATCACTAGCATACTAGTACACGTCTACCCACCTAGATACACGGGATTCCCTCTTTGTGCTCAATCAAGTTCCACAAGTTATCAAATACACTTTTCACATGAAAATTACATTTTCAAATAATACACACACAAAATATCCTACAAACATGTTCCACATCTCTTTCACAAATCAATAAACCACTTAAAACATTCATAAAACAATTTCATGAAGTATAATGAGGCTTTACACATAAAATCCATTCAAAGATACTCTATCAAAGACAAAACCCCAAAAATACCATATAAAACCAGATTTGGCATCCCTAACACTATTTAATAAAATAATTTCATAAATAATAAAATGAACCCACATGGTGCCACGTGGAACACACATAAAAACCCTTTTCATAAGAAAAATGTCAAACAGGCCTTTAAGCATTCTACCCAACCAACGTATATCAAAGAGACAAATATAACATTTCATAAATTGTTTTACACACACAATTATCAGTAGAAAAACATTTAGATAAACCCTTTAAAACATTTGGGCTACACATTCAAAGCTCAACCATTTTTATAAGGATTCCAAACGGGCCATTTTCTGGCAACTCGGGAAAAAACATGTTATAAACCTAAACCCATTTGCTTATAAAACAAAATACAAATTGTATATCCATATAAGGACCCCAAAAACCTTGATTAATATTCCTCAAATATTTTTCATATGCTAAAATAATTTTTTTACACCACCTTGATCACACGAAATCCAACCGGAAACTTTCTCGAAAACGTGGCATGCAATATTTAATGAAACCAATTCTATTTAACACCAAAAAGGTCATAAAACCAAATTTTCATGAAAAAAATTAATTTAAATTGATAAAATAAGTTACAAAAATCACAAACTAGGTGAATAAAGATAACAAAACATTTAAACGAACACTTGGTGTGCACTTTTATAACAAAACCACACTATTTTCACAAAACAAGGTATAAACACCACTTTTCACACCAAATAAAATTATTCAAGGCTTATAAAAAAATAATAATAATTTTTAGAGGGTTAAAATACCATGAAAAGTGTGAATATTAAACAAAAAATACATGTGCAATGGGGAACCTACCTCAAATCCTTGGCGGAATGAAGACGCACACTCGAAAACACCCATTACGGGTTCCAAAACCCTAGATCTATGAATACCAGCCATAAACAAAAAAACACCCATAAAAATGATGTGAAAACGGAACCCTAGTTCTAGAATGACCATGGGAGGAGATAAATCCAAGAAAAAATTAAATAATAAGGAAGAGTGAAGAGAAAGGAAAAATATTTGATGAAGAAATTAAGAACCACTAACCTTTGGTGATAAATCTCCCAAAAAGAGGATGAAAACGAATTATAAAGAAGTGGGAGTAGTATTTGGTAGATATATAATAGTTAGGGATCAGTTTGGGAGGTTTAATCACCAAAAAATGTTAAAACATTAATAATATATAAAAGAAACAAAATAGTTGTTTTAAAGTGGAAATGGGCTCACAGGCTGGCCCAATATGAGAATAAATAAATCAAATCCACCATGATTATGAGTTAATAAGGGGTAAAAATGAATATTTTGGTTTTAATAGGTTAAGGGAGTAAAATTGGGAAGTGTAATGAGTGAAAAATGTTGAAACGTGAAGGAGTTATAAAAGAATCAAATTTTATTTTTAAATCTGGAAATGGGCTCATGGTTGGCCCAAATCTTGAAGTAAGCACCCTTATCTCCAAAAACTCCCAAAAAAAGTTATGTGGAACCCATGGTATGATGATTATACATATATGGAAGTTAAAAAGAGAACATTAATCTTACCCAAAATCCAAGAAAAATATTGTGATTTCCAACACACCAGATAAAAACCAAGACATGAAAAAATCGGTGTGACAACACTTGTTGTTTTCACTTAAATTAATGTCAATTTCAAATAAAAAATGACACTTTGAGTTATATTATACACACCATGTGTCATGATGATTTTAGGATGACTTATACACATCAAAAATGAATCATGGATCATTTTCTTAAAGTTTCAAAACAATCTGAATGTATTTTCTCAGTTTCCAGTATGTCACTTTTTGTTTTTACTTAAATTAAAGTCAATTTTAAAAAAAAGGACACTTTGAGTTATACCAGGCACACAATGCATCTTAATTTGGTTAGGATGATTCTTACATGTTAAAAATGAATAATAAATTATTTTCCTAAAATATAAAAACAATCTGATTGTGTTTTTTCAGTTTTTCAGAATGTCACTTGTTGTTTTTACTTAAATTAATGTCAATTTTAAATAAAAAGAGACACCTTGAGTTATACCGGACACACCATGCATAGTATTGAGGTTTCTCTGATTCCTACACATAAAAAATGACTAGTGGACCATTTTCCTAAAATATCAAAAAAATATGAATTCATTTTCTCGGTTTTTAGTATAGAAGTTTTGTTTTTTTACTAAAATTTCATTTCAAACTAGAAACATGAATTTTTAGTCATACCGGTCACATCCTGTGTCAGTTTTATGTGATACTACTTCACACATGTCAGGAATGACTTATGAATCTTTTTCCTAAATTATCAAGATAATAGGAGTGTGTTTATTTGGTTTTCACTGAGTGCCACATTTTGAACTAAAATGTCAATTTTAAACTGATAACAGACACTTTTAGTCATACCAGTCACATTGTGCATTAGATTGAGGTGAGGCAGACTCTTTTATATCAAAAATGACTCATGGATCATTTTCCTAAAATATCAAAAAAATCCAAATATTTTTGTTTAGTTTTTAGTATGTCACTTGTTGTTTTTACTTAAATTAATGTCAATTCTAAATAAAAAGAGACACTTTGAGTTATACTGGCCACATTGTGCATCGTATTAAGGTACAACTTATTTATACACATCAAAAATGAATAATGGATCATTTTCCTAAAATATTAAAACAATTAAAATGTGTTTTATCATTTTTTTTTAGTATGGCAGTTGTGTTTTTTACTAAAATGTCATTTCAAATTGCAAACATGCATTTTGAGTCATATTGGTCACATTGTGCATCAGTTTGATATGAGACTACTTCATACATATCAAAAATGACTTATGAATCATTATCTTAAATTATAAATACAATTTTGAATTTTCTTAGTTTTCATTGAGTGACACGTTTTGAACTAAAATGTCAATTTTAAACTAATAATAGACACTTTTAGTCATACTGGTCACATCATGCATCAGATTGAGGTAAATTTGACTCCTACAAATCACAAATGACTCATGGATAATTTTCCTAAAATATCAAAACAATCTGAAGAGTTTGGTCAGTTTTCAGTATGTCACTTGTTGTTTTTACTAAAATTAATATCAATTTTAAATAAAATGAGACACTTTGAGTTATACCAGACACACTATGCATCATATTGTGGTGACGCTGATTACTACACATCACAAATGACTAATGGATAATTTTTCCTAAAATATCAAAACAATCCGAATGTGTTTGATTGGTTTTTAGTATGATAGTTTTGTTTTTTATTAAAATTTCATTTCAAACTAGAAACACGTATTTTGAGTCATACCTGTCACATTGTGTATTGATTTTAAATTAGATTGATTAATACACATAAAAAATTACTTATGAATATTTTTCATAAATTATCAAGACAATCAGAGCATGTTTTCTTAGCTTTCAGTGGGTGACACATTTTGAACTAAAATGTCAATTTTAAACTGATAATGGACACTTTTAGTCATACCAGTAACATCGTACATCGAATAGAGGTATGGTTGAATCCTACACATCAAAAATGACTCATGTATTATTTTACTAAAGTATCAAAACAATATGAATTTTTTTTCTTGGTTTCTTAGTATGTCACGTGTTTTTTTACTTAAATTAATGTCATTTTTATATAAAAAGAGACACTTTGAGTTATACTAGCCACACCATGTGTCATATTGAGGTGTGATTGATTCCTACATGTAAAAAATAAATAATAGATCAATGTAATATAATATTAAAACAATCTGAATGTGTTGGTTATTTTCAATATGGCAGTGGTGTTTTTTTACTAAAATGTCATTTCAAATTGGAAACAAGAATTTTGAGTCATATCAGTCACATTGTGTGTTAGTTTGTTGTGAGACTACTTCATAAATGTCACAAATGACTTATGAATCATTTTCCTAAATTATCAAGACAATCGGAGCATTTTTTCTTGGTTTTCAGTGAGTGACATGTTTTGAACTAAAATGTTAATTTTAAACTGATAACGGACACTTTTAGTCATACTAGTCACACTGTACATAGGATTGAGGTGAGGTTGACTCTTAAACACCACAAATGACTCATATATAATTGTTATAAAATATAAAAACAATTAGAATGATTTTTTCAGTTTTTAATATGTCACTTGTTGTTTTTACTTAAATTAATGTCAGTTTTAAATAAAAAGAGGAACTTTGAGGTATATCGACCACACCATGTGTCGTATTAAGGTGAGGTTGACTCCTATACATAAAAAATGACTCATGGATTGTTTTACTAAAGTATAAAAACAATACTAATGTGTTTTTTCAGTTTTTAGAATGTCACTTATTTTTTTTACTTAAATTAATGTCAATTTTAAATAAAAAAGACACAATTTGAGTCATACCGAGCGCATCGTGTGTTACCATGATTTAAATTTACTTTATTTGTTGAAATGGAAACACTTAATTTTCAAAATTTATCACTTTCCTTCAATTTCCCTCAACTTCCTTTGAAGGAAATTGATAAATGACGATAATGCAGGGGCGATAAGGTTTTGAGGGAGAATAAGTATGTAAAATACATTGTCTGCATGAGTAGTCAAACATTTAATTTAGATTATTTTAATTTATAATATAACATACAATATTATGAGGAAAACATATTATATTAAAAAAAACTTTACCTTCTCATTGAATTATGGGTTTCAGCCTCCAAGTCCCATCTCTCACGAGCATGAGCATCTTCGAATGAACCACCCCAACTCAAACAAAGGAATACACCTATATAAGGAAAAAATTATTATGTGAGTAATACTAATAATAAGTAAATTAAATATAAATATTAAATAATCCACTACTTCTATGGAAGTCACATCTTCATGTTATTTGTGTACATTCTTCCATCAGGTATGCTACCCATTCATTTTTTAGCACATTTATATCGTCTTATGAATATGAGTCTTTTCAAAAGTCATAATAGTGCTAGAAAAAATATAATTATATAAAGTATTAATAGATATTTTAAATTAAATAGTAATATCTTTGAAAATACTTCTTTAGGAATGTTAGTTTGTTCATGGAATATGATCTCTCTCATAAATTTACAAACATAATTGTTTGTTTCGGACACTGCAGAAAAATTAAGGAGAATAAGTAATTTGTTTTAATATGTGTTTGGATAGTGAAATATTTTTAAATATACCCTACTACTTATCTAGTTGTAGAACTTTTCTTCTTTCTTTTCCTTATCCCCTGGCCCCATTCCTTATTTTTCACGATAATCATACACCACCCAATAATAACAGAATCATTATTAAAATATAATATAAATTATGTATCTTAATATTTAGTTCTAAAACATTGGATGTAGTGTATTACTTATTGACAAACTCCATCATGTGTGGATGGTTTTTTGGGTATCCATGCATTGAATCCAGGAAATAAATCTTTATAGTATCCAAATTTACCGCAATGAGCATCCAATGCGGCCTAAAAACACAAAAAGGAATAAGTAATAAAAGAAATGAAAATATATTTGATATGATTAAATTGTAGAGTTTTACCCCTATATCATTGGTATTAAATAGAGTCTATCATTATAATGTTTTCTTTGAAACGATTTGATCAGACCTGCCACTATTTCATCCTTTTTGTTGCTATTTATTTCTTTTTGTTCTATAGAGGAGATGTACTAATGAGTCCAAAAAAATCATGAGAAAATCCCTTCAATTGTTTTTCATATATACATTTTCCAAAAATATGAAATGTTTTTAGTCATAATTAACATATTATATTAACTTTTGGAAAATAAAATAATGAAAACATACCTCATGTATACATTTACAACTAATCCTCCTAGCCAATCATAGTAGAGGATTTCACTTACACTATCAACACCAATGAAGTCTTGACCTTTATCTCTGTATGTATTTTCTTCAAAATCAACTATGTGATTATGACCATATTTTAACTTTTTATCCACATAAACCTTTAATGATAGTAAATGTGGATATAGAACGGGTGGGGTAGTAGTGCTTTTGGTAGATATCTTCGATCATTTGGTCAATCCTTTAGATTCTTTTGAGGTAGTATTTCATTTCATCCCCTTATCTTTATCCATCTGTAATAACATTCATCAGTTCATGCCTTTTTTCATTAATTTTTAAAGTTTTAGCTTGAAAAGTAAATTTGAAATGAATACCATCTTGTCGACATGTTTTTTATAAGATGAAATGGCCATGCTATGAATGTTCCAACATATTTTTCGACCATATGAGTATCTTCCTCATGAATTGGAATAGGTAGCTCATTTCTTGAATCATGGGCTACACTAATCGACACTCACACATACCTTGTTGGAAGTGGTATTCATTTTGGATATTGAACACTATAGGCCTTGCTACAAGGTGATGGTTGGGTGTTAATAGATATAAATCACAGTCATTATAACCCTACAAAATATCAGTATAGGAAAGGTATCAGTGTCTGTCTGATTCACATTTCATAGAAACATTTATTAGAACATGTATTACCTTGTATAAGATATATCTTTGAGAGGGATGTCTCACCTCATAGCTGGTGGGGGTGGGGCGGGATATCCAGGTGGTGTCTATTATTGAGTTTCTTATTCTCCTCCCCCCATAAAAGTTACAATCATCTCTCTCTGCCATTGGAATTTTTCTTCAAGGGTAGATGTTCTTTCTCTCATTTTTTTTATTAATTCACTTTTACCCTCATATTGTTTTTCTTCTCTCAAAATATGTTCGGGGTGTCACCCAAAAATTCACACCTCTAACAAGGCCATACTGTTTTGGCCACTTCAAGGCTATCGATAGTATGTGTTCATCTAGTCCGGTGTTGTTGATTCCTATGACTATGTCAGATAGAAAATATAGGAAAATAAGTGATTTTTTTATGTATATATATTTAAAGTAGAACAAATTTTTATTATGTAATACTTACACATGTTTCCCACACTTTTTGTGTGTTTTCATCTATTAGTATCATGTCTTTATTTAAATGTGCCTCCTTCCATATCACATGGAGTGGGATGGAAGTGTCTTTGTATTTGGAACATAAATATACATATAAATAGAGTAACATAATTATGGTGTTTTTTAGGTCACATAAAAGTATTACGATGGATTTAAAATGCGTACTAATTTTTTTCAAGTGAAGTGTACCCCATCCTTTATTTATGGTAGGGGTACACTGGTTTTGTTGCTCGTTCCTTATTTCTAGAACTTAGTTTTTTTTCATAAATAAAAAAATTAATCAAAGTGATGAATTCATGTATCATCAAACAATGTATTACTAGCCACAATGTACCTGAAAAGACACATATGCATGACATCCATTAAACGCATCCCATACTTATTGGGTTATCAAGTGTTCATAGATAAGAGGTGGGTGTGGGTTTATTTTCCCTTTAGTATCTTTAAGATAATTTCTTGTTAGAATTGTGTGAAATCCACTGTGAATCCTTCTAGCAAGCATTAATAAATATTTCTTATGGGAGTCATATACTATAAATGCACTCTATAATGGATTATGAAGATTAGGTCAATGTTTCATTATTTTATTTTTTAGTAAAATAAAGAAATGATATCATAATTTTATCATAATATCTTCCCACATCATTGTATCAATCCTAGACACAACATGGTGCCACGAATCTACATCAATCAGAACATGTTGTCAAGTGATGATTCCAATATAAATTTTTAATATTTCCTTGTTGGGGTTAACATGATGGCCCAGTACATTCCATATGACCTCATATTTGATACCTTTGTATTTTTCCTTGATGATTTCTTATAACACCATCAAACTATGGAACTCGCATTTTTTCTATGCCACTATTACTTCATCACCTACCATTTCCCCAGAATCAACACCATCAATATGTTCCTCTTAAGTGGTAGCATCCGCATGTACAGATAGTCGTTGTACCTCTGCACTGGGAGAAGTAGTAGGTTGAGAAACCTATTTTTCCTCAGGAATGGAACCACCATCACCTACAGAAGGTCGTTCCTCTAAACTGGGAGAAGTAATAGCTTGAGAGAATTGTTGTTATTTGGGATTGGGAGCACTAGAACATGGGGAATTCATTATCTACAGAAGTGTTTTAACATTTAATTTAGAGTATATAAATGCAGAAAAAAAATGGATAATAATATGAGGTAACCCGATGTATATTACAAAAAAAAAAGTAACCTGATTATTGAACTCACATTTTCTTTTTTAAAGGCTGAAGGGATTTAAACCCTCTATCAATGATCCAAATCTCTTTATTATGGTCTCCTCTGACATACAAACCATCATCTACATTAGGACTGCTATGAAATGTTTGTGATGTCCCAATTAAATGTTCATCCTTAGTTGAATTTTCATCTGACCCTTCAGTGGTTTTGGTTGAAAATAGAACAATTGACCACTTTCAGTTTGTAGGATCTGGAATATAAAATACTCATACTACCTATGGTGTCATTATAAATAGTTTTTCTTTGTACCCTTCCTTACTGAAATCAACTTTCATGAATCCCAATCCATATATTTTAATATCACTTCTATTATCAACTCACTTTCATTGAAAAATCGACACTTAGAATGTTGTATAATCTAGCACCCATATTTTCTTGATGATTCCAAAGTATGACATATTCACATAAATTAGATTTATGTCCTTAGTACCAAAAATGTGCATCGTTTCAACCATAAGTGTAACTCCACTATTTTGCATGGTATTGTCTTCATCATGCTCATTTGTATAGAATCTATATCCATTAATTATATAACCATTATAAGATAATACATACACACTTTTTCCTCTGGCTAGCCATGAAAGTCATTTTGAAATTGAATCTGGATTTTCATCTCAGTCCTTTAAAATATGGTCTCAAACCATTCTATAAACTAATAATTATTTTTATTTGATATTTATATTTCATCCCTTAATGGATTAAAATACCTAATAATTTCTTTGTGGGTTTCAACATATGGGGAAACCTCAAAAATTTTATTCAAAACATAAGGTGGTTCTGATCTCGATCTATAATATTGATTTTCACAACATCTCTTCCAAAAATTCCTTCACCTACAACAAGCCCAGTGTGATGAGATTTTGGTAGACCAATGATTTCCACACCAAAAAGGTATTCGGTACAGAATTCAATAGCTTACTCAACAATATATTTCTCCATAATACAACCCTCTGGACAACTTTGATTTTTGACGTACCCTTTCAAAATCTTCATATATTGTTCTATGGGGTACATCCATTTATAGTGTACAGGACCAGATATTCAAATCTCTCTCACTAAATAAACTATCAAATAAACCATCATATCAAAGAATGTTGGCAGGAATAACATTTCCAATTCACATAATATAACGGAAATTTATCTTTCTATAGTCAGCAATTTCACCGGGTCTATAACTTTGCTTCATATAGATTTTAATAAGAAACAAGTGTTGGTTAATTTATGATGTAAATTCTTGGAAAAAATGCAATATAAAGCTATAGGAATTATATTTTACATCAAAACATGGCATTCATGTGATTTCATACCCTTTAACTTTAAATTATTCATTGACATGATGTTCTTGATATTCGATGAATACCCCTCTTAAACCTTTGCATCAATAAAGAAGTTGAAAAACTGATATCTCTCTTACCTGGAAAGAGTATAAGTATCTGGAGGAAGGAAAAAAATTCACCCTTCACCGGTGCCAACTCTTCTTGTATTCCCATATCAACTATGTCCAACCTTGCCCAAATTTCATCCTTTGTTTTTCTGGGTGCATTTAGGAACACGTAGATCACACTACCACATACATTTTTTCAACATGCATAACATTAAGAAAATTTCTAACATATAGACAATCCCATTATGGTAATTCAAAAAAATTGATCTCTTTTTTTCCAACCAGTTTTCATAAGGTTTTTTAAAAATTATTTACCAAAAGTAGTGTCCACATATTTTACTTTATCAAACATTTGATCACTTATTAGTGGATATGGTGTTGTACATTCATATTACCTTCCATCGAATGATGTCATCCAGGATCGGTACTTATGTTGTCAGGGTAGAAATTTGTGATGTCCTAGAAACACAGTTTTTTATGAATGTTTCAACCAAACTGAATGTGTACCTTGTTCATAGATGGGACACCCTTGAGTTCCTTTAATTATATATCTTGAAAAATTTTCATAAGTAGGAAAGTCATTTATTGTTCTATACAACATGGATCTCAACATTAAATCTTATTTTCTATAAGAATCATACAATATAACACCTGAATCCCACAATAATTTTAAATCTGTGATCAATGGAGCCAAATAAACATCAATATCATTACCTGGTTGTTTTAGTCCTGATATAATCATATATAACATGATGTATTTTCATTTCATTCATAACGACGATGGCAAGTTATTATTTACCAACATAATCGACCATGTACTGTGAATGCTTCTTTGAAAATCAAAAGGATTCACTCCATCTATAGATAACGCAAGGTTAAGGTTTCTTAGCTCATTTCCAAATTAAGGATACTCATAATCAATTAGATTCCACTAATTAAAGTCTACCAGGTGAAGTAGTTTCCCATATTTAATTCTTGTTTTTTTGTGCGACATATATTTCCCTACAGTCACCCCACTTCCATATAGGTTCCTAAACCTTGGAATGATTGGAAAGTACCATAAAACTTTCAAAGAACCATATTTATTTTTCTTGTATCGAGAATCACCACACTTTGAGAATTCTATAATTGATTTTTGGTCCTTATGAAATAGTATATAGTCATTTGATCAGGCTTGTATTCTTTCAGATATCATACCCATCGAGCATAGCATTCATTTGGTGTCGTATGTTCAGCTCGAGAACTCATTATCTTCTCGGAGCATGTCATTCAAGAGAGAAAGTAATTTCGTAAAACTAGTGTCACTCCATCCATTTCCTGCATTCAGATTATACAGCTTCAGTGCGGCTGAAAATGTTGTATATTTAGTTCAACCACTATACAATGGTGTATTTTCATAACTCTTTAACTTCTCAAACAATTTTGGGCAATCATAATGCTCATCTTAAAATATCCTTGTCATTTCCTCAATATTATCTTAATAATCATTCACATCTATAATGAAATCCTTGATATAGTCTTCTTCATTTTCCACACTTATAATCATATCAGATGATCCATAAAATGTTGTGTCATGTCAGACACTGCTACATTATCTTTTTCCCCGTGTTTATTCCAACATTTCTAAATTTGATCTATTTTGTGACAGATCAAGTGTTCTTATAACTCCTCTAGACCAATTTTTCTTGAATAAAAATAGCGTAAACCTGGAAAAATTATTTGAGAATGGTCATATGCATGATCTTTTGAAAACTTGATGAACTTTTTCACTCCATCTTGATACTATTTTTTCAGACGATTGGAATCCATCCATTATTTACTCATATCCATACTATTTGATTCTATAATATTAATATTTAACAAAATAAATACACAATACATTGAAATAAAAATTAACCAAGGCTAAAAAAATTATAGACTTTAAGTCTCCTTCAATATTTATCCCCAATATCCACTTTCCAGAACTAAGGTCCTTTATTTAGGATCTTCTAGATAAACCAATCTTTAACTCTTCCAATATTTCCTTCATTGGTCCAACTAAGAGAAATTCATCCACATAAATAAGTAAAATGAAAAAAATCTCATCATAATTGTTAGGTCCACAAGGCTGAATACCCTGAGAGGGGGGGTGAATCAGGGTATGACTAATTTAAAATTAAAGCCAATTCTGATCTTGTTCCGCTGTTAAGCAAAACACTCTTCTCTCTCTTTCCTGTTACACAATATAAACAGAAATTAAAGAAAGCATAGGACACAACAATTTTACTTGGTTCACCATTAAGGGCTACGTCCAAGGAGCATACGCCGACAGGTTGTCGATCGTACCAATTCTACTAAACTTCACTAGCTTTGGATTACAAGGTTTGGGATAGATCACTTCTAAGCCCAGGATCACTACATTTACAAGTTTAGGGTCAGTTCACTAATTTTCCAAGGGTCACTCCCTGTTTCTCTATCTCTGGCTCACTGTCGGTGGAGAAGATCACCTTCTTTCTCTTCCTTTGCTCACTTCTCTTAGAAGGAATCCACTCACAGTTTATAGACATGTAGGTCTCTTCATTTGCATGAAAGAATGCATCTTCCTCTGTATGTAGATGCTATAATGAAGTACAACTTTCACCCGTAGATGAATATCTCTTTGCACTGAAGGTATTGGGCAAACTTCCATCTTCCACACAGCCCGAAAGTATGGCTGGGAAATCAACCTTACTTGGTGCGAAAGTCTACCTCGGTGTGCAAGTCACAACTAGTGCACAAGTCCACCTTACACACTTGCGTGACACAAGCATTTTCAAATCCAAACTTGCGCAACACACTTCCTTTTACGTCCAATCCAATATTGGAGCGCAACTACCAACAATATCCCTTCTTCAAATCTGGTGCGCAAGTCCCACTTGCGCGACACACCACCACCTACAAGACCACCACACCTGTGCGACGGGAGATCTGAATATTCAAATTGTTGAACTCCAGTGAGAAATGAGAGGGGTGGTCTAGTATTTATAGGCAATTTGAACACCCTGCGTGACAGCGCGCAAGTCAACCCTCGGTGCGCAAGTCTCGACGCGCAGGTCTCTTCCCCTGCAAGTCACTTACATGACCCACTTCCAAACTTGCGCGAACCTCTTTCCTTTTCCATATTTTGATCTTTTGATCTTGAAAAACCATATACGCACAAGTTCTCAAGATTCCAAGGCATTGGTGTGCAAGTCTCTTTCACGGCGCGCAAGTCACTTGCGCGACACCACCAATACTTGCTCGACACTTATCCCTTTTCCATATTTTGATGATCTAATCTTGAAAAACATATGGCGCGCAAGTTTACAAGCCTTCAAGTACATGGCGCGCAATTCCTTTTTCCAAAAACCACATTTCTTCATTTGTCGATTTTCAGGCCCAAAAATTTGGCAAACACTGGAAAACGGCACCACCTTGTATCTATTCTTTTTATATCGCCTCCAGATCATTCATTCCTTTATCGACATTCTTAAATCAAACATGGATCGTTGACCAAAGTTCTCAAACTCGACATTCCACCATGAAATCCCCTTTGTCAAAAAATTTGTATGTCATTGTTTTGTTTTGTCAATAATCACCACTCAGATGTCCACTTTGTCAACAAACACAATCACCTCAAAAATGCTTCAATGATACCTTGAGGGATTTTTTCCCAACAATCTCTCCCTTTGGGTTTGTTGAAAACTCTTCCATTAAAAGATACATCATTTATTCTTTAGCCACCATTCGCCTCATTGCGATTCTGATAGCGATCAAGGATTTACTCAACACATACTCTAATCCCACATGAGCAATGCTCGGCGTGAGAAAAAAGAGTAAATGAAAAGTTCATCAATGAATCACTTCAACTCTGACACCCTCTGTTGACAGCTAACTGATACCAATTGTTGCCAAACTGATACCAATTTTTGGAAATATCCTTACCACTTTCCAACACCACTCTTATACTTTTATCACGATCCTCAGCTGTCGTGATATCTATTCTTTGATCAATCACTTCTAGCATCGTCAGATTTAAAACTCTCCCCCTTTCTATTCACAGCTTCATCCCTTGTCAGCTTCAAAACCTCTTTATCCTTATTTCCTGTGTTGTCCAAGCTAAGCTCTGGCTAAGCATGTTCAACTAGTGTCAACTCCCCCTATCTGGCTGCTCCACCTGTCAGCTTCTCCCCATATCATTCATGATTTATCAAATCTCCACACTATCCCCACCTTGAACAATCACTATTTTCTCCCCCTTTGTCAACAAACCCAAAGGTCACTCCTTTGCAGTCTTTAAAAGAGTAGAGAACACATATCAGCTCATTAGGGAAAAACACATCATACCTCGGGGAGAGGGGGGTGTTCCACATCCACACTATTTCAAGTGCGGGGAGTCGACTGAACTCCTAGAGCCAGTTGATGCCTTTCAAATGATTCCTTGGGTAAGGCATATACATGGACATTAATTATACCATGAAAGCATTGAAATTCTAGTTACACTATCTTGGTGCCTACTTAATCCCAAAAAAACTCCATTTGAGACTAGAACAAAACCTTCTATTCCATTTAGCAAGAAACCTTCTAGTTGATCTATGTTGATCTCTTCCTATGAATCTCTATGAAGGAATATAATCATGATATCTATTTGTTCTTGAAATACATTTACCCTTTCCATAGTGTTATTATCGATATACTTTTCTTCCCTATATAATGTAATGGTTTTCCTAATTTTATAAAAAATATACACTTAAAATATTGTGAAAAACTAAATTTTAGATGTCCTTTGAAAATTATTTATAAAATCAAAGTTGAAATCCCATTAAAAAACCAACCATTTACATAAATTCCTCTTTAAAATAACACACCCTTTTTGAAATAAACCAATAAATTCTAAACATTCTTTCACAAAACCCCAATTACTTTTTTTAAGAATTCAAGGAAACTTCATGACCCAACAATATTAATCATTTAAAATGAGCAAAAATCCTCTATATTTTACAAATTTTCATTTAAAAGTTCACACACCCCTTGTTAAAATGAAACCAACATTACATACACTTTCAAAACATTCACATCCCTTTATGAAGGCCAATCATGTGAGTTGACAAACACTTAGCATGAAACCTAATCCCATGTCAAGTGTTTAATTCATTTTAAATCTATTTAAAACCAAAAAGGGTATGTTGAACACATATAATTTTTTAAGAAACATTCCAAAACACTTGAATCATTTTAAAAGATCCACTTAGTCATTTTCACACAGACATAAATCCCAATAGATGCACTTTATAAAGTATACATGAATCAAAAATAACCAAAATTTTATAAAATATAAATCTATAAATGTTTTATCATGTATCACATGAATAAATTTTATGAATCCTATAGTTTACTCCCATAATACTACTGATGAGTGAATAAGTGATAGATAAAGACAAAATTGTCACTTGGCCATGATAATTTTGAACATAAAGTCACATCTCTTCTAAGTGGGAAACCATCTTCCACCTGATGCTAGAATCATATACTACCTAACATTGATCCTTCTAATACAGTACATTATAAAAAATGCTCCCCTTCTTGAGGGTATACTTTGGGTTAAAGTTAAAGGACTATAAGTACTCAAACCTTCTCCACTATTAATGGTTCATTTCACTTTGTGATTAAATATATTTCAAAAACTTTTTTTAGTTTATTCCAAAAATATATCACCCTAAATATAATAACAATAACACATCATGGAAAGCACCACTATTTTCAAATCTAGGAAATGATTTGGGAAGTTTCTCTTATGTGTCCTTAACTTTCTGGACCCATAAGAAACCACATAACCATCATGGACTGGAACTATTCAAATCCTAACTCCTGAAACATCAAAATATAATCCATACTCATTACCCAGGTCATTTATTGTTAAGATTTGTGTTTTCATCAATCTTACATTAAGATATTAGTAGGATCTCTCGTGAACATCTAAGAAAAGTAACGATGCCACATTCTTGGTTAAGGCCTTCTTAGCACTTATAATCTAGAAGAATCCCAGTTGATCCTTTGGTAATAACTGGAAATTCCCAAAAATATTTGGATATTAAAAACATTCTTTGGCCTCTTTAAATAAAATATAACATCAAACTTATCTGGTTCTAAAAATACACTATCCACTAATATCATTTTCTCCATGAAGTGTACATTATCAATCCAAAACATACACTTTGAGATCATGGAATATGGTTGATACTCTCTCAGTTTTCTCAAAATGATCTCCAAATATCAAGCATGTTACTCCCTCGATCTTAGAGAGCACTTTATCACCTCTTAGTTGATTAAATCATCCATCAATATGTATAATTGGATATAAGTTCATTTATGTCACTTATCGTAACCTCTAATAGTCCACACATATTATCAATGATCCATTTAATTTTTTATGGAATAAACTAAGGCAACCCAAGGGGACATAATCATTCATATGAATCGCTTCACCTCGAAGTTGCTCAATTGAGCCTTATTTTCTCATAGCTCTACATGATCCATCTTATATGGTGGAATACATATATTCTCCACACCTGGTAAGAATGAAATCATAAACTCAACCTATCCCTTCGGTAGTAACCTAGATAAGTCCTTGATAAATAAATCTAGTAACTTTTCAATGACAGTAAGACATACTGGCTGATGTTTCTCTCTATCATCCGAAATTACTCTAGAAAAATGGGTTATGATTCTACCCAGCTATAGAAATATAGGTCCTATATAACTAGTTTTTATATCTAACTCTCCAATATAGACACAATCATCACCATTGGAAAATATAATTCCACCCATCGATGAAAACAATTGATATAGTAGATACATCACTACATGGGGTTTTAATTGTAGTCACAAGCTAGACTCATAGTTTTCATGTCACTCAAATTTATTATTTATCAGTTATTATAATTTTGGATTAATAAAATTATATCAATCTAAAATTTACTTATGTAGTTAATTTTTAATGGAAGGAAAAATCGATCAAATGAGATGCACTATCTGATAGAAATAATAACATTGTGGAAATAAAGATTCAATGTAAAAAAAATTATGTCAGCAATGAGAATCCTCAAGATTCTAAAAAGATATTTATTACAAATCTAATTTCAATCAAATGAACATGTTTCTTTTACCCAATTTATTTGGAGGATCTATAGAGTTCATCCTAGGTATCCTACCACACCCAAAACATCCTTAAATATATACCTATTGTAAGGTATTAAGTTCTAATCTCGAATATTCATTGATTATTATCTCATTAGAGGAAATAGGTATCTAATGCACCAAGACCCACTTTAATATGATGATCTAAGACAACTCTACACCATAAATACATCAAACACAATGATTTGGACAATACATATTATATCCCTAGAATCTCCTCAATATCCTTTGAAAATAGAAAAGTTACAAACATGGAATTGATCATGTAAAATTTTACAGTGAGAAAATAAAAAAATACTAAAAGCATTACAAGAATACTCACAGTGGTAGCACCTGAGGAGCTAGGTTCGTGGCAGAGGTAGGTTCACATAGGAGGAGGGATTCAAAGTAGAGGTGGGGTTTGACAATAGAGGTGGGATACACGAATGAGGTGGGTTCGCAACAAAGGAAGGGTTCACGGTGGAGGTAAGGTTTGGTGTGCGGTGGAGGTGATGTTCACGGTAGAGGTGAGGTTCGCGGTAGATGGGTTTGGTGGTGGAGGTGAGGTTCACAATAGAGGAGGTCTTCGTGGTGGCAGAGGAGGGCTTCGAGGTAGAGGATGGATCACAGCGGTGGGGGAGAAGGAGGAGTTGGTAGCAGGGTTTGGCTTTCACGAGAGTTTGAGTCGTGCGAGAGAAGGAGGGGATTGTTAGGGTTTATTTATCAAATCAGGTAAACCTTTAATCAGTGCTAGAAAAAAAGCGCTGATAAAGGTATGTTTTATCAGTGCTAAAATAGAAAACACTGATAAAACTATAACGATAATTAATTATTTATATTTTTATATATATTTATAAAATTATATGTATAATAGATATATATTTATTTATAATAATAAATTTATAATAAATATATTTATTATATTTATAATTATATATAATTAATATCTTTATTAGAATTTTTTAAACATTTAAATATATCTATATTTATTTAGAATTATAATATTAAATATTTTTATATATTTATTATAATTTTATAAATATTGAATACCTATAAATTTATATATATTTATTTATAGTTATAATAAATATATATTTATTTATAGTTATAATCATAAATATATATATATATATATATATATATTTCAATAATTATAAAATTATAAAAAAATATATTTATTATATTTATAATTTTATAAATATATATAATTAATATATTTATTATAATTTAATAATTATTTAAATATATATGTGAATTATTTAGAATTCTAATTATAAATATTTGTATTTATTTATAAATATTTGTATATATATATAAATATATTTATTTAATTATATATATTTAATTAATTAATATATTTATTATAATTTTATAATTATTTAAATATAAAAATATATTTATTTAAATAATTATGAAATACTTATGAAATAAATATATATTTATAATAAATATATATTTTTTGCGTATATATTTTAATTATAGTCATAAATTTAAATAAATATATTTATTTATTTATTTGAATACTTATGAAATTAAAATAAATATAATAATTTTATATAGTCATAAATATATATATATATATACTAATGAAATTAAAATAAATATATTAAATATATACATTTTTATAATTTCATAATTATTTTAATAAATATATATTTATATTTAAATAATTATAAATAAATATTTAAAAACAAACATTTATTTATAATTATAATTTTATAATTATTTAAATATAAATATATATTTATTTAAATAATTATGAAATTATAAAAAATGTATATATTTAGTATATTTATTTTAATTTCATTAGTATTTATATATATATTTATTTATTTATTTATTTATTTATGACTACATATAATTAAAATATTTATTTTAATTTTATAGGTATTTAAATATTTATTTATTTATTTATTTATTTTTATGACTATAAATAAATATTTATTTATTTATATTTATAATTATAATTATAATTATAATAAATATATTTATTATAATTTTAAAATTGTTTACACATATATTATTTATAATTTTAAATATAAATATTTTTATTTATTTATAAATATTTGCATATATTTATAAATATATTTCGATAATTATATAAAATTATAAAATTATAATTATTATAATTATATTTATCGTGATTTTAAGTATTTATGTTAACATAATAGCTTCATAGGAACATGAATGAATCATATGCACTGAGTAAGGTATATATCATAAAAAAAGAGTCATCATATATATGGACAACATGAATAGTAATGAGGGTGTAATGTATAAATGAATATTCATGATGAATACATTACATATGAACGTCAATTATATTCATACATAAATTGACCAAATTCATTGGAAACATATATTTATTTAAATATATATATATATAATTATAAATATAGATATGCATATTTAAAAAGTATTTATATATAATTTTAAATATACATATTTAAAAAGTATTTATATATAATTATAAATATATATATATATATATTTAAAAATTATTTATATATAATTATTTATATAATTATAAATATATAATTATAAATATATAATTATAAATATATAATTGTAAATATATAAATATATAAATATAATAAATATAATAAATATATTTATTATTTAATTAAATTTATAATATATATATTTGAATTATTTAAAAATATATATTAATTAAAAACATACGTTTTTTATTTAATATATTCAAATAAACATTATTTTTGAATATATATATATATATATATATATAATTTTATATAAATTAAGAATATTTTTTATTAAAAACTTTTATCAGCACTTTTCACTAGCATTGATAAAGTCCCCCCTTTTATCAATGTTTTCTACTTAACACTAATAAAACGAGGTGCATCCCTTTCCCGGATCTGTAGTAGTGACGTTAGTCACAATCATCATGTATATACTAACACAACAGTATGATCATATCAACTAATTAATGCCAATTGAAGATATATCACAACACCATGCAACACAGATATATCACACAAAGAGAAACTATCCCAAACATATAGCACAAATCAAGTCATTTAATTAATGAACTACTATTCAACACAACAACAAGTATATATATGGAATGTGAAATTTTTTTCCTAGTAATGATGCATGAACACACTATAAATCTCATAAATCACATATCAACATAATGTGCATCACCCGAGGTGAATTTAATCAAGGATAACAGCAAAACTTAAATTCCCCACTTTATGGAAACTCTAAGGTTCACTATACAATACTATCCAGGCATTGACCGGGTCTCAACTGTCATATCTCCTATCTAACATGTCTCAACCCAAGGCAAGGAAAAAACAAGTTAGTGGGTATTGGTCCTCTGATACCATTTTGAAACATCCCGACCCAAACCACCGAGTCTGAAATGGAATGCCACATGACCTCATGCATGCTTCCCAGAATGCAAAAGGTTTCCAACTAGTAGTGAGCGTTTAAGATCATCCATGGGGAGACTATACCCTTAGTATCTTATCATGGGATTGATAATAAACAATAAATAGTCAAAGTAAATAAAAAAACTGAATAAATGATATACATATAAGAAAACATCTCCCAATGTAGAAATCATGTCCAGAAAGTAAGCAGCATATACATAAAGAGATAAAAAATAAATAAACTTCTTTTGGTCCTTTGGAGTCTGTCCTAGCCCACTCTCGCTCCATGCTTCATTTCTCAACTGTCCATCATAGGGCCCTTTCTCTTCCCCAGATCTGAGTTCATGAAATCTACAAGCACACCAAAATGTCTAAGTAGGGTTTGAGTGCAAATAATCAATAAGACACCACCAATTTGTCTTTATTAAGTTTTCACATGTATTAGAGTGTATAACATAATAATAGATAAATGTGTACAAAATCAACAATCATGTCAAACGTTTATGTGCTAACCAAGCCGCCACAAACCTCAGTTATACCTGCTTCAGCACCACTCCTAAAAACATCAAAACAATCATGGAAACATCTCAACGACAGTGTTAGCCTCAAGATTATCAATAGTCACATAGCCCTAGGCCTTCAGGTCAAACCACTTAGGTTATCATGCCCTGATGTTATCTCGAAGTCCGGCCACATATACCACCATGACCCATTGTTGTCACGCAGGTCTTATCATTCATGATCGTCATGCCCCACAGTCATCACATATGAGTCTGATCATTCATGATCATCATGCCCCCAAGTCAATCCACACTAGGTCATCATTCCCTATCGTTCATCTCGGTCTCATCATCAAGTCACATGCAACATTTGAACACGCTCCCCCTCTAGGGCTACTGAGTCGTGATGGGACCACATGTCGCTTTGGTATCATTAATAACACAACAACATAGCATATACCAAGAATATCACAAGGCAATAGTATCATCATACATAACATATCATGAGTTTGAGCAAATCCATACATACACACATGTCAGAAAATCAATATGGTTTAAATCACATCAACACGCATAATCATAATATGTCAACCAAGTAACCCTCATGGATATACACTCACCCACATGCATCACATAACAAGAAATGGTTAGTCCAACATAAATCACATATCATTATAACATTATATACATGGCCCAAAATAGTAAGGAACATACTATCTCAAAGTCTTCGATGTCAACGGTAAAGATAAACCACCCTAGGGAGGAGTAGTTCCTAGTAGTTATAGTCTGGATGATCCTTTAGACCTTCGGGTCATGTAATGTCACAAAACCTATGGGCCATGTAAGGGTTCCCCTTCAACCCTTAAAGGGGGGATTATCAAAAATGAATAAAAATAGAAGGCCTTTGGGCCATTCGGAGTAAAATATAAAGGATGTGTTTTTAGGAAAAACTATGTAAGTGCGAATAATTATATTTATAAAATAATAAAATATCTCCTTTTGAATTATATTAATGAAATATAAATTTGATATAATTTTTAAAATTCATCTAATATGTTTTCTAGATTTGATATAAGAATAAATTCAATTTTATGCATAAAACGAGCATTTTTCAAAAAAGACTTTACCGCCTTTTGATGGAGAACCCATTTTAAATCTAGTTTTTGTAAATTTTATAAATTATATTTGAAAAAATAAACTTATTCTTTGGAAGAGGGATGTAAAATTTTACTTTGGATAAATTTTTTGGTATTTTTATGATAATATTCATTTTTAATGAATAATGAAAAATACTTCATTTTAATTCAAAATATCTTTTTCATATAATTTATTTAGATAGTTAGATTATTATTTTACTTGGTTTTAAGATATAATTAGATTTATTTTTTATCATTTAATCCAATTTAGGTCATTGGAATCAATTTCATATTAAAATTGGATATAAAAACTATGTGAACTTTTGAATGTTTTACTTTAAAAACTCATTTTCTCACTCTATCAATGAGATTAATTTTTAATTAATTTCTTCCAATTATTTGTTTTTTAATTTGAAAAAATAGATTCCATATTTTTAATCAAAAGGTTAAAATTATTTAAATTTGTCTCTTTTATTTTTGGACATTATGAATAGTAACTTTAGTAATTATTTTTATTACCACGGTTAAGGGTAAATAGAGTAATTAAATGTTAAAATAATATTATAAATATTATAAAACTACCCTAACACTTTTTCTAATATTATTGGATGAGTTATTATCGACCAAGAAAATCCTTAGGTAGAAATTTTGGCCTTTCGAAACCACTTGGGTGTGATTATGACATTTATAAAATTTTATTTAAAGTAAAGACCAAGCTTTCATAATCAAGTCTCTCATAACTATAGTAATTTTAATATAGTGATATGAGTGATATATTAGACTATAAATAGTCTTTATAAATATAAAATTATTACCTACATCATGCTAATTTATTTATAAATTTTATGAAATAAATAATTAAATTAAATAGTGACACAATGATGATGTAATATTTGCTTTATTAATGAAATAATCAAATAAATGATATTATAAATAGAAAAATAAATATAATTTGAGATAATTGATACCATATATGAATTTTATAAATGAATTTAAAATATTGGTGATTATTTAAAGGAGTTGGGTCTAACTTATCTTACTGTTATGATATTTTTTCAAAAGTCAACTAATGAATAGTGTCAAAATTGACACTATTGCTATTTTAAAATATAAAATATTTTATTAAAGGTTATAAAATTTCTAAAAATCCAAGATTTAGTCAAATAGTTGTGAAAAGTCCTAATATGTCATAAATTACTCTTTTATTGGTCTTTTGGTATGTTATGGTAATTATATTAACCCACAAAGTGTAAATAACATGATATCATGGTAAGATTAAAAAGGGTAAAATAAGTGTTAAAACAAAATGATAAAGATTAAGAAAATAATCCAAACATGTCAAATTTTTATTGGATGAATTTATTTTGACCCATAATAATTCTATATTAAAACTAAATCAATTTATACCCATTTTTAATAGAAAATTAATTTATATTAATTTAATACTTTTAATAATTCCAAGAGTGTCCCTCCCCTCTCCTAAAAAATGGAACTCCTTAATATCTATTCCTTACACTTAAAAAACCTTTTAGTTCAGAAAATCTCTACCCAAACCCTTCCTATAATCCATCCCTGCATTTTTTAGGCCTTATTTTAGGCATAGTACCCTCCGTATAATTGTGTTAAGGTGTTAATCAAAGGTTATCATCCTAAGGAAAATGTAATGTTTTTATTTAAGTGTTTCTATTTTATTTCTTCATAAACTTCCTTCAAATATTCTTCATCCATGATGAAATAATAAATACAGTATAATAAATATAATAATATTTTATTATGTTAATATCATCACCTAAATCTATCTCCACTTCCATCAAATGGTAAAATAATTAATCGTCTGTGTGTATATGTGAACTATCACCTTCACGAACTGATGTAATTTTTTTTCCATAACCATCTCTAAAAAATGTTCATAATGATGGAATTAATGTTCATATGTGATATTTAAGATATATTTATCATTATAATAGAATAATATATCAATTATGTTCTTACTTTCTATACCAATAAAAGTGGTAACGTCGTCCGTACGTACGTGTGAACTATCACCTCCACGAAGCAATGTGATTCATTTTTAATCACCACAACGCTTGTATGATATATAAAAGTTTATTTAAATTATTAATATGATTTTATGATTTTATGATTTTATGATCATTCTATAAATATAAAATTATAATTACCTTATTTCTATATTGATTATTCAAAAATGAAAACATTACTCATGCGTATGTACGACTTACCGTCTCCATGATGGTAACATTGTTCATTTTTCATATCCATATTTAATTAATGGATTTAAAAGGAATAATTGATATATAAAATTGACTATTATTTCATGAATATTATTCTGGAGATAATAGAATTATGACCACATGAACTATTGACAGCATACAAAGTTTATTTTCGACTTAATTACCAAATATCGACAGAACGTTCGATATGAACTTAAATAATTAAGTAATTGTTATAACATTATAATAATTAATATAAAGGGAATAATAAACTGGAAAAAATTTCTCAAGTAAGTATAAATTAACCTAAGTTTATTATTCAGGAATATAAAGATTGGATGTGATGAGTCAGACTCAAGGTAAGGGACTCTTTAACTAAAACACATTTTAAATGTTTTAAAGATTTATTATTCTAAATATTTCTCATTAATGTCCATGTTTTCAAAATGGTTTTAATGATTTATTTATATGAAAATATATGTTTTAAAATTTTAATTCCTTTCAAAAGTTTCAAATTGGTATAGGATACTTTGATTCAAAAAAAATATTTTTAAATCTTTTAATTGTGTTTTAAAAATGGATTGATTATTTCAATAACTTGTAATGTTTTTTTAACATATACGTCATGAACTGAATTTCTCTCTTTTATATCTATTTAATGTTTTGATGTTTACTTTACAAGTTTACACTTTTATTTTCAAATAAAGTGTTTTATTTTATGAGTTTGTGGCTCTATAAAAATTAAATGTGATTTCAAAGTGGAAAAGTTATTATTATTTTATACATGATTTATATGGTGCGTTAATGTTTTGGTTATAGGGAATTTTTTATGTATATGTGTGTTTCCATGATAAAATGAGGGTGAGTGAGCCCGTGATAGCTCTTCAATACATAGGGTAATGAAACGGAGTTAACTAGTTGGGTTTATCCTAAGATATTTAGGGAATATACTGTGATGGATATTCCAAATGTAACTATGATTTATGATTTCTATAGATTTTTATAGGAATATTATAATTTAATGAGGTAAGATTAAGATTTTATGTTTTATGGGTGAAAATTATGATTTTGTGAAAATGTTTTATGAGTTTAAAATATTCATGGATTAATAGTTTCATTCTATATTTTATATCCCTTACTGAGATTTTTGTGCCCATCCTAAGTTTTTTAAATATTTTCCATAGGTTATATAGATGGGTAAGATAAATTAAGAAGTCAATATGAATGTTATGATTATTTTTATCAATAATAAAATCATGTTTTATTTTAAAATGTTTTAGATTATGAAAAAAATGGATAGTGATTACTGTATACTTTGTAATATTTGAGTCATTATGTAATAGTTATGGCCTAATTCTTTAAAAATATAAACTTTAAAAGATCCTCAATGTAAATGAATGTAAATTCTTGACTTAACTCAAAATTATGTAACATTTAAGTTCAGGTCCTTAAAGTTGGTATCAAATGAAATTTTTAGACAACTTTAGGGATTATGAGTTTTCTTTAAACATATGTTAAGTTTTTATGTCTATTATTTTAGTTAAATCCTTGTTCTATAACTTTTTCAGATCGAGGAAAGTCAATTAAAAATGGAAAGAGTAGGATCTGAAACCACATTCTTATCCCTTCCTGATGACATGATTACAATAATTATTACAAAGTTGTGTATAGATGATTTTAGAACTTTTTCTAACATGCAACTCTCTTTTAAAAAGTTGTATGAAATATCAAACACCTCCTCTATACCTTGGTAATAACCGTGGTTCATGGGTTGTTTTTAACCAAATCCTATTTTTCCAATATTATAATATTTTCAAAAAAGTTATATATTATCAAGGCATATTTAGATATTTTACTTTATCATAATATTTTGATGCATATTATGATTTTAATACAGCCGTCGAAGGAGTCCCTTGTGTAACCTATTTATATTTGGTTTTAAAATATAGTCTTCAAGCACATACTTATGATATTTTATAAGGTCCATTGATTAAAAGTTTCAAATCAAGATCGGTCTGAATGTCTTATAAAAATAAAGTTTGATCATATGTTTTGAAATAATATGTTGTAAAAAAATATTTTCCAAAACTATTTCTCAATGAACACCCATACAACCCGAGTTGTACAAGGTATATTTGGACAAAGGAAGCAAGTGATTTTGAAGAATCTCTAAATCATTGTTATAATGCATGGACCTTCTATATACATGAACAAAATAATGATGAAACTAGTTGGACACCATGATCAAGGTACAACATTATTTCTTTTTAGAATATTTTTATTAAATCATATGGTGGTTAAATAAAAAAAATGTCAATATATATAAGACGTCATGAATTAATATATTGTGGTAATTATGATTTGGGATAAAAATGAAAGGTTTGAACCAATATTTAAGGCTAAAACATGTTAGGGTTTTTTTATGTATTTATCATATTTTAGGGATTATATAGTTTTAGAAAAAGGACAACCCACAGGATGGGTGACAACCTGTTGCATCGGACAAGGCTTTAGGAATCGAACCCACAACCAAAGGGATACAAGAGTGCATCACCTACCGCTGGCCTATATGAAGTCTCTAGTTAATATGAATTTTTCTTTTTAGTTAAACAAGTTTATGGAATAAGAATAAGTTGATTTTTGTAATTTATGTTTTATCAAATGTATATCCTTAGTATTAGAAAATGATTTGGGGATTATGTGATCAATGTTATTTTGGTAGATGTTCACTATTTTGGGAAATTTATATTATTAAGGTAAATATAATACTATGGGATTTTAATTGAGGATTAAAGGTTGAATTATATTTTGGAATAATATGTGATTTAATTTTTGACTTATGGTTATTGAGGTTATTTATGGAAATGATTAACCTATCTTAGAGAATATGTGATTAGGGCAATTTATTTTTTGTATGAGACTTCAAGAGTAATTGATGTTATTTGGAGATAAATGTTAGAACTTATCTTGGAAGATTATGTGATAAAATAGTTCTAATTTTTGGGATTCAACCTTAGTCTATAATATTTTTGAGGAATTTTAAGGATAGTTATTTTTGGATGGTTTATAATGAACTTTGGATAATGCTATTAAATTTTGAATATTAAAGTAGTTTTTTATAAAGGTTTATTATTTTTGGGGAATTATCTTATTTTTATCCTAACCATTTTTGTTTTGGTAAATTGTTCAAGATAGGATGAATTAATAGTTAATCTTTTGTGGATTATGTGATTCTCTAGAAGTTGATTCAGGCCTGAAAAATTCATCTTGAATACTCATCATTTAGAGAAAAAGATGAGTTTGTGGTAAAAATTGATTAAATGATGAAACTCTATTTGTCAATTAAATTTCCTTGTGATCTTATTCTAGGTAGTAAATGAATTCCTCTATGAAAATAATCTTAAAACAAAAATGTTTTTTGTTTACTTTTCATACTATGAAATCAAAGACCATTTAACCCATCACAAATTTATGGTTTTGGGATTGTTAAATTTCTCCTAACTATGTTTTCTATCACTCTCCATCAGAACTTGAAATTTAGTTTTTCTTCTATATCCATGTTTTCTATATGGAACCCTATTATGTGTTATCTCAGGTGACCTTCGTACTTTCTTTATTTTAAAGATGAAGTTTTGTTAATCCTTTTTCTAATGTGGGTTTTCAATAAAAGTATTTTGAAAATTCATGCCTTAGTTACCGACCTCAAATTAAAATTGTGAGGATAAAATTTAAAAATGGGGGGAGAATGTAACATCTTGAGTTTTTAAAAGGAAACACTATATTTGATAGCATACATGATACACCACATTTAGCTTAAATGAATAGCTATATATTATTATTTAATATGATAGTTATCATATAGCCATTAAAATGGAGGGAATGAAAATGATTAACTGAATTATGAAAATATGGTTTACACATGTTTATATAATGATTCATTGGTTAACAAATTAATTATAAATGAAAATAAAAACCAATTGAATATAAAGGATGTGTTTTTATGAAAAAACTATTTAAGTGCGAATAATTGTGTTTATAAAATAATCAAATCACACTTTTTGTATTATATTAATGAAATATAAATTAAATATAATTTTTAAAATTCATATTATATGTTTTATAGATCTTACATAAGAACAAATTCAATTTTATGCATAATAGGAGTATTTTTCAAAAAAATCATTTTTATCACCTTTTGATGGAGAATCCATTTTAAATATAGTTTTTTTAATGTTATAAATTATATTTAAAAAAATAAATTTTTTATTTGGAATAGATACATAAAATTTTACTTTGAATAAATTTTTGGTATTTTTCTGATAATATTCATTTTTTTAATGAATAGTGAAAAATATTGCATTTTAATTCAAAACTGTTTTTTCATCTAATTTATTTATATAGTTATATTATCCTTTTACTTGGTTTTATGATATAATTAGATTAAGTTTTTATAATTTAATCTAATTTAGGTCATTGGAATTAATTTCATATTGAAATTGGATATAAAAACTATGTGAATTTTTGAACGTTTTACTTTAAAAACTTGTTTTCTCATTCCGTCAATGGGATTAATTTTTAATTAATTTATTACAATTCCATGTTTTGGATTTGTAAAAATGGATTCCATATTTTTAATCATAATTTTCAAATTATGTAAATATTTCCCTTTTATTTTTTGACATTATGAATAGTAATAGTAGTAATTATTTTTATTACCATGGTTAAGGGTAAATTGGATAATTAATAGTTGAAATAATATTATAAATATTATAAAACTACCCTAAAAATTGTCCTAATATTATTGGATGAGTTATTTTCAACCAATAAAATCCTTGTTCCGAAATTCTGGCATTTTAAAACCACTTGGGTGTGATTATGAAATTTATATCACATTATTTAAAGTAAAGACCAAGATGTCATAATTATGTATCTCATAATTATAACAATTTTAATATGGATATATATAAGTGATATCTTAGACTATAAATATTATTTAGAAATATAAAATTATTAACTACATCATGGTAATTTATTTATAATTTTTAGGAAATAAATAATTAAATCAAATGGTGACACAATGATGATGTAGTATTTGCTTTATTAATGAAAAAATCAAATAAATAATGTTATAAATACTAAAATAAATATAATCTTAGATAATTGATACCATCCAAATATTTTCTATATTAATTTTACATGTTTTTTATTATTTAAAGTAGTTTTTTTAACTTATCTTGCTGTTATGATATTTTTTAAAATTCAACTAAAAAATAGTGTCAAAATTGACACTGTTGGTATTTTAAAATATAAAATATTTTATTAAATGTTATAAAATTTCTAAAAAACAATATTAGGACAAATATTTGGTAAAAGTCTTAATATGTCATGAATGACTCTTTTATTGGTATTTTGGCATGTTATGGTAATTATATTAACCCATAAAGTGTAAATAACATGATTTCACTGTAAGATTAAAAAGGGTAAAATAAGTGTTAAAATAAAACGATAATGATTAAAAAAAATATGTATAAATGTTATTGTATGAATTAATTTTGACCCATAATCATCATATTTTTTAACAAAATAAATTTGGACCCATTTGGAATAGAAAATGAATTTATATTAATTTAATACCTTTTATAATTCCAAGAGTGCCTCACCCCTCTCCTATAAAAGGGCACTCATTCATCTCTATTCTTTACACTTCAAAAACCTTTTGGTTCAGCCAATATCTTCCCAAACCCTCTTACTATAACCTCTCCTCACAATATTTAGTCCTTATTTTAGGCATAAAACCCTCCTTAGAGGTGTTAAGGTGTTCATCAAAGGTGGTCATCTGAAGGAAAGGTAATGTTTTTATTTAAGTGTTTCTATTTTATTTCTTCTTCCACTTCCTTCAAATCTTCTTAATTCATGATGAAATAATAAATACAGTATCCTTAATATAATTAGACATTATTATGTTAATATCATCACCTAAATATAACTCCACTTCCACCAAATGGTAAAAGAATTAATTATTTGTGTGTATGTGTGAACTATCACCTCAACGAACTGATATAATTCGTTTTATATAATAGTATCTCAAGACTAGTTATAATGATATAATTAATGCTTATATGTGATATTAATGACATATTTATCATTTTAATATAATAATATATCAATTATGTTCTTACTTTCCATACACATAAAAATGATAACGTCGTTTGTGTGTATGTGTGAATTGTCACCTCCACGAAGCGATGTGATTCATTTTTAATCACCACAACACTTGTATGATATATAAAAATATATTTAAATGATTAATATGATTTTAATTATTTTATGATCATTATGTAAAGATATAAGGATGGTTAACTTCTTTTCATAATGATCATTGAAAAATTAAAATGTTACTCATGTGTATGTACGACTTACCATCTCCATGATGGTAACGTTGTTAATTTTTCATATCCATATTTAATGAATGTATTTAAATGTAAAATTGATATATAAAAGTTATTAAAATTTCATTAATATTATTCTAGAGATAATAGACTTAGGACCACATGGACTATTGATGTCATACTAAAGTTTATTTTCGACTCAAGTACCAAATATCGACAAAACGTCCAATATTAACTTAAATAAGTAAGTAATTGTTATAACATTGTAATAAGTGATATAAAGGGAATAATAAAATTTAAAAAGGTTATAAAGAAATTATAAATTAACCGAAGTTTTTTATTTTGGAATATAAAGATTGTATATGACGAGTCAGACTCAAGGTAAGAGGCTCTTTAAATAAAACATCATTTTAAATGTTTTAAAGATTTATTATTCCAATTTTTTCTCATTAATTTCCATGTTTTCAAAATGGTTTTAAGAATTTATTTATATGTACATGAATGTTTTAAAATGTTAATTCCTTTCAAAAAAATTAAATTGGTATGGGACACATTGATAACGGGGACGTGGAATTGAAAAATCATGAAATTGAATGCGCCGCACACACCTCCGGGGGTTTCAAATTTTTTGACCATTAGGGAGGTTTCACCAAAGCTTCCATCATCAGTGGCATCTATTCTAGATCCCTTAGACCCTGGATCCTCACCAGCTGGGCCTGCAGCTTCTGTCCCCTCGAAGGCGCCTAATCTGCTTCCCTCCCCGAGGGGACTCTCCTTTAGGGATGCCCTTTGTGGCATGCCCTCGGCAAGGTGCTCTCTTTTGGTTCTGGAGGTTTCCTTCGCTGCTACTATTGCACACCTAGAGGGTTCTAGTCCCTCTCTATTCATCCCTTCATAGGCCTTCAACGCTGCTTCATAGGGTCTCTATTGGACTCTTGTGGCTAGATTCGGAGCGGCATGTCCTCTGCTTCCCTCGTGTCATAACTTTTTTGGATCATGGGATCGGGTTGTGCCAGTAAAGGTCTCATCCTTGAATCAGAAGTCTTTCTATATTGTCCTGGGCTCGGAGGAGGACTTCATCTCTGCTTGGTGTTTTACTCCCAAGGATTTGGGTATATGGAGGTTCACCTTGATGCGTTGAGATATGGATCTTCATTGGGGGAGGGATTCCTCACGGGCTCTAGTGTGGATATCTCTTCCTGACCTTCCCCTCCCCATCCATAATGGGGGCCTTCTCCGGGCTATTGGAAACTCTATAGGTAATTTTCTGTGTGTGGAAGAAATCACGCTTCTCCTAGATGACCCATCCATGGCCCGCATCTACATAGACATGGATGTAGCTGCTCCCCTTCCTGATCGGATCCAACTCTGTATTCAGGATAGCTTCGACTGGAGTCAATCCCTTGTCTACCCAGTCATGTCGTGATTCTGCTCCTTTTTCCATCTCCAAGGGCACTCGCTTTCTGTTTGCAGGAGGAAGCGTTAGGTGGAGTCTGGGAAGTCTGTCTCGCTAGCCCCGCCCTTTTGTGCTCCTTCAGCTCCACCCATGCAGTCTGGCTTCTGCTCAGTCACCTCCTCATTAGGCCAAGTTGGGGAGGTACCCCCTCGACTGGATACCTTGGATGCGGTGGTGGTTCTAGGTGGCCTGGAGTCTCTGATATTGGTGGTCTCTTCGACTCAGGCTGTCTCTGAGGCTTCCTATGTGTCCTTGGTCCCCTACTATGCACCAAGTTGTCTTAGCTCCTCTGGCCCCTTTTAGGCGTGATTTGACTTCTCGAGGCTCAATGAAGGTTCAGCTCTCCTTTTCCTATACCCGGGCTCTTTTCCTCTTCTCCTTGAGGTAGGATCTCCTAGGGATGCGGTCTCTTTCTTCACATCACCTTCTCTTGAGGAGGCTCCCTCTGTGGAGTGCTTTCCTGCAGGTTCTCTTGGGGCTGGGCGTTCTAGTTGTGCCCCGCCTCTTCTGCCTGCTCTGGTTCCTCCCCTACATGAGGACGCTACTGAGGCGGTCTTCCAAACTTCCCCTTGGTCAGTCCCTCCAGCCGTCCTTCTACCCCGGTATGGTCTTCTCCTATCATGTCCCCTACTGCACCCTAGGCCTCCTTCCTCCCAGGCCTTCCCTATAGTGCATCGGCACTTTCTTACCCTCCTCTGTCGTCTCCTCCCTTGGATTTTATAGGAGAAAGGACCAGATCCCACTTGAATATTCAGAGACATTATTCTGCTTCTAGCTCATTGGCCTTGAATCCTGGGGCCAGGGCCATACCCAAGTTGTTTTAATGTTATACTTCTTATCTGGAATGCTCTCTGCATGGGAGCCCGGGTAAAATCATACTTCATCATTAGTGAAGTCCGTTCCAAAAGGATCTCATTGGTTGTGGTGTTGGAACCTAAACAATACAACAGTAATATTGGGGAGTTCACCCACAGGATTAGGATATATGGTTTCCTGCATGCTAGATATTTCAGTCCCTCCATCTCAATCTTCTAGAATGTGGCCATCATTGTGATCAAGGTTCAATCCTCTGATCAATCTATCAGTACAAAGATCAGGGACAGTGTTCAAACCTTCTTTTTCTCATTTGTGCATGGTAGTTCTGACATCTACTATCAAGCGCTTCTGTGGTGCGATCTGGAGGCCTTTGACCCTGGTAACCTCCCCTGGTTTGGGGGGGGGGACTTCAATGTGGTGGAAGATCTCGTCATGAAGAAGGTCACGGGTCGTTTCCCCACCACTCCAGTCTTGAGTTCAACCAATTTATTTCTAGCAAAGGGTTGTTGTACATGGGGTTTTTAGGGAGATGTTTCACTTGGTGAAACAACTAGAGTGGTCCTCATCACACCTGGTGCTGGCTGAACCGCCATATGTCCAATGTCCATGTTGTCTCCGCCTTTTGGAATGCAAAGGTTTCTCACTTGGTTTTCAGCTTATCGGACCACTCACCTCTTCTAGTTGACATCTTTCCCAACCAGGATACACTACTAGAAATCTGACTTTTCCCAATGCTTCTATACCAACGGTTTGTAAAAACCATTGGTATAGGTTCCCTTTCCCAACGGTTTGGCCAAACCATTGGGAAAGCCCACTTTGAGGCCACTTTTCCCAATGGTTTGGCCAAACCGTTGGGAAAGGGTATGGATTTCCCAACGGTTTGGCCAAACCATTGGGAAAACTCCCCTTTGTGGCCACCTTTCCCAACTGTTTGGCCAAACCATTGGGAAAACTCCCCTTTGTGGACACCTTTCCCAACGGTTTGGCCAAACCGTTGGGAAAGGGTATACCTATCCCAATGGTTTGGCCAAACTGTTGGGAAAGGTCCCTCATAGACCAACCTCCACCCAAAATCAAAATCTGGGCTCAAAATCTATTCCAACGGTTGTCAAAACCGTTGGAATAGATCCTTTGATTTTTTATCAGTTCTTCTTACTGAGATCATTATATAAATCAAAATTTAAAATAATTATGAGAATAAATATATATATTTATGTAATTTTGTTCACAAAAGTCATGTTAGGTTAGTGGTTAAGTCGTTCAATGATAAACTAGGGGTCCTGGGATCAAATCCCAGCGAATGTTTTTTTTTTTGAAATACATATACCAACGGCTCCATAACCATTGGTATATATTTTCAAATTAATTATACCAAGGGTTTCCAAAACTGTTGGTATAGGTCTATACCAATGGTTTTGGGAAAACCATTGGTATAGACCTATCCCAACGGCTTACTTGGAAACGGTTCTTCAAACCATTGGTATAGGCTATACCAACGGTTTGGAGGCCTATACCAATAGTTCCTAACCGTTGGTATAGGTTAGTTTTCCAGTAGTGATAAGAGCTTTTCCATGGAGTTTTCTTCCCTTTGGGCCATTTACCCAGACTTTCTGGAAACTTTCGGTTCCTCATGAAATAGGTTCATGCATGGGAATCCATGGAAAAGCTGCAGAACAAATTAAGGCATCTTCGGGAGGATCTTCAGGTGTGGGTCAGTGGTCAGCCTCTTCTAATGTGTGATTTGGAGGGGATTAAGTCATAGATTTATTACCTAGAGTCCAACATATAAGTGTCATGGAATGAGGAGTTTTTTGGAGATTTGGGTGCCAAGAAAGATGCTCTGGTGGAAATTCTCCTCAGAGAGGAGCGTGTGGAACATGATGAATTGAGGGTAAGATAGCTTCACAAGGGGGACTGTAACGCCTCATTTTTTCATGCATACATCAAGGAAATATAGAGGAATGCTAGACCCAATTTAATGTTGGAGGATAGCTCTTATATAGATGACCAAGACACCGTGGGTGGCTTAGCGGAGGCTTTCTTCTAAAGTTTGCTTGTTGGAGCTAATACAAGGATGACCCCCTAAGGGCCACGAATCCATCACAGGCGTCATTCCCAGGGTGATGGATGATCATGAAAACACTCTTCTAGAGTCCATACCATGGTAGGATGAGATTCTTTGGGCTACTATGAACCTGAACCCAGATAGTGCTCCGAGCCCGGATGGGTTCTCGGGCTCCTTTTATCATGCCTCCTAGAGTGTGATCAATGAGGATGTAGTGCTCACCATTCAAGACTTATTTAGAGGGGGTATTCTTCCTCGAGCCACCACCACCACCAATATGGTCCTCATTCCCAAGGTCAAATATCCCTCCCTGCTCCACCATTATTGCCCCGTGAGCATGTGCAGTTTTTATTACAAGATCCTGGCCTCAATTCTTAACAACAGACTTAGCCCCTACCTTCATCAATGGGTCTCTTGCAAGCATCATGGCTTCATTAAATAGAAGCAAATTCAAGGGGTGATTGCGCTGGATCAATAGATCATCGACAGCTTCAACACATGGGTTCATGGAGAAAACATGGTAGTCAAGTTGGACATGGATAAGGCCTACGAAGGAGTGGAGTGGGTGTTCATCATCAAGGTTTTGTCAAGTATGGGCCTATCTATGTGGGATATGGACCTTCTTTTCTGATTATTTAGCTCTGTATGGATGATTGTTTAATTCATGTGTTGGAATTATAGTTTCTTCAAGGTTGTATGCAGTCTGAGGCAGGGGTATCCTCTCTCACTAACGCTCTTCATTCTTTCAAAACACGTCCTCAATCATCTTATCAACAGGTCTATCTCACAGGGAACCATCATGCCTTATCGGTGAAGCCCTAATCTAAGGAATATCTCCAATATGATGTTTTCAGATGATTCTATTATTTTTATGAATTTAGGTATGTGGTCTGTTCAATGGTTTAATAGGATCCTTGAAGACTATTATCGATGGAGTGGGCAGGTTGTCAATCACACCAAGAGCACCTTCTATGTCTCAAAGAGATGCTTGGATAGTAGGGTGGAATCCTTGAGCATGTGGCTTGGTATGTAGAGGGGCTCCTTCTCCATGGAGTATCTCAGTGTCCTGATCTCTCCTAGCAGGATGTGTATCCTCCAGTATGAAAAAATTGTCAGGAAGATGACCAGCAGAATTCTGAACTGGAAAAACCGCTTCCTATATTTTGGAGGTAGGATCACCCTAGAAAACAACGTCTTATCTTCCATTTCTTTCCACGTACTTATGGCCTCCAAGTTTCCAAAGGGGGTGATCACAAAGATTGATTCTATCATTTCTTCTTTCATTTGGGATACGCACGAGAAGGGGAGGAAACACTGGGTGGCATGGGATAGTCTTTCAAAAACAGTGCAAGAGGGGGGCATTGGTGTTAAGAGCATTTCGGATATACTGTATGGCATGCGAGTGAAGCTGGCATGGGAGGTTATTTAGGGGCGCACACTCTCGGGTAAGTACATGGCTACCCGGTCTATTGGAGGTGGAAACAACCCCAATGCTCGCCACTCACCACTTTGTATGGTTGTTCTCTCCCACATGTAGGCCATGAAACCCTTTTCCAGATAGACTGTGGGGGTGGGGTACATCTCTTTCTAGCACCAAAATTGGGTTGGTTCTATTCTTGGGTTTCCAGGATGCCACGACATCCAATTCACTTTCAAGGAGGCAAGAAGGTATCCAGAGTACATCAGTGCATTGCTGGACAGTACGCAACGCTAGGCGTTTGATATGATCGACCCCTCAAATGACCCATACTGTTGTGTTTTCACTGCATCGTCTTTGGGTATGTTCTCCTCTAAGGATTACAAGAGGGTGCACACTGGTGCGAACCATAATGACCCATGGGTTTATATTGTTTGGGTTAAAGACGTCCCTGTGAAATGCAATCTTCTCCTCTAGCATATCAGGAGTAGGGAATTGGATATGAATAAGAATGTGAAGCACTCATACATCATCTTGGCCTTCTATTTCCTATGATGCAGGGTTCCCAGGTAGGAAATCTCTGCCCACCTATTCTTTAATAGTGAATGGCCATGCTAGGTGTGGTGGGCTTTTGGCGACTTCACTGGATTTTCTATGGCGGCACTAAGGGACCTCCCCTTTCTCGATCGGTGGTTCCATGGTGATGGGGGAGGTGACCTGAAGGGGAATTCCAAAGCCATGATTCTCATCCTTTCTTTTTCTACTCATTTTGGTAGGGGTCATTTCCTCTTGGCTAAGGCCATGGCCATGCTCATGAGTCTACAGATCTGCAGGCATCAGGGAATCACTTTGGGTGTGATTGAGACCGATTCTCTCACCCTCCACAACTCCATGCACCACAAGCACAGCACCCTATGGCCAGTTACCTATATTATGATGAGATACGGGAACATCATCAGTAGTAACACTGTCGTTTTTCACATGTGGCGGTAGGGCAACAGGGTTGTGGATTATCTAGCCTTGACGGTGGTGCAAGGTCTCAGTGTGTTTTCTCCTGCGGAGGTGTTTTATTTTCCTCTTGTATGGAGGAACATGATTAGAGGGGATGCTCTAAGGCCGCATTAATTTTGACGCCCATAACTCCTTTCTTTCATTATAGGTTTCTCTTTGGCCCCTTTTTTCTTGTACTCTTCCTGTGATCAATAAAGAAATGATGATGATGATGATGTATGAGACACTTTGATTCAAAAAAAAATCTTTTTAAATGTTTTAATTGTGTTTTAAAAATGGATTGATTATTTCAATAACTTGTAATGATTTTTTAACATATACGCCATGAACCAAAATTATCACTTTTATGTCGCTTTAATGTTTTTATATTCATTTTACAAGTTTAATCTTTTATTTTAAAATAAAGTGTATTCTTTTATGAGTGTGTGTCTTTGTAAAAATGAAATGTGATTTCAAAGTGGAAAATTTATTGTTCTTTTATGCTCGATTTATGTGGTGTGCTTATGTTTTGGTTCTTGTGAAGTTTTGTGTATACGAGTGGTTCCGTGATAAACCGAGTGCGGGTGAGCATGTGATAGCTCTCCAATGCATTGGGTGATGAGAAGTAGTTAACTGGTTGGGTTTCTCCTAAGAGATTTAAGGAATATACTGTAATGGGTATTCCAAATGTAACCATGAAGGTTACTCACTATGTAACCATGAAAGCTACAATGTAAGAATGATATGGATTCCACAAGTTACTTTTATGATTTATATGTAGTTTTATAAGAATATTATGATTTAATGAGGTAATCTTGAGAGTTTATGTTTTATTAGTGAAAAGTATGATTTTGTGAAAATGCTTTCATGAGTTTAAAATGTTCATGGAATAATGGTTTTATTCGTTATTTTATATCCCTTACTGAGTTTTTTGTGCTCATCCCAAGTTTTTGAAATGTTCTCCAAAAGGTATGTGTATGGGTAAGAGAAAGGAATAAGTCAAGATGAATGTTATGAAAAAAATTATTAAGAAAAAAAAATCATGTTTTATTTTAAAAAAATTTAGATTATGAAAAAAATGGATAGTGAGTAGACTTATCTAATTTGTAATATTTGAGTCATTATATAATAGTTATAGCCTAATTCTTTAAAAATCCAAACTTGAAAATATCCTCAATCTGAATGAATGTAAATTATTGATTTAACTCAAGATTATGTAATGTTTAAGGTTGGGGCCTTACAATAATACTCTCTATCTCTCTCTTGGATAATTTCTAAATTGTCATTTCAGGACAACACATGTGCTCGTAATATTCTCCTTGAGAATAATTATAAAATTTTGTTTGATAATTTATATCTCTAAATTAATTAAAGAACACATGTGGTATGCCTTATAATTATTTTGTAATAAAATAGTATAATTATCCTTGATAATTGAATAATTATCCTCTGATAATTTGATATCTTTGTCACATGATAACTCCCTATAATTATCCATGGATATTTTGTATTTTAATTTTCCTTACAAATTATCCTTCCTCAATTATAAGAATTTAGCGACAGTTTTTTTCATTTGGTAGCAGTTTAAACTACTGTTAAATTGTGTGTCAGCAATCATTTAGTGGCGATTTTTCAAAATCACTGTGGAACGATTGAGATATGATTTTTTAAAATCAGGACAATCATTTGTCAATGGTTTAAACCACCACTAAATCATTTCGCAATGGTTTTTTTTAATTTTCATAGTTATTATTTTTTATTATTATTATTTATTATTGTTAATTACCATGCACATGCACATTTACATGCATATGTCATATATTTCATGCATAAATTTTCCGTTGAGTGATATTTGAACACCTTATCTTTTGGTTAGAGGATGTTGCGGGTTGAGAGCATCTCACTCTACAGAAATGGCATCTAGGGTTTCTTCTTATCATGATGGCATCGACTCTGTTTGAATACTTCAATCCTATAGAGTTTTTTATTGGTCTGTCGAGGAAGCTAAGTGATGGATCTGGTGTGAAGGATGTTGCGGCTCTGAGTGTGGAACCCTCGCATAACTAGAATCCCTTAAAGGGTGTTGGGTTGGGTGCTTCGATGTAGGAAGCAGATGATCCATTAATCACTAGTGATGATCGTTTCTTTTTTGGTGCTTAGGAAGTTGATCCCACTCCCCATAAGATTTCGTGCAATGGCACACTTGCAGAGGTCGAATCTAACCCTTAGTTATTTCAAGATAGAATCAACTCTTGTAAACATTCGATTATCACGCGTCTCAGTGTGCAAGAAAATAAGTGGAAGCTCAAGGGTTTAAGGAAACATCTTTTTTGGCTCTAGGGATTCAGTAATTGGAATATTTTTTTCTTTTGGTATGAATCGCTTTCATATTACTTTCTCTTCAAATGAAATGAAAATGAAATCATGGAGCTGTAGGTCTGTCAACCTCAAGCCAAGGGTCCTGAGGTTTCAAAATTGGGACCCCCTGGTTTGACCCTTTAAGTGTTAAGCATACTATTTCCCGGTCCTGGATCCGTTTAAAGGGTATAAATTGGGTTTTTTGGCACCCAAGCATACTTTGGGATGTTTATTTGCCTGTTGGAGCCCCAATTAAGCTTGATAAAGAAACTGTTTCAGTTATATATGGTCATTTTTCACGTATGTTGGTTGAATTTGATATGTATCTACCTCTGGATGAGATTGTTTACTTAAATGTTGGTGAGTTTAAATTTGAACGTGAAATAGAATTTGAGCAAGTCCTTGATTTTTGCATTACCTGCTCAACCATTGGACATGTTAAGGACAATTTTCATCGAGGTATGCGATGTTTTATTTGTAAAAGACATGGACATCTTGTGGACAAGTGAAAGTTTAAAGCTCCATTTGTTGGTGACTCCTCTAGGGCTGTGAATGGGTGAAATTATGAAATTTTGAAGGTAGATCCCCCTCCCTCTATTGTGTCACTAATGCCTAATAATGTTGTATCACTTATTAGAGGACCCCCCTCCTTTTTTGATGTGGTGGCTGGGAATAGACCTGATGGTAACCATTGTGATATGGCTGGTAGTGAAGGTGAGTTGTATGAAAATCCTCTATTGCCTGTTATTCATGCGGGTCAATGGGATAAAAGTTCTAAATAGGGTGATTTTGAGAGTCATGATGGTTGATTATGATGATCTGGTTATGCTACTTGAAGAATAATACATGTCAAAAGGAAAGTTGGATCATGCCTAGGTTAACTGGGGCTCTATATTTAAGGTTGGGCAGCACTCTCCAGGGCCTTCACAGAATATTTTTGTAACACCCCAAGGTTTTAAAAATAAATATAGAATGCAATTTTATAATCTAACCATTAAACACAACTTTCCCACTTCTATGTTTTGAATTTCAAAAAATGGTCATCTAGAGTTGTGTTCAGTAATTCATTTGGAGTCTGATAGAACAAACTTGATTTTTGCTGAATAGTAACATACCCTTATGAATAGTAATATGAATAGTAATATTACCCTTGTGAATATTAAATAATATTATTATTTTATTTTCTTGAGGCAATATGATAATGGGATCTTAATTAATTTTTCAATGTCACATAAAACTAATTACACTTCAAGATTGTTATTTTTCGAATTAACTATGACCTTATCGAAAAATTAAATTAATAATATTTATAAAATTATTTTTGAAAATTGGATGTCACTTTTTAATTCTACACTTTGAAAAATGGTAGGGGTGATTTTTTGGGATTTTTTTGAAATTATTAAATTTTTTATGGATAGTGAAATACGATAAAATACCGTATATAAAAATTATTAGTTAAATATACTATTTAGGACATCACAAGTGATGAAAGGCCACTTGGTTCGAACTCACATGAACTTATAACTATTATGGGTCACATGAAACCACACTATTGGTTGTCTTGAAGCAAATAATAAAATAATTAATTAAATATTCAAAATTTACTACTCTCCTCCACTATAAAAACCCCTCACCACTCCCTCTTATATTCACTCCTCTAAGCCTTGAATCTCCTAAAATTTCTACCCAATTACCCTTCCCTATTCTCTCCCCATGTCCAAGAATCTTCTGTTCTTCCCAAAAGACCAAAACCCCTTCCCTTAAGGAGTTTTTCAAGGAGGTTATTTCAAGAGGTAAAGCACCCTTCTTTTTCATTTGGTTTCATTTCAATTAATCTTATTTTGCTATCCTCTCCTAACCTCGTCTCTCCAAATGACCATGATAACACCAGTAACATATATATGCTGGATTTATATCATTTTAATGGAAGAACCATCATAAATATTCTTACTCCCTCCCTTTTATTTTTATAAATGAAATCGACGTCCATGAGGTTCTGATTTATAACCTTCATGGATGATGAAGTTTCGTTCTTCAATTTATTCTTCATTAATGGTAATGAAACCATATTCATGGTTGAAACAGACTATAATATATGTGTTATAACCTAATTAATATTCCGGAACCAGAATATGTACATATAATTAAGTTATATGACAAATCTAGTTCATAATATTCCAAATACCGCCAAATAATCGAAGTGGTTGTCATCTAAAGATTCATCCTCATTCCATGTAACCAAATAATAAAAATGACCATTATCAATTCTGTATGTTCATTAATAATATAAAATTCCAATCCTGGAGATTTATAACCATTACACATGAACTTCATTACTTATAAACAGGTGAACCGAATATGAAAATAAAGGAAACGAACACTCGAGATCGACGAAATTCAATACAATGACTTATCAATAAAGATCGTAACACGTTTGGAGTTAAGGTAAGGGTTTTTCCACCGGAACTTCCACTTTCATTCGGGATACTTTCGTTGTCTAATTACCTCGATGTAATTATTATGTATTATTATGTACTCATCATATATTCTGTGTGATTATCATATATATGTTTACAAACCATAATATTTCCCTATCTTTCTAGATAGTTACATGTCTTAAAAGGTACTTTCAAAATTGTTTCAAAAATACAAGCCCGATTCAAGGGAATTTCTCAAATTCTTACCTATTTTCAAGGGCACACTATAATCTGTTTTTGGAAACCATTATCTTTATAAAATCACTCATTTTATTATTAAAATACTATCTTACTTAACTTCTGGTTTTATACAGAGAATTTTCCAAAATAACTCTTCTTTTTAAAATAAAAGAGTATTTATCTCCAAAATTGCTTAATGATTTTATAAGAGTGTTTTCATCTAATTCAAAACTCTTATTGATTCCATGGTATTATTATGTTTAATCATTTATGAATTCATATACCATATTTGATTTAATGTTTTATGACTAACTCTATTGTGGATGATCTATCCTAAAACCATTCACCATATTACTCGTAATGGTTAGTGTTTTATGTTTAATGATTGGGGAAAGATAGTTACATTTCATATAATAGTTTAAATAATAATGTATATGTTGTTTATGTTTATCCTCACTCATATGAGGAATGAAATGGGCATATTATGTGATGGTTGGGGCCCGCTATATCCCCTCGAGGCATTGGTAGGTCTCATGAGACAACTAAACGTGGAATTGTCTGAGGCTTTTCCCAATGTGATATAGATTTTGGCTGAGGCCTTAATCACTAGACGTCTTGGCCAAGGACATGAAAAAATGTTTTAGAATGTCTGGAATATGCACTTACCTCATTATGAAGCTATTAGTTGAAAGTTCATGTGGTTATTTGACTAGTATAATAATCATGATTATGTTTTATTATGGCATTATTTACTCATCTTATATTCCTGCCATAATGTGTTATAGTTTATTATTAAAGGAACGTGTTTTTAATTATTCACCATGTCTAATGTTTATGTTATCTTCTGCTGTATTTCTTACTCTTACTGAGCATTTGAACTCACCCCTTTCTTATGTTTCATTTTTTTAGGACATGAAGAAGTAATTTATGAATGACTTGCAAGCATAATGTAGGAGACATGATGACTCTAGTGGAATAAATTAGTGTTTTTTTCCTTTCCATATGTAAATTTGAACTTATGTATGTATCTTTTTTCCAATAATACTAAACTACTTGGTCCTTTGGGATTCGTATTCCTTGTATTTATGCCAACGTAATCAAATAAGGCTCCAACTCCATGCAACTGGGGTCGGGTCCTTATAGTTGGTATTAGAGGAAGTTTAGTAGAATACTTGGAAACTAGATTTAGAAAACGTAGAATTAGGGAAGATTTCCTAAGTTAGTATTTGAGGAAATACATACAATAACGTCCTAGTATTTTGGTAAGGAATAGATTATGTGTATCTTTCAAAAATACATCCATGTCTGGATACGAGCAAGTAGAGGCGGCTCTAGCACAAATGTATCTAGGGGTAAAACCCAAAAACACCGCTTTGAGCTAGACTCGAACGAGAACTGGTGCATGACAACGGGCCTTTCTGCACTCTTGGTTACAACACTCCCGGGTGATATGCTTAGGATAATTCACATTTTCTTTACAAGACATTATGAAGTATTGAAATGTAAAATATTCTTCAAAGAAACCATTTTTGTGAATATGGGGTTAGCCATGCATAGGATCTCAATTTTTCTGAGTATTTAAGTTAATATTATAAATTATAATTCATAGCCTAATATAGTGTATGCCATTATCTAGATATGGCGCCTAGTGGACGGAATGGAAATCACATAATTGCACGTGTCCCCGGTTGGTATTTTCCTCTGACGCAAGATAATGATGTTGGCTCTGATGTTGTGACTGGTGTTGAGCAAATCATAACTATACTGGGAAAACTTACTCATGTTATGAATAATAACCTTACCCGTATGGAGCATCCGGATCCACCACATGGAGGAGCCATGCTAGATCTCTTTATCCGACAACAGCCTCCATCATTCAACGGGACTACAAACCCATTTGTAGTAGAGCAGTGGATATGTTCCCTCAAAAACATATTTCTTACTTTGGGATGTAATGAAAGAGAGAAGGTTATCATGGAAGTATATCTTCTATCAGGAGATGCGGATCAGTGGTGGTCATTAATCCAAAACACAAAGGATGAGGAAGATATAGAAGAGATGGAATGGAGGGATTTTAAGGAAATATTCTTAGAAAAATATTTCCCTTGTGAGCAGCGAGAAGATATGGAGAGACAATTCTTGAATATGAGGCATAAGGAAGATGAAAATGTTGCAAGATATGAAGCTAACTTCACAAGATTAGCAAGACATGTTGTAGACTACATACGAAATCCAAGAAGCAAAATTGGTCAATTCTTTGATGGCCTAAATCCATTCCTCTGGTGGGCATTGGTCTCCCAAATTTTTTCATCATATGAGGATATAGTTTCAGGTTCCATAGAGACAGAAAAATAATTCTCTAAGTCTTATGAATTTAAGGGAAAGAAAGAAAAGAAGAGGGCTGCTAAAAACCCTAGGAAAGGAAATAAAGAAATGGGGAAGAAGGGAAGAGTTTAATTTCCACCATGTGACAATTGTGGAAAAAAACACCCTGATGCATGCTTAAAAGGAAAATAGTATGCTACAAATGTGGTCAGAAAGGCCATCTTGTTGGTGATTTCAAAGGGAAGAAAAAATCCAATGATGTTCAATGCAATAGTTTTCGGGATATGGCACACTATTCTAATGATTTTCCAAAATGTCAAGGAAATATGCAACAGAAAAGGCCAAGGGATCAGGGACAAGCTTATGAAATCACAACTGCAGAGGTTGAAGTTCCTAATGACGTGGTGGAAGGTACTTTAATTGTTTCTTCAAGTTTAGCCAATGCTTTATTTGATTCTATATCATTGAATTGTTTCATATATTCCTAGTTTTCTAAGAAAATTAGATATTTCCAATTTTATTTAATAAGGGAGTTGTCAGTCAAAACTCCTAAGGGAAGTATCATTGCTACAAAGTTCTATGAATTAGTTCTCATTAGGGCATATAAATGTTCTTTATCTGCTAATCTCATCGTCATAACTATGATTGAATTTGATATAATCCTTGGTATGGATTGGCTTTTAGACCATGATGCAAAAATTTATTGTAATAAGAATGAGTTTACGATTTTTGATGACGATGATAAAGAACACCTTATCTTTATAGCAGAATTGTCACCACCTAATTATTATCTAGATCCACCCTGAGTAGCTCAACTAAATTAAATTATTGGGGAGGAATATAATGAAATAACTGTGGGTGGGGAAAAGAATGTTCAAATAGAGGATGTACCTATTGTGAGAGAATATGTTGATGTGTTTCCATAATATTTACCTGGACATCCTCCTGAACAAGAAATTGAGTTTTCCATTGATTTAATTCCTGGTTCAAGGCCCATATCAAAGACCCCTTATAGAATGGACACTATGGAATTAGTGGAACTAAATAAACAACTAGAATAATTGAGTAATAAGGGATTTATTCTCCCTAGTGTTTCTCCATGGGGATCCCCTATCTTTTTTGTTAAGAAGAAAGATGGAACTATGAGGTTATGTGTCAACTACAGAGAGATCAATTCTATAACAATAAAGTACAAGTATCCCCTAACTCGCATTGATGATTTATTTGACCAACTTCATGGAGCTCAATACTTTTCAAAGATTAACTTTCGATCTTCATATCATCAGTTGTGTGTGAAGAAGGAAGACATTCCAAAAACAGCATTTCAAACCAGGTACGGGCATTACGAGTTTACATTGATGCCTTTTGGATTGACTAATGAACCCTATGCCTTCATGGATCTAATGAACGGAGTTTTCAAGGAATATCTTGATTATTTTGTAGTGGTATTTTTTTATGATATCTTGGTATACTCCAAAAGCTACGAAGATCATGAAAATCACTTGCTCATTATCTTGAAGACTCTTAGAATACAAGAATTATATGGGAAGTTTAGAAAGTGTGAATTATGGATTTAAGAGATTTATTTTCTAGGCCATATTGTCTCTAAGTATGGAATCTTAGTTGATCCTATAAAGACAAAGGCAATCCAAGATTGGCCCACACCAACAAACATAACTGAGGTACACAGTTTTATTGGCTTAGCAGGTTATTATCGGCGTTTCGTTCAGAATTTTTCCCGACTGGATAACCCGCTAACGAAGCTCACGTGTAAAGGGGATAAATTTGTTTGGACAAAATATTGTGAATAATGTTTCAAATAACTGAAGATAAGATTAGTCAATGCTCCTATATTGGCTCTACCATCAGGGAATGATGGGTCTGTTATTTATAGTGATGCTTCAAAGAAAGGACTTGGTTGTATCCTTATGCAAAATGATAGGGTTATTGCTTATGCATCACGATAGCTAAAAATTCATGAGAAAAACTATCCTACTCATGATATTTAGTTAGTTTCTATAATATTTTCTTTGAAGATATGGAGACATTATCTCTATGGTAAAAAATGCAAGATTTATACTAATCACAAGAGTTTGAAGTATATTTTCTCATAGAAAGAAATCAACATGAGGCAAAGGAGATGGCTTGAACTACTCAAGGATTATGATTGCACGATACACTACCACCATGGGAAGGAAAATAAGGTGGCAGATGCCTTGAGCAGAAAGGATCATGGAGTTTTGAAAAAGATGAGAGTTAAAAGGGATCCTATTTTCATGGATCTAGTAAAGATGGATATGGGAATAACCATGGAAGGTGAAACATAAATTCTTTTTCAAATGGTTGCCAAACAATATTTACTAGAAAGGATAAAAAGTTATCAGGATGATTATGAGGAGTTTCAAAAGAAGATTAAAGATGTGAATGATGGGATATTGAGTGACTTCATATATGAAGATGGAATTTTGAAATTTGGGAAGAGATTTTGTGTTCCCAATATAATTGATCTAAAAAGGGAATTGTTGGATGATGCTCATAGTTCCAATTTCTCTATACACCCTAGTAGCACTGAGATGTATAGAGATTTGAAGAAACATCTTTGGTGGGACAACATAAAGAGGGATATTGCTGATTTTGTGTCAAGATGTATGGTTTGTCAACAAGTGAAAGCTGGAAGGAAATAGCCTGGATGAGTATTACAACCTCTTCCCATACCTGAGTGGAAATGAGATAATATCACGATGGACTTTTTCATGGGACTACCAAAGACTCCCAGAAGGAATGATGCAATATGGGTCATTGTTGATCGTCTTACCAAGTCAGCACATTTTCTTGTTATAAGAGATGATCTACCACTTGAACTTCTAGCAAGACTATATATTAATGAAGTTGTGAGACTTAATGGAGTACCCCTATCGATTGTTTCTGATCATCATCCATGTTTTACATCAAGATTCTGGAAAAGTCTTCAGAAGGCCCTAGATACTGATCTTTTTTTGAGCACTGCCTACCACCCACAAACTGATGGACAATCAGAACGGACTATTCAAACATTGGAAGACATGTTGAGTTCTTGTTCACTTGATTTTCAAGGCATGTGGGATCAGTATTTACCTCTCATATAATTTTCCTACAACAATAGCGTCTATTAAAGTATAAAGATGGCACCCTATGAAGCATTATATGGGAGGCGATGTCACACACCAACTTGCAGGGATGATGTTGGTGAAAGAAAGCTCATGGGCCCAGAACTTTTTGAAGAAACAATGGAAAAGGTGAAGATTATCCAGAAACATATCAAAATAGCTCAAAGTAGGCAAAAGAGCTATGTTGATAACCGAAGGAAGGATTTGGAATTTCAAGAAGGTAATCACATTTTCTTAAAGGTATCTCCATGGAAGGGTATTATACGATACGGTAAGAAGGGAAAATTAAGTCCCAGGTACATCGGACCTTTAGAAATTCTGGACTGAATTAGAGTTGTAGCTTACCATTTGGAAATGCCGCCAAGTCTCTCCAAAATTCACAATGTGTTTCATGTGTCAATGTTAAGAAAGTACATGCCAGACCCAACAAATGTACTCACATATGAAGAAGTGGAACTTGAGCCCGATCTATCTTACTATGAAGAGCCTATCAAGATTCTTGATACTAGAGAACATGTATTGAGAAATTGGACGAATCGTCCAGTAAAGGTTCTATGGAGGAACCATAAGATGGAGGAAGCAACAAGGGAGTCTGAGGAGCTTATGTTAAATACATACCTGAATATTTTTAGGTAATATTCTGTGAATTTTTAGGATAAAATTTTTGTAAGGAGGGGAGAATGTAACACTTCAAGGTTTTGAAAATAAATATAGAATGCAATTTTATAATCTAACCATCAAACACAACTTTTCCTCTTCTATGTTTTGAATTTCGAAAAATGGTTATCTAGAGTTGTGTTCAGTAAGTCATTTAGAGTTTGATAGAACAAACTTGATTTTTGGTGAATAGTAACATACCCTTATGAATAGTAATATGAATAGTAATATGACCCCTGTTAATATTAAATAATACTATTATTTTATTTTCTTAAGGAAATATGATAATGGGATCTTAATTAATTTTTCAATGTCACATAAAACTAATTGCACTTCAAGATTGTTATTTTTCAAATTAACTATGACATTATTTAAAAATTAAATTAATAATATTTAGAAAATTATTTTTGAAAAATGGATTTCACTTTTTAATTCTACACATCGAAAAATGGTCGGGGTGAATTTTTGGGATTTTTCTGAAATTCTTGAATTTTTTATGAATAGTGAAATACGAAAAAAATACCATATAAACAAATTATCAGTTAAATACATTATTTATGACATCACAAGTGATGAAAGGCCACTTGGTTTAAACTCACATGCACTTATTACTATTATGGGTTACATGAAACCAAACTATTTGTTGTCTTGAAGGAAATAATAAAATAATCAATTAAATATTCAAAATTTACTCCTCTCGTCCACTATAAAAACTCCTCACCACTCCCTATTCTATTCACTCCTCTAAGCCTTGAAGCTGCTCAAAGTTCGGCCCAATTACCCTTCCCTATTCTCTCCCCATGTCCAAGAAGCTTCTGGTCTTCCCAAAAGATCAAAACCTCTTCCCTTAAGGAGTTTTTCAAGGAGGTTATTTCAAGAGGTAAAGCACCCTTCTTTTTCATTTGGTTTCATTTCAATTTATCTTATTTTTCTATCCTATCCTCACCTCATCAGTCCAAATGACCTTGATAACTCTAATAACATATATATATTGGATTTATATAATGTTAATGGAAGATCCATCATAAATATTCTTACTCCCTCCCTTTTATTTTTATAAATGAAATCGACGTCCATGAGGTTCTGATTTATAACCTTCATGGATGATGAAGTTTCGTTCTTCAATTTATTCTTCATTAATGGTAATGAAACCATATTCATGGTTGAAACAGACTATAATATATGTGTTATAACCTAATTAATATTCCGGAACCAGAATATGTACATATAATTAAGTTATATGACAAATCTAGTTCATAATATTCCAAAATACCGCCGAATAATCGAAGTGGTTGTCATCTAATGATTCATCCTCATTCCATGCAACCAAATGATAAAAATGACCATTATCAATTATTTATGTTAATTAATAATATATAATTCCAATCCTGGAGATTTATAACCATTCCACATGAACTTCATTACTTATAAACAAGTGAACCGAATATGAAAATAAAGGAAACGAACACTCGAGAACGACGAAATTCAATACAATAACTTATCAATAAAGAAATAAATGAACTAACCAGAATTATGGTAAAATAAATAAATTTCTAATAGGTTCTGAAATAAGTTATTAACAAGTATAATTTCATATTCCAGGTGCTTAATTACAAGAGCGGAACACATTTGGAGTTAAGGTGAGGGTTTTTCCACCCGAACCTCCACTTTCATTCGGGATACTTTCATTGTCTAATTAACTTGATGTAATTCTTATGTATTGTTATGTACTCATCATATTTTTTGTGTGAGTATCATATATATGTTTAAAAACTATAATCCTTCCCTATGTTCCTGGATAGTTACACATTTTAAAAGGAACTTTCAAAATTGTTTCAAAAATACAAGCCCGATTCAAGGGAATTTCTCAAATTCTTACCTATTTTCAAGGGCACGCTATAATCTGTTTTTGGAAACCATTATCTTTATAAAATCACTCATTTTATTATAAAAATACTATCTTACTTAACTTCTGGTTTTATACAAATAATTTTCCAAAAGAACTCTTCTTTTCAAAATAAAAGAGTATTTATCTCCAAAATTGCTTAATGATTTTATAAGAGTGTTTTCATCTAATTCAACACCCTGGTTGATTCCATGGTATTATTGGGTTTAATAATTTATGAATTCATCTACCATATTTGATTTAATGGTTTATGACTAACTCTATTATGGATGATCTATCCTAAAACCATTCACCATATTACTCAGAATGGTTAGTGTTTTATGTTTAATGATTGGGGAAAGATAGTTACATTTCATATGATAGTTTAAATATGAATGTATATGTTGTTTATGTTTATCCCCACTCATATGAGGAATTAATTGGACTTATTATGTGATGGTTGGGGCCCGCTATATCCCCTCGATGCATTGGTAGGTCTCATGAGACAACTAGATGTGGAATTGGTCGAGGCCTTTCCCAATGTGATATGGATTTTGGCTGAGGCCTTAATCACTAGACGTCTTGGCCGAGGCCATGAAAAAATGTTTCAGAATGTCTGGCATATGCACTTCCCTCATTATGAAGCTATTAGTTGAAATTTTACGTGGTTATTCGACTAGTATAATAATCATGATTATGTTTTATTATGGCATTATTTACTCAACTCATATTCTTTCCATAATGTGTTCTAGTTTATTATTAAAGGCATGTGTTTTCAATTATTCACCATGTCTAATGTTTATATTATCTTCCACTATATTTCATACTCTTACTGAGCATTTGAGATCACCTATTTCTTATGTTTCATTTTCTCAGGACATTAAGAAGTAATTTATGAATGACTTGCAAGAATAATCTAAGAGACGTGATGACTCTAGTGGAATAAATTAGTGTTGTTTTTCCTTTCCATATGTAAAGTTGAAATTATGTATGTATCTTGTTTACAATAATACTAAACTACTTGTTCCTTTGGGATTTCTATTCCTTGTATGTATGCCAACGTAATCAAATAAGGCACTGACTCTGGGCAATTGGGGTTGGGTCCTTACAGTTTTTGTTGGTTCAAAGAAGGATGTACCCTCCTAGGTGCATATTAGTTTGCTTGCACATGATCCTGGATTTGCCTCTCCTCTACATGATCCTTCACATGCTCCTGGACTTGCTTCTTAGGAGCATGTTTTTTCTGGAAATGATCAGATCTCTACTCAAGCAATTCCGGGGTGTTCTGATTTTTCTGAAGTTCAGGCTAATGTCCCTGTTTCACGAGAAGCTTATCAGAAGAAGGCTACTGATTTTTCTTGTGCTGCTACTATTAATTTACGGCCTATAAAGGCCGTTGTCACCAGTTTTATTGATCCTGGTGTGGTGGTCCCTTCTGCTTATGACTCCACTATGGTCTTCATTGATAATATTGTCTCCTCCCATGAGCAGGTGTTGACTGCTACTTCTTCTTGCTCTACTGCTATCACTAGACACCCAATAAAGGTTGTTGTCACAGGTGTTAGTGATCCTGATGTGTTGGTCCCTTATGGCTCCACAGCGGCTTCGATTGGAAAGGCTGTAACCTCCCATGATCAGGTGTTTCTTGTATGGGCAGTTGAAGTGAATATTGCAATACATGCGGTTTCATCCAAGTCTACTGTTGTTTCCCACAACTTTTTTAATATGTTGGAGTCGATGAATTCTCCAGAATTTGATGAATTATACAAGGAGATTCATGAAAGGAAAGGTAAACGATCTTTATCACTTTCATCGACTAATGCTTCTGGTTCTCAGCAGGTTGAAATACAGTCCTCCTCTGAGGAACTGCACAAGAGGTCGCTCGATGGTGATGGTAAAGGTAATGATACGGATGACGCTACTTTGGTGGATGCCCAACTTATCGAGCAGATTGACGCTGACCCAATGGAATTTGATAATCATGGTGGTGCTTGGTAGATCCCAAAACAATGGCGCAGGGGAAGGCACCCAAGAATTCGTGGCAGTTTTCGTGGACGTGGTGGTAGGAACAAAGGGTGATTTTGTATGCTTTCCTAGTGGTGTTTTATCACTCTTACTCTGGCTCTCATTTGTGTGTCTGCTACTCTTTTTTTATAATAATTTTGGGGGCCATGGAGTTTTCTTCATGGTCTGAGCCTTTTGAGCATCTTTTGATTATTTTGCAAAGACTTTATCACTACAGCAAGCTCTTCATGCAGTGAGTAAAAGGATTTTAATATACTTATACTTATATATATATATATATATATATATATATATTGAAAGAAAAAACAAATAATACATAACAAATAAATACGAACAAAATAATTAATTATTAATTATTAATTATTAATAGTTAACAAATAATAATTAATAATTAACAAATAAATTATTAATAAATAAATAAATAATCTGGTAATCAATAGTAAATAATAAATAATAAATAATCATTGCTAATTAGTAAGTAATAAATAAATAATATATAAGTAAGGAATAAATAACAAACCAATTAAAAAATAAATAAATATATGATAAATAAATAATAAATTAATATGTAATAGATAATAGATAATAAATTATGAATAAATAAATAATATGTAAATAATAAATTAATAATTAATCAATAATTAATGTATAAACAAAAAACAAATATTAAACAAACAAATAAGAAATATATAATAAAATAATAATGAAAAATAAATAAGATGTTAATAAGAAATTAAAAATAAATTAATAATTAATGTATGAACAATAACAAAATAATAAATAATAAATAAATAATAAACAGATAATAAGATAATAACTATAAATAAATAAATAATAAATAAGTAATAAATAATAAATAATAAATTGTAGATAATGTATAATGAATAATAAATAATAAATATTAAATAAATATTAAATAATACATAAATAATAAATAAATAATAACTAATAAATAACTAGTAAATTAATAATTAATAATAAATAATATTCCTATTATAAATTAGTAATAAATATTGAATATTAATTTAACAATAATTTAACAATAAAAAATAAATCAATAAATAATAAATTAGTAATATATAAATATTAAAATAATAAATAATAAATATATATAAATATCTATAAATATATATACATATAACAAAATTTATATAAATATATATACACACACATTTATGTTACATAAATCACTACTGGAATATAAGGTTATACCCACAGTTTTGAAAAAAATCGTGGGTATATGTTACCCCTATATCCACAGAAAAAATAAATTGTGGGAAGAACCTATACCCACGGTTCTCTAAAAACCGTGGGAAGAGGGGTACCTATACCCATGGTTCCTCAAAAACCATGGGTAAAGGTTAGCTATACTCATGGTTTTTGGAGAACCGTGGCAATAGGTTTCACGGGAGGAAAATTTTGTTCATGAATATGACCTATACCCACGGTTCTCCCAAAAATGTGGGTATAGGTCACCTATATACCTACAATTTTTGTAAATCGTGGGAATATGCTTCCCATGAATTTTTGGTAAAGTTGTTCCTTTGTAAGCTGAAGGTGTTGGGATCAAATCTCAAAGGAAGATTCATTTTCCTTAATAAGGATCAAACCCATGGTTTGACTAAAACCTACCCACCATGGATATAGGTATTTCCATTGAAATTTCAGGAACTTTTAAATAATAAACAATATATGATAGAAAATAATAAAAAATAAATTATAAATATTAAATCAAAATTAAATATTTTATATTTTAAAAAATTCCCTTTAATTTAGAAGTGGTTTTTTAAAAAACAAAAAACACACATTTAGCGGCGGTTTTGAAAACCACCACTAAATATTTACTCGAAAAATAATTAGCACCATTTTTAAAAACTGCCGCTTAAAAAACATCGTGAAATCTTTTTTTCTATAGTACATAATAATTTATTTACACAAATTATCCTTCGATAATTTGATGCAATTATGATTCAATAATTCTTGATAATTATTTTCGATAAAATGTGTAATTGTCATTTGATAATTCAAAGCAATTATCCTTTTGATAATAAATTATCCTTTGATCAATTTCATAAATTACTCATTGATAATTATCTTATAATAATTTCTTATAAATTATCATTTGATAATTTTGTATTATTTTCTTCTGGTAATCTTGTACAATTTTTTTTGAAAGAAAAGATAAATTATTGATCAAGGAAACTAGGATTAAAAAGCCAATCATGGAATGAGTTCACCCAACAATGATCGCCCCAATATTTCCCAAAACGAGCCAAATGATGGGCTTTCTAATTACCATATCTTTTTATGAAAGAAAATTTGCATGCATCGAATCCATAGGTCAGGGACCAGATATTCCTCAAGATGAGGCCATAAGGTGGGGAATCCTCATCTTTTGTTGAGAGAGCGTTCACCACTTCGAGGCAGTCGGATTCCACCAGAATCTTGGGCCAAAATTTTGAACGGGCAAAAAGAATCCCCTGGAGGATGGCTGAGGCCTCTGTCACTATAGGGTGCCATGAGTTAGGCACTTCCCTACACTAGGCTTCCATAATCTGGATAAAACTATTTGAGCAATGAGCCCAATACCGACCCTTGAATTAACAGAGACAGAAGCATCTATATTAATCTTGAAGAAACCCTCATGGGTGGAGACCAAAAAGGAGCCGCTCGTCGAGTGTGGCTCAAATAATGCCCCGCATCACTTTTGCTCCAACCATTCATCCACTCCAAAGCTCTATCCACCCATAGGTGATCAGGGGTCACCTTCATCTGGAAAAATGCATTCATTCCATTGAATACAAACCAACCAAGCAATTGTGCACATCAGCCCTACCACTCTAGGTTCCAGAGAAGACACCCATTTAGAAAGGTTTGGGACCAACCCAATTGAAAGATCAAAGAAAATACCAAAATATGGCCTCCAAACCTTCCACACCCCTTCCACCTCCTTATAGGAAAGAATTGAATGAAAAGGGGATTCCACTTCATGGAGTCACAAAGGACAAGTGTCTTCCTCTACCAAATATTGCTACACTAGAAATTCATGGGTTAGAAGAACCACAGCACAGACCTTCCACCAAAAAAATTTCACCTTAGGGGGAGCGGTGATGGACCAGAGGCACTTCCACTGATTATTGGTAAAGACCTGGACCAAACCATGAACCCTCATTTTGTAACCCTAACGAACAGAATATCTCCCATGAGGTTCCCCAGTCCAGCAAATCTAGTCAATACCCATTCCTGGTGTGAGAGGGATACTCAGGATGAGATGACGATCCCCCTTGTCAAACCAGCAACAAAGCTTCTCCTGATCCCACTCCTCAAGCAAGTCATTGAGCAGGTCATGCACCCTTGCATCTTAGAATCCAGGAACAACTGGTGAGGAAACCTTATGATTGATGTCATCTGCCAGCCATGGATCATTCCAAATGTTAATATTACTCCCATCAACAATTTTCCACACACGGCCCAAATCAATGAGAGATTTTACTCCCCAAATGCTCCTCCACATAAAACTTGGTCATGGCCCCAGCTGGGCATGCAAGAAGTCTAAATGAGGGAAGTACTTAGCTCGCATCACCTTTGAGAACAGGGCATTTAGGTGGGATAGTTGGCTCTATCCTTTCTTCTCCAAAAGAGCCTCATTAAACCATTTGAGATTTCAAAAGCTGAGGCTGCCATGGAATTTTGAAACACACAGCTTCTCCCAATACATCCAATGGGAATTATGTTTGCCCTCATGGGAGCCCCACCAAAAATTGGCCTACCAGGAGTCGATTTGATCAATGAGGGTATATGGGAATTTAAACAGTGACATAGCATAAGAAGGGATTTCTTGGGCCACTGACTTCACGAGAACTTCCTTTCCCGCCTTGGAAATCTTCCTACTAGACCAAAGACAAATCAGATTATCCAATCTATCCACAATTGCGCCGAAAACTTGTTTCTTCAACCTACCCACTAGGGTCGAGAGGCCAAGGTACTTAGGATGCTTATCAACTAGAAGAAACCAACACATTCGCTGCAAATCCTCTCTCTTGCGCAATTATCTTTTGATAATTCATGTAATCATCTTTGATATTTAAAATGTAGAAAAAAAGATTAATTTAAATCTGAAAATCATACCTTGCCGCATTGAGAAACAAACTTTGGATTAAATTTATGCTCATCGAAATGACCCAACGACACTGAAATCATGTAAATTCAATAAATATCTGATAAGATATTGAATAAAGAAATTTGGAATGTTATTAATAAAATAAAATAAAAAAGATAGAGGTAGAGAGAGGCAAAAAGGGAGGGGGATAGGCGTGAGTGGGGAGTGGGTTACCCCACTATACACTGTGCATCACCCCCAAATGGACCTTTTATATTATTATTATCCAACTTAATTTAATACCATTTATTATATACATTTTGAATCCATGCACCACTATAAATTATTACATTTAATAATTTTTATTCTCTTGTCTTTCTCATACTCGACCCATGCGCCATCCCCTAAATATCATGCATTTCTTTTTTTAATTCACTCTTTTATATATATATGAAATCATACATTTAATATATATTAAAAATTTGTTCATATATACACACACCCATATATATATATATTCATTTTAATTTTCCACACACCAGAATATTATTTTTTCCAATTTAATATCAATAATAACAATAACAATAATATTTATTATTATTATTATTATTAAATATCTCATTTATTTCCACCATTAACATTTTAAATACAACTTAAATTAAATACCGATTAGTTAATAAATTTATACTAATCACACAATTGCATTTATGTGTGACAAACAATAATATCATTATTATTATCTAACATCCCAAATAAATGTCCATCCATGGTGAAACGATGCTCATTAATTAATTTAATTTAATAACACATAATTTCTATTTTTTCAACACAAAAAATAATAATAATATAATTATTATTATCCTTACATGTGATGTAACCAAACACCCGACATGCACAAACCTTATATCATGTCTAAGGTAATCCCATCATCCTGGACCTAACGGTGGTCTTAGATTTCTCCTACGACATACCGTTTAAGAGATATTAAATTATTTTCAGTAATATATAAATAAAAATATTAAATAAGTCATTATTATGTGTAATGTTATCAAACATATAACGCGTACAAAAATTATGTCGCATCTAGGGTAAACCCCTTATCTTGGGGCTAACGTTGGTCTCAGATTTCTCATATGATGCATAGTTTGAGAGATATTCAATTATTTTAGAAAAAATCACGCGTGTAATATAATATTTTTAATATATTTATTCTGTCTGTGTTGAGACTCTACAGGACTTGGAATCTCGCAATAAATCAATGTTCAACTCCGAAAATATTCCATAAAATATTTCAACATGTTAAATAGGATTTTTACCTTTACACAATGCCTTTAAATCATTTATTTTTATTTAAAACTTACATTATTCACATACAAATACTCATAAATTATTTATAAAGAGGGTTCTATTATCCTTAAAATTTTGACAATGTTACAATTTTCCCCCTTTTTCAGCTTCTCATTCCTGAGAAATATCCCCAGCAGTCTTGATCGAACAACTCCGACCACTGAGTTTGAACATTAGACTCCAAATCTCACATATTCATAATAGGAGGAACATATCCAGGTCATAGACAGTCTAAGGGATCACACAAGGTTCTCCTAGAAGTCTACCCTTAACCCAAGGCACAACCCTCAAAGCACTAACCACAATTTTTATCCCTGTGCGTTTGTCACATTCATCATATATCTAATAACATAATAGTATGATCAGTTCAAATAATTAATTTCAATTGAAAATATATCACAACACCATGCAACACAGATATATTACACAAATAGAAACTTTCCCAAAAAGATAGTACAAATTGAGACATTTAATTAATGAACTACTATATAGCACAATAAAAAGTATATATGTGCATGTGAACCTACGTTCCTAGCTATGATGCATGAACGCACCCGAAATATCATAAATCACATATCAATATCATGTGAATCACCTGAAGAGGATTTAATCAATGGTAATAACAAAACATAAATTCCCCACTTTATGGAAACTAGAAGGTCCGATATACAGTGTTGGTTAGGCATTGTCAGAGTTCCCCTGCCCGAATCTCAACCATTATATCTCCTATCTAACCTATCATAACCCAAGGAAAGACAAAAAAAGTTAGTGAGTATTGGTCCTTTGATACCATTTTAAAACATCCTAACCCCCGGGCCCAAACCAGAATGCCACATGACCTCATACGTGCCTCCACATATGCAGAGGTTGTTGGCTATTAGCAAGGGTCTAAGACCATCCATGGGGAGACTATACCTTCAGTATCATGTCATAGGATTGATAATAATCTATAAACAAAATAATAAGTAATCATAGTAAATGTGGAAACTGAATAAATGACATACATACAAGAAAACAACTCCCAATGTGGGAAACCTGTACAAAAAAGTAAGCAGCGGATACATAAAGAGATAAACAAATAAATAAACATTTGTGGGTCCTGCAGAGTCTGTCCCGACCCGCTCCTACTCCATTATCCACTGCTCAACTATCCACCATAGGGATCTTTCCCTTCTCCAAATCTCAGGTCATGAAATGTTTGAGTAGGGTGTGAGTAAAAAGACTTAGTAGGACACCAGCAATGTGTCCTTAACAAATATTCACATGTATAAAAATATATAAGATAATAATAGATAAATATGCACACAAGCAACAATCATTCTGAGCATTCGTGCACTAATCAAGCCACCACAAACCTCAGTTATATATGCTTTGGTTCCATGCCATAAAGCATCAGAAAAATCATGGAGATGTCTCAACGTCAGAGCCAACCTCATGTTTCTCAATAGCCGTACAGGCCCCAGACCTTCAGGTCAAACCACACTAGGACATAATTCCTTAACACTATCTCTAGTTCAAGTCACAGAGACCATCATGCCTCACTGTTTCCACATAGTTCTGATCACACGTGATCATCATGCCCCACAGTTATCACATACGGGTCTTATTACTCATGATCATTATGCCCCCAGGTCAGGCCACACTAGGCCATCATGCCTCGTTGTCCATCTCAATATCTACTACCATAGATAGCGTCTTTACCAGTTCTATATTTTATCAGAACTAAACATAAAGTGCTGATAAAAGGTTAACCTTTATCAATGCTAGCTAAAAGTACTGATAAAGGTAGTTTTTATTAAAAAAACATTAATAAAGGTGAACCCTTAATCAACAATTTTTTTAGTGGTGATAAAGGTGGATCTTTATCTGCCCTATTATTAACACTAATAAAAAAGGTTAATAAAAAATATTATTAATATATATAAAATTATCATATTTATATTAAAAAATTATTGTTTATTTATATACATTAATTAGAAAATGATTGTACATAATTAATATAAATATGATATATTGATATATGTATTTTAACCATTAAAAAAATATATATAAATATAAATGATGTATTGTTAATATGTGATATTTGAATTCATACATTGATATTAATGTCTGTGTTTTTGGCAACGACTACTTCCGCTGTGGTGCCGGGCTCCATGCCCCAACAGTGGTATTAGATGGATTGGTTGAAGTGCTCAGTTGCAGAAGATGGTGGAAAGCATCTGGTAGAGCAGCTTATCATGGACTCAGGACTTGGATGTCATTGGAAATGATAGTGGTATCAATGGTGTTGTTGGAATATCGAATAATGAGGAGAGAGAAAAATATTAATGGAGGGATTTTCTCAATATTAATGGAGGATTTTCTCCCAACATTAATTAAGAGTTATTCCCAATATTAATTGATTGAATAATGATGAAATTATGAATGTTGACCGCATTAATTGGAGATATGGGTCGGGTGTCTATATAAGAGGATGCAGTAGCATGTTTTGGAATGTGGGATGGAAAAGATGTAGCTTCCAAGAGAGAAACGAAGAAGGGGTTGTTGTGTTTGAGGTAACCAGTGCGAAGCGTAGATTGTGAGAATGAAGTAGAGGTGATGACGCTGATGATGATGGTGTGTCAATGATGGTGAATGAAAGCATGTGAACGAATATGATAGTGTGCAACAATGGAGAGAGAATCATCAAATATAGCGTGCAAAGTGATTCTTGAAGTTGCCATGTATTGAAAGTCCTCTTGGTTTCGTAGATCAAGCGGTGTGTTCTGGTTGTGATGATCGGTGGTAGATCAAAATGATATTTTCATGGTGTCGGTGTTGATGTGTAAAATGCCTTCAGGTGTGTTGTTAAAAATCCTTCGGGTGTGGTGTTAAAAATCCTTCGGGTGATGTCTAAAATGCATTCGGGTGATAAAAATCCTTCGGGTGAAATCTTCTCTTCTCTTGTGTGTTTTAGCAATGACGATTTTCGCTATGGTGCTAGGCTCCGTGCCCCAACACTATGTGAATATATGTGTATGCATTATGTTGTGTGTGTGTGTGTGTGTGTTTTGTGTATTTGTATATATAGATATTGTATATGTACATGTATACATATGTATAAATATACACATGTACATGGGATGTATATATATAACATGTATACATGTGTATGTGTGACATGCACTTGAATAGTTAACTATAAAGTTATAAATATATATAATATTTTAAAAAAAGTATTTATAAAATTATAAATAAATAAACATAAATTTGAATAATTAAAAAATTATAATAAATATATGTAAATAATTAATATATTTATTATATTTATTATATTTATAATTATATATATTTATATATTAATATATATATATATATGATTATATAAATATATTTATAAATATATACAAATATTTATAAATATATTTATTTATAATTATAATTATTATATATATATAATTATAAAATTATAGTAAATATATTGAAATTATAAATATATTTATTATATTTATAATTATATATACTTATATATTAATATATATATATATATTTATAGAAAAATATTTATGATTATATACAAATATTTATAAATATATTTATTTATAATTAGAATTATAAATAAATTAATATATATTTAAATAATTATAAAATTATAGTAAAATGTATTCAAATAATAAATATATTTATAATTATATATACTTATATATTAATATATATATATATATACTTATATATTAATATATATATATAATTATATGAATATATATACCAAGAAGGTGTGAACCATGTGATGCATCCCATGATTCCTAAATTTATTGAAAATAGAAGAGCAATAAAGTCTAAAAGGAAGATTGGAAAAATAGTCAAGTGACAAAACACTTCAAAACAAGTAAAAAATTCATATCTGGAATTGGGCATCACCCCTGCCTCTTAGATGTCGGTCCCTCCTCCATGTTTTTGGTTGTTACCATGTTTCATCCTCCACTTGAGTACCACCGTTCAGTGGGGCGGAAACCTCAGGAGGTTGAGGAGCTCCTTTAATACGGATAACACCCTAGATATTTCCAAATTCTTCACAGAAAACCTCCTTGTCGTTAGATCTGTTTAAAATATCAAGTAGACTAAAAGAATCATTACCAGAGTCTATCAGATAAAGACCCTCCAAAAAAATCTTCAGGTCAGAGCTGCTCCTTACATTGACAATCTCAATGCACATTCTATGGGCATTGCCGAATTCCTCAAAGAAACCCTCCCTACTATTGGATCTACTTAAAATATAAATCAAACTAAGAGAGTTCTCCCTTACCTCAGTAGGATCACTTTTTGGAAGAGTGACTAGACCACCCTTTAGGGAGACTGCAACATGCACTACCTGGGTTCCTGTAATGATGTCTTTCATGTCAGCAGGAACACTATCCTATTGTGATGCTTCCTTAGTTAATTCAAACCCAACATCCTGCTTGGGACTTGAAGTGACCTACTGGATATATCCTATAGGCATCCTGGGTGTGACCTTCTTGTCCATGCCAACATTTTCCTTGTTAGCAGGAGATCCAGGAAGCTCAAATTTCCCATGGGATCTACTATTTCTCTTCATATGGACAAGAGAAGAATCCTCAAGATGTTTCTTACCCTTACTATTGTCTGACTTCATAAATATGACATCCAATATATCATTAGAATCCAGAGCACCTTCACCATCAATATGCTCCACCTCATTAGTGGTTTGCAAATATACAATAAGACCAAAATCTTGTTGGGCCTCCTCCTCACTATGCAGGAGGTCTTCCTTATCCCTGAAAGATTATTTTTTTATCTAAAAAGGTTCCCTCGGGCCAACATTACAAGGAATCTTGAATTTTAATTACTCCATAGTGTGTCCATACTATTGTCGTTCAAACAAAAATTTCCCTAGACCTTTATAAGAGAAATAGCATGAGATGTTGCACCAACATTCCTAGAGTCATTTTGATGAGTGACCACCGCCAAATCTCATTGAGCATAAGAAACATCCCCCTTTGTCTTGTGTTTACATAAGTCGGTCGAGTGATCATGTTTCTTATAAAGAGAACAAATCAAGTTCCTACGACATTTTTCAGCAACATGAACAATGCATTTTCATTTCAGATAGATATCAAGAACTCTCTCATAGTTGATTGATGATTCAAGTTTAAATTGAGAAGACACAAGCATAAACGTCTTGATCAAAGGATAAACAATGTCAAATTCAAGCAAAATTCTGGAAAAGTGGACATATCCCATACATTCGTTCTCCCTATCAAACATTATAGGAACACCAATAGTTGATAAAACACCCCCCAAGATCTAGGGGTACCAGAAGAACCATCTAAGTCCACAAATTTGGATCCAAATTTGAGTCACTGATTTACTAGCCAGTATTGGGTTAAATAGAGGATCTCAATCAAGAATTTTAAGGAATCTCGACTTAAGAGAGACACTACTAAATCCCCATGCTTTGGCCTTGGAATCATTTGACAAAAAAACAATATGGAAATACCACCTTACCGATTGACATGATACACCAACCTCTGAATCCCCAAACTTGATTAAGCCACTTCCTCAATGCTTCAAGATTCCAGAGATTCTTCTTCCATGGGATGACCAGTCGCGTGAGAATCAAGAATTTACATCCGTTAGGATGCTTCTCAAAAACTTTCTAGCTAGATTTGACAAACGCTAGGGCTCTATTTTGTGTGATTCGATTGCTTGGTGTAGAAAGATCATCCCTAAGATTAGAGAAGCATTGATCCTCATGGATAAGATTTCTCCGCTCACTGGAAGCATCTTTCCCTATAGTATGCGATGGAACCACTTAATCTGAAGTCGTAAATGAGGCATCTTGCCTAGGATTTGAATCACTCTTCTTCATCGAACCAACCAAAACATCTTTTGGATCGAAGTACCAATCTGGATTAAAGGATTTCACCATCTCAATACCTAAACGCATTGAGATTCTAGAGAGAGAAGCACATGCAACATTACATCCTTGTTATATAAATATATATAATTATATATATATATAATTACAGTTATAAATATATATATATATTTATATAATTATAAAATTATAATAAATATATTTAATATATTTATAATTATATATAATAATATATTAAAAAATGAATATAATTATATAATTATATATAAATATATAAATATATACAATTATATTAATATACATAATTATATAAATATATTTATAATTATATACAAATATTTTTAAATATATTTATTTTTAATTATAATTATAAATATATATATATATATTTAAATAATTCTAAAATTAAAATAAATATATTTAAATAATAAATATATTTATTTATAATTATATATATAAATACATATTTTTAATTCATTAAATATTTATTTATAATTATATAAATTTAAAAAATTAATTATATTTATTATATTATTAAAATTGGTTCTTTATCAGCACTTTTTAGTGATGATAAAGATTGAGTTTTATCAGTGTTAAAAAGGTGCTGATAAAACATATCTTTATCAAAGTTAGAATTTTAGTGTTGATAAAGATACATTTTATCAGTGCTTACTATTTTAGCACTGATAAAACTACTCTTTATCAGTGCTTTTTTGAAAGTGCTGATAAAAGCCTTACCCAATATTTTAAATAGAACCCTAACTGAATCCTCCTCTATCACGCCTTCAAGCTTTCATAGAATTGAACCCTCATCGCTGCTCTTCATCAAGCTTCTCAATGAATTGATCCTCTCAAAATCTAATGTATGTTATTATTTATTTTACTCATTAATAGTGATATTCTTCCATCTAGGTCTTTACCCCTTCACTCATATACCTTGTTTCAGATCTTTACCTGGAACAACACAAACCAACCTTGTTTTAGATCTTTAGTTTCGTGATGTTGGGGCTTCATTCTTGATTCTTTGTTTCCCTTAATGTCTGACCCCACCATTTTTAACTCTAGTTTTGGCCATTCTCGACTGAGTTCATAGTGGTTTGGGGTATACTGAAGGTGGAATTCTATTCTCCTTGGGATTTTTATATGGATATGGGTCCTTGTTGAATCAATCATTCAGTTCTCTCATCTCGTGTTCTAGATCCCATATTAGTCTAGTTTTTGGTTCGCCAATGGTTGAGGTTCTTGCGAAGATAGTATTTGGTCTCTTCTTCTTTGTTCCTGTTCGATGTCTGAAAATTATTTCTTGAGTTCAACCATTTGTTAGAGATGGAGAGGTTGGTTATGATTGTATCTCTTTGGTGGAGTTAAAACTGTATGAGACCTCTCACATTTTAATTTTGGGGAGATTCAAATGTTCTACCTATATATTATGTGTATATAAATAATTATAAATAATTTATAAATAATTTTGTTTATAGATAATTTTTATTATCTTGAATTAATAATTTATATAAATAATTTATAAATAATTTTTAATTAACAATTATTTTTAATTAGAATTTTTGAATTGATTTTTTTTTGAATTAATAATTTTAAATTAATAATAATTTTGAATTAATCTTTTTGAATTAATAATTTTTTTGAATTAATATTTTTGATTATCTTGAATTACTAATTTTTAATTAATAAATTATAAAAATAATTTATAAATAACTTTGATTACATTGAATTGATAATTTTAATTATGTGTATATAAATAATTTTGATTATGTGTGTATAAATAATATTAATTATAAATAATTGTGTGTATATAAATATTTTTGATTATGTGTATATAAATATTTTGTTCAACATAATTTATAAAATAATAATAACAAACAATTATAAATATATTTTTAAATATATATTTAATATATATATATAATTATAAATTTATTTTGTAAATATATATATTTATGAACGCATATTTATATAATTATATATAAATAAATATATTTATAAATATGTATATATATAATTTTATAAATATGTTTATAAATATTTATATTTATTATTATATAAATATTTTTTTAAAGAAATATATATGTATGTATGTATGTATGTATGTATGTATAATAAATATATATATTTATTTAAAAAAACAATGATAAAATTTAAAATTATAATATTTTTTTATTTAGAATAATTGAGTGTTGGAAAACTTATATTTTTAATAGGGGTTATTTTTTTCATATTTCCAAAACATTTATTTTCTTTTATTGGGGTGTTTTTAATTCTTTACCAAAGGATTTGAATGGCAAGTCACTTCCCTCATGCATTTAGGAGTGTGAAAATTCGGGTGACTAACACTTGTTATACGTGATATTTCACCTCCGACAATTGTTGGTCGCCTGAATTTTCTCACTCCTACAAAATTTCCAGGAAAGTGATTGGTTTTGGTAATGATTTCTATTATTAATGATGAATCTTTGAATTAGAATGTTTTTGGATTATTGAATTTAGTATGGAATTTATTATATTAAATTAGTTACATGATGTTTGAAGGGTATAAATTGGTTCAAGTATTATATTTATATAATTATATATAAATAAATATATTTAAAAATATAGATTGGTTCACCCTCCCCCTCACCATCACGTTCATTTTCACTCATTCTTCATTATTTATCACTCTGATTTCATGGAGATCCTAGTTGTGCACTGCAAAAACAATGCCCACTTATCATGTAAGGTAGTGAATGAAAATGGTAAGTCATTAGTGTTTTTGCAGTGCACAATTAGTAATCAAATCCAAGTTCCAATTATCCATATCATTCATATGTTCCACCCAATATCTCTCACCTCAAGCCGTTTTTGGTTTACCCTCTCCCTCGTATTCATGTTCATTTTCACCCATTCATTAGTATTTCTCAATTTGATTACATGGAACTCTTAGTTATGAACTGAAAATATAGAGCCCACATATCATGTAAGGTGGTGACTACAAATGATAAGTAGGTGGTTTTTTTGTAGTGCACTTCCAGTAATTGGTTCCAAGTTCCAAATATCCCTCCTATTCCAATGTTTCGCCTAATCTATTTACCTCGATCCATTGTTGGTTCACCATATCCCTCACCTTTATGTTTATTTTCACTCATTCATAATTATTTATCACTCTGATTGGATGGAACTCCTAGTTGTGCACCTCAAAAACACTGCCCACTTATCATGTAAGGTGGTGACTGTAAATGATAAGTAGGTAGTGTTTTTGCGGTGCACAACTAATAATCAGCTCCATGTTCCAAGTATACCTCCTGCTCTCATGGATTAAAATCAAACAATTCTTCCCATTTTCTTCCAAGTATCCCTCCTAATCCCATGGATTAAAACCACAATTTCTTTTTAAAACATGTCATTACCTTGTGTATTTTATTTTTAGTGAGCATTGAAGTATCATCTTTAAAAAAAAATCTTTTTAGGAAACCAAAATATAGAAAGTATATTGTTCCAAATGTTGAGAGAGAAAATTTTAAATCTAACCAATTTTAATTTTTTTATAAAAATAGTTATCAATCATTGATATAGATAACTATTTTTGAAGTTTTGTATTAAATTCCATATGTTGATCACCTTTATGTTGGGTTATGATAGGGGAGTGGTCTCTCTTAGGACCCAAATTAGTGCAATAGATGGTATGTTAGGTTCATATTATATATAAAATATTAATGATAACACACAATAGTAAAATCATAACCATTAATAAATTAATTTATGTCTTTAAAATCACAACCATTAATAATCTTACCTTACAATAATATTTTAATCATAAGATGAACTTATTCTATGAAATGATTTTTAAGTTTTATTTTTTTAAAATATTAATATTAGTGAATCAAATATGATGGATATAAATCAAAAATGGATGTATGTCAATCATATAAAAAAAGAGTAAGAGTATGAGGTGAAATATTTTATCAAGTTTTCAAAAGATCATGCATATGACTCTTCTCAAATCCTTTTTATGTGTTTAAGCTGTTGTTATTCAATACTAATTAGTCTAGAGGAGCTTTAAGGTCATTTGATCATTCAAGTAATAGATCAAAGTTATAAATGTTGGACTAAACATAGAAAAAAACTAAATATAGCTAGTGAGTAAGATAATACTGTGTTTTATGTATCATCTAATATGATTAAAGTGTAGAAAATGATGAAGACCGTATCAAGGATTTTATTACAAGATTAAATGATAATGAAGATTGTATTGAGTAAATGAAAATGATAGGTGAATATAAACTTCATTATTATACAAAATTGTTTTAGAAGTTAAAGAGTTGTGAAAATAAGTCATTGTATACTGGTTATACTGAATATAAAATATTATTAGATGTAATAAAGCTCTATAATTTAAAGCTGGCAATGGATACAGTGATTCCAGTTTTATTGAACTACTTTCTCCCTTGAATGATATGTCATAATAAAGCTCTATAAATCTCTATGTTCAACAAGTATGATCTCTTAAAGAATAAATTATTGTCCAAATGACTGTATATTATTTCAAAAGGACCAAAAATCACTTAAAATACCCAAAGTGTGGTTCTTATTGATACAAGAATGATGATTTGAGTCCTAATAAAGTTGTATGGTACTTTTCATTCATTACAATGTTTAGACACTTATATGGAAGTTATTTGACTATAAGATAATTGGTGTGGAATGTAGATATAAAAAATAAAGATGAGAAACTTCATCACCTAATAGACACTCCTTAATGGAAGAGAATTGATCACGAGTATCCTAAAATTGGAAATGATTTGAGAAACATTCGTCTTGTGATATCTACAAATGGAGTGAATATTTTTGGTTTTCAAAGTATCACTCATAGTACATGGATAGTTATGTTGTTAAATTATAAATTTTTACCATGGTTATGTATGAAGCTAAAATACATTATGTTAAATTTGTTTATATTAGGACCAAAACAATCAGGTGATGATATTGATGATTATTTGTATCCATTGATCAAAGATTTGAAATTAGTGTGGGATTCAGGTGTTACATTGTATAATGCTTATAGAAATTAAGACTTCACATTGAGATCCATGTTGTATGGGATGATAAATTAATTTTCTACTTATGGAAAATTTTCAAGATATAAAAGTAAAGAAACTCAAGGGTGTCCCATTTATGAAAAAGGAACACAATCAATTAGGTTGAAACATTCATTGAAAACTGTGTTTCTATGACATTGAAAATTTTTACCTGATGATATAAGTATCAATCTTGGACTACATCATTCAATAGGAGTTTATAAGAACATACAACACTGTATCCACTAACAGGTGATCAACTATTTGAGAAAGTAAAAGATATGGACACTGCTTTTGAAAAACCTTTTTTAAAATACATTATGAAAATCGGCCGGAAAATGAGATCATTTTTTTAATTACCATACTAGAATTGTTTGTGCATTAGTAATTTTCTTGATGTCATTCATGTGAAAAAATTTATGTGATAGTGTCATCATAACATTACAAAATATACTTGAAAAAATGAAGGATTAAATTAAGGATAGGTTGGACATGATTGACATGAGAATACGTGAAGAGTTAAATCCAGTGAAGGGTCAAAAATGTACTTTTCTCCCTCTAGATTCTTACACTCTTTCCAATAAGGAGAGATATAAGTTTTTAAACTTCTTGAATAATGTAAATGTTTGAGAGTGGCATTCTTTGAATATCAAGAATATCATGTCAATGACTGATTTAATGTTAAAGGGTCTAGAATCATGTGATTATCATGTTTTGATTCAATATCTAATGCTTGTAGATTTACATTTCATTTTTTTAAAGAATTTTCATCATACATTAACCAAGATCTATTTTTTTCCAAAGCTATCTGCAGTAAAGTTATAGACCTGATGAAATTGCCAACTATAGAAAAGGATATTGTTATCATATTATGTGAATTGGAGATTTTATTCCCACTGATATTCTTTGATATGGAGGTTCACCTAATGATTAACTTGGTAAGATAGATTCTAATATTTGGTCATGTACAGTATAGATGGATGTACTCCATTGAACGTTATATGAAGATTTGGAAAGGGTGTCTCAAAAATTTAATTCGACCAGAAGGTTGTATTGTGGAGTGAAATATTGTTGAGGAATCCATTTAATTCTATACCGACTACCTATCTAGTGTGGAAAGAAATGGTATACTAAAATATTATCACACTGGGTGTGTTGTGGGTGAATAAATTTCTAGAAAATATATTTTTAAAATCACTATTACAAATTGGGATCAGTCTCACCTTTTAGTTCTTCATAACAGTTTAGAGTTTTACTATATGTTGAAACCCATAAAAAAATTCTTAGGCATTTGAATCCATCAAGGGATAAAGGTTGGATATAAAATACACATAATCAACAGTTTATGGATGGTTTTGAGACTATATTTTTAAGGCATCAGCTGAAAATATAGATTCAATTTTAGAAAGATTTCGATGGATTTCCAGAGGAACAAGCATGCATGTATTATCTTATAATGGTTATATGTTCTATACAAATGAACATGATAAAGGCAGTACCATGAAAAATAGTGCAGTTACACTTGTGGATAAAACGATGCATGTATCTAGTACCAAGGACAGAAATCCAATTTATTCAAATATGTCATACTTTGGCATCATCAAAAAAATATGGGAATTGGATTATAAAACATTCAAAGTGGTAATTTTTCAATTCAAGTGGGTTGATAACAAGATCACTGGTAAAATAGATGAATTGGGATTCGTGAAAGTGGATTTTAGAAAGGAAGGGTGTAAAGGTGAAACATTTTTAATGGAATCATAGGTAGTACAAGTATTTTATCCTCTAGATCCTGCAAACCAAAATTGGTCAATTGTTTTGTTATCGAACAAAACCACTGATGGGTCATATGTCAATTCAACAAAACATGACCCTTTCATTGGGAAGTCACAACCATTTTGTAGTGGTCCCAATGTAGATAGGGTCTTTTATATCCGAGGAGACCACAATTAAGGGATTTGAATACTCAATAGAGGGGTAAAATCCCTTTAACCTTTAAAAAAGGAAAGTTCAATAATCAGTTTATATTTTTTGTAATATACATTGTGTTACCTAATATTTTTGTTTGTTCACTACTTCATTTACATATTCTAAATGAAATTTTAAACCACTTCTATAGATTAGGACTTTTGCACATGTCTATGCACCCAATCCTGAGGAACAAAAAATTTCTCAACAGATGACACTCCCAATGCAAAGGACCAACAACATGCCGATTCTACAAATCCATAGGAATAACATATTGATGATGTTAAAGATGAGGAAATAGTAGAAGGTGAAAAACAGGCATTCGAGAAAAAAATATAATCTTTGTAGCATGACGTTGTTAGAAAAAAAATATTAATGTGAGAAACAAAGGCATCAAATTCTAGGTTGGATGGAATGCACACAGCCAACCTGTTAACCCAAACAAGGCCATGTTCAGTAGTTACATTCAGCTCACCACTCGTATTTGTGTGCCGATTAATGTAGATTTTTGGCACAATGTTTTTTCCATGCTTATGACACTGATTTGGGAAGATATTAGGGTAACATTATGATATACTTTCTTTATTTTACTAAAAAAATAATGAAACATTATAGTGTGCGTGAGCTTCCATTTGGTAGTTGCAAACCAACCTTTAAAATAATGAAACGTTGAATCAATCTTCATTTTCCCTTGAAGAGTTCATTTATAGTAGATGACTCCCAAATTAAATTTGTATTAATGCTCACTAGAAAGGTTCAACAAGTATTTTTTACAATTCTTACAATGTTTCATCTTAAAGATACTAAAGGTAAAAAAAACTCGCAACCACCATAGATATATACATGCCTGATAAACCAACAAGTGTGGGATGCATTTATTAGTCATTGTAAGGAGCCATCTTTTCAATCATGTTGTGATTGGTAATACATTTCTTTACAATACATGTATTAATCACTTTAATTAAGAATTATTAAATTATAAAATAAAAAATGAGTGTTAAAACAAGAAATGGTAAAAAAACCAACATACCCCTACCGTAAAGAAAGGACGGGGTATGCTTCACTTGTAAAAAATGGTACATATTTTAAATCTACCTTAATAATTTTATGTGACATGAAACATCAACATAATTATATTCTTCTATTTATGTACAGATTGATGAATCCAAATCCAAATCCACTTCCATCCCACGTCATGTGTTATAGAAGGAGGCATGTGTAAATAAAGAATGGATATTAATAGATGAAAATACACAAAAAGTGTGGGAATCATGGTAAGTATGAAATAAAAAAAATTAAATCAACATTAAATAATAATGATTACTTATTTTACTATATTTTTTACCTGACTTAGACACAAGAATCATCATCAGCTATACCCGATGAACAAATACTATTAGTGGCCTTGAAGTGGCCAAAACGGTGTGGTTGTGTTAGGGGTGTGGGTTTTGAGGTGTCACCCTAAACATATTTTGAGAAAAGAAATAAATAGGGTGATAAATATAAAAAATGGAAGAGTTAAAGGTGTGATTAGCTGCTCTTGAATAAAAATTTCATTAGAAGTCAGAGTTGTTAGAAAACATTATGGGAATTATTCAAAGAGAAGAAACAACATAAGAACAACCACTACATGAAGATCCCCACCCACCCCCACCAGATTTGAAATGATCCATTCCCCTAAAAGAGTTGTCTTAGAATATGTAATAAATATTGTCATAATTATTTTTTTGAAATTTGAATCAGCAAAACACTAATAAATTTCATGTACTGATATTCTAAAGGGTGAAAATGATTGTGATTTATATCTATCAACACTTATCCTTCAACTTGTTGTGAGGGGTACCATGTATAATATTCAAGGAGATATTCTACACAACATACAAATTCTAATAGGTTATGTGAGAGTGTTGATTAACGTAGCTCCAGAGTAGAGCACTGAGCTACCTATTCCACTTGATGATGTAGATATTCATATGGTCGAGAAAGCTATTGGAATATTCATAAAATAGTTGTTAGATCTTGTAAAAAACATTTTGATAAGGATATATTCATTTCCAATTTATTTTCCATACAAAACCATTAAAAATTAATGAAAAAGGATGGAATCAATGAATGTTATTACATATGGACAAAGGAAAGGGGGTGAAATGGAAGTTCAAATCAAAAGGATCTAAAAGATCAACCAACCAATTGAAAATATTTTTAAAAATTACCTTTACCCCACCTATTAAACTTCCAAATTTACAAACATTAAAGGTTAATATAGATACAATGTTAGCAAATGGTTCTATGGCCATAATTTATTATGATGAACAGATGTTCAGAGAGGCCATTATAGACTATATTATTCTTGAGAATGTAAATGAAATCCTCACACATTAATGGCTAGGATTATCAGTTTTAAATGTATACATGAGGTGTTTTTTCATGACTTGTTTGTCCAATAGATGATATAATATGTTAATTATGATTTAATACTATTCATATTTTTTATAGGTGTATATATAAATGCTATTTGAAGGGAAAACCTTGTGAATAGAAATTTAGACTCATTAGTCCTCACATAATTTCTACACAAGAATTCAAACTGAAACCAAAGAAAATTGAAGTAATAAAGGAAAAACTCACCACACTATTTGAAATAAAACTTATAGATGATAGATTCTTATTAATACTCATGATGCAGGGGTAAAATTCTATAATTTAATAATATTAAATATATTTTCATTCATTTTATCACTTATTCATTTTTTTAGGTAGTATTGGTTACTCGTTACTATCAATTTATATACTCCAAAGATAAATTTTCTATATTCAATACATGGATACCCAAAAAACTAACCACACATGATGACATTTATCAATTTTCAATAAACTACGTGCAAAATTTTACAGCTGAACTTCCAGTTATATATTTTATATTATATTTAAATGAAAATTATGTTATGATAGGGTGATGTTTAAATATCATCAAAATCCTGGCATGAGGACATTCCATGAATACAAGGAACCTATCAACTTATACAAGTGGACAAGTATTAGGGTATATATAATAATATTTCACTATAAAAACATATATCAAAACAAATTACTTATTTTTCTGATTGTTTTTGTAGCATCTGAAACAAAATAATGGAAAATATTATAGTTATTATATTTGAAAATTTATTAAAGATATCATACGTCATTAAAAAACTAGCATCTTTGAAGAATTATTTTCAAAGATAATTACAATTTAAAATATTTATTAATACTTGGTTTAGTTTATTTTCTCATCACATTATCTAGTTTTTTAGTTAATTTCCTTATAATTTTTATATGATATATTAGGAAAACAATATATAAGTCATTTGTGACTTGTAGGAATCAAAAAAAAACCTCAATCTAATACAAAATATGTCTGATATGACTCAAAGTGTGTGTTTTCACTTCAAAATTGACATTTTAGTTGAAAACACATTTCACATACTCAAAACCAAGAAAACACATTAATATTGTTTTTATACTTTATAATAATGATACATAAGTAATTTGTGACATGTAAGAATCATACACACCACAATATGATATACGGTGTGTCCGGTATGACTCAAAGTGTGTGTTGTCAATCTAAAAATGACATTTTAGTTCAAAATGTGTGTTGCTCACTGAAAACTGAGAAAACACACTCGGATTATCTTGATAATTTAGTATAATGGTTCATAAGTCATTTGTGACATGTAGGAATCAATCTCATTTCAAACTGATGCACAATGTGACTGATATGACTCAAAGTGCGTGTTTTCAGTTTAAAATGACATTTTAGTAAAAAAGACAAGTGACATACTCAAAACTAAGAAAATGTATTTAGATTGTTTTTATACTTAAAGTAAAATGATCCATAATTCATTTATTATGTTTAATAATCAACCACACATCAATCTGATGTATGATGCGACCGGTATGACTCCAAGTGCATGTTTTCGGTTTAAAATGACATTTTTGTAAAAATCAAAAGTGACATAATCAAAACTGAGAAAAAACGTTAAGATTATTTTGATACTTTAGAACAATGATCCATAAGCCATTTTTGATGTGTAGGAATTAACTGAACCTCAATCCAATGCAAGGTGTGACTGATATGACTCAAAGTGTGTTTTTTTTAAATTGACATTTTAGTAAAAAAGACAAGTGACATACTCAAAATCGATAAAACACATTCAAATTGTTTTGATACTTTATTCAAATAATCCATAATTCATTTGTGACATGTAGGAATCGACCTCACCTCAATAAAATACACGATGTGCTTTGTATGAATCAAAGTATCTTTATCAGTTTAAAATTGACATTTTAGTTCAAAACGTCTATAACTCATAGAAAACTGATAAAATGAACTCAAATTGTTTTAATACTTTAGTAAAATTATTCATAAGTAATGTTTGACATTTAAGAATAAGTCTCATGTCAAACTTACACATGATGTGACTAATAGGACTCAAAGTGCGTGTTTTTAGTTTAAAATGACATTTTAGTAAAAAAAACAAAAGTGATATACTCAAAATTGAGCAAACACATTCAGGTTGTTTTTATTGTCATGACCCACCACCTGGGGCCAGTGTTGTGACTACCCCAAGCCCACCTTCCATAGGCTAGGGGCCAGCTACAAGCACCGAAAGGCGTATTCCCTAAAACCAGAAAGGCATTGCCTTTATAACCTGTAAACACACACAATCAAGCACACAGTAAGATATAAATACAAGTAAACTATATAGTAAAAAGTGTGTGTATAGTAAGAAAAAGGGGCCAGAATAAAAGCCCAATGGTAAAGTATAAGAAAACTAAAAAGTACACGTAAACTAAAACAGCTCCTGTAAACTCCCACCAAGGATCTTACCTGAAGGGTAGGTACAGCTCTCAAATGATTGTCTCTGTGGTACGCCTCATCTAAAGTCCACCTCCGAGCTACCTCTAGTCCTAGTGCCCACGTCCTCAGTCAACGTTGTCCGTCGTCTTCACCAAACACAAAAAGGTGTAGGCATATCCCGTGTAGGGGTGAGTATAATGATACTCAGTAGGGACCCCAAGACCCTCAAAGGTCTCACAAAATCCACAAAGGATAAACCAAAAATCATAGAAACAACAGTAAACCCTACTTAGGTATATGCCCATACATATACCTAAGTTATCGAGTATACCCAAGCTCATTCATGAGGAAACACAAGGCCTGACTCAAGAGCCCAAAGATCAACTGTTACATGGAGGAAAGATTACCACGAAGGTAAGTACCATAAAGGTAATACCACACAGAAGAATACCACAAAGGAATCACCACAAAGTTAAGTACCACAAAGGTAAAGACCAAAAATATATCACCACAGAGAAGAATACCACAAAGGTTTCACCACAAAGGTAAAGATTCAGCTCACACTAGGTATAACTTAGGCACGGTAGCAAATATGATTATATGTAACTATTGAATCATCTTACTCTGTTAAGAGGAAAACCCACGTAGGATCCTAAATCATCAGACCCACATAGGATCCTAGTACAGCAGACCCACATAGGATCCTAGAGTAGTCCCATGTGGATTCTTAGAGTGGATCCAAGTGGGAATCTCAAAAACAGACCCACATAGGATCCCAAATCAGATACCCACATAGGATCCCTAAGCACAGACCCACATAGGATCTCTTTCTCATGTTAAAGCCAGCCATAGGGTTCCTGCTCTAAGCTCACTTGATTCCATGAGGGTCCTCTCCTCAAGCCACAGGTCGATACTCCAACTGCTATGAATTCCCACGAAGAAGTATCCCAAAGTACCACTATGTAAAAGGGGTCTCAACGCAATAGATGTTGCATCAATCGGACGCTCAGTCTGTAAGTTATTGGCCTTTTAGTCCCGAGGGCCCGATTAGATTCGTGTTCGATCCAACCTGGACGTACCCAAACTTTATCCAAAACTCAAGTGGGATATACCAAAAAGACCACCCCCGTCACATGGTCAGTCGTGCACCGGCCGCCACCCTCGCTCCGCCGCGGCACTTCTCCGGTGGCGTGGTCGTGCCGTCGCCGTCGTCGCGGCCAGCCGGAGTGTCGAACACCGCTTCCGAGTTCCACCAGTGCCAGTCACTGGAACGGTTGCCGGTGACATTCCTCAGGTCACTGATCACACCCTGATGTCCCGTTCTTTATTCCGTAGACTCCCGCACTCACCTCAGGATGTCGCTATCAATTCAAGACCATCAAAATTCACAAAGGTTGCGGGGAGGTCGGGTCGTGTTCGTTTGGCCTGCCCTCTCCATGTTAGAATGATATCAATAAGCATAGATGTTCTTAATTCGATAAGGATGAAAAGAATGGGGGTAAGCGGTATACAAAAACAACAAACCCTACTTCAATTTCTCATTGGAATATGTCGTGAGGAAGAAGAGGAATTCATTGGGGATGGTGACGTCAGCGTTCGTCGCTCTCGCAAGATGCTTCAGATCCAGGCTCAAGCATTGGTTCCTCATTCTTCATTGGGGGGTTATTCATTGGAGGAAGAGTTTCTCCAAAGTTTTTCTCAAGCCTCCCTTTGCCAACTATTTCCCTAAATAAATTAGGAGCCAACAAATTAAAATAGGTTTATCAATTTAATTCAAGTTGGCACAATTAAATGGCACAATTAAATTTGTCACAATTAATTAATTGAAGAGGCACAATTAATTAATAAAAGAGTTGAAGGTTTTACCACATTAAGAGGGGTTTGGGTGGTCCCCACCACCATGAATTCTAAATGGGGGGTTTTCTAGCTCAGGTAGTCTCCACCACTGAACATTCAAAAGGGAGGTTTTAAAAATAAAATAAAAGTTTGTTCTTTATTTTATTTTTATTTCCACAAAAAACATGAAAACTAACTTTCACCCTCGTCCTACTACGATTGAGGTGAAAGTTTCCTTAAGTGAATATCGGCACTGCGAGTTCAATAGTTTCCTCAAATTTCAATTCCGAGCACTGGTTCAAAATTTACAAAAACCCGCTCGCATGTTTACTTAATGTACCAAAAAAAGTTCAAAAATTCATTTTGGGCATACCGGGCCATGGAATCATGTGTCGTCAATTTTAAAAGACTTTTAATATTCCCATATAACAAAAAAATACATGGAAAAATCTAGGTCTTTACATTCTCACCACCTCAGGGCTTTGCATCCCCGAAAGCCACATTACAAAAACTAGGAAAACAAGTGGGGGTACTGAGCACAAATCTGAGCCTCTCGCTCCCATGTGCTCTCCTGGAGTTTCCCGTGCTTCCAATGAATAAGCACCAAATGTATCGATCACCCATGAAGGACTCTCTCCTGTCGATCCTCAATCTCCACTGGAACCTCCATAAACGTCGCCTCATCGTCGATGTCTAGCTCAGCCCAATCAATGATGTGTGAAGGGTCATGCACGTATCTCCTCAGCTGGGATACATGGAAAATTCCATGCACTTGGTGAAACTGAGGGGAAAGTTCTAGGTGGTAAACCACCTCGCCAACTCTGTTTAGGACCTAAAAGGGTATGATGAACCTCAGAGATAACTTTCCTCCCCAACCAGATCTCCGCAAACCCCATCGAGGTGAGACCCATAGAAATTTGTGGTCACCCTCAAACTACAGAGGTATCTATCTCCTATTGGCATAAGACTTATGCTTTCTCTATGTAGACTTCATATGCTCCTGGATGATCTACACCTTCTCCGTGGTAGCTTTTACCATATCTGGTCCCATGAGTGCTGACTCCCCTGGGTCAGTCCAGCACAAAGGCGATCTGCAAGGTCGGTCGTACAAATACTCGAAAGGTGTCATCCCAATAGTGGAGTGATATCTATTGTTTTAAGAACACTACACCAAGGGAAAGTGATCCTCCTAGATGCGATCAAAGTTGAGGACACAAGCACGCAGTATGTCCTTGAGGGTCTAAATGGTCCACTCAGTCTGGCCATCCGTCTGAGGATGGAAGGCGGTGCTCAAACGAAGATGCATCCCAAAATCCTCCTGCAACCCCTTCCATAGTCGGGAAGTGAAAAATGCATCACGATCAAAGACAATTGTTGAGGGTAATCCATGTATCCACACAATCTCCTTCACATAGAGGTGTCCCAAGCTCTCTACTGAACCCTGCTCTCTGATTGGTAGGAAGTGGGCTGACTTGGTGAGTCGTTCGATGACCACCCATATAGAATCATGACCCCTAGATGTATGTGGACGTCTTGTCATGAAGTCCATGGATATTCCATCCCACTTCCACTCTGGGACCTCTAAAGGATGAACTAATCCTACTGGTACCTGATGCTCTGCCTTCACTTTTTGACAAGTGAGGCACCGAGAGACAAACTATGATACTAATTTCTTCATTTCCGACCACCAGTGCTGTCGTCGTAGGTCCTAGTACATATTCTCCACTCCTAGATGTACCACTAGAGGGTATGTGAGTAACTCCCTCAATACTTCCTCCCGAAGCAACACTAGTACCATGGTATGTCCTCTGAAGAGGATGAAGTGCTCCCCACCTTCAGAAAATCCATCAGGTGCCTGTCCTATGGATATCTGAACACGTCGAGCCTCATAGTCAGTGTCCCCATGCTGCACCTCCCTATCTCACTGAAGGATTGGGGTAGTGAATGTAAGAGACTGAAGAAAAGTTGCTCCATCACAATCCACAAAGGATATCTGCAAAGAGGACAGCTGCTTCATCGCCTCACCTAGAAGCTATATACCAGATCTTCTACTGAGTGAATCTGCTACAACATTCCCTTCCCAAGAGTATAGACTATCTCAAAGTCATAGTCCTAGAGGAACTCAATCCAAAGTCGTTGTCTCAATTTTAGGTCATTATAAGAGAAGATATACCTGAGAATATTTTGATCAGAGTATACTATAAAATTTTCTCCCATCAAGTAATGTCGCCACATCTTCAAAGAGAAGACCACTTCTACTAACTCCAGGTCATGGGTAGCATAGTTTTGCTCATACTGTCTCAGCTGTCGAGAACCATACACAGTCATTACTCGCTCTTGCATCTAGACACATCCAAGCCCGGTCCCTAATGCGTCACAGTAGACTACGTACCCAATGTCTTCCTCTGATAGACTCTAGATGGGGCCACTAGTCAGTTTCTTCCTCAGCTCCTAAAAACTCCGCTGGAATCTCTCTGACCACACGAAGGGTTGTCCCTTCTTCTTCAATGCTGATAAAGGTGCCTCAACTCTAGAGAAATAGGGCATAAACCTCCGATAGTATCTGGACAAACCCAGGAAACTCCGTACCTCCATCATGCTCCTGTGTGTCTCCCAAGAAAGTACCACCTCAATATTTACTGGATCCACCGCAACTCCAACCTCTGAGATGACATGTCCTAGAAAGTGAACCTCTTAGATCCAGAACTTTCACTTCGAGAGATTACCATAAAACAGGTGCTCTCATAGTTTGTCCAGAACTATTTGAAAATGATAGGAATGCTCCTCCTCGGTAGCTGAGTAGATCAGTATGTCGTCGATGAAGACTACTACAAAGAGATCAAGGTATGGTTGAAAGATCTTGTTCATGAGTCCCATGAACACTGATGGAGCGTTGGTCACGCCGAACGGCATGACAAAAAACTCATAATGGCCATATCGACATTTGAAAGATGTCTTATGCACATCCTTGTCTCCTAATATGAGCTAGTGATAGCCCGATCTGAGGTTTCTCCTCAAGAACCATCGTTCTCTCTTTAGCTGATCAAAGAGGTCGTCAATTCTTGGGAGTGGGTACTTGTTCTTCACAGTCACCTAGTTCAGGCGCCGATATTCAACACAAAGTTCCAAGCTCCCATTCGCCTTCTTGGTGAACAAAATCGGGGCTGACCAAGGAGAAACACTGGGCTATATGAATCCCTTCCCCTGTAAGTCCTCTAGCTATACTCGTATATCACGAAGCTCCGCAGGAGCCATCAGATATGCTGGTGTAGTTATCGGTGTCATCCTGAGGTACAAATCAATGTAAAATTACACCTCTCTATGAGGAGGTAGACTCAGAACATCATCAGGGAAGACATCCGCATACTGGTCCACCACTACAGGATTTCTTAGACTCTCCACATCAACCACTCTGAGGGTAAGGCTAGCCAACTGATGAGTGATCGGCTACACTCTCCTCCAGGTAATTCCATCCTATACTGAAAAGGATCCCTTATCACTAGTGAAGATAAACCTATTCCCATCAGTGCAGACACACCACACTTTGTGCCTAATACAATCAATCTGAGCATAGACTGTAGATAACCAGTCCATACCCAAGATGACGTCGTAAGGCCTCGACGCTGTTGGCTCCATTGGAATCTCTGAGTTCTGAACGAGGGCAGTGGAAATAAAAGAATGACTGGCACCTATGTCTATAAGTACTGAAAAAAAGGTGGAGTAGACATATATCGTACCTCATATCATCTCCAGAGCACCATGGTCGTAGGCCTCCACTGTCTGGAGCTGAGCTCTCCCCTGTCCACCTGCTCCCTGTGGTCGGGGTGGACCATCGGGTGGTGGTGGTGGTAACACCTCAAATCATCGCCCATCGCCAGCTGCACAGCTAACTTATCTACCATGTCCACCTACTACCTATGGACCTCCTCGGTCGAACCTCTGTCTATGCCTAGGCAGTCCTTCGATCATCTTCTGATCATCCGTACGATGGGTCGGGCAGTCACGAGCCATGTGACCCTACCTACCGCATGCGTAACACTGCCTACTCCTAGTATGACTGGATCTGTCTCCGGTGCCCCGCACAACCAACCCTGAATCTTGTAGTCATCCTCCAGTAGGTCTGGTCCTCTCAGACCTCTGTGACATCTATCTTCTACCAGCTGTAGAAGACTCCACTACATGACACCTGGTGGTGGGTCTCGCTACTAGTGACATCTCAGCAAGAAAACTCTCCACTAAGAGGGCTCTCTCTAACACCCCTGCCTACATCGGGATGCTAAGGGAAATCATTAAAGCCCTAATCTCCCACTTGAGTCCCTGATTGAAGGTCTGGGCCCTAAAGAATGGGTCTCGCACCATATTAGTGGTGTAGTGTGAGAGGTCAGTGAACCTCGCTGAATACTGATCCACAGTCATGCTGCCCTGTTGCAGATGAAGAAGATCATGTATGTACACTGCGCGAAGGGTCACTGGGACAAAATCTACCCGAAATAGGCTCTCAAAGTTTGCCCAAATAAGTGTCACCTCATCGAGAACCTAAAGCATCAAGCTCCAATATCTACCTACTACTTCCTTTAGAAGACTGGTAGCAAGGATCACCATGAGATCAGTTGGGGATCATGTCGTGACTACCCCAAGCACACCTTCTATAGGTCAGGGGCTGGTGACTAGCACTGAAAGAAGTATTCCCAAAAACCGTAAAGGAATTGCCTTTATAACCTGTAAACACACGCAACTAAGCACACAGCAGGATATGAACACGAGTAAACTAAATAGTAAGCAGAGTGAGTACAGTAAGTAAAAGGGGCTAGAATACAATCCCAACTAGAAAGTATAGGAAAACTGAAAAGTACAAGTAAACTGGAACAGCTCATGTGAACACCCACCAAGGATCCTACCTGAAGGGTAGGTAGAGCTCTCGAATATTCATCTCTATGGTACACCTCGTCTAATGTCCACCTCCAAGATACCTCCAGTCCTAGTACCCTCATCCTCAGTTAGTGTTTTTTGTCGTCTGCACCAAACACAACAAGGTGTGGGCATAGCCCATGCAGGGGTGAGTATAACGATACTCAGTAGGGACCCCAAGACCCTCAAAGGTCTCAAAAAATCACCAAAGGATAAACTAAAAAGCATGTAATCAACTGACAACCCTACTTAGGTATATTCCCATACATATACCTAAGTTATCAAGTAAAGCCATCACAATTATGAGGAAACACAATGTCCAACTCAAAATCCCAAACCTTAACTATTCCACAAAGGAAGGAATACTATGAAGGTAAGTACCACATAGGTATGACAGACTGAAGAATACCACTAAGGTATTACCACAAAGGAAAGTACCACACAGGTACGGACTCAGTTCACATCAGTTATATCTTAGGTACAGTAGTAGAGATGATTATATGTAACTACTGAATCATCTTACTCTATTAAGAGGAATACCCATGTAGGATTATAAATCATCATTAGACCCACAGAGGATTGTAGTACATCGTCAGACCCACACAGGATCCTAGTACCTCGTCAGACCCACACAGGATCCTAGTACATCGTCAGACCCACACAGGATAATAGTACCTCGTTAGACCCAAATATTATCCTAGTACATCTTCAAACCCACACAAGATCCTAGTACCTCTTCATACCCACACAGGATCCTAGTACATCGTCAGATCCATGAAGGATCCCTTTCTCAAGTCACAGCCAACTACAAGGTACCCACACTAAGCTTACTCGTCTCCAGGAGTGTCTTCTCCTCAATCTATTGGTCGATACTTCAACTACCATGAAGTCCCATGAATAAAAATATCCCAAATGCTTGTCATGTCGTAGGGGTCTCAATGCAATAGATGGTGCATCAAACAGACACTCAGTCTGTAAGTTATTGGCCTTTTAGTCCCGAGGGCCCAGGTGGATCTATGATCAATCCAACCCGACCATACAACAAAATTATCTAAATCTTAATTAGGGTATACCAAAAGGTTCATCTTTATTCAAGGTTTTTATCAATGTAGACGGTTTGTCAAATGGACGCTTGGTGCCAAATTTATGGCCAAAAGAACGTATAGGGTCGAAATTGGTCTGGGTCCCGTCCGACCCGGCCCGCTGGGTCCGGCCCGGATCGGCCTGCGGTGCGAGGTGGCCGTGGTGAGGTAGGGAACCGTGGTGCGGCAGTGCGCTACAGCTGGCCGGATGGCCATCCATCCTCTTTGCGTGGCGTGGTCGCGTGCTATGCCTTCGCCGGTGGATGGCAGTGAGTCGGCCGCCCCTCCCTCGCCGTCGCGGCACAAGGTCGTGATTCTATTATTTTAGGCAGCTCAGTCACACCTTCGCCTTCGTTGTGGATGGATGTGGTGCTGGACACCATTCTCGTGCCCCTCTGATGTCATTTTCCATTCTCCTCCATTGCGAAGAATACACCAACCATGAAGAACGGAGGAGGGGTTGGGCCGTGTTTGTTTGGCCCACTTCCTCCGCATTAGTTTGGTAGCAGGCAGATCAAGATGATTAATTCGATATAAAACATGAATAATAAAAAAACCCTACCTCAAAGGTTTGTTTACGTCATTGAGGAGGGAATTATGGACGTCGGTTCGTCATAGTTGAAGACGTCCCACGCTGGAGGTGGTGCGTTCTTCGTCGGAGAAGATGGTGCGTTCCTCATTGAAGAAGCGTTCTTCATTGGAAAAGTGTTCTTCGATGGAGAATGAGTTCCTCCAAAGTTCTCCCAAGTTTCTACCTTTTCCAATGATCTATCCCTAGGATAAAATGAGGATCCAACCAAATTAAATTAAGTTTATCAATTTAATTGTTGGCACAATTAATTTTTGAAACAATTAATTGTACCATGTTGGAATAATTAATTAATGGGAGGAAGTCCAAGAATTATATACCATTAAAGGAAATAAGTTTAAGATTTGGGTGGTCCACACCAATTTTGAATTCAAATTGGGGGTTTTTCAATTTGGGTGGTCCCCACCTTTTTAACCCATGTAGAGAGGTTTCAAAAATAAAAATGTTAAAAAAATTTATTTTATTTTATTCTGTCATGAAAAACGCAAAAACTATATTTCACCCTTGACCTACTAAGGTCAAGGTGAAGGTATTTTTAAGCGAATACCAGTGCTACGAGTTCAACGGTGTCCTTGGATTTCAATTATGAGCACCGATTCAAAAGTTACAAAACCCCACTCGCACGTTTACTAAACATACCCAAAAAAAAGTTCAGAAATTCATTCTGGGCACACCGGGTCGAGGAATCACACACCGTAAATTTTTTAAGACTCATAAAATTCCCATATAATTAAAAAAAATTACATCGAATTTCCATGTCTTTACATTCTCCCCACCTCAGGGCTTTACCTCCCCGAAATCCACATCACAAAAACTAGAAAAACAAGTTGGGGTACTGAGCACGTATTTGAGCCTCCCGCTCCCATGTGCTCTCCTAGAGGTTCCCGTGATGCCATCAAACGTGAACCAGAGGTATTGACCACCCACGAAGGACCTGCTCTTGTTGATCCTCAATATCGACTGGAACCTCCATAAAATTCTCCCCATCATCGACGTCCAGCTCGCCATGGTCGATGATGTGAGAAGGGTCGTGTAGGTATCTTCTCAGTTGGGATACATGGAAAACGTCGTGCACCCAGTTCAATTGAGTGGGAAGTTCCAGATGGTAATACACCTATCCAACTACACTAAGGACCTGGAAGGGTCCAATGAACCTCGGAGATAACTAGCCGCCCCAACCAAATCTCTGCAAACCTCATTGGGGTGAGACCAGTAGAAAGACGTGGTCTCATCCCCGAACTCCAGAGGCCTCTATCTCCTATCGGCAAAAGACTTATGCCTGCTCTGTGTAGTCTTCATCCACTCTTGGATGATCTGCACTTTCTCTGTGGTATCCCATACCATCTCTGGTCCCATGAGTGGTGACTCCCCTGGGTCAGTCCAGCACAAAGTTGATCTGCAAGGTCGCCCGTACAAGGCCTCAAAATGTGCCATACCAATGGTGGAGTGATAGCTGTTGTTGTATGCAAACTCCACCAAAGGAAAGTGATCCTCCCAGCTGCGACCAAATTCAAAGACGCAAGCACGTAGCATGTCCTCAAGGGTCTGAATGGTCTGCTCAGTCTAAAGATCCTTCTGAGGATGGAAGGCGGTGCTCAAATGAAGTTGCGTCCCAAAATACTCCTGCAACCCCTTCCATAGTCGGGAAGTAAAACATGAATCATGATCGGAGACGATCATCAAGGGTACTCCATGTAGCCGCACAATCTTCTACACATAGATGCATCCCAAGCTCTCTACTGAACCCTGCTCTCTGATTAGTAGGAGGTGGGATGACTTGGTGATTCGGTCGACAATCACCCAGATAGAATCATGACCCCTGGATGTATGTGGAAGTCCTTTACCGAATTCAAGGGATATCACATCCCACTTCCACTCTAGGACCTCTAAAGGTTGAACTAAGCCTGCTGGTACCTGATTCTATTCCTTTACTTGCTGACAAGTGAGGCACCAAGAGACAAACTCTGCTACTGCTTTCTTCATTCTTGGCCACCAGTGGTGTCATCGGAGGTCCTGGTACATCTTCGCCACTCCTGGATGTACCGCTAGAGGGGATGTGTGGAACTCCCTCAACACTTCCTCCTGAAGTGACACTGGTACCATGGTACGTCCTCTAAAGAGGATGACGTGCTTCCCACCTTCAGAAAATTCATCAGGTACCTGTCCTATAAATATCTGAGTATGTCAATCCTCGCAGTCATCATCCCAATGATGCGCCTCCCTAACTCGCTGAAGAAGTGTGGGAGATACTGTAAGAGACTGAAGGATATCTTCTCCCTCTCGACCCACAAAGGATATCTATAAAGCAACCAGCTGCTCTATCGCCTCACCTAGTAGCTGTATACCATATCTTCTACTAAGTGCATCTGCTATAATGTTCCCCTTCCCAGGAGTATAGAATATCTCAAAGTTATAGTCCTGGAGGAACTCAAGCCAACGTTGTTGTCTCAGATTCAGGTCCTTCTAAGAGAAGATATACCTGAGACTCTTGTGATCTGAGTAGAATGTAAAATGCTCATCCATCAAGTAATGTCGCCACATCTTCAAGGCGAAGACCACAACTGCTAACTCCAGGTCATGGGTAGTGTAGTTATTCTCATGTTGTCTCAGCTATCAAGAACCATATGTGATCACTGCTCACTCCTGCATTAGGACACATCTGATCCTGGTCCCTGATGTGTCGTAGTAGACTACGTACCCTACGCCCTCCTTCGGTAGCCTCAAGATGGGATCACTAGTCATCCTCTGCCTCAGCTCCTAAAAACTCTATTGGCATCTCTCTGACCACACTAAGGGTTACCCCTTCTTCGTCAATGCTGATAAATGTGCTGCAACACTATAAAAATATGGCATAAACCTCTGGTAGTATCCAGCCAAACCCAGGAAACTTCTTACGTCTGTCACACTCCTGGATGGCTCCCAAGAAAGTACCGCATCTATCTTCGCTGGATCCACTACAACTCTAGCCTCTAATATGACATATCTTAGAAATTGAACCTCTCTGATAAAGAACTGGCACTTCAAGAGTTTACCATAAAGTTGGTACTCTCAGAGTGTGTCCTGTACTACCTGCCAATGATAGGCATGCTCCTCCTCAATAGTCGAGTAGATCATAATATCGTCGATGAAGACTACTACAAAGCGGTTAAGGTATGGGTAAAAGATCATGTTCATGAGTCCTATGAACATTGATGGAGTGTTGGTTATGCCTAATGTCATAACCAAGAACTCATAATGGCCATACTGACATTTGAAATTTGTCTTCTACACATCCTCATCTCACATTCTGAGCTAGTGATAGCTTGATCTGAGGTCTATCTTCGAGAACCACCGTGCTCCCTTTAGTTGATCAAAGAGGTCATCAATCCTCGGGAGTGGGTACTGGTTCTTCACGGTCACCTATTTCAAGTGCCGATAGTCAACAAAAAGCCTCAAGCTTACATCTGCATTCTTGGCGAATAAAATAGAGGTTTCCCAAGGAGAAACACTAGGCTGAATGAACCCTTTCCCATGTAAGTCCTCCAACTATACCCACAGGTCACAAAGATCTGTGTGAGCCATATGATACGCTGGTGTAGATATTGATGTCATCCCTGGGTACAACTCATTGTAAACTTCTACCTCTCTGCAAGGAGGTAGACCCAAAACATCATCAGGGAAGACATCCGCATACTGGTCCACCACTATAGGATAGCTCGTACTCTCCACATCAACCGCTTCGAGGGTAAGGCTAGCCAACTGATGAGTGATTGACTGCACTCTCCTCTGGGTAAGTCCATCTTGTGCTGCAAAGGCTACCTTCTCACCGGGGAAGGTAAACCCAGTCCCATCTGTGCAGACACACCACACTTTGTGCCTAATATAGTCAATCTAAGCATGGACTGTAGATAACCAGTTCATATCCAAGATGACGTCGTAAGGCCTCGATGCCACTACTAGGAGATCCCAACCAAAGATCTCGCCTCCTAGAGTAAGCTCACACTACTGGAATAAGTGCATAATCATCGAATACACTCCCGTTAGAGTCTCTAGATGTAAGGATCAAACTAAAGGCTCTGTTAGAATCTCTGAGCTCCAAACGAGGGCAATGGCAATAAAATAATTAATGGAACTTGTGTCTATAAGTACTACAACTAAGGTGCAGTAGACATAGATCGTACCTCGTATCATCTCTGGAGTTCCATGGTCATAGGCCTCAACTGCCTGAATTTGAGCTCACCCATGTCCACCTATTCCATGTGGTTGGGGTGGACCACCTGGTGGTGGTGGAGGTAACGTCTCAAATCATCGCCCACTACCAGCTACACAGCCAGCTCCTCGGCCACGTCTGCCTGCTCCCTGCGGACCTCCTTGGTTGAACCTCTATCTCTGCCTGGGTGATCCCTTGACCATCTGCTGATCATCCGTACAGTGGTTCAGGTAGTCACGAGCCATGTGACCCTGCCCGCCGCATGTGTAACACTGCCTATTCCTCGCATGACTAGATCTATCTCGGGTACCCTGCATAACCGATCCTGATTCATGTGGTCATCCACCTGTAGGTTTGGTCCTCTTATACCTCTGTGATATCTGTTTGCTGCCAACTGTAGAAGACTCCACTATGTGACGTCCAGTGGTGAGTCTCGCTACTGGTGACTGCTTAGCAAGGAATCTCTCCACTAAGAGGGCTCGCTCTAACACCCCTACCTGCGTTGGGATGGTGAGTGAAATCATCGAAGCCCTGATCTCCCACCTAAGTCCCTGCTCAAATGTCTAGGCCCTGAAGAAAATGGTCCTGAACCATATCAGTGGAGTAGCATGAGAGGTCGGTGAACCTCATTGAGTACTGAGCCACAGTCATATTTCCCTACTGTAGATGAAGAAGCTCCTGAATGCACACTTCGTGAAGGGTCTCTGGGATAAACTCTACCTAAAATAGGCTCTTAAAGTCTGTCCAGAGAAGTGTTACATCATCGTGAACCTGGAGCATCAAGCTCCACCAAATTCATGTTGCTTCCTGTAAAAGACCGGCGGCAAGGATCACCATGAGATCAGATGGTGTCCCTACCAGTCATAAGACACTCACTATAGCCTCCAACCAATCCTTAGCCACCTATGAGTCTGTCTCACCCCAGAACCTTGGTGGAATCTGGCGCTGGAACTCGTGCAATGTGCCCAAGCAGCGTGCACTCTCTACTGCTGGGGATGGTGGCATCGATGGACCAATGGGTAGTGGTACCACTGGTGCCTCTGCTGGTGCCTCTACTAGAAGAGGGCCCTGCACTGAGGCCTCATCTCTCGATGCACTATTAGTGTGTAATATACCTGGAACCCTAGATGGCTGTCTACATGGAGGAATAATGAAAAGAAACAGGTGCGCCACAGTCAATAAGTTATACCCGGTGAGCTCACTCAAAAATATCACAAAGAAAAATCTTGAAAACATACACACAATCAGTATTTTCGTGCACTGAGTCAGAAATCAGAAGTCAGGGTCCTGGTGTATGGATACATCGGCCGCCACACCAACACTGGTTTCCCTAAACTGAAAACCACACTCACTACACTTAACATTATTTCTGTTAAAATATCGGATTCCAATGTTATACGGTAGAACCGAATCCTTTGATACCAATTTGTCATGACCCATCCCTCAGGGCCCGTGCCATGACTACCCTAAGCCCGCCTTCCATATGTCATGGGCTAGAAACTAGCACCGAAAGGAGTATTCCTAAACATCAGCAAGGCATTACCTTTATAACCTATAAACACACACAACCAAGCACACAGCTAGATACGAACACAAGTAAACTGTATAGTAAAAAGAGTGTGTACAGTAAGAAAAAGGGGCCAGAATACAAGCCCAACTGGAAAGTACAAGAAAACTGAAAAGTACATGTAAACTGAAACATCTCATGTGAACTCCCACCAAGGATCCTACCTGAAGGGTAGGTACAGCTCTTGAATGATCGTCTCCATGGTACGCCTCGTCTAAAGTCCACCTCCAAGCTACCTCCAGTCCTGGTGCCCTCGTCCTCAGTCAACAGTGTATGTCATCTGCACCAAACACAACAAGGTGTGGGCATATCCCATGCAGGGGTGAGTATAACGATACTCAGTAGGGACCCCAATACCCTCAAAGGTATCACAAAATCCACAAAGGATAAACCAAAAAGAATAGAAATAACATTCAACCCTACTTAGGTATATACACATACATATACCTAAGTTATCAAGTATACCCAATCTCATTCATGAGGAAACACAAGGCCCAAATAAAGAGCCCAAATCTCAACTGTTCCAGGGAGGAAAGATTACCACGAAGGTAAGTACAAAAAAGGTAACGCCACATAGAAGAATACCATAAAGGAATCACCACGAAGGTAAGTACCAAAAGGGTAAAGACCACAAAGGTATCGCCACATAGAAGAATACCGCAAAGGTTTCACCAAAAAGGTAAATATTTAGATCACACGAGGTATAACTTAGGTATGGTAGAAAATATTATTAGATGTAACTACTGATTCATATTACTCTGTTAAGAGGTAGACCCAAGTAGGATCCTAAATCATCATACTTAGGTAGGATCCTAGTACAATAGACCCATGTAGGATCCTAGAGTAGTCCCACGTGGATTCCTGGAGCAGACCCAAGTGGGACTCTCAAACACAGAACCACGTAGGATCCTAAATCACAGACCCATAAAGGATCCCTAAGCACATACCCACATAGAATATCTTTCTCATGTTACAGCCAGTCATAGGGTTCATGCACTAAGCTCGCTTGATTTCGGGAGGGTCCTCTCCTCAAGCCAAAGGTGGATACTCCAACTACCACGAAGTCCCACTAATAAGTTTCCCAAAGGACCTCCATGTAAAAGGGGTCTCAACGCAATACACGGTGCGTTAATCGGACACCCGGTCTGTAAGTTATTGGCCTTTTAGTCCCGAGGGCCCGGTTGGATTAGTGTTCGATCCAACCCGTCCATACCCCAACTTTATACAAAACTCAAGTGGGGTATACCAAAATGACCGTCTCGATCCAAGTTTTTTGGTGCCACAAACGGTTCATCAAACGGAAGCCCGTAACTCAATTTATAGTCAAAAGAGTGACAAGGGTCAAATCTGGTCCGGGTCCGGTCCGACCCGGCCCGACCCAGCCTGGGCCAACCCGACCCGGTTTGGGTCACCCCAGCTGGACCCGGTGTAGGCACTGGGTCTGACTCAGCCCGTGGTTTCTGACCTGGCCCACTAGGTCTGCCCTAGCCCTCCGGTGCAGCCCGCGGTGCGGCTCACGGCTGGCCAGATGGACAGCCCTCCTCCACGGCCGGGTCGCGCATTGCGCCTCCACTGGTAATCGACAGTGAACTAGCCACCCCTCCATCGTCGTCGCAGCCTCACACAGCGGCTCCTACATGTCTGGTGGCGTGAATGTGCACCACCACCCCCATCACGCGACTGGTCATTCGTCGGCCGACTCTATCACTCTGGCATGGTCGATGGGCCGTGTCCCTTCTCTGATGGTGTGGTCGTGCTGCCGCCGTCGTCGCGGACAGCTAAAGTGTCGGTTGCCACTCCCAAGTCCCACCGCTGCCTGTCGCTAGCACGGTCGCTGGCGATGTTCCTCGAGTCACCGGGCACGCCCCGGTGGCCCGTTCTTCATTCCGTAGACTCCCTCAATCGCCTCAGGATGTCGCCATCGATTCAAGACCATCAAAATTCACAAAGGTTGTGGGGAGGTTGGGTCAGGTTCATTTGGCCCGCCCTCTCCACATTAGAATGATATAAATCGGCATATATGTTCTTAATCTGAGAAGGATAACAAGAACGGGGGTAAGGGTTATACAAAAACAACAAACCCTACTTCGATTGCTCGTTGGAAGATTTTGTAAGGAAGAAGAGGAAGTTGTTGGGGATGGTGATGTCCGTGTTCATCTATCATGACCCGTCCCCCAGGGCCCATTCCGTGACTACCCCAAGCCTGTCTTCCATAGGCCAGGGGCTGACGACTAGCACTGAAAGGTGTATTCCCTAAAACTGGAAAGTATTTGCCTTTATAACCTTTAAACACACGCAACCAAGCACACAATAGGATATGAACATGAGTAAACTGAATAGTAAACAGAGTGAGTACAGTAAGTAAAAGGGGCCAGAATACAAGACCAACTGTAAAGTACATGAAAACTCAAAAGTACAAGTAAATTGGAATAGCTCCTGTGAACACCCGCCAAGGATCCTACCTGAAGGGTAGGTACAGCTCTCGAACGGTCGTCTCTACGGTACACCTCGTCTAATATCCACCTCCAAGCTACCCCTAGTCCTGGTACCCTCATTCTTAGTCAGCGATGTCTGTCTTCTGCACCAAACACAACAAGGTGCGGGCATAGACCTTGCAAGAGTGAGTATAACGATACTCAGTAGGGACCCCGAGACCCTCAAAGGTATCACAAAATCCACAAAGGATAAACCACAAAGCATGTAATCAACTAACAACCCTACTTAGGTATATGCCCATACATACCTAAGTTATCAAGTAAACCCATCTCAATTATGAGGAAACACAAGGTCCAACTCAAAAGCCCAAAGCTCAACTGTTCCACAAAGGAAGGAATACCATGAAGGTAAGTACCACACAGGTATGCTACACTAAAGAATACCACCAAGGTATTACCACGAAGGAAAGTACCACACAGGTACGGACTCAGCTCACACCATGTATATCTTAGGTATAGTAGTAGAGATTATTAGATGTAACTACTCAATCATCTTACTCTATTAAGAGACAGACCCGCGTAGGATCCTAAATCATCATCAAACCCACAGAGGATCGTAGTACATCATCAGACCCACACATGATCCTAGTACCTCATCACACCGACACAGGATCCTGGTACATCGTTAGACCCACACAGGATCCTAGTACATCTTCAGACCTACATAGGATCCTAGTACATTGTCAGACCCACACTAGATCCCAGTACCTTGTCAGACCCACACAGGATCCTAGTACCTCATCATACCCACGAAGGATCCCTTTCTCAAGTCACATCTAGCTACAGGGTAACCACACTAAGCTTTCTCACCACTAGGAGAGTCCTCTCCTCAATCTACTAGTCAATACTCCAACTATGATGAATTTATCACAAATAAAAATATACCAAAGGTCTTCCACGTCATAGGGATCTCAACGCAACAGACGGTGCGTTAAATAGACGCTCGGTCTGTAAGTTATTGGCCTTTTAGTCCCGAGGGCCCGGTTGGATTCATGCTCGATCCAACCCAACCGTACACAAACTTTATTAAAATCTCAAGTGGGGTGTACCAAAAGGTTCATCTCACTACAAGGTTTCTGGAGCCGCAGACGGTTTTTCAAACATATGTTCGGTGCCAAAGTTATGGCCAAAAGAACGTATAGGGTCGAAATTGGTCCGGGGTCCGGTCAGACCCGGTCGGACCGACCCGGTTCGACCCGGCATGGGCCGACCCGACCCGATTTGGTTCGACCTGGCCCACTGGGTCCAGCCCAACCCATGCTGGGTGGCCCGCGGTGCGGGGTGGCCGCGGGGCGGCGGGGCGGTCGCAGTGCGTCGGGGCGCCACGGTGTAGCAGTCTGCCGCGGTAGGTCGGTTGGCCAACCATCCTCTCCACGCAGTGCGGTCGTGCACCATGACTTCACCGGTGGATGGAAGCGACCCAACCGCCCTTACCTCACCGTCGCGGCACAAGGTCGTGGTTCTCTTCTGTCGGGAAGCACGGTCGCGATGTCGCCTTCGTCGTGGCCGGCCGTGGTACCATCCTCCATTCCCATGCCCCCCGGTGTTGGTTTCCATCCTCCTCCATCATTAAGAACATGCCAACCATGAAGAACAGCGGAGGGATCGAGCCATGTTTGTTTGGATCACTTCCTCCACATTAGTTCGGTAGCAAGCGGATCCAGATGATTAATTTGACATAAAACACAAATAATAAAAAAAACCCATACCTCAAAGGTTTATTGATGTTGGAGAGGAGGGAAGGATGGACGTCAGTTCGTCGAAGTTGAAGACGTCCCATGCTGAAGGTGGCGTGTTCTTTGTTAGAGAAGATGGCGTGTTCCTCACTGAAGAAGCATTCTTCGTTGGAGAAGCGTTATTCATTGGATAATGAGTTCCTCCAAAGTTATCCCAAGCTTCTACCTTTACCAATGATTTCTCCCAAGGATAAAATGAGGATCCAACCAAATTAAATTAAGTTTATCAAATTAATTGTTGGCACAATTAATTGTTGGAACAATTAATTGTACCACATTGGCATAATTAATTAATGGGAGGAAGTTCAAGAGTTATCTCCCATTAAAGGATAGGAGTTGAAGATTTGGGTGGTCCCCACTAATTTTGAATTCAAATTGGGGGTTTTCCAGTTCGGGTGGTCCCCACCTTCTTAACCCATGTAGAGAGGTTTCAAAAATAAAAATTTTAAACATTTTTATTTTATTTTATTTTGTCATGAAAAACACAAAAACTATTCTTCACCCTTGACATACTGCGGTCAAGGTGAAGGTCTCCTTAAGCGAATACCGACGCTGTGAGTTCAACATGTGTCCTCATATTTCAATTCTGAGCACCAATTCAAAAGTTACAAAACCCTGCTCGTATGTTTACTAAACGTACCTGAAAAAAAAAGTTCAGAAATTCATTCTGGGCACACCGGGTCTTGGAATCACACGCCATAAATGTTTGAGGACTTGTAAAATTACTATATAATTAAAAAAATTACACGGAATTTTCGGGTCTTTACATTCTCCCCACCTTAGGGATTTGCCTCCCCGAAAGCCACATCACAAAAACTAGGGAAACAAGTAATGGTACTGAGCACGTATCTGATCCTCCCACTCCCATGTGCTCTCCTGGAGGTTTCCGTGCTGCCAGCGAATGCGTACCAGAGGTATCGACTGCCCATGAAGGACCCACTCCTTTCGATCCACAATCTCTACTAGAACCTCCATAAAAGTCACCCCATCATCGACGTCCATCTCGCTGTGGTCGATGATGTGAGAAGGGTCATGTGCGTATCTCCTCAACTGGGATACGTAGAAGACTTCGTGCACTCGGTGCAACTGAGGGGGAATTTCCAGGTGGTAAGCCACCTCGCCAACTCCACTGAGGACCTAGAAGGTTCCAATGAATCTTGGAGATAAATTTCCACCCCGACCAAATCTCTGCAAACCTCGTCGGGGTGAGACCCGTAGAAAGACATTGTCTCCATCCTCGAACTCCAGAGGTCTCTTTCTCCTATCGGCAAAAGACTTTTGCCTGCTCTGTGTAGTCTTCATCTGCTCCTATATGATCTGCACTTTCTCTGTGGTAGCCCATACCATCTCTGGTCCCACGAGTGCTGACTCCCCTGGGTCAGTCCAGCACAAAGGTGATCTGCAAGGTCTCCTGTACAAGGCCTAAAAAGGTGCCTCCTAATGGTGGAGTGATAGTTGTTGTTGTATGAAAACTCCACCAAAGGCAATTAATCCTCACAGCTGCAACCAAAGTTGAGGACACAAGCATGTAGCATGTCCTCGAGAGTCTGAATGGTCTGCTCAATCTGACCATTCATCTGAGGATGGAAGACAGTTCTCAAACGAAGCTGCGTCCTGAAAGCCTCATGCAACCCCTTCCATAGTTGGGAAGTAAAATGTGTATCACGATTGGAGACAATCTTCAAGGGCACTCCATTTATCCGCACAATATCCTACACATAGAGGTGTCCTAAGATCTCTACTGAACCCTGCTCTCTGATTGGTAGGAAGTGGGATGACTTGGTGAGTCGGTCGAAGATCATCCAGATAGAATCATGACTCCTGGATGTACGTGGAAGTCATGTCCCAAAGTCCATGGATATCTCATCCCACTTACACTCTGGGACCTCTAAAGGTTGAACTATGTCTGCTGGTACCTGATGTTATGCCTTCACTTACTGACAAGTGAGGCACCGAGAGAAAAACTCTGCTACTGCTTTCTTCATTCCCAGCCACCAGTGATATCGTCGGAGGTCTTGGTACATCTTCTCCACTCCTGGATGTACCGCTAGAGGGGATGTGTGGAACTCCCTCAACACTTCCTCCTGAAGTGAAACTGGTACCATGGTACTTCCTCTGAAGAGGATGACATGCTCCCCACCTTCAAAAAAATCATCAGGTTCTTTTCCTATTGATATATGAGTACGTAGAGCCTTACAGTCAACGTCCCCATGCTGTTCCACCTTGAATCGCTGAAGAATTGGGGGAGAGACTGTAAGAGACTGAAGGAAAGCTACTCCCTCTCGTTCCACTAAGCATATCTATAAAGCACCCAACTGCTCCGTCACCTCACCTAGCAGTTGTATACCAGATATCCTGCTGAATGCATCTGCTATAACATTCCCCTTCCCAGGAGTATAGAATATCTCAAAGTCATAGTCCTGGAGAAACTCAAGCCAATGCTGCTGTCTCAGATTCAGGTCCTTTTGAGAGAAGATATACCTGAGACTCTTTTGATCTGAGTAGAGTGTAAAACGCTCGTCCATCAAGTAATGTCGTTACATCTTCAAGATGAATACCACCACTGCTAACTCCAGGTCATGGGTAGTATATTTCCGCTCATTCTGTATCAGTTTTATAGAACCATATGTGATCACTGCTCCCTCTTGCATCAGGACACATCCGAGACCGGTCCCTAATGGGTCGCAGTAGACTACGTAACCTACACCCTCCTTCAGTAGCCTCAATATGAGAGCACTAGTTAGCCTCTGCCTCAGCTCCTGAAAACTCCATTGGAATCTCTCCGACCAAACGAAGGGTTACCCCTGCTTCGTCAATGCTGATAAAGGTGTTTCAATACTGGAGAAATCTGGCACAAACCTCTGATAGTATCTAGCCAAACCCAGAAAACTTCATACCTATGTCACACTCCTGGGTGGATCCCAAGCAAGTACCACCTCTATATTCACTGGATCCACTACAACCCCAGCCTCTGATATGACATGTCCCAGAAAGTGAACCTCTCGGATCCAGAACTAGAACTTCAAGAGCTTATCATAAAGTTGGTGCTCTCGGATTGTTTCTAGTACTACCTGCCAATGATAGGCATGCTCCTCCTTAGTAGTCAAGTAGATCAGAATGTCGTCAATGAAGACTACTACAAAGCAGTCAAGGTATTGCTGAAAGATCCTGTTCATGAGTCCCATGAACACTGCTGGAGCATTGGTTATGCCAAAAGGCATAACCAAGAATGCATAATGGATATACTGACATATGAAATTCGTCTTCTGCACATCCTCATCTTGTATTCTGAGCTGGTGATAGCCTGATCTGAGGTCTATCTTCGAGAACCACCATGCTCCCTTTAGATGATCAAAGAGGTCTTCAATCCTCAGGAGTGGGTACTTGTTCTTCACGATCACCTGGTTTAGGCGTCGTTAGTTAAAACAAAGCCTGAAACTCCCATTCGCCTTATGGGTGAACAAAATCAGGGCTGCCCAAGGAGAAGCACTGGGCTGAATAAACCCTTTCCCTTGTAAGTCCTCTAGCTGTACCCGCAGCTCATGAAGCTCCGCGTGAGCAATCTGATACACTGGTGTAGATATCAGTTCCATCCAAGGGTACAAGTCAATGTAAAAGTCCACCTCTCTATGAGGAGGTAGACCTAGAACATCATCAGGGAAGACATCCGCATACTGGTCCACCACTACAGGATAGCTCGTACTCTCCACATCAACCGCTCCGAGGGTAAGGCTAGCCAACTGATGAGTGATTGGTTTCACTCTCCTTCGGGTAAGTCTATCCTATGCTTTAAAGGCTCCCTTCTCACTGGTGAACAAAATCAGGACTGCCCAAGGAGAAGCACTGGGCCGAATGAACCCTTTCCCCTATAAGTCCTCCAACTGTACTCGTAGCTCATGAAGCTCCGTGTGAGCCATCTGATACACTGGTGTAGATATCAGTGTCATCCAGGGGTACAATTCAATGTAAAAGTCTACCTCTATTCAAAGAGGTAGACCCGTAACATCATCAGGGAAGACATTCACATAGTGGTCCACCACTACAGGATTGCTCATACTCTCCACATCAACTGCTCTGAGGGTAAGGCTATCCAACTGATGAGTGATCAGTTTCACTCTCCTCCGGGTAAGTCCATCCTATGCTTTAAAGGCTCCCTTATCATAGGTGAAGGTAAACCTAGTCCCATATGTGTGGACACACCACACTTTGCACCTAATATAGTCAATATGAGCATGGAGTGTAGATAACCAGTTCATACCCAAGATGATGTCGTAAGGCCTCGACACTGCTACTAGGAGATCCCAACCGAAGCTCTCGCCTCCTAGAGTAAGCTCACATTGCTGGTACCAGTGTGTAATTGTCGAATCTACTCTCGTAGGAGTCTCTATCAGTAAGGATTGAGCTAACAGCTTTTTCAGAATCTCCGAGCTCCGAACAAGGGCAGTGGAAATAAAATAATGACCAGCACTTGTGTCTATAAGTATTGCAGCTAAGGTGGAGTAGACACAGATCGTACCTCGTATCATCTCCAGGGTGCCATAGTTGTAGGCCTCAATTGCCTAGAGCTGAGCTCTCCCTGGTCCACTTAATCCCTGTGGTCAGTGTGGACAACCTGGTGGTGGTGGTGGTAACATCTCGAATCGTTTGCCACTGCCAACTGCACGGCCAGCTCCTCTACCATGTTCGCTTGCTCCCGGAGGACCTCTTCGGTCGAACCTCTGTCTCTGCCTAGGTGTTCCCTCGACCATCTGCTGATCATCTATATGGCGGGTTGGGTAGTCAAATTTCATGTGACCCTGCCTGCCGCATGTGTGAAACTGTCTGCTCCTCGCATGACTAGCTCTATCTCCAGTACCCCACACAACCGATCCTGAGTCATGCGATCGTCCACCTGTAGGTCTGGTCCTCTTGGACCTCTATGACATGTGTCTGCTTCCATTTGAAGAAAACTCCACTACGTGACATCCGGTGGTGAGTCTCTTCGTTGCTGGTGACTTCTCATTAAGAAATCTCTCCACTAAGATGGCTCTCTCTAACACCCCCGCTTGTGTCTAGATGCTGAGTGAAATCATCAAAGCCCTGATCTACCACCTGAGTCCATGTTCGAATGTTCAAGCCCTAAAGAAAAGGGTCTCGTGCCATATCAGTGGAGTGGTGTGAGAGGTCATTGAACATCAATGAGTAATGATCCACAATCATACTACCCTATTGCAGATGAAGAAGCTCCTGAATGCGCACTGTGTGAGGGGTCATTGGGACAAACTCTACTCAAAAAAGGCTCTCAAATTCTTCCCAAAGAAGTATCACCTCATCAGGAACCTGGAGCATCAAACTCCACCATCTTCTTGATGCTACCTGTAGAAGACTGGAGACAAGGATCACCATGAGATCAGCTGGTGTCCCTATCAGTCAGAAGACTCTCACTACAACCTCCAACCAATCCTCATCTGCCAATGGGTCTGTCTCGCCCCGGAACCTTAGTGGCCTCTGGTGCTGGAACTCGTACAACGTGCCCAAGCGGCGTGCACTCTCTGCTGTTGGGGTTGGTGGCATCGGTGGCCCAATGAGTAGTGGTACCGCTAGTGCCTCCACTGGTGCCTCTACTAGAAGAGGGCCATACACTGAGGCCTCATCGCTCGGTGGGCTATCAGTGAGTATTATACCCAGATCCTTAGTTGGCTGTCTACGTGAAGGCATCATGAAAAGAAACAGGTGTGCCACTGTCAATAATTTATACCTGGTGAGATCACTCAAAAAGATCACAAATAAAACTCTTGAAAACACACATGTAATCAGTGTTTTCATGCACTGATTCAGAAATCAGAAGTCAGGGTCCTGGTGTATGGATACGTCGGTCTCCGCACCAACACTGGTATCCCTAAACTGATAACCACACTCACTACACTTAACATTATTGCCATTAAAAGATCATAGTCCAATGTTATACAGTAGAACCGACTCCTCTGATACCAATTTGTCACGACCCGTCCCTCGGGGCCCATGTTGTGACTGCCCCAAGCCCGCCTTCCATAGGTCAGGGGCTAGTGACTAGCACCGAAAGGTGTATTCCCTAAAACCGAGAAGGCATTACCTTTATAACCTGTAAGCGCACACAACCAATCACACAGAAAGATACAAACACAAGTAAACTGTATAGTAAAAAGAGTGTGTACAGTAAGAAAAAGGGTCCAGAATACATGCCCAACTGGAAAGTACAAGAAAACTGAAAAGTACAAGTAAACTGAAATAGCTCATGTGAACTCCCGCTAAGGATCCTACCTGAAGGGTAGGTACAGCTCTCAAATAATCATCTCCATGGTATGCCTCTTCTAATGTCCACCTCCGAGCTACCTCTAGTCCTAGTGCCCTCGTCCTTAGTCAACGGTGTATGTCATCTACACCAAACACAACAAGGTGCGGGCATAGCCCATGCAGGGGTGAGTATAAAAATATTTAGTAGGGACCCCGAGACCCTCAAAGGTCTCACAAAATCCACAAAGGATAAACCACAAATAATAGAAACAACAGTCAACCCTACTTAGGTATATTCCCATACATATGCCTAAGTTATCAGGTATACCCAATCTCATTCATGTGGAAACACAAGGCCCAACTCAAGAGCCCAAAGCTCAACTGTTCCACGGAGTAAAGATTACCACAAAGGTAAGTACCAAAAAGGTAACACCGCACAGAAGAATACCACAAAGGAATCACCATGAAGGTAAGTACCACAAAGGTAAAGACCACAAATATATCACCACACAGAAGAATACCACAAAGGATTCACCAAAAAGGTAAAGATTCAGCTCACACCAATTATAAATTAGGTACGGTATAAAAGATGATTAGATGTAAATACTAATTCATCTTACTCTGTTAAGAGGCAGAACCACGTAGGATTCTAAATCATCAGACCCACGTATGATCCTAGTATAGAAAACCCACGTAGGATCCTAAAGTAGTCCCACATGGATTCCTAGAGCGGATCCAAGTAGGACTCTCAAACACAGACCCACGTAGGATCCCAAAGCAGAGACCCGCATAGGATCCCTAATCACAGACACACATAGGATCTCTTTCTCAAGTTACAACCAGCCACAGGGTTCTCGCTCTAAACTCTCTTGATTCCGGGAGGGTCTGCTCCTCAAGCCACAGGTCGATACTCCAACTTCCATGAAGTCCCATTAAGAAGTATCCCAAAGGAACTTTATGTAAAAGGGGTCTCAACATAATAGACGGTGCATCAATCGGATGCCCGGTCTATAAGTTATTAGCTTTTAGTCCCGAGGGCCCGGTTGGATTGGTGTTTGATCCAACCCCTCCATATCACAACTTTATCCAAAACTCAAGTGGGGTATACTAAAATGACTGTCTCAATCCAAGGTTTCTGTTTCTGTAGACGGTTCATAAAACGGAATCTTGTAACTCGAGTTATAGCCAAAAGAGCGACAAGGGTTGAATCTGGTCTGGGTCCAGTCCGACCCGGCCCGACCCGTCCTGGGCCGACCCGACCTGTTTCAGGTCCACCCATCCCGACTCAGATATGGACCTGGGTCTGACCCATCCCGCAGGGTCCGACCTGGCCCACTGGGTCTGGCCCGACCCGCGGTGTGGCTCGCGGCTGGCCGAACAGCCAGCCCTTCTCCACGGCATGGTTGCGCACCATGCCTCCACTGGCAGCCGACAATGAGCCAGCCACCCCTCCATTGTCTCTATGGCCTCACGTCGTAGATCCATCATGTCAGGCGGTGCGGACGCATGCCGCCACCCCCATTATGCGACTGGCCGTTCGCCGACCGCCGCCATCACTCAGCTACGGACGATGGACTAAGGCCCTTCTCTGGTAGCTTGATCGCGTTGCCGCCACCGTTGCGGCCGTCCAGAGTGTCGGCCACCACTCCCAAGTCCCACCGGTGCCTGTTGTCAGCACGGTCACCGATGACGTTCCTCGAGTCACCGGGCGTGCCCCGGTGGCCCGTTATTCATTCCATAGACTCCCGCACTCGTCTCGGGATGTCACTATTGATTCAAGACTGTCAAAATTCACAAAGGTTGTGGGGAGGTCGGGTCATGTTTTTTTGGCCCGCCCTCTCTGTGTTAGAATGATAGCAATCAGTATAGATGTTCTTAATTTGAGAAGGATAACAAGAATGGGGGTAATGGGTATACAAAAACAACAAACCCTACTTCAATTGCTCATTGGAAGATGTCACAAGGAAGAAGAGGAAATCATTGGGGATGGTGACATCAGTGTTTTTCTGTCACGACCTATCCCCCGGGGCCTGTGTCGTGACTACCCCAAGCCCGCATTCCATAGGCCAGGGGCTGGTGACTAGCACCGAAAGGCATATTCTCTAAAACCGAAAAGGCATTGCCTTTATAACCTATAAACACATGCAACTAAGCACACAGCAGGATATGAACACAAGTAAACTGAATAGTAAACAGAGTGAGTACAGTAAGTAAAAGGGGCCAGAATACAAGCCCAACTAGAAAGTACAGGAAAACTGAAAAGTACAAGTAAACTCAAATAGATCATGTGAACACCCGCCAAGGATCCTACCTAAAGGAGGTACATCTCTCGAATGGTCTTCTATGTGGTACACCTCGTCTAATGTCCACCTCTGAGCTACCTTCAGTCCTGGTACCCTCATCCTCAGTCAGTGTTGTTCGTCGTCTGCACCAAACACAACAAGGTGCGGGTATAGTCCATGCAGGGGTGAGTATAACGATACTCAGTAGGGACCTTGAGACCCTCAAAGGTCTTACAAAATCCACAAAGGATAAACCACAAAGCATGTAATCAAATGAAAACCCTACTTATGTATATGCTCATACATATACCTTAGTTATCAAGTAAACCCATATCAATTATGAGGAAACATAAGGTCCAACTCAAAATTCCAAAGCTCAATTGTTCCAAAAAGGAAGGAATACCACCAAGGTAAGTACCACGCAGGTACGCCACACTGAATAATACCACCAAGGTATTACCACGAAGGAAAGTACCACATAGGTACGGACTCAACTCGCACCAGTTATATCTTAGGTACAGTATTAGAGATTATTATATGTAACTATTGAATCGTCTTACTCTGTTAAGAGGCAGACCCACGTAGGATCCTAAATCATCATCAGACCTATAGAGGATCATAGTACATTTTCAGACCCATACAGAATCCTAGTACCTCGTCAGACCCACACAGGATCCTAGTACATCGTCAGACCCACACAGGATCCTAGTACCTCATTAGACCCACACACGATCCTAGAATGTCTTCAGACCCACACAGGATCCTAGTACCTCGTCAGACCCACACAAGATCCTGGTACATTGTCAGACCCACGAAGGATCCCTTTCTTAACTCACAGCCAACTACAGGGTACTCGCACTAAGCGTGCTCATCTCCAGGAGATTCCCATCCTCAAGATACTGGTTGATACTCCAACTACCAAGATGTACCATGAAGAAAAATAACTCAAAGTTTTTCCACATCATAGGGGTCTCAACGCAATAGACAGTGCGTCAAACTGACGCTCGTTCTGTAAGTTATTGGCCTTTTAGTCCCGAGGGCCCGGTTGGATTCGTGCTTGATCCAACCTGACTATACCCTAACTTTATCCAAATCTTAAGTTGGGTATAACAAAAGGTTCATCTCTCTCCAAGGTTTTTGGTGCCACAGATGGTTCTTCAAACCGATGCTCGGTGCCAAAGTTATGGCCAAAAGAACGTATAGGGTCGAAATTGGTCCGGGTCTGATCCGACCCAGTAGGACCGACCAGGCCTGACCCGGTTTGGTTCGACCTGGCCCACTGTGTTTGGCCCGGACCGACTGAAACTGGGTGGCCCGCGGGGTGGGGTAGTCACGGTGCGGCGGGGCGCCATGGTGCGGCGGTCCGTCGCGGCAGGTCGGATGGCCAATCGTCCTCTCCGCGTGGCGCGATCGCACGTCGTGCCTTCACCGGTGGATGGCAGTGAGCCGACTGCCCTTCCCTTGCCATCGCAGCACAAGTCCGCGGTTCTCTTCTGTCGGGCGGTGCTGTCGCATTTTCGCCTTCCTCGCGGCTGACCGTGGTGTCGGCCACCATTCTCGTGCCCCTCCAGTGTCAGTTGTTATCCTCCTCCATCACAAAGAACACACCAACCATGAAGAATGGTGGAGGGATCAGACCATGTTCATTTGGCCCACTGCCTTTTCATTAGTTCAGTAGCAGACGGATCAAGATGATTAATTTGATGTAAAACACGAAGTATAACAAAACCCCTACCTTGAAGGTTTATTGACATCGTAGGGGATAGAAGGATGAATGTTGGTTCATCATAGTTGAAGACATCCCACACTGGAGGTGGTGTTTTCTTCGTTGGATAAGATGGTGCGTTCCTCATTGAAGAAGCATTCTTTATTGGAGAAGCGTTCTTCATTAGAGAATGAGTTCCTCCAAAGTTCTCCCAAGCTTCTACCTTTTCCAACGATTTCTCCCAAGGATAAAATGAGGAGCCAAAAACATTAAATTAATTTTATCAATTTAATTGTTGGCACAATTAATTGTTGGAAGAATTAATTGTACCATGTTGTCATAATTAGTTAATGGGAGGAAGTTCAAGAGTTATCTCCCATTAAAGGAGAGGAGTTTAAGATTTGGGTGGTCCCCACCAATTTTGAATTCAAATTGGGGGTTTTCCAGTTTGGGTGGTCCCCACCTTATTAACCCATGTAGAGAGGTTTCAAAAATAAAAATGTTAAACATTTTTATTTTATTTTATTCTGTCACGAAAAACACAAAAACTATCCTTCACCCTCGAACTAATGCAGTCAAGGTGAAGGTCTCCTTAAGAAAATACCAGCACTGCGAGTTCAACGGTGTCCTCCGATTTCAATTCCAAGCACCAGTTCAAAAGTTACAAAGCCCCGCTCACATGTTTACTGAACGTACCCGAAAACAAAGTTCAGAAATTCATTCCGGGCACACCGGGCCTCGGAATCACACACCGTAAATTTTTACAGACTCGATAAATTCCCATATAATTAAAAAAAATATTGAATTTTTGGGTCTTTACATTATCCCCACCTCAGGGCTTTTCCTCCCCAAAATCCATATCACAAAAACTAGGGAAACAAGTGGGGGTACTGAGCACGTATCTGAGCCTCCCACTCCCATGTGCTCTCCTGGAGGTTCGTGTACTGCCAGCGAACGTGCACCAGAGGTATTGACCACCCAGGAAGGACCCACTCCTATCGATCCTCAATCTCTACTAGAACCTCCATAAAATTTACCCCATTGTCGATGTCCAGCTCACCGTGGTTGATGATGTGATAAGGGTCATGCACGTATCTCCTCAGTTGGGATACGTGGAAGACTTCATGCACCCAGTGCAACTGAGGGGGATGTTCCAGGAGGTAAGCCACCCCGCTAACTCTACTGAGGACCTGGAAGGGTCCAATGAACCTCAGAGATAACTTTCCACCCCGACCAAATCTCCACAAAACTCGTCGGGGTGAGTCCCGTAGAAAGACATGGTCGCCTTCCCCAAACTTCAGAGGTATTTGCCTCCTATCAGCAAAAGACTTATTCCTACTCTGTACAGTCTTCATCCACTCCTGGATGATCTACACTTTCTCTGTGGTAGCCCATACCATCTCTGGTCCCACGAGTACTGACTCCCCTGGGTTACTCTAGTACAAAGGTGATCTGCAAGGTCTCCCGTACAAGGCCTCGAAAGGTGTCATCCCAATGGTGGAGTGATAGCTGTTGTTGTATGCAAACTCCACCAAAGGAAATTTATCCTCCCAACTGCGACTGAAGCCAAGGACGCAAGCACATAGCATGTCCTCAAGGGTCTGAATAGTCCTCTCAGTCTGACCATCCGTCTGAGGATGGAAGACAGTTCTCAAATGAAGCTGCGTCCCGAAATCCTCCTGAAACCCCTTCCATAGTCAGGAATTAAAACAATTATCATGATCAGAGACAATCGTTGAGGGTAATCCATGTAGCTGCACAATATCCTACACATAGAGGCATCCCAATCTCTCTATTGAACTCTGCTCTCTGATCGATAGTAAGTGGGCCGACTTGGTGAGTCGGTCGGTGATCACCCAGATAGAATCATTACCCATGGATGTACGTGGAAGTCTTATCATGAATTCCATGGATATCTCATCCCACTTTCACTATGGGACCTTTAAAGGCTGAACTAAGCCTGCTGGTAGCTGATTCTCCGCCTTCACTTGCTGACAAGTGAGGCACCGAAAGACAAACTCTGCTACTGCTTTCTTCATTCCCGACCACCAGTGTTGTCGTCGAAGGTCCTTCTACATCTTTTCCACTCCTGGATGTACTGCTAGAGGGGATGTGTGGAACTCCCTCAACACTTCCTCCTGAAGTGACACGGGTACCATGGTGCGTCCTCTAAAGAGGATTATGTGATCCCCACCTTCAAAAAATCCATCAGGTGCCTATCCTATGGATATCTGAGTACGTCGAGCCTCGCAATCAGTGTCTCCATGCTGCACCTCCCTAAATCGCTGAATAAGTGGGGGAGATACTGTAAGATACTGAAGGAAATCTGCTCCATCTTGTTCCACAAAGGATATATGTAAAGCGGCCAACTGCTCTGTTGCCTCACCTAGCAGTTGTATACCAGATCTCTTATTGAGTGCATATACTATAACATTCTCCTTCCCAGGAGTATAGAATATCTCAAAGTCATAGTCTTGGAGGAACTCAAGACAACGTCATTGTCTCAGATTCAGGTCCTTCTGAGAGAAGATATACCTGAGACTCTTATGATCCGAGTAGACTTTAAAATGATCGTCCATTAAGTAATGTTGCCACATCTTCAAGGAAAAGACCACAGCTGATAACTCTAGGTCATGGGTAGTGTTTTTATTCTCATGCTATCTCAGTTGTCGAGAACCATATGCAATCATGGCTTACCCCTACATCATGACACATCTGAGCCCAATCCCTGATGTGTCGCAGTAGACTACGCACCCTACGCCCTCCTTCAATAGCCTCAAGATGAGAGCACTAGTCAGCCTCTACCCCAAATCCTGAAAACTCTGTTGGAATCTCTCTGACCAAACGAAGGGTTACCCCTTCTTCATCAACGCTGATAAAGGTGCTACAACACTGGAGAAATCTGGAACAAGCCTCTAGTAGTATCTAGCCAAAACTAGGAAACTTCGTATTTCCGTCACACTCCTGGGTGGATCCCAAGAAAGTACCACCTAAATCTTTGCGGGATCCACTGCAAATCCAGCCTCCAATATGAAATGTCCTATAAAGTGAACCTCTCGGATAAAGAACTGGCACTTCGAGAGCTTACAATAAAGTTGGTGCTCTCGGAGTGTGTCCAGTACTACCTACCAATGATAGGCATGCTCCTCCTCAATAACTGAGTAGATCAGAATATCGTCGATGAAGACTACTACAAAGCGGTCAAGGTATGGTTGAAAGATCCTATTCATGAGTCCCATGAACACTTCTGGAGCGTTGGTTACGCCGAAAAATATAACCAAGAACTCATAATGGCCATACTGACATCTGAAAGTCGTCTTCTGCACATCCTCATCTCGCATTCTGAGCTGGTGATAGCTTGATCTGAGGTCTATCTTTGAGAACCACCATGCTCTCTTTAGCTAATCAAAGAGGTTTTCAATCCTCGTAAGTGGGTACTTGTTCTTCACGGTCACCTGGTTCAGGCACCGATAGTCAACACAAAGCCTCAAGCTCCCATCCACCTTCTTGGTGAACAAAATCGGGGCTGCCCAAGGAGAAACACTGGGCCAAATGAACCCTTTACCCTGTAAGTCCTCCAGATATACTTGCATCTCACGAAGCTCTGCGTTAGACATCCAATATGTTGGTGTAGATATCGGTGTCGTCCCGGGGTATAAGTCAATGTAAAATTACACCTCTCTATGAGGAGGTAGACCCGGAACATCATCAGGGAAGACATTTGCATACTATTCCACACTACAGGATAGTTAGGACTCTCTATATCAACCGCTCTGAGGTTAAGGCTAGCAAACTGATGAGTGATTGGTTTCACTCTCCTCCGGGTAAGTCCATCTTGTGCTGCAAAGGCTCCCTTCTCACCGGTGAAGGTAAACCTAGTCCCATCCATGCGGACACACCACACTTTGTGCCTAATATAGTCAATATGAGAATGGACTGTAGATAACCAATACATACCCAAGATGACATCGTAAGGCATCGACGCTGCTACTAGGAGATCTCATCTAAAGCTCTCACCTCCTATAGTAAGATCACACTGCCAGCACCAGTGCATAATCATTGAATCCGCTCACGTAGGTGTCTCTAGCCATAAGGATTGAGCCAATGACTCCGTCGGAATCTCTGAGCTCCAAACGAGGGCAGTGGCAATAAAATAATGATTGGAACTTGTGTCTATAAGTACTGCAGCTAAGGGGGAGTAGACATAGATCGTACCTTGTATCATCTCCGGAGCGCCATGGTCGTAGGCCTCAGCTGCTTGGAGCTAAGCTCACCCATGTCCACCAACTCCTTGTGGTCGGGGTGGACCACCTGGTGGTGGTGGCGGTAACATCTTGAATCGTCGCCCACTGTCAGCTGCATGGCCAGCTCCTCTGCCACATCCACCTAATCCCTACGAACCTTCTTGGTCGAACCTCTATCTCTTCCTGGGCGGTCCCTCGACCGTCTACTGATCATCTGCACGGTGGTTTAGGCAGTTACGAGCCATGTGACCCTTCTCGCTGCATGTGTAGCACTACATGTTCCTCGCATGACTGGCTCTCTCTCTGATACCCCGCACAATCGATCCTGAGTCATGCGGTCATCCACCTGTAGGTCTAGTCCTCTTGGACCTCTATGACATATGTCTGCTTCTAGTTGCAGAAGACTCCATTACATGACATCCAGTGGTGAGTCTCGTTATTGGTGACTACTCAGCAAGGAAGATCTCCACTGAGAGGTCTCTCTCTAACACCTCCGCCTGCGTCGGAATGCTGAGTGAAATCATCAAAGCCCTGATCTCCCACCGGAGTCCCTACTCGAATGTCCGGGCCCTGAAGAAAAGGGTTTATCACCATATCAGTGGAGTTGCATGAGAGGTCGGTGAACCTCGCTGAATAGTGATCCACCGTCATACTTCCCTTCTGCAGATGAAGAAGCTCCTGAATGCGCGCTGCGTGAAGGGTCGATGGGAAAAACTCTGCCCGAAACAGGCTCTCAAAGTCTTCCCAGAGAAGTGTCACCTCATCGTTAACCTGGAGAATGAAGCTCCACCATCTGCCTAATGCTGCCTATAGAAGACTGGCAGCAAGGATCAACATGAGATCAGATGGTGTCCCAACCAGTTGGAAGACTCTCACTACGGCATCCAACCAATCCTCAGCCGCCTGTGGGTCTGTCTCGCCCTGGATCCTCAGTGTCCTCTGGTGTTGGAACTCATGCAACGTTCCCAAGTGGCGTGCATTCTCTACTGCTGGGGATGGTGGCATAGGTGGACCAATGGGTTTTGGTACCGCTGGTGCCTCTTTTGGTGCCTCTACTGGAAGAGGGCCTTGTACCAAGGCCTCATCGCTCGGTGGGCTATCAGTGCGTACTATACCCGGAACCCTAGCTGGTTGTCTACGTGGAGGCATCATGAAAAGAAACAGGTGCGACATAGTCAATAAGTTATACCTAGTGAGATGACTCAGAGAGATCACAAAGAAAACTCTTGAAAACACACACGCAATCAGTGGTTTCATGCACTGAGTCGGAAATCAAAAGTCAGGGTCCTGGTGTATGGATACGTCGGCCACCGCACCAACACTAGTTTCCCTAAACTAATAACCACGCTCACTACACTTAACACTATTGTCGTTAAAAGATTAGAGTACAATGTTATATAGTATAAACGACTCCTCTAATATCAATTTTTAATGACCCATCCCCCGAGGCCCGTTTCGTGACTACCCCAAACCCGCCTTCCATAGGCTAGGGGCTAGCGACTAGCACCGAAAGGCGTATTCCCTAAAACTGGGAAGGCATTGCCTTTATAACCTGTAAAAACATGCAACCAAGTGAACATTAGGATACGAACATGAGTAAACTGAATAGTAAATAGAGTGAGTACAGTAAGTAAAAGGGTCTAGAATACAAGCCCAACTGGAAAGTACAGGAAAACTGAAAAGTACAAGTAAACTGGAACAGCTCCTATGAACACCCGCCAAGGATCCTAGATGAAGGGTAGGTACAACTCTCGAACGGTCATCTCTGTGGTACACCTCATCTAATGTCCACCTCCGAGCTACCTTCAGTCCCGGTACCCTCTTCCTCAGTTAGTGTTGTCCATTGTCTACACCAAACACAATAAGGTGCGCGCATATCCCGTGTAGGGGTGAGTATAACGATACTCAGTAGGAACCTCGAGACCCTAAAAGGTATCACAAAATCCAAAAAGGATAAACCACAAATCATTTAATCAACTTACAACCCTAATTAGGTATATGCCCATACATATACCTAAGCTATCAAGTAAACCCATCTCAATTATGAGGAAACACATGGTCCAACTCAAAATCCCAAAGCTCAACTGTTCCACAAATTAAGTAATACCACAAAGGTAAGTACCACATAGGTTCTCCACACTGAATAATACCACCAAGGTATTACCACGAAGGAAAGTACCTCACATATATGGAATCATCTCACACCAGTTATATCTTAGGTACAGTAGTAGAGATGATTAGATGTAACTACTAAATCATCTTACTCTATTAAGTGGCAGACCCACGTAGGATCCTAAATCATCATCAGAACCACAGAGGATCGTAGTACATCGTCAGACCCACACAGGATCCTAGTACCTCATTAGACCCACATAGGATCCTAGTACATCGTCAGACCCACACAGGATCCTAGTACCTCGTCAGACCCACACAGGATCCTAGTACATCGTCAGACCCACACAGGATTCTAGTACCTCGTTAGACCCACACAGTATCCTATTACATCGTCAGACCCACTCAGGATCCTAGTACCTCTTCATACCCGCATAGGATCCTAATATCATCAGACCCACGAAGGATCCCTTTCTCAAGTCACAGCCAGCAACAGGATACCCGCACTAAGCTTGTTCGTCTCTAGGAGAGTCCACTCCTCAAGCTACTGGTCGATACTCCATCTGCCATGAAGTCCCATGAATAAAAATATACCAAAGTTTCACCACTTCATAGGGGTCTCAACGCAACAGACAATGCATCAAACGAATGCCCGGTCTGTAAGTTATTGGCCTTTTAGTCCCGAGGGCCCGATTAGATTCGTGCTCGATCCAACCCGACTGTACCCCAACTTTATCCAAATCTCATGTAGGGTATACCAAAACGTCTGTCTCACTAAAAGGTTTCTGGTTCTGTAAACAGTTAGTCAAACGGACGTCCAGTGCCAAAGTTATGGCCAAAAGAACGTACAGTGTCGAAATTGGTCTGGGTCCGGTCCGACTCGGACTGGGCCGACCCGACCCGGTTTGGGTCGACCCGGCCTGCTGGGTTTGGCCTGACCTGACCCGCCCTAGGAGGCCCATGGTGCGGCGGGGCATCCATGGTGCGTTGGTCAGTTGCGGCTGGCCGGATGGCCAGCCTTCCTCTCCACACGGTGTGGTCGTGCGTCGCGCCTTCACCGACGGCCAGCAGCAAGTCGGCCGCCCTTCCCTCATCATCGCGACACAAGGACGCAGTTCTCTTCTGTTGGGCGGCGTGGTCATGTCATCTCCTTCATCGCGACCGACCATGGTTTCGGCCGCAGTTCCCATGCCCCTTCGGTGTTGGTTTCCATCCTCCCCCATCCTGAATAACACACCAACCATGAAGAATGGCGGAGGGATCGGGCCGTGTTCGTTTGGCCCGCTTCCTCCGCATTAGTTTGATAGCAGGCAGATCAAAATGATTAATTCGACGTAAAACATGAAGAATAACAAAACCCCTACCTCAAAGGTTTTTTAACGTCGGAGAGGAGGGAAGGACAGACGTCGGTTCGTCGTAGTTGAAGACGTCCCACGCTAATGGTGGCGCATTCTTCATTGGAGAAGATGGTGCATTCCTCATTGAAGAAGCATTATTTATTCGAGAAGCATTCTTCATTGGAGAATGAGATCCTCCAATGTTCTTCCAAGCTTCTACCTTTTCCAATGATTTCTCCCAAGGATAAAATGAGGAGCAAACCAAATTAAATTATGTTTATCAATTTAATTTTTGGCACAATTAATTGTTGGAACAATTAATTATTCCACATTGGCATAATTAATTAATAGGAGGAAGTTCAAGAGTTATCTACCATTGAAGGAGAGGAGTTTAAGAGTTGGGTGGTCCCCACCAATTTTGAATTCAAATTGGGGGCTTTCCAATTCATGTGGTCCCCACCTTCTTAACCCATGTAGAGAGGTTTCAAAAATAAAAATGTTAAACATTTTTAATTTATTTTATTCTGTCATGAAAAACACAAAAAATATCCTTCACCCTCGAATTACTGCGGTCAAGGTGAAGGCCTCCTTAAGTGAATACTGACGCTGCGAGTTCAACATTGTCCTCGGATTTCAATTCCGAGCACTGGTTCAAAAGTTACAAAACCCCGCTTGCACGTTTACTGAACGTACCTGAAAAAAAAGTTCAAAAATTCATTTCGGGCACACCGGACCTTGGAGTCACGCGGAGTAAATTTTCACGGACTCTTAAAATTCCCATATAATTAAAAACAATACATGGAATTTCCTGGTCTTTACATCATCGCTCCCACAAGATGCTTCCGATCTAGGCTCAAGCGTTGTTTCCTCGTTCTTCGTTGGGGGGTTCTTTGTTGGAGGAAAAGTTTCTCCAAAGTTCTTCCCAAGCCTCCCTTTGCCAACGATTTCCCTAAGGAAATGAGGATCCAAAAAATTAAAATAGTTTTATCAATTTAATTCACGTTGGCACAATTAAATGGAACAATTAAAGTTGACACAATTAAATGGAACAATTAATTAATTAAAGAGGCACAATTAATTAATTGAAGAGTTGAAGGTTTTCCCACATTAAGAGGGGTTCAGGTGGTCCTTACCACCATGAATTCTAAATGGGGGGTTTTATAGCTCGGGTGGTCCCCACCACTGAACATTCAAAAGGGAGTTTTTAAAAATAAAATAAAAGTTTGTTCTTTATTTTATTTTTATTTCCACAAAAAACACGAAAACTTACTTTCACCCTCATCCTAATGTGGTCGAGGTGAAAGTCTCCTTAAGTGAATACCGGTGTTGCGAGTTTAACGGTGTCCTCAGATTTCAATTCTGAGCATCGGTTCAAAAGTTACAAAAACCCGCTCGCACGTTTACTGAACGTACCAAAAAAAGTTCATAAATTTATTCTAGGCACACCGGGTCTCAGAATCACGCACTGTCAATTTCTGCGGACTCGTAAAATTATCATATAATAAAAAAATTCATGGAAAAATCCAGGTATTTACATTTATAATTTAGAAAAATTATCCATATATCATTTGTGGTGTGTAGGAATCAGCTGCACCTCAATCTGACACACAATGTGATTAGTATGACTCCAAGTGTGTCTTTTTATTTAAAATTGACATCTGAGTAAAAAATACAAGTTACATACTCAAAATGAAGAAAACACATTCAGATAATTTTGATACTTTGGTACAAAGATCCATAAGACATTTTTGATGTGTAGGAATCAGTCTCACCTCAAACCGACACATGATGTGACTGGTATGACTCAAAGTAGGTATTTTCAGTTTAAAATGACATCTTAGTAAAAAAGAGAGGTGACATACTTAAAACCAAGATAACACATTCAAATTGTTTTGATAATTTTGGACAACAATCAATAAGTCATTTGTGACGTGTAGAAATCAATCTTATCTTAAACTGATGCACAATGTGATTGTTATGACTCAAAGTGCGTGTTTTCAATTTAAAATGGCATTTTAATAAAAAGGACAAGTTACATACTCAAAACCAAGAAAATAAATTCATATTTTTTTGATAATTTAGGAAAAAAATCCATAAGTCATTTGTGACATGTCAGAATCATATGCACCTCAATCTGATGCACGATGTGAATGGTAAGATACAAAGTGTATGTTATCATTTTAAAATTAACATTTTATTAATGTATTGTTTCATATTTATGTTTAATTTATTTCTTTATAGTATTATTAGCATAATATTTGTTTTCTTATATAGGTGGATTCTTTTGATCGAGTTGGGGTGGTTTGTTAGATAATTGATACTATGATAGGGATTTGTGAGAGGGGGTTAGGTTCCAAAGATAATGAAACCATTGATGTTTATGAGTGTTGATGATATATTGTACTTGATAATGTAATTATACAAAACAATGTTTGAAATTTTTATAATATAGTGTTTTTTGTATTAGTAATGTAATTTTTGTTTGAATTAAATAATTAATTTTCCATATCCTGTATTTGTTGTTGTTGTCTATATTTGGTGTCTGTATTTGTTACTGTAGTGTGTTGTAATTTTAACAGAACACTGTAGTAGCATGACCTTTATCAACGCTAAAATATCACTGATAAAGGCTCTTTATCAGTGCTTTTTAGCACTAATAAAGGTTACCCTTTATGAGCACTTTTCTAACACTAATAAAAGAGTCCCCTTTTAACAACTCTTAGATCAACAATGCTTTTTTTAGCGATGTTGGTGGTTTTTTATAGCTTTGTTAAAATCCTTTTCTCTAGTAGTTCTCGTCATCAAGTCACATGCAACGTCTAAACACCCTACCCCTCTAGGGATACTGAGTCAGGATGGGACCACCTGTCACTTTGGTATCATTCATAAAACAATAACATAGTATATACCAATAATATCACAAGGCAATGGTGGAATCATACATAACATATCATGAGTGTGAGCACAAAGTCATACATACACACATGTGATCAACTCAATATGGTCTAAAGCACATCAACACGCATAATCATAATATGTCAATCAAGTAAGCCTCATGGCTACACACACACCCACATGCATCACATAACAAGCATGAGTTAGTCCAACATAAATCACATATCATACTAACATAATATACGTGGCCCAAAATGGCAAGGAACTTTCTACCTCAAAGTCGTCGACGTCAATGACAAAGATAAACCATCATGTTTAGTTCGATACACCTCCTTGTGAACTTATTATCATAATCATCAAAACGTCAATTATCGAGGTCCATCAAGGTTTTTTGAACCAAAACCATCTATTTTATTTCAAAAAGAAATAAAATATCACATGTGATAATACTCTCTCTCTCCGTTGGATAATTTCTAAATTATCATTTTAGGTCAATGCATGCGCTCACAATATATTACTCAAGAATAATTATAAAATCATGTTTGATAATTTATATCTTTAAATTAATTCAAGAACACATGTAGTATGCCTTATAATTATTCTTTAATAAAATCATATAATTATTCTTGACAATTACATAATTATCCTCTCATAATTTGATATCATGGTCGCATGATAACTACCTTATAATTATCCATGAATAATTTTTATAATAATTTTCCTTACAAATTATTCTCTCATAATTATATTATGATAATTTATTTTCACAAATTATCCTTTGATAATTTGATACAATTATCCTTTAATAATTCTAGATAATTATTTTCAATAAAACATGTAATTATCCTTTGATAATTCAAAGAAATTATCCTTTTGATAATAAATTACCCTTTAATCAATTACATAAATTACCCTTTGATAATTATCTTATAATAATTTCTTATAAATTATTATTTGATAATTTCATATTATTAACTTCTGATAATATCGTGCAATTATACTTTGATAATTCTTTGTAATTATCATTTTATAATTCATTGTAATTATCATTTGATAATTCGCATAATTATCCATGATATTTAAAATGTGAAAAAAAGATTAATTTAAATATGACAAGCATACATCACCGCCTTCATAATCAAACTTTGGATTAAATTTTTGCTCATCGAGATGAATCCAATGACATTGACGGTGCGTCAATCTGATCAATGATGTAAAAGATATTGAATAAATAAGTTTTGTTGAAAGTAATAAAATAAAATAAATAAAAGAGGGGAAAAGGGAGGGAGAGAGTTGTGAGTGGGGGAGTGGGTTCCCCCCACTTTGAGGTGTGCAACACTCCCTCAAATTGTAAGAACCCGGTTCTTATTCTTGAGGTACGGGTTTCTTCTTTTCCTTTTTCCTTAAGTGTTTTTGAGAAAACAAAGGAAATGGGGGAAAATTCCAAAATTTATTGGTATACGCCGTGTACTTGTCTGTGTGGGATGAGAATATAGGGTGTGTAGGACAGTTGGTGATGAAGGGTGTAAAAACTGACTACATGTCATGTACTTAGTATATACACGTCGTGTAATCAGTCGACAGGTGAACAATAAGGCGGTGGGAGAATCTGCCAGTGGAATGATGGTACACGCCGTGTACTTATTAATACACGTCGTGTAATCAAGTTGGATGGTGAATAATAATGCAGTGAAAAAAAGCCTCCAGGGGAACAGTTTAAAAAATGGAAAGTACACGCTGTGTACTTGAGAGTATACACTGTGTAGTTATGTTTTTTTGTTAAAAATAGGCAGTAGCCTCCTTATTTGGTAGAGGAGGCATAGAACTCGATGAGAGCTGTGGGAGAGGAGGCTAGAACTTGGGGGAGCTCCCAACCGCACACCAGGACTATGATTCCTTCGTCGTAGATCTCATTTGAACCGTGTGGGTGAGATCTTCACTCTTCTTGAACCTATCTTTCCAATTCTTTTCCTAAAGGAAGTTACTTGAGTTTGAACGGGTAAATTTTTATCCTAGATCTACGTCGTTATTAGGTGATTCGGGGGGCATCGTTCACATATATCAATCAAAGGAGATCGAGGTAGGTGGTCTGGTGTTTATTTCCAACTGTCGAGTTGATTTTGTGTACCATGGTTCTATGCAACCATGTTCAGGGTGTCGTGTGGCTGAGGCCTTGACTGTTTAGATACCTAGAATTGCATAGGTAATTTAATGAACAAGTATAAACTGTTGTTTGGGATCATCACCTTGATCCAGGACCACCCCATGGGTGTGTTTCCCTTGTTTAGCCGTTTGGCCAGGATACCCATGGGTATGTCATGATTATAAGCATGTTTTGAGTTTTCTTGAGAGAAAATGTATATAAATTGCTTGTTTATGTGTTGGGCTCGGTCTGGTTACTTGATTATCCTGAGGGAATTTTTTTTCTTAGCCTGAGGGCGGTGTTTTGTTTAGCCTGAGGGCGATGTTTCTTATGTCTGAGGACAGTAACTTTCGTGCCTGAGGGAAATATCTCATATGCCTGAGGGAAATATTCGTTATGTCTGAGGGCAGTTACCTGATGGTTTCGTTTCTGATTGCCTGAGGGTGAGGACTTTCATGTCTGAGGACAATTTTTACTTTGAATATTCACTATGGTTATTTCTTATGTTGTACCTGCCAAGCTAAAGCACATGCTTGGAATTGTTAAATAATTAATAAAATGGAAATATAATTGGTAGGAATGTTTACTTTTGAGTACTTCCTAGTTTGCTGCATTTCATTCTTGCACACTACTATTGCACATTTTCACTAACAGTTGGGAACGGGCCTTTGGTGGTTGCCTATTGGGATTTATTTCTCACACCCTGTTTGGGTCATGTCTTAGTCCCAAACAGATTATGTTGCTGCGGGTGTTGATAAGGGAAAGAGTCCCTATACAGGTACTTGATTGTTACAAAGGATTAGGAGAGCATGGGACCAAGCTTAGGCTTGCGATGCTGCTGAGTTCCTATTGCACTGTTTTGTTCTGCTTTGTTGTACTTGTACCTTGTGCTGTATTATTTTAGATTGCAGTGTATCCTATTTTGGATGATTTCTTAGAATCATTGACATGTTTCATCATCATATATATGATTGTTGGTTATCTTTATTTCAGTTTCATTGTCCATTTCAGGTTTATGTTTTTTACTGATTCCACTTTTACATGCTTATATATTTTATTCCACTACGCTACACTTTGAAAAATGAGGGTATAGTTTCCCCACTATCAGTCCTTGGCCCTTGCTGCTAGTCGGTAGCCTCTAGCATTTGGGGAAATTCGTTTGAGTTCATGTGACCAACCGGGTTCGGGGAACCCGTTGTGTGGCAACCAGATCTGGGACATTAAAAAGTGGTATCAGAGGCATTTCTTTTCTCTGAGTTATTTTATTATTTGGAGATAATGGAAAGAGATAGATTGTTAAGGGATTCGGTAATAAACTATGCCCTGAAGTAGCTACCCCGTGTACAGGTAAAGGCCGGATTGCCTTGAATTGAATTGTGATTTTCTGTTTATGATTATTATAGTTGATTTGATTTCACCATTGGGTGACGCACTTGTGGTGTGTTGTTTATAGTTTATACTTGGTTTCTATTTAGTTGCAACCCGATGAGATGAGGGTATGCCATCCCATGCATCATTTAGGTACATGTTAGAATCACATGTCATGTATAGTTTTCATGCCATGTAGGTGCATTAGAAATTACATGTTGTTGTGATAAATGTTGTGCTAGAAAATGCATGTTGTTGTGATAGTTTCCTTGATAAAAATACATGTTATTTGATAAGGTATTGTTGTGTGAGGTTTGGTAGAATGAATTCCAAAATTTGGTTCTTGAGGAGTATGGGCCCTCATTGACCAGAATTTGGTGGATCATTGACTTGTTGACCTTGTTTAAAACATGTATAAGATGTCAATCTTTGATTCGCGGGGAGTATGGGCCCCCACAGATCGGAATTTGACACTTAGGTGTTGGTTTCAGTGTTTTTATGGGCTCTGGAGTAGTTTCTGAGGCGTACTGTCTGAAAATACTCAGAATACACATCGTGTAGTTTTGACTACACGCCTTGTGTTCTTCTGTTCAGGAAGAAACTTTCTTTATTAAGTACATTCTATGTACTGTATGTACACGTCGTGTAGTCTCTAACCATGTCATAGGTTGTGTGGGCAGAGACACGGGATAGGGAATTTCTTGCGGGAACACACCGTGTACCGGTTGAACACATCGTGTAGTGTTGACCCTGTGTCCACCCGTGTAACTAACAACACGGATAGAGGAACCTTAGGTGATACACGTTGTGTTATTTATAAACATGTCATGTAGTGAAATCTTGGAATACAATCGTGTAACTAACAACACGGGTTGGTGTTACCTTACTAGTACATGCCGAGTAACTATGGGACACGCCATGTAGTATGGACCAGTGAGAGACCGTGTGGATTTGGCCGTGTGGATGGGGAAACAGGGTGGTGTACACACCGTGTTCCATTGTAACATGTCATGTAATATTTTTCTAAGGGGATTCGTATGGATTAACTGTGTAGAAGGACTCGGATAGGGAAGTAAATTCAAGTACATGTCGTGTGCAAGGACCACACGCTGTGTGTATGGGGTGTTACACGACCAGTTCTAGCAGAGGTACATGCCCATGTGAATGGCTTATGGGAACATACCGTATAGGAATTATACATGTCGTGTAGTCATGTTTTGTAAAACTTGAGTGTTTTTCTTCTCTTGTTCCCTTCTTGGTCTCCTAGTTTTCAGTCCTTGATAATCTTGATCTAAGGTGTGCGTTTGACCTTGTAGAGTCGTGCCGCCAAGATGACCACAATTTTTTCGCCAAGAGAGTGGTGACGATTATACTCCAGATATGGTAGGCCATAGGCTACCGATGGATCCTCCAGTAGTGCCAGATGCGGCACCAGCCATTATACCAGACGTAGGTGCGGATGCGCAATTTCGTGAAGGCTTCATGCGGTTTATGCAGATCTTTCAGGAAGCACCACAAGTTGTCACATCTATGGCAGAGCTAATGCGTATATTCCAACAGCAACATCCGCCTACGTTTTTAGGGGATGTCGGACCACAGGCTGTAGATTCATGGTTGGATTCTATGCAGATGATTTTTGAGCATCTGGAGATGCCTCCTAGGAGGAGGTTTAAGATCGCTACTTACATGCTGCGTGATTCTGCCAAGAGATGGTGGGATGTTACCACCCAAACTGAGAATCACTGAGACATGGCATGGGAAGATTTTTAGGAAGTCTTCTATGACTTTTTCTTTCCGGAGATGCTGAGGGAAGATCGAGCTCGAGAGTTCATTAATCTGCAGCAGGGTGCCTTGTCAGTGATGGAATATTATGCCCGCTTCACCGAGCTATAGCGTTTTACACTTGTTCTGGTGGGTGATGAGACTCTGAGGTCTAGAAACTTCGATTATGTTCTTCGATATGACATATGAGCACTGGTGAATATTTTCAGGTTGCCTGCAGTGCATGCTATTATGAATCAGGTGTTGATTACTGAGCGGAACTTACGGGAAGCTAGTAGTGCAGACCAGGGCGGTTTAGCACCGGATTCTGGTACTATTTCTACTGGAAAGAGGAAGAGGTAGATGGATTTCTCTCACGGTGGCAGTACTAGCTAGAATAATTCTTCAGGTGGCCAGGTCATGTGTTACCAGTGTGGTAAATAGGGGCACAAGAGACCTTAGTGTCCACGTGACCTAGTAGAGTGCTGAGCTTGTAGCAGGATGGGTCATCTTCAGCATTTTTACAGATCGTTTCTACCAGTGACTAATGAGAGGGGTTCTGTGCAGACTCCACGTGCAGGAGCAGGGCCAACAACTTCTTACCATCCAGGGAATTGGAATACGTCAGGACGTTCAGGCTAAGGTGGTGGTCATGGTCGTGGTAGCCAGACACCAGGATCTCAGAGGCAGCAGGGCGGGTCAGCTCAGGGTAGCCAAGCTGTGTCGTAGGGCCGCAGCACTGGGTAGACATATGCAGTGCAACAGACCCAACAAGAGTAGGATCTCGGACCTTCCACTGTCAGAGGTACTGTTCTAGTTACTTCTGTTTTATCTTCAATGCTTTTCGATACTGGTGTTATACATAGCTTTATATTTGTGCTAGATGTAGAGAGCCTTGGACTTTGTGTTTCTTCTTCTTCTGATATCATGATGCTAGACACTCTGTTAGTAATGAGAACGGTAGGTGTGCGTCAATGCAAGGAGTGCCCCCAAGAGTTTGGTGGGTCTCACTTTCTATGGGACCTCTATGTCTTAGAGATGAAGGTCTATGATTTCATTCTCGGGATGGACTATTTGGTACCCTTTTGAGCCTTTGTAGATTGCTATCATCGCAGGGTGAGTTTCACGTCACCAGAGGGCGGAGAGTTTCTATACAAGGGAGAATGGGATGTCTAGGCGAGCCGAGCTGGATCCGAGTATCGTGGTCGAGGTGGAGTGACAACCCAGATTGAGAGTTTATATCTGGATGACCAGGGAACTTGTCATAAATATTTCCCTCCAGTGGTATATCATTTCAGGGATGTCTTCCCAGATGACTTTTTAGGTCTACCTCTAGAGTGAGAGGTGGATTTCTCTATTGAGCTTGTTCCAGGAGTGGAATCGGTGTCCACTCCTCCTTATAGGATGGCTACACCAGAGTTACAGGATCTCAAGAAGTGGTTAGAGGAGTTGCAGGTAAAGGGTTTTATCTAACCCAGTATTTCTCCATCAGGTTCGCCTGTCCTTTTTGCAAAGAAGGCAGATAGTACCCTCAGACTCTACGTGGATTATCAGAAGCTGAACCAATTGATGGTTAAGAACCGATATCCCTTACCAAGGATTGATGATATTTTTGATCAACTTCGAGGATCACAAGTGTTCTCAAATATTGACTTGATATGCGGATATCATCAGTTGCACGTTAGACAATATTACATACCGCTTACATCCTTTTGAATCAGATATGGTCTATACAAGTACTTGGTCATGCCGTTCAGACTCACAAATGCACCAGCATTTTTCATTGCTCTGATGAATCATGTGTTACACCCATATCTGGATTCTTTTGTGGTAGTCTTTTTGGAAGATATCTTGTTGTACTCTCACACTCGACACGACCATGCCACCCATCTTGATATCATACTGAGTACACTGAGGGAGCATCATTTATATGCTAATCTCTCAAAGTTCCACTTTTGGATGGACCAAATTCACTTCCTGGGTCATATTATCTCAGAGGCAGGAGTTGCGGTAGACCCAAAGAAAGTGAGAGCATTAGTTTCCTAGGAACAGCCTAAGAATGTGTTTGAAATACAGAGTTTCTTAGAGCTGGCTAGTTACTATAAGAGCTTTATACAGGACTTATCTCGCTTAGTAGCACCGTTGATGGGTTTGACTAAGAAGGGTATGAAGTTTATTTGGACAGAAGCTTGCGAGACAGCCTTTCAGGAGCTAAAGGGAAGGTTGACATTAGCACCAGTCCTAATACTTCTAGAGCAAGGGAGGATCTATACAGTTTACTATGATGCATCAGGTATTGGGCTAGGAGAAGTGTTGATGTAGGGCGAACGAGTAGTTTTGTATGGGTCTTGGCAGTTGAGCCCACATGAGAGGAATTACCCAATGCATGATCTCGAGTTGGTTTTTGTTGTTCATGTGTTGCACTGTTGGAGGCATTATCTCTTGGGAGAACATTTTGTGGTGTTTACAGACCAAAAAAAGTCTTAAATATATATTTACCCAATGTGAATTAAACTTGAGATAGTGAAGGTGGGTATAATAACTTCAGTCCTTCAACTTTGAGCTTGCCTATACCCCTGGTAAGGGTAACGCAGTAGCTGATGCACTGAGTAGGAGGACTCAGATACAGGCAGTACAGGAGGCCAGTGGTGAGTGGCAGCTTATGGCCTTGTTCTCTGAGATTCATTTAGAGGTGCATAATATTCAGGGGCGAACCTATCTTTCATCCTTATCTGTGACTTCTACCCTCCTGGATAGAGTGAGGATGAGATAGCTATCGAATTCTAAAGGCCTAGTTCTATAGGAGTCGATGGCAAGTGAGGACCCTCCTCCTGGTTGGACGATAGACGATGATGAGGTATTGCGTGTCCATGGACGAGTGTGGGTTCCAGGGGATATACGTGTGGAGTTGATGCGGGAATTTCATGCTTCATCTTGGGAAATGCATCCTGGAGTTACCAAAATGTACCGTGACTTGAGACGTCAGTATTGGTTGTCGGGTATGAAAAGAGAGGTAGCTGGTTTTGTTATGAGATGTTCGACCTGTCAACAGGTGAAGGCAGAGCATCAGAGGCCAGCCGGACTATTACAATAGTTACCCATTCCAGAGTGGAAATGGGATGATGTTGCGATGGACTTCGTGACTGGGTTGTCGAGGTCACCTCGAGGCAATGATGTCATATGGGTTATCGTGGATAGACTTACAAAGTTAACTCACTTTTTTCCAATCAAGGAGACCTTCGGTGTTGACAAGCTCGGGAAGTTGTATATCCGAGAGGTAGTACGTCTTCATGGGGTCCCCCGTTCTATCGTTTCAGATAGGGATGCATGTTTTACGTCTCGTTTCTGGAAGAGTTTTCAGAGGGCACTGGGTACACAGGTGCTTCTGAGCACAACTTACCACCCTCATACTGATGGTCAGTCAGAGCATACTATATAGGGGCTAGAGGACATGATGCGTGCATGCGTCCTGGACTTCGGGGGCTCTTGGGAGAAGTACATACCCCTGGTCAAGTTTTCCTACAATAATATTTTTCAGGAAACTATTGAGATGGAACCTTATGAGGCTTTATATGGTAGGTCATGCCGATCACCATTGTGCTGGTTGGAGGTAGGTGAGGCAGCTTTACTGGGACCATGTCTCGTGCAGGAGACTTCAGAGTAGGTCTAGTTGATTCAGAAGCGGATGGCTACTGCACAGTCTTGTCAGAAATCTTATGTTGATCGCTATAGATGACCCTTGGTGTTCGTGGTTGGGGATCAGGTTTTCTTATGTGTTTCACCAAGGTTGGGACACAGGCGGATCAGGAGACAGGGTAAACTTTCACCGAGGTATGTAGGGTCGTTTGAGATTCTGGAGAGAGTCGAGCCGATTTCCTATCGGTTGCAATTACCACAAAGGTATCAGGCCATGCATGACGTCTTCCATGTATCTCAGCAGCGTCGTTATCACTCAGACCTATCTCATGTTTTTCATCCAGAGAAGGTTGAACTTCTGGTCGATGCATCCTTTGAGGAGCATCTGATTCGTATTGTTGATAGGAGCACGAAGGTTCTCTGAGGCTGGTCAATTCCTCTCGTACGGGTGCTATGGCAGCATGACTGAGTGCAGGACAAAACTTGGGAGTGGGAGACCGATGTACGTGCTCAATGGCCAGAGTTATTCTCAGTTTTATCTTCACCACCCTTGGAAGGGAAATTTGGGGACGAATTTCTTTAAGGAGGGAAGTTTGTAAGAACACAGTTCTTATTCTTGAGGTACGGGTTTCTTCTTTTAATTTTTCCTTAAGTGTTTTTGAGAAAACAAAGGAAATAGGGAAAATCCCAAAATTTATGGGTACGCGTTGTGTACTTTTCCACACGTCGTGTACTTTGGTCGTGTGGGATGAGAATACAGGGCGTGTAGGTCTGTCAGCGATGAAGGGTGTAAAAACTTACTACACGTCATGTACTTAGTATATACACGTCGTGTAATCAGTCGGTAGGTGAACAGTAAGGTGGTGGGAGAAGCCGTCAGCGGAATGATAGTACATGTCGTGTACTTAGTAATACACGTCGTGTAATCAAGTTGGTTGGTGAACAGTAACGCGGTGAAAAGAAGCCGTCAGGGGAACAGTTTAAAAAATTGAAAGCACACATCGTGTACTTGAGAGTACACGTCGTGTAGTTATGTTTTTTCATTAAAAATAGGCAGTAGCCTCCTCATTCAGCAGAGGATGCATGGAACTCAATGAGATCCATGGGAGAGGAGGCCGGAACTTGGAGGATCTCCTGACCGCACACTAAGACTCTAATTCCTTCGCCGTAGATCTTGTTTGAACCGTGCGGGTGAGATCTTCTCTCTTCTTGAACCTCTCTTTCCAATTATTTCCCCAAGGGAAGTTACTTGAGTTTGAATGGGTAAATGTTTATCCCAAATCTACGTCGTTTTTTGGTGATTCGGGAGGTGTCGTTCATGTATATCGATCAGAGGAGATCGAGATAGGTTGTCTGGTGTTTATTTCCAACTGTCGAGTTGATTTTGTGTACCGTGGTGCTACGTGCCCATTTCGGGGTGTCGTGTGGCTGAGGCCTTGACTATTTAGATACCTAGAATTGCATAGGTAATTTAATGAACAAGTATAAACTGCTATTTGGGATCGTTGCCTTGATCCAGGGCCACCCTGTGGGTGCGTTTCCCTTGTTTAGCTGTTTGTCCAGGATACCCGTGGGTATGCCATGATTATAATCATGTTTTGAGTTTTCTTGAGAGAAAATGTATATAAATTTCTTGTTTATGTGTTGGGCTCGGTCCGGTTAGTTGCTTACCCTGAGGGTAGTGTTTTGCTTAACCTGAGGGCAGTGTTTTGTTTAGCCTGAGGGAAATGTTTCTTATGTCTGAGGACAGTAACTTCCGTGCCTGAGGGAAATATCTCGTATGCCTGAGGGAAATATTCGTTATACCTGAGGGCAGTCACCTGAGGGTTTCGTTTCTGATTGCCTGAGGGTAAGGACTTGCATGTCTGAGAACAATGTTTACTTTAAATATTCACTGTGGTGATTTCTTATGTTGTACCTGCCAAGCTAAAGCACGATCTTGGAATTGTTAAATAATTAATAAAATGACAATATAACCGGTAGGAATGTTTACTTTTGAGTACTTCCTAGTTTACTGCATTTCATTCTTGCACACTGTTGTTGCACATTTTCACTGACAGTTGGACACGGGCCTTTGGTGGTTGCCTACTGGGATTTATTTCTCACACCCTATTTGGGTCATGTCTTGGACCCAAACAGATTATGTTACTGTAGGTGTTGATAAGGTCAAGAGTCCCTATATAGGTACTTGATTGTTACAGAGGAGTAGGAGAGCATGAGACCGAGCTTAGGCTTGCAATGCTGCTGAGTTCATGTTGCACTGTTTTGTTCTGCTTTGCTATACTTGTACCTTGTGCTGTATTGTTTTAGATTGCAGTGTATCCCGTTTTGGTTGCTTTCTTAGAATCAGTGACATGTTGCATCATCATATATATGATTGTTGGTTATCTTTACTTCAGTTTCGTTGTCCATTTCATGTTTATGTTGTTTACTGTTTCCGCTTTTGCATGCTTATATATTTTATTCCGCTGCACTACACTTTGACAAATGAGGGCATAGTTTCCCCACTATTAGTCATTGACCCTTGCTGCTAGTCGGCAGCCTCCGATGTTTGGGGAAATGCGCTTGAGGTCATGTGACCAACCGGGTTCGGGACACCTGTTGTGAGGCAACCAGATCCGGGACATTACACAAATGGCCCTTTTATATTATTATTATCTCATTTAATTTCATGCCATTTATTATATGCATTTTGAATCCATGTGATATTTTAAATTATTACATTCAATCATTTTTATTCTCTTTTCTCTCTCATACTCAACCCATGCTCCACCCCCACCCCCTAAATATTATGCCTTTTTTTAATTCCCTCTTTTAATTTTATTAAATCATCCTTTTAAAATATATTAAAAATTCATTCATATATATATATATACACACCTCTAATATATATACACACACACATACGAGGCACTCTTGAAAAAACAAGGATGTCACCTTATCTCAAATCCAAATATCTTGTTCTCAAAGGTGTTGCGGGCAAAATATTTCTCTCACTCTGCCTTTTTGCACGCCGAGTTGGGATTGCGGCCTAGTTTTATGTGGAGAAGCATTTGGGGCACAAAATCTATTCTTGACATAGGCTGCATTTGGAGAATTGGTGATGGGAATGATATGAGTGTTTGGAATGATTTGTGGCTGGAAAATGGTGCCAACCTTAAGGTTTCCTCGACTGCTGTTTCAGGGTTTCAAAATGCAAGGGTGCGATATCTACTCAATGATTCGCTTGAAGACTGAGATTGGGGGAAGATTTTCAACTGGATTAATGATGTCGGTCACCATCTCATTCTGAGTATTCCGCTCACACCAGAAATGGGTAATGATCAGTTTTGCTAGATTGGGGAATCTTCTAGGAGATATCCAGTTCGATCGGGCTACAAAATGCGGATTCATGACTTGACCCAGGTCTTTCCTGATAATTGCTTGAAGAGTCTTTGGTCGCTCACCTCCCCTCCCAAGGTTAATTTTTTTTGTGGCAGGTATGCTCTGGTGTTCTTCCAACCCGTGACTTTTTTGTGAGATGTCATCTTGCGGAGGACGACAGTTGTCTTTTGTGCCTCCAAGAGGTGGAATCTTCTTTGCATGCAATTCTTTTTTTGTCATGGAGTGGAAGATGTGTGGCGGGAATGGACGTCGAATTTCAAAAGTTTTTTGATTCATCTATTAGGTTGGTCCCAAACCTCATTAAATGAGTGTCTTCGTTGGAACCGAGAGTGGTGGGGTTGATATGCACAATTGTTTAGCTGGTTTGGACTCAGAGAAATGAATGCATTTTCTATAATAAGGTTACCTAAGATCGTATTTTGGTCGAGAGTCATAGAATGGATGAATTGTTGGAATGTATATGATGTTGTGCCTTAAGTGGGTAGTAATCGGTATGAACCTCCTTGTTGGTCTCCCCTCATAGGGTTTTATCAAAATTAATACGGATGCGGTCATCTCTGCTAATTTCAGGGTTGGTGTTGGATTTATTGTCCATAACAGTGATGGACAGGTCGTGGAAGCTCATTGTAGGGCCGTTCAAGCCTCTTGGAGCCCTGCGATAGCGGAGGCATCTGTCATACTCCATGAGATCCTTCTTGCCCGCTCAAAAGATTGGATCAATGTTTTGGTGGAATCTGATTGCTTGGAATTGATTGGTGCTTTATCAAATAAGGAGGACTCTGAGGTTTTTGACCTTATTTTGAGGAAGATTTGGTTCTTGACTGAATGCTTCGTTGAATGCAACTTTTCTTTCATCAAGCAAAGGGGTAATCTGGATGCTCATCATTTGACTTGTTATGGGAAATCATGTGACGATTATTGTTGGGTGGACTCTTTTCCTGATTGGATTTGTCGGTCTGGTATGACTGATCAGTAATATATCATCTCTTTTTTCTCAAAAAAATACATTATATATATATGCATACCCCCCCACATATATATATATATATATATATACACGCATTTTAATTTGCCAAACACCAAATAATTATTGTTTCCAAATTTAATACTAACAACAACAACAACAACATTTATTATTATTATTTAATATAACATTCAATTCTACCATTAACATTTTAAATACAACTTCCATTAAATACTAATTAGTTAATAAATTTATATTAACCACACAACTACATTTATACGTGACAAATAATAATATCATTATTATTATCTAACATCCCAAATAAATGTTCACTCATGGTGAAATGTTGCTCATTAATTAAGTGAATTTAATTGCACATGCAATTTCCATTTTTTCAACACAAATAATAATAATAATATAATTATTATTACCCTTACATGTGATATAGCCAAACACCCGTTGCACATAAAGCTTATATCGCACCTAAGCCAAACCCTACATCTCAGATCTAATGGTAGTATCAGATTTCTTATACGACGTACCGATGCTCAATTATTTTTAGAAATATACATATAAAAAAATTAAATAAGTTATTCTCGCGTGCGATATTACCAAACACCCGACGCACACAAAAGTTATATCATGTCTAGGGTAAACCGTTCATCTCGAACTCAACGATGGTCTCAGATTTCTCATACGACGCATTGTTTCGGGAGATATTCAATTATTTTGGGGAAAACTGCGTTCATGTAATATAATATGTTTAATATTTTTATTCCTTCTGCGCCAAGCTTCTACGAGCTTCGAAATCTCGCATTAATTCAGCCTCCAACTTCGAAAATATTTCATAGAATATTTCAATTTGTTAACTGGACTTTTTACCCTTACACAAAACCTTTAAATCGTTTATTTTTATTGAAAACTTGCATTTTTCACGTAAAAATACTCATAAATTATTTACAAAGAGGGTTTTATTATCTTTAAAAATTTGAGGATGTTACAATAATTCTACATTAAAGCATTTTTATTGTTCATTATATTGTTTTTTTTTCTAGTAGACACCGTGTTGATAATGTGTTAGAAAATCGAGATCATATTGCTAATTGAAACTGTAAAAATCGAGATTTTATTTGTATTTTATAATCCCGACATTTTATAAATTTAATTGGTCGGACAGTTTTAGTTGAAATGGAAAGCTCGCGATCGAACACGATTCTACGACATATCAAAAATGAAAAAAAAAAAATAGAAAACATTAATTAATACTGTTGAAAACCGGTCGACTGACGTGCGATCTGGTGCATCGCATCGCTGGTGTTCAGGTGAGGGAGACATGTTGGAGCCGTTCGGCTGTTTATGATTTTCCTCATAATGATGCTAAACAAAATATCATCCTCATTGAATAATAAATAATAATAATAATAAATGATAAGATTTATAATAAAAAAACACTTGGCTTTCGCTGCAAGCCGTACAAGTATTATATAGATTGCATGAGCACTGTTCTAAAAACGTTTTTTTTTTTATATTTCTTTTTAAGTTTTCATTATTATAATATGCATTATGTGCAATTTTACTATCATATTATTTTAATGATTTTTTTTTTTAAACGATATCATGTTTTTAAGCTTTCAGGAATTCATTAATATATACTTTGATAGATTTTGTTTGGATGTAATTTCTTTTGAATTTATACGTTGTCTATATATAACCAAAATAGTATTTGTTAGAGAAAAAAAATTTATTGTCAGTTATGTAGTAATGATTGACAATTTTAAAATAATTATCGACTGTAAAAAATATTCGAAAATACGTAACACAAATATTTTAACGGTATTGAATTTTTCAAAATTTAAACTTGGTCATCTATAGTTAATTAAAGTTAATTAAATGTTATTTGTAGGAATTTATAAAATATGAAAGTGATTTATTCTTTAAAAGATTATTGAAAATATTTTAGAGTAAAATTTTGTATTTAAAATTACGCCTAAATAGCAATGCGATAAACAAATTACATAGATATGAGTTTTACATATATCATCAATTGAATTAATATCAACGATTGTGTCCATGCCTTGGGGGATGCTAAATGCCGAATCATGGCGTATGAATAATGAAGCCATGTCAAATTCATCAATGTTATGCACTAGCATATGCTCTTCATGTGTATGTGCATATCCAGGAGCTGCCTCTACATCCTCCTATCTCACGGGCAATGGATCTAAGGTGCCTTGTATAGAGCCTTGTCCCACCTGAAAGAAAAATGATTGTTGGATAGAACCATCTATCATATGGAAAGTGTTGGGGAGAATCCCGATTCTGGACCGAAAATTGATTGCAAAAAATATCGTGATAAAACAGCCAAAATATAAAAGCGATATAAGCAAAATAAATAAATCAGCACGTAAGTTTTTTTTAGCGTGGAAAAACCCTCTTTGCAGAGGATTAAAAAACTACGGGACAATTCTCAAAGATATCCACTATGAATCAGAGAATACAAAGTGGTAAACCTGTGTGAAAACCACACCCCAATACGCCTCTACCTTCTCTCCGACTGTTCATCCTGCCAACGCCATGTATCAAAAGATCAATATGTGACAAAACGTCACCCTTATGTCGATGAAACGTCACTACCTCAGAGATCTTCACCCGAATATGCGTCAACCTCGCACTAGCTTGCGACACCCAAATGATCTCGCCATCATGATATACCGCCGATCATGAATCGGGACACACCACCTGATCACCGTTATCAGGAAGACTTTCAATACGTGACCTCAATCATCAATTGCGTCGCCACTGCTCCGCACATGTTAAACGCCGACGCGCCGCACATGCTACCGCTGACGCGGTAGCCCCATCTTAGTCACGGTGGATAACATCTCAAACATCTTGCCAAGAACCTCTCCACACGTACAAGATAATTGTGTCGCCATCGTCGTGTCACACGGGCGACCGCAAACATGGCAACCCCTTCCCGGGTCTCTTGTCGGCTACATCTTGGTGGCACACCCATCAAAATATGTTGTTGCATCCTCTTTATATAGACACCAAGTCCATAATCACCAATTAATGCAGTCAACATCCCATTTTATCCATTAATATTGACAATTAAATCTCTGTTACTGTTGGGAGAAAAATCCTCAATTAATGTTGCAATAAATCTCTTCAACATGTGAAAAAAATGATAGCTCTGACATGAGCATCTAACCACCAAGAAAAAATGGAGACTCAAATAAATTCTAATCGGTAGTCCTAGCTAATCTGATATAGACAGGGATAATGCGATACAATCAACAGCAGAACCGCAATGAATCCTTGGAACTATAGCCCATTTCATAGTAAATGGGAGTGGAACCTTTGTATGCCGAACTGATGACATAGTATGAGGACTACTATGACATTTATGTAAAGGTTGTGACTCATTTCACTACCACAGAACATGCTTTTAACAACGCTAACAAAATCCATCAACAATGCTAAAAAACACTGATAATCAAAGTGCGGATAAAAATGGGTCTCTTTTATCTGCGCTAAAAAAATCGCTGACAAAACCCCCTTTTATCAGCGCTGATAAAAGTCAAAAGAATAATTTTTTAAAAAGATTTTTTTTCGATGGTCCCACCTTTAATAGTGTTTGGCCCACCTAAACCCTCCTGCGCGAGACCCTGCCTCCGGTGAGTTTTGAACTCAAGACCCCCCTTCACACACCTACACCTTTTCCACTCCATTATATTGTTTTTTCTCTATTTTATGTTATATATATATATATATATGATTATTTTTAAATACATTTATAAAATATGTTTTATGTATGTGTGTGTGTATATATAAATATAATTATCCATATTTATATTTATGTACATATATTATATATTAATATTTACATACATATATTAGAATATAAAGATAATATATATCAGTTTGTTAATATAGGTACACACAAAAACATGTTTATATATATACACACATTATATGGATATGTAAATATGCACACTTTTTTATTTTAAATGATAAAAAGGATATTATTTTTTATTTAGATATGGTTTATATATTGAGAAATATATTTTATATGTAAATATGTTTACATATTTATTTATAAAATTAAATTTCTTTGAGTGAATATATACAAAAATATGTATATAATTTTATATATTTGATTATAAATAACAGTACAATATGAAAAACAATAAAAATTCAAAACCATAATATCAATATGAATGTAATTCCTGGGAATAAATTTAATCTTCACCGAAAAAAGAAAACAAAACCCCCTTAAACGAGGCTAAAATTCCATGAAATGTTAAAAAATGAGGGTATCCTGACTAAAAACTCAATTTTGGAGGTCTTTTAGAATTTTTTTGGCCTCGAAAAATGTGACGAGGGTTCCCCCAAGTTATTAGGGAATAAATCTTTTTGAGAGTTTCGATTTGATATGTGGTAGAGTTCAAACGGACATTCAGATCAAAAGTTATGGCTGTTTGAAGTTCGAGTCATGTTTTCAACTTATTCTAGATCATTTATTACTTTTTTGATTTTTTCTATATTCGAATTGTTATTAAATGACTATTAATCAATAATAATTAGTACATTTTTAATTAAAATTATATTTTTAATTATTTTATAATCCATTATCACTAAATATCTTATATATTAAGTGTAAATGCGTATTTAGCCTTATGTAAATCATTTTTTATAAAATATATTATATTTTTATCAATATAAAGATATTTATATATTCATATATGATTTTTAATGATAAATAACTTTTTTTTATGAAATATACCTTTTATCAATGATAAGAAAAACGCTCATAAAAATACTCTTTATCAACACTAAAAAAAAGCATTGATAAAGGGAGTACTTTTATCAGCGCTAAAAAAACACTGATAAATGGATACTTTATCATTGTTTTTTTAACATCAATACAAGCACCTTTTATAAACATTTTTTTAGCACTGATAAAAGTATCCACTTTATCAGCGCTTTTTGTTAGCGCTGATAAAATGTGGCGCTGGCTAAAGCCAAATCTGTGGTAGTGTTTGCAGTATCAAATGGAAGTGCATATGGTTAATCTTGCTCGACATCATGGGGCACAATATCCTACGACATATCAACCCGGGGCTCATCATCATATGACACATAAAAGAAAATGCAATGATAAATCCCACTAGTGGATTATTGTAACTCCACTGTTGATGTCTGAAAGACCGTGTAGTCAAATATGAATCCTTTTACAGGATCATAGATATGCACTAGTCTAGTGAGATGATCACTTTGTCAATAAAAAAAGAAAAATAAATTACAATTTAAAAAAAGAGTAATTTAATAAAGAAAATAATTATTACCAAGTCATGAAGGCTTCATCCGAGTTGTGTAAGATACAATAACAACTTCATGCAGTTTTGAGCCATATAATTTAGATGAATAGATAGATGCAGACACATGATGGGTGCCTCTTATAAAAAGAACTCCTCATGCCTGCCCCACATCTCAATATATCATGCCTGAAATCATATCCAGTCTACATCATACTTCTCTGAAATCTTCATTGAATTGAGTGATGACAACTTTCTAGGTGGAGCGGGAATGGGTTGCTTGAACCTGAACTACCCCATAACCTGATCCACATGATTCCACTCAACGATATGAAAATAGATGAGATGCACCATGCATATATTGAAGGTACCGAGGTAGCAGCAGAAGCCAGAGGGTTGAGGATTTTTAAAATTTTTATTACCGGGAAGACGAGACTTGTCGTCTCCGATGATTTGAGCCCTGGTACGGTCTGAGTATCTCACGTAAATTAAAAAGAGCACAAAATAAAATCGAAAGCACACATTTTTCTGTTCTAAAGCTGCTCTCAACATCAACTTGCTGCTGACGATCGATGCTCGAATGATCCAAAATAGAATCCCACTAGACCATCCACACATGCTTCAAAAAAATACAGGAGCATCGATCATCGAATTTTGGGTGCTAGTGCGAAGATCTGACGACACCTTCGACACCCCAACGATCACCACAACAACGTGCTTGCGATGTGTGATGGAGAACTTAATCCGATCATCTGGATCCAGAGTTCCTCTCTCTATAAAGTGGGAGAGGAGAGAGAGGCTCTCGAAATCTCTCAGTGAATAGTGCTTGTGTGAGAGCCTCTCTCCTCTATTTATAGTGGATGCTCAAATACCCGAAAAGGGTTCCCTAGCCCTATATATTTAACATCTACTCAATAAATAATTATGAAAAACTGAATTGCATCATAAATATTATTTATATTTTATCACATACCTGTAATATATATAAAATATATTACGTGATAAAACAGATTTATTAACTTGACTCGAAATTTCCACTAATATTAAATGAACCTGAAATATTAAAATAATATTCGTTCGATTAATATTATTCCTCATATTTACTTAACTTGTAAATAATTTTAATAAATAAATTCAACCCAATTATTCTTTACTTGAATAATAATGAATTTATTTATTTATCGGTGGTCGATAACTTCGACAACACTTGGACCCCGTGGTGGGGCCCACCATGTGTTATTTACTTACTCAACTAAATATGGTAGATTCTTGAATGCACTATTGTTTATGACCCTCTAGGCCCTTATCTCGATAGCAGTAAATAGAATTTAAAAACCAAGAGCAGAGTCTAGCAACCTATCAAGGCCCCTAAAGAGATAATGAATAATCATAACAATGACAACTAGCCTACAAACACATATTGTGTAATATAATCACTTTGTCCTTTTATATCTCTTAAAGTAGGATTCACACTTGTGTCATCGCCCTTTCTTGATTTATTATTTGTTGATATAACTGGATGGATTTACCCTCGACTTCCATGACCATGGTCTTATGAAGGTACTATCATCCTGATCAACCTGACCCGAGATATATGGTTTCCTAAACTCATAAGCGACAACTTCTATCTTTATCATTCAACTGATGTCATACCACCAATGATACACCCAATACAAGCTACCTTCCACATTTTCACTATCATAGTTTTTGCCTTACATAAAATTATGCGATCAAATGACACATATTGATAATGATCTCAAGCCAGGAGACGAATACACATGTATGTAGATACGAATGACCAATGACACCATAACCATGTGGTGTTACTATTGGTGGGTTTTTCCTCATGATCCCCCTACTAGAGATCACCAAACATGAACTCCATGAGAATAAGTCTCAATGCTTATGAGCCCCCAACACTTGATAGTCAAACATCAACTGTGTCAAGTTAGTATGATGTATCTATACCATATGACATTTATTTAAGATTAATGTCATAGTATCTCGAGGTTCTCATTATAGCCTGTGATTTGATATGATAATTAATCTATGAACATTACCATTTAAACAGTGGACGCAAAAATGTTTACACTATAATGGTAAGGTCACATCATGTATAACTAACTGTATACATGATATGATAATCAAATGTACTGTTCAAGCTGGGTCTAGGGCATCCACTTATACAAAACTCCAACTTGCACTAGATCTAGCTTGGTAACTATCCTTATTAGCCCTCATATGATTAATACCATGCTTCTGTTGAGTCATGACTTTAGTTGTTGGGTCTGTCACGTTTTCACGACATGGCTATTATGTTAAGCGCAACCTCACCTCATTGAGTAAAAATTCTCAAGAGGTGGCTTCTCCGATTATATCCCTTTTTCGACTGTCATAACTTGACATCTTGGCTAGTTCTAGTAAAATAATCATCATGATAAAACTTTTCCAACTAGGTGCGATTCCAAGATCTAGAACAAACATTGCATTTAATAATTGCTTCTTAGCTGCCTTAGAAGCTTCATCATGCTCGGTATCTATAGGTATGGCTATCATTAGATTTTATGATATTTTATCTCTCATTACATTTGACTAACTGAAATATTAGATCACATTGATCTAAGGAAGACTAGTTTATGTCCCCTTATAACTAGTATCCCTTCCTCTCCACATACCAGGTATATATCCTTTGTACTTACTCTAATACTATTGGATAGTTATGACTTTTTCCCTTTCAGTAATCCTGGATATAATTGATATTTTCCTATCATAAAATATATGTTGGCAATATCATTTCATGGACAAATAATAGAATACATGATTGATTCATTTCAAAAGCATATGTAATTCAACTCACCACATTAGTCTCCTCCTATGCATACTTGGAGAGATTTATGCCATGTGACACTGGAAACAATCCTCTCTCTAATTGTTCAACCTTGTATTTTTCAATACCATGTTAGTATATGTATGATCTCCAATAAACCATGAGATCTACCTCATTAGAACCCATTATCTATAAATTAGGTTTCTACTTTAAGTCAATCACCAGAGAACTCCTTTTATTATAGTCTTAACTTACTATAAGACTAATAAGTGTTTTCAATATGTTACAAAACATATTTTAATTTAAAATAATGGTTCTACCACTAACATCTGGTAGACACATGGCTTCGATTCATTCCAAATGAATATTATATGATATAGTTGCTTACTTTAATATTGAAATGGATTTCAGTAACTTGAAACCTTATTGGAATTCTATGATGTCATAATCCTTGTCTAGTTATGTCATTTTGACACCTTCCATGATAGGTGGTCTTAAAATACAATGATCAATAAAATTATAATAGAAACTATCTATGAGAGGTAAAATTATAATGGATTTAGGTATAACAACTTGGTGTTACCAATTGAACATTATTGTTTCTTTTCTCATACCATCCATGTATCTTCTTACTTGAATACCCACCGCAGTATTCAAAATAATAATCCCCTTTTCACTTTGATACATGAAATCCATTATTGAATTTTAATTGACCTTGTCAATCTTATCTGATTTCTATATACTTCCTACTTGTCGAAATTATAATTCACAATGAATAATTTATCACCGACCGTGGTGAATATAAAACCATCACTATAGTTTTAACATTCCTACGTAGTATGTGTATTTGGAACATTCATCTTTCACATGCACCTATGGAATTTTTCCCTATGACAACTATTCGTGCATCCCTGACATTGACTAAACCCAAGTCAATCTTGCACACTTTATCTCGAATAGAGATGTTTACCCTTATATAGAAATGTATTATATCACCTGACTACAACTTTTCTATCATAGGTATTTCTATAATATCCTAAGAGAACTTTATGATTATTACTATAGATTCACACTGTGTTTCTCTTGATGTAATTTTATTTTTCCTCCTAACAAAATCTTTGAATCTAAACACATGTTTTTATGATAATGGATTTCTATCATAATATAACTCATATGATATCCATTTTTCATTATAGCTAGAATATGGAAATGGGATATTTCTGTTATTTGTGAAGCACATCTTGAAATATAATGGAAGTATCTGTAATGGATAAGTTTTAACATTGATGCTCCTTTGACCTACATCATGACTCAAATGTGTAGAAGGAAATATGCATTTAGGAATTTCTCCACACTACATTTTTTTGATCAATGTTAACATGTAAGGCTTATACCCGATCCTTCTTATTTGCATCAATTTCGTGTTATAGATAAGGTAATGTGTGTTTGGGAATTGCTCCATGCTACATTATAATGATTGATTAATGATTAGTCAAGATATTGTTCGACATACCAGCCCAAAGAAACTCATATCATATGATTATTCATTTACCATACTTCACATTAAAATTCTATAAGAACTTAAAGTAATCTTATGAAGTACATATATCTCTAGTTTTCCCTTGGAATAGTTCAGGCTCTCTAGCTGGACTAATTCCGAAAGCTTTGTGACGTACCTTGGATTATAAAGGTTTCTTTTTACAAACTAAATAAGTATCTACATCGATAATACCTAATATGTTTATCCCTACTGAGTCTAAATACCAAAATGGGTATATCATTGATGTCCACTTTTAGTTTTACTTGAAAAAGAATTATCTTGCCACAACTGGGTAAATAAGTCTTACATATTATATTCATCACCTATTACCTATGATTCAAGTACCACTGAACTATTGGTCGAGTATGAGACACCATAAAAAACATTCATTCTTGAACTTGGAATAATGTATCATTATGTCCAAAAGACACGTGAGATAAATGTTTTGGTTATACTCAAGAATTTTTTTACTAGAATCAATCACTTGGAAATATGAAAGTTGTGTGTTTTTCATCGCTGACATAGGAACCACCCTTTCTCAGCTACTTGGAGAATACAAATTTCTTCTAGTAATGTTTCTATACTTACATGGTTTCTATATTTAAATACACATATGTTATATGCATTTTGTATTCAATACCCAAGAAGTATTTTACAAGCAATACTTATAATTGATGAATATACACTGAAGAAGAAGCGGGTACTTGCTTATTCAATTCAATTCATTGCATTTATCTTCCATAGAATTTATTTCATGTTATGCAAATAAAATAACCCCCTACTGAATACCTCTTTCTTTGAAGGATTTTGTGAAGGTGCCTTTGAAGTTGCTCTTTCTATTGGACTTTTTGACCTATCTTTCAACTTGTTCACCATAAGAATTAAAGATTAATCTTTCTTTAATGTTCTAATTTACATATCAAACCTTACCTAAAAGGTAATGAAGATTTTACTCCATCCTATTCATTTTATAACCATAAATGAGACTAGAGTAATGGGTGAAAATGATATGAGAATGGGATGTTTTGAAAGATCCTCATCTACCTTCCAATTTACACATAACTAGTGTAATCATCACATTGATATCTTAATTCACTTTCTTTACGTAAGATTATCAGAGATGAGACTACATGTTATATCATACATTTCCTGATGCAGCAAACACAACTAACATCAAATTTTGATGATAGTATAATGAAATAACAATCATATACTCTATACAAGAGTCTCCTATATGCAATTTTACAACCTCGCTTTTTGAGGTGGATTAACAGGTATTGGGGACACCAACACCTTTAATTTTTGATATAGTTAGTATTATATGCAAGATCCTATACTATACTTAGAAATTTATGCCAGATAGAACATCAACTTTGTATAAGATTATCGCACTGTATTTTGTGGTATTACTTTCCATTTTCCACAAAAATAAAATCTAGCTGATTGTATTTTTTATCTTGATTACCGATTAGTTTGATCATTAATTATCACTACTGGAAAATGGGTCTATACCCACATTTTTGTGCAAAACCATGGGTATAGGTCCCCCCATACCCACAGTTTCCCAAAACCGTGGGTATAGAGATAGTATGGGGACCTATACCCACGGTTTTCCAAAACTGTGGGTATAGGTCCCCTATACCGACGGTTCTTGGAAAAAAAGTTGGTATATGTTTTTTTTGAAGACCTATACCCACGGTTTTTCCAAAACTATGGGTATAGGTGTTGTTCTGCAGACCTATACCCACGGTTTTTGAAAACTGTGGTTGTAGAAGGCATTTTTTTCAAAGACCTATACCCATGGATTTGAAAAACTGTGGGTATATCTTTCCCGTGTTATGGAGGGAACAAAAAATTCTGCGGGATAGAATTTTTTTTTTGGTGGGAAGACGATATTGAATAATATAGTTATAAGGATAGAAATATTAAATCATATAAATTCGTTATGTTAGTTGGTTTAAATCTTCGGGTTGCATGAGGAAGTGAAGTGATCAAATCCCACTACTTCATTTTTTTCAAATATATGAGTAATATTAATATAAGTAAAGAGACTTATATATATAAATGAATAATATTCTTAGGTTATTTGGTCAGTCTATATGCGCCTTCCGCACAGGTCATGTGTTTGAAACCTATGATTCCTCTTTTTAATATTATAGAAGTTATATTAATATATTAAAATAAAATTATCTATATATACCAATAGCACTATTATCTCAGTTGGTTGGCCGTGTGTGCATGATGCGCGAGGTGCAAGTTCAAATCCGCCCAGGGTCAATTTTTGATCATGTTTTACATACGGTTTGAAAACCATAAAAACGGCCTTGTGCCACGCTATTCAGTTACTGTTCCCACGGTTTGTAAACCGTGGGTATAGGTGAGGACCTCTATTGCGACGCCTTTCTAGCCCACGGTTCCCAAAACCGTGGGTATAGGCTATACCCACGGTTTCGGGGGCTATACCCATGGTTTTGAACCATGGGTATAAGCCATTTTCCAGTAGTGTATCTCCCACTATTTTATCGAATTCTAGGAACCCTCTATACTAGAATCAAAATACCATATCTCTTGAGTATTCTAGTGGAAAGGATTCTTAAACCTCTCCTCATAACACTACTAGAAATAATATTTATACTAATGCCCATATCCCAACGGTTTGTCTAAACCATTGGGATAAAGAGTTTTTACCAACGGTTTTTGAAAACCGTTGGCGTTAGTGCTTTAGCTTAGTATTTCCCAATGATTTTTGTAAACTATTGGGGTATAAGGATGTTTACAAATAGTTTTTGTAAACTGTTGGGATAATTTTCTCCCAAATACGACCAATCTCCCACTCCCCTTTCTAGATTCGATTCATTTTTTTCCTACCAGAGCGGTGCTCTCTTCCCAACAGGCAACCACTACTCTTCCAATGATCCATTGTAGTTTAAATCATTTCATTTCTTCCACTTCAAATTGGTGAGTGGGAGTTACATATTTTTCCTACATTTATTTTTTTATATACCATGTTTAGTTTATTTCTTCATCTGCTACAATCTCTCATCATTTAGGGTTTTCGATTGTTCTTGAATGCGAAATTGGCATGTTCCAAATACTTCAATCTACACACAGACAATGAATTTACCTTCTTAAGCCATGTCTTAATTTTTTTTTGTTTTTTTGGTTATACAGTAGTTATCCTTTTCTAATTACTTTTATATATTTTTTTTCAAATGAAAGAAATGAAACCATATGAAGAGAATCAAAGAAAAAATATGACAGACAACAATTGTTGCATAACTGAGATGGGTATTCCTCCGTTAGTGCCTGTTGTGAGTATTTTATTTCAAATATATATATATATATATATCAATAACATATAATTTCATGTGATTAATTTTTTTTTAAACTTTTAAGCAAGATCCACCACCTAGTTGCCGGTTATTCAACGAGCAGCCTAGTAGTGGTCCCATTACTCAGACCAGTGGTATGAGAGGGGGTGGTACAAGAGCTAGGAACTCCAGTCAACATACCCATTTAGACCCTGCCCCTCCCACTAATGTACCATATTCCACACATTCTGATCCCGCTGTGTCGTTAGGGACACAAGATATATTTAGGCCTCCCATGTTTTCACCACCCTTCACATATTAGCCTCCTCTCCCATATTTATCGTATTCCATGATGATTCCCACCCCTCATCTATATTATGTAGTTGGTTTGTCATCCATGCATCTTCTTTACCATCTACATTCCTTCTTCGACTCCTGCTCCGATACAGTCTGTACTTACGGAGCATACACTAGAACCCACTCCACTGATACAGGGTGATGTTCCTTTAGTAGTAGCAGATCCAAAGGATCCCATTGAGTAGACTATTGCAGGTATATTTTAGAACCCTATTTTTTTACCATAATTTATTTTCATTATAACATGTATTGATATAATATTTGTTTTCCTACCATAACAGATACATCTACTGATAGGTGGCAGGGGCAGGGGCATACACGCATGCGTTCAGTGTGGAACCACCACACACAGTTGATGGTGGAATACAATGAATAAAATCAAATGATTGACAAAACATGGCAACAATGTTAGAGTTTTTTGGAGACGCTTTCCAAATACTCTGACATCATTCCTGTCAGCCCCAACTCATGGATATAGTTTCCAAATGAAGTCAAGGATAATTCTTGGGCACATATATGGATAAAAAAATCTATTGTAATTAATTTAATATTTTTTTTGTATTTATATGAATTAATATTTTTGTTTCATATTTGGTTTAATTTCCACGATGGTGAGGGTGCATGACCATCACATTTAAAAGAGTTAAGTGAGCTTTGGAGAGCCTATAAGAATGAGTTGTATATTGGATGGTGTGCTATAGTTGGCACAAATTTAGAGGCGGTACCTATCATGCATGATTGTCAGATAGAACAGTATTTTCAAATAATTACTCATTGGATAACTATCAAGTTTAAGGTATTAATCAAATTTTTGGTATTTAAATGAAAATTTTCATGTTTTTCATTAATAATATCTTTTATATTATTGAATTTTATTTAGGAATCATCCAAAAAAACAAAAAAAACATTGATACTAAAAAATACCTGTACACATTGAGACGTACTATGATGAGGAAGTAGGTATGAAATTTTTTTATAAATTTTCTTTAGGAATTTCACTTTATATTGTTTTCTCCATAATTTATTCAAATTTTAAAGTTTTCATATAATTTTAGTTATGAAATTCATTATTGGAAAACTATTTTTAATTATGGTTTCCTACATTTAATTTCATTATAGATGAAGGTATTGAATATTGAAGGACGTGTGCCTCGAGCAAAACTATTTTTCTCGAGTAGAATAAAAAAAGATGGAAGTGTGGTTAACAAACCAACACAACAGCATATTTTAAGTTTTACTTTGTTGATTTAAAATTTTAATATCTATTTTGTAACTTAATAATTTATTTATATTTGTAACAGGCTACTTTAGAGGACCTTGATGCCTAGGAACCTGACAATTTTGGTCCAAATGATCACTTACATCATGTGTTGAGAGATGAGTTCCCTGGCAGAGTATGCTGTCAACCTGGGAAGAGTATAGTCTCGATGAGGTATTGGCCCTCTTCAGGCACTAGTTGTCGTTCCACTGAGTTCAAACAGGTTAAGTCACAGATAGAACATGCTGAAAAAAGTGCCACACAAGTGGAAGAGTGGTCTACTAGGGAAAACATTTAATTTATGAAACTGATGAAATTTTTATATCCAATACTTCCACCAGAGGTCAGCACAGCTTGTGATGAATATATGTCATCAATGAATTCAATATATAGTGAAATGGGTGGCAGTTCTAGTGGTGGTTGAGATGATGTCATTCCTAGAAATGATGATGGCGAGGAAGAGGCTGAGGTTGAGGATGACGCTGAGACCGAGGCTGATAATGAGGCTGAGGTTGAGGGAGAGGAAGAGGTTGAGTGGAGGATGAGGGTGAGGATGAGGTCGAGGATGAGGCTGAGGATGAGGATGAGGATGAGGATAGGGGCAGGGATGAGGATGGGGATGAGGCTGATGATGACAGTGGTGATAGTGACAGTGATGGTTATGAGGGACAAATTAATCCATTACATTTTTGATGGGTATTAATGACATTTTATGTTTGCTGATTTTCTATGACTGAATATATGTGTGATTAGGTAGGTATGATTGACTCGGGTAGCACAAATACTATACAGTTTTAATCACATCACATTTTACCAATGTATTTTCATCTGTTTTGATAAAGTAATTGGTATTTGGAAATTTATTATATTATTAAACATTCAAAGGATTGATTAGGTCAGTGGTCTTACTTGTATCATTATTTATTTATCTATAAATAATAAAACTTGACTTGAAATTGAGGTATGGATTCTATGAATTCTATTTTTAAATGGTATCAAAGATATTTCACAATTCTCTTTTTTACATACACTTAAACTCTTGGATGAATAAATTGAGCTTATTCATTGTCATTATACCACTTCTTAGTCATCTTTCTCTAATTTATTTTCATTTGATTATTTACAATATGGGACACCATTTTGATATAGTCTCATTCACAGATCATGTTATACTTGAAAGTATCAAATTATATATACTAACTATATTTATTAACATGGATGAGTATTTAAATTGGGGAATTTAAAATTGATTTTAAAAATCCATATTTTCCAACAAAAATTGCAAGACAAATATAATCTACCCAATACCTGGGAACTCATACCCAGATCCCATCATAACTAGTAGCCTACCTAAAGAACCTTATAATCACTCTAGAGAGAGCCACAATATCATCCCACACTATCATCACCACTATCAACTTGACTCATTCAAATGTATTTAACCAAACAACACCTCTCATGCGCAAACAAAACCTGGGCACTCATACCTAGATCCCATCAAAAGGCACCTCATACCCAAAATAAATCATATAAAATCATTTGTAAATCACCACAAGACCTCAGGAAAACCTACCCTTATACCGGATTCTTTAGACTAGTGGTAAGATTCTATAAGTATCGTGGGGATATTATACTCTTTACACCCTCCTAAATAAAAATATATAAATAACATAATCAAAATAAAACATTAGAGTAATCATAAGAAATTACAGCTAAGAGACAACCAATAATAACATATAACATCGCCATGATATAACTTGGTAGGTTCTCACCAATTTCCCCAATATACATCATTATATATAGTGTATACATGTATGGAAAAATAAAACAAGTACCAATATACAACATACAACAATTATGAATTGACAGTTGGTGCTACCCAGGGAGACCCAATACCTGACCTCACTTGATTTGGAGAATGTTGAAATAGAATTCATCTCAAAACACAACCCCAAACTCATACCCTGAAACTTTGGGAAGGTTCATGCATCTTAGTCTCGACCTCCACCCTCTCACTTGGGTTAGAGCCTAACACCAAGTCTCGATCTCATATTTATCTTCATACTTCCACCCCATTTCTCAAAGTGAGGTTTGGTATCACATCTTGACTATTAACCAATTACTTGATGTAGGATCCCATATCATATACTAAACACTACCCTCTCACTCAAGGTTAGGTTTTATATCATATCTTAACCACTACCCTCTCACTCATGGTTAGGACTTATATCATATCACATGCACTGCTATCTAACTTAAGGTAAGGTCATGTATCACATCATGATCACTGTCCTCCACTCAAGGTAAGGTCCGATATCACATCCAGAATACTAGACACTCACTCATATTAAGGTCCCATATCACATCTAGGATACTGAGAAATGTCCTATATCATATTTTGAACACTACCCTCTTACTCAGGGTAGGACCATATACTATTTATCATGCCATGTCATATACCTCAAACCTCTCACTCAGAGTGGATCTCATCACTACTTTAAAACACAGTTAGATCATAAATAATGAAAAAAACAGTAGTAATATCTCTTATCACATCCCTTAGTTATCCACACAACCATCCCCACTTAGCTCCATGTTATAGAGTAGCTGATATATATAAAAAACACATACCCTAACCAGCATCACCATCATAATTTAAACCTTAGGTCATACCCACCTATCATTGTATTTTATATTATCTTTATTTTTAGGTGCATTTACAGTGGTTCTTTGTAAGGTGTTGTATTAGTTTTTTTTTCAGGTGTGTATTCATCACTATTCAGTATTGTTTTTGTAGATGTTGGTAGGGTATTTTCAGGTGTTTTGCTTTCAGTGTGATTCTGTATATCTCAACAACATGTACCCTAAATAGAAACACCCCCTGATATGAGTCATCCCTAGATCATTTTAATTTCATCTTGAGATCAAGGATAATTCTTGGAAGCCATCTAATATATCATATAAGTTTACACTTGGAATTAATCCATGAAATCAAATGGACTCAGGTATATTTTTAGTAATATCCCAATTCCAAAAAGAGGTTTCAACTATTGATTCCATGAATCCATGATTGACTATCATGATGGTTACATACCATGAATGAAATCAAAATCCTCACTATATGAGTGTCCTTGTTCCTGTATCATTATATCAAGATCCTGACCATCATATCCAATGACCTATCAATTATTCAGTGTGAAAATGGTGTGAAGAACCTAATCAAATTTTATAGATAATTAGGGTCACACCCTCAAACCACCAATTTTACACTCACCACTATATACCTTACCTTAAACTACACCTCAAGATCCACCTCAAAAGTTATCATTATCGCATGCCACTCCTCCCAATCCATTCAAATACAATTACAACAATTGAAACTATTTCTCTTGGACAATACATGACAAGGCCCCATATTGAGTAAATTATCTAACAAAACCTGATTCATTTCCAATATATTCTCTACCATGGAGGTACATTTAAAATTCTCATTCAAAAATCATGGCCAAAATTCACATGAAATTACATTAAGAACATCATCCACCAACTCCTATATATTACACCACATTGTAATCTATTAAGGGTATATCAAACCCCTATATATTACACCACACTGTAATGTGGGTTTTCACTCCCCACAAATTGGGAATTATCCCAATAATCCCATGGAAATTGATCATCAATGATTACATACTACCTATAAACTAGATTCTAATTTTAGATCTAATGAGACACCACAAACTTTATTATCCCAAATATATATAATTTTATCCATTCAAATTGAATCAAGATCATATAATGATTGTTGCATCAATTTACCAAGTGATATAAATAAACTTCCATCACTATTTGGATCATATTTTCAAGTGTTGTGTTTATGGATATGTTTGTTTTCAGGGTGTTGTGGTTTCCAGTGGGGTATTTTTTTGGGTGTATTGGTGTTATTCTGAATTCTGTACAGTGTACTTTGATTGCATTGGTGTTATTATTATGGAATACTATTTTGATCATATTTGTCTTCATTGGTGTTATTTTGAATTATGTGCAGTGTATTACAATTGTAGGTGTAACGCCCCGACCCCAAAAACCCGGAGCTGGTGCATTATTTTAATACATTGGAATGATTACAAGGAATCAAGTCTCGAAGGACCTATCAGTTTAGTAGTCTTGGAAAATAGATTACATACATGAATGTTACATTACACATTAGAAAATAAAACACAACATAAATGATCATTTGAGAATGCCATTAATCCCCTAGATTAAACCTACTTATAAATAATAATACACTTCTTGGAATCCTGGGAAAATAAAACATAAGAAAGGGGTGAGATTAAATGCTTAGTAAAGGTAAGCAATACAACGGAAGATAACATAAACATTAGGCATGGTGAATAATTTAAAACACATGCCTTTACAAATAATAAAAATGAACACTTTATGGAAGGAATATGGGATGAGTAAATAATGCCATAATAAAACATAGTCATGGGTATTCTACTAGTATAATAACCACATAAATCATCAATATTATTTTCATAATGAGGGAATATATAATTTCATACATTCTGAAACATTTTTTCAAGGCCTCGTCTAAGATGTCTAAAAATGATTAAGGCCTAGACCAAAACCATATATCAAATTTGGGAAAGGCCTCAGCCAATTCCACATCTAATTATCTCATGAGACCTACCGATGAACTGAGGAGCTATAGCAGGCTCCACCCATCACTTACTAAGTCCAATAAATTCCTCATATGAAAAGGTTGAAACATAGCATAAACATTCGTATTAAAACTAGCATAAAAAATGTCAATAATTTATCCATAAATCATGAATAGTATAAAAATAACACATCCATAGTCAAACATATCACAAAACCTTCAATACAATATGGAATATTTTTATCATAATAAATCAACCTCTATCAAGAATAATATCCCTTAAAGAACAATCGAGTCAAGTCGGACACGAGGTAAGGGATCCTACCCCTCTCTTTCTTTTTAAGTACACTCTTTTATGTCATTCCTTTTAAGCTAATCTTTCTTATGATTGGGATTTTATTTTATATTACTATTACTGTACTTTTTTTTATGTTCATATGATGAGAGACCCTATTTTCTCTCATCAATCCATTTTGGAAGTTTGAGTGGCGCCATTAGGCTGCCGAATTTTCGTAAGAGATCCAACCTCTTTCTTTCTTTTTAAGTACTCTCCTTTATGTCACTTCTTTTAAGCTCCTCTTTTTTATGTTGGGGGATGTTATTTTATATTCCTATTGCTATAAATTTTATGTTAATATGATTTGAGACCCTATTTGACCTCATCAATCCATTTTTTGGAAGTTTTAAGTGGCGCCGTTAGCCTGCCGAGTTTTCGTAAGGGATTTTTCATCTCACTTTTATTCCCGTGAGATTTATGCTACATTTTCCACCATTTCCTTTTAGTGGTATATGTAATGCACATTATTATACTCTTTATGTAATATACTTTCATTTATGAGTATTTACATCAATTTTGTATTGTCTTTCTTTCATGGGGTGTATGTTTCGAAAGATACCCAAGTCGGTAAGGGAACCTTTCACCCTCCTCTTTTTAAAAGACTTCTTTTGTTGGGTCTTCTAATTTACATATTGTAATGTTGGGATATGTTCTTCTATATCCTTATTGATGTAAATTTTATGTCCAAGTGATGAGATACCCTTTTAATCTCTTATCAAATCATTTTCTGAAGTTTGAAGTGACGCCGTTAGGATGTCGAATTTTTGCAAGGGAACTTCTTAACCCAATTTTGATTCTTTGGGATAAACTTGTACTCCTTGAATATGTCATTCTATGAATATGTGTGAATGACCTCTGATTGTTTTACACTTAATATCCACTTATATTTGGTGTATTCGTTTGTCACACATAATTATGTAATTGATTTATCATTAATCCAAGGATACCGTCTTTGTATGGGACTTCATCTCAATCTCCATTCATTGAGGCATATTTTGTTTTATACACAACTTTATTTTATACGGTGTATAAACCCCTTTTACTTTTACACTTATTCAAAATGAATCTTTTTTTATACGAAGCGTTTTGCTAAATGACAAAAGGAATGTTTTTTTTGTCGTACGTATGCGGCGGCAACGACTTCTCCGCCGCCGTGACCATTATTTGAGTTTCGGCTTCCTCTACAAGCCATAACTTTTTTTGAATGAAAAATAAATACCATGTTTTACTTTTCTTTTATTTTGGTATTGAAAATGGTTTTCATAATGTTTTTATATCAATGTGTTGTATTGATATCTTGTGATTAAAAAGTGGAAATGTTGTGTTTCCTTTATGCATGTTTTATGTGATACGATTATGTTATGGTTTATGGGCATTGTTATGAAGATGGGTGGTTCCGTGATAAACTAAGGGCGGGTGAGCCCGATATAGCTCTCCAATGCATTGGGTAACGCGAAGGAGTTAAACGTTAAGGTTTCTCCGAAGAGATTTAGGGAATATACTGTGATGGGTATTCCAAACGTAACCAAGAGGGTTACTCCCTATGTAAGAATGTTATGAATGACTCAAGTTACCTTTATGTCTTATGATTTCTATGATTTATTCATGATTTGATGAGGTATGTTAAAGTGCTTATGTTTTATGGGTAAAGTATTATTTCATTCTTATGTATATATGAACTCATGTTTCCTTTCCATATTTTTATAACCCTTACTGAGATTTTTATGCTCATCCCAAGTTTTTGAAATGTTTTTCACAGGTCAAGGGAATGGTACATGATATGATGATAGTATCAAGGAAGTTTCAAGAAAGAATCCATGTTTTATTTTAAATATGTTTCCATTGATGGGAAAAATGAATAATATCTTTTATGTTACCACTTTGTTTAAATGTGGAATGTAATGCAAGTTTTATGATCTAATTCTCTAAAACTCTAAACCTGAAAAGATCCTCAATGTGTAATCTTGTAATAACTCAAGATTAAGTAAGGTTTAAGGCTGGGGCCTTATAGTTGGTATCAGAGGTTGGTTTAGACAACTTTAGGGATTAAGAGTTTTTGTTAGACACATGGTTAGTCCCTATATCTATTATTTCAGTTAAATCCTTGTTTTATAACTTTTTTCAGGTCAAGTAAAGACTGTTACGAATGGAAGGAGGAGGATCTCAAATGACATTCCTATCTCTTCCTAATGACATGCTTGCAATAATTATTGTAAAGTCATGTTCGGATGATTATGAAACTTTTTCTAGCATACAACTCTCTTGCAAGCAGTTGTTTGAGATATCAAACACCTCTACTATACCTCGTTATCATCGTGGATCATGGGTTGTATTTAGACAAATACTATTTTCACAATATTCTCATATTTTCAAGAAAAGTAAATATTATCAAGGTATTTTCAAATATTTTACCTTATCACAAGAATTTGAAGCATATTATGATTTTAAAAATGGTGCTGAGGAAGGAGACCCTTGCACAACCTATTTATATTTGCTTTTAAAATATAGTATCTCAGAACATACTTATGGTATTTTAAAAGGACCAATAATAGAAATCTTCAACTCAAATTCTGTCCGACTATTTTATAGAAATAATGTTTTATCACATGTTTTGGAATTATATGTCATACATGATTATTTTCCAAAACTGTTTTTCTATGAACACCCATATGACCCATGTTGTACAAGGTGTATTTGGATGGAGGAAGAAAATTATTTTGAAGGATCTCTAAATCATTGTTGTAATGCATGAGACTTCTACCTACGTGAACAAGATGACGATGAAACTGAGTGGACGCCATGAACAAGGTATGCTGTTATTCATTTTGGTAATCGTTTTATTTTATGGTGGTGAAATAAGACTTCAAGAATTAAGATGTTGAGATCGTAATGAATTTGGATGAAAATGAGAGGTCACTACTGGAAATCCATCCTTTCCCAACGGTTCTGAACCGTTGGGAAAGGCTGCAGAACCGTTGGTATATGTTATACCAACGGTTCTGCCAACCATGGGGAAGTAAGCCGTTGGGAAAGGCTTTTACCAACGGTTTACAAGGAACCGTTGGGATAGGTTAGAAAAAATCAACCTACCCCAACGGTTGTGCCAAACCGTTAGGAAAAGCCTTTCCCAACGGTTTTGCCCGTTGGGGAATCCCATGAATATTTCTTTCCCAACGGTTTTCAAACCGTTGGGAAAGGTTTTTACCAATGGTTCTACCAAACATTGGTAAAAACACCAATTCCAAAATCTATCCCAATGGTTTGAACTGTTGGGATAGTCTGTTTTTACCAATGGTTTAATGAACCGTTGGTAAAAATAGCTCCATATGGGCTATGCCAACGGTTTGAAACCGTTGGCATAGGCTTTGCTGTGCAAATTGCACAGCAGCCTGCAATTTGCACAGCAGGTCTGTTTTGGGCTCATTTTGGCACAACAGGTCTGTTTTGGGCTCATTTTCAATTCAATTTTCATTTTCAATTCAATTTTCAATCCAATTATTGTAACTGTAACACATATACAATGCATACATATAGAGAACAAACCAACACATTTAAATAATGCAAACCAACCAACCAACACATATAATGCATCCTGGAAATATACTCATCCATAATTAAATTAGAATTCATAACATAATTATAAACATACGTAATTCATTTAGAATTCAATTTAAAATTTAGATGACAATCATATGTGGAATCCGGAATTCAATTCATAATTTGATTGGTTTTTTGTACACCATATATTTTTACTCGAAATCATATACATTTTAAACAAAATACATACACCTGGAATGATACCGGTCACACCGTGCCTCGGATTGAGGCAAGGTTAACTCGTACACGTCACAAATGACTCATTGATCATTGTCCTAAAGTATCAACATATTCTGAAATCGTTTGGTCAGTTTTCCGTATGCCAGTTGTTGTTTTCACTTAAAATGAAGTGTTTTTTAAATAAAAGAGAGACACTTTGAATGGTTCCGGCCACACCACGCCTCAGATTGATGCGGGGTTTACTCGTACACATCACACATGACCCATGCATTGTTGTGCTAAAATATAAACACAATCAGAATGCGTTTGGTTGGTTTTCCGTATGTATTTAAAATGTAGTCCATTTTAAAGAAAATAGATACACTTAGAGTGGTCTCGGACAAACCGTGACTCGGATTGAGGCGCGGTTGACTCGTACACGTAACATATGACCCATGGATTGTTGTCCTAAAATTTCAATAGATTCCGAATGCGTTTGGTTGGTTTTTCGTATGTCAGTTGTTTATTTCACTTATAATCTTGTCCCTTTTAAACAATAGAGACGCAGTTAGAGTGGGACCGGCCACATCACGTTTCGGATTTAGACGGGGTTGACTCGTACACGTCTCAAATGACCCATGAATCTTTGTTCTAAAGTATCAACACAATCCGAATGCGTTTGGTCGGTTTTCCCTATGTTAGTTGATGTTTTTCACTTAAAATGACGTCCTTTTGAAACAAAAGACATACACTTTGAGTTGTGCTGGCCACACCGCGCCTCGAATTGAGGTGGGGTTGACTCGTACACGTCACATATGACCCATGGATAATTGTGCTAAAGTATCAACACAATCAGAATCCGTTCGGTCGGTTTTCCGTATGTCATTTGTTGTTTTCACTAAAAATGAAGTCCATTTTAAACAAAATAGAGACACTTTGAGTGGTGTTGGCCACACCACGCCTCGGATTGAGGTGGCGTTGACTTGTACACGTCACATATGACCCATGTATCGTTCTCCTAAAGTTTAAACAGAAACCGAATGTGTTTGGTTGGTTTTCCGTATGTACTAAAAATACTGTCCATTTTAAACAAAAGAAAGTCACTTAGAGTGGTCCTGAACACACCGTGACTCGGATTGAGCCCGGGTTGGCTTGTACACGTCACATATGGCCCATGGATCGTTGTCCTAAAATTTGAACAGATTCCGAATGCGTTTGGTCGGTTTTTCGTCTGTCAGTTGATGTTTTTCACTTAAAATGATGTCCTTTTGAAACAAAAGACATACACTTTGAGTTGTTCCGACCACACCGCGCCTCGGATTGAGGTGGGGTTGATTCGTACACATCACATATGACCCATGGATCGTTTTCCTAAAGCATCAACACATTTCAAATGCGTTTGGTCAGTTTTTTGTATGTCACTTTTTTTTTTCACTTAAAATCTTATGGAAATTCATATAGAATATTTTTATATCATATTTAGTATGGATTAGATTTTAGTTGATCATGCTATGAAACATTTCAGAGCTAATGAAATTAAGGAAGGTGGAGGGGCTGTCCGGGGGGCTGTCCGGGGGGGCTGTCCGGTGGGTGTCTGGGGGGCTGTCCGGGGACCAAGGAGGAGGGTGGGGGGGGCTGTGCGGGGTCTGTCCGGGGGGTGTTTGGGGGTTGTTCAGGGGGTTGTCCGGGGTTGTTTAGGGGGCTGTCTGGGGGTTGTTCAAGGGGTTGTTCAGGGGTTGTTCAGGGGTTGTTCAGGGGGTTGTCTGGGGTTGTTCAGGGGGCTGTCTGGGGGGCTGTCCGGGGGGTGTTTGGGGGGTTGTCCGGGGTCCAAGGGGGAGGGTGGGGGGGTTGTCCGGGGGGCTGTCCAGGGGGCTATCCTGGGTCCAGGGTGGAGGGTGGGGGGCTGTACGGGGGGCTGTCCAGGGGGCTATCCGCGGGGCTGTCCGGGGGGTGTTTGGGGGGTGTTCGGGGTCCAAGGGGGAGGGGGGTTGTCCAGGGTCCAAGAATGAGGGGGGTTGTCCAGGGAGTTCTCAAACACACAACCACTAAAAGACAACAACATCCATAAAAACAGACAATATATAAAAATAACTCAACTCCAATACTATACTATGAGTCTAGATAAAACCAACAACTAGAATAGATTAAACATCAAATCTCAGTAATATAAGTAAAAAATGTAACGGATCAATATGTCCCACATCAGCATCACCATCACCATCATCATCATCATCATCACCCTCGTCATCGTCCTCCTCATCGTCCTCACCCTCCACAGCACCCTCCTCCTCACCTTCGCCCTCCTCCTCGCCCTCCTTATCTCCCTCCTCTTCCACATCAGACTCCTCGCCATCATCATCTTCAAGCTGGACATCGGCCTGACCACCACTGGAACTGCCACCTGGTGCACCATATATAGAATGTATCGACGACTTGTATTCATCAATCGCTGGGCTGGCCTCTTCTGGAAGTGTTGGATGTAGAACTTCAATAAATTTCATAAATGCACTGTTTGACCTAGCAGACTATTCTGCCGTCTCTGTGGCCCCTTTCTCAGCCTGTTTTGCCTATGCCCTAACTTTCTGCAGCTCGGTGGCACTACAACTCGTACCTAAGGCAGGCCAATACCTCTTCGGGGCTATCCTAGGTCAGTAGTGTACTCTGCCAGAATGATCCTCTCCCAACACCTGATGTAAGTGATCAGATGGCCCAAAATTGTCTGCTTCTTGGGCATCGAGGGCCTCTAAAGAATCCTGTTAAAAATATAAATATATTAGTAAGTTACAAAATAGATATTAAAATATAAAATCAACAGATTAAAACTTACAATCTGCTGCTGAGTCGCTTCATTGACAGCACTTCCATCCTTTTTTCATCTACTCGAGCAAAACAGTTTTGCTCGAGGCACACGTCCTTCAATATTTTGTACTTGCCTCTACAATGACATTGAAAAAAAAAGTTATATAAAAACTTTAGCAAATGATTAAATAATTGAGGAAACAAAAGAAAATGTAAGTTGTAAAGAAAACTTATAAACAATTGTCATACCTACTGCCTCTCATGATCTGGCATCGTCGTGCGTCCTAGTGTATGGAGGTATTTTTTTGCATCAATGTTTTTTTTATTTTTTCCAGATGATTCCTAAATAAAATTCGATAATGCAAAGGATAATATTAATTCAAAACTTGAAAGTTATTATTTAAATACCTCAAATGTAATTAATACCTTAAACTGGGTACTCGTCCAATGAGTAATCATCTGACGATACTGCTCTGTAGGACAATCATCCACGACTGGTACCGCCTCTAACTCAGTGCTAACTCTAGCACGCCAGCCAATATACAGATCATGCTTGTAGGCTCTCCAAAGCTCACCTAAATCCTTTAGATGTTCCAGTCGTTCACCCTCACCATCAGGAAAATTAAATCGAAGCTGAAATCAAAATATTAATTCATATAAATACAAAAATAATTCATGGCATTAAATACAACAGATTTTTTTACCCATATCTCTGCCCAAGATCTATCTTTGACCTCATGTGGCAAATGTCTCCACGATAGCAGGCTGACGGGAATGATGTCGGAGTATTTGGAAAGCGTCGCCAGAAAACTCTGACATTGCTGCCCTGTTTTCTCAACCATCTGATTGTCTTCATTATATTCCACCATAACCTGTGTGTGATGGTTCCACACCGAACGCATGCATGTACGGCCCCGCCCCCGCCTCCTGTCAGTAGATGTATCTGTCATGAAAGAAAAACAAATATTTTATCAAAACATGTTATAATGAAAATAAATATTGCTATAATTTTTTTTAGGGTTTTATAAATATACCTGTGCTAGTCTGATCAATGAGTGGCGCCGGATCCACAGAACCTGATGGAACACCCTCTGGTGGAACAGGAGTCGAAGACGATGGAATATAAAATCTCGGAGAGACAGAAGTACAAGGAAAAGAAGATGGAACAGCTGTATGACCTGATGCTGACTGGGGAGTGGGAATCATCATGGGATGTGAAAATGATGGGGCAGAAGATGCAGAAGGTAGCGAAAACATGGGAGGCCTAAATACCCCGTGTGTCCCTAACGACACACCAGGATCAGAATGTGGGAAGGATTAAATGTCAGTGGGAGGGGCAGGGTCTAGTCGGGCACGCGCAGCTCTACGTCTACCTTTGGTACGAACCCTCCTCGTACCACCGGCCTGAGTACTAGGACCAGTACTAGGCTCCTCGTCGAATAACTGTCGACGTAACGGTGGATCCTATAAAAAAGTTTACAAAAAAATTAATCACATGACATTATATATTCTGTAAATATATATATATATATATATTTGAAATAAAGTACTCACTGTAGGCACTAATGGTGGAATGCCCAGCTCCTCCATCCGACGATTGTTCTCCGCCATTTTTTTTCTTCGTCTCTCTTCAATTGGCTGCATTTCCTGCATTTGAAAACAAATATGTAATTAATTAGAAAAAGGAAATTAATGTGTAAACCAAAAAACTAAATATATGATGGAATGAGGGGATTCATTGGTAATTTAGCTATCAATTGTTTTAGAAGAGCTTGAATGAATTTAATAAAACATACAAGTTGTAATGTTCACCAAGTTAGAAATATTGTTTGATTTGGTTTGAATACAGTTCAATTCCAAATTAGAAAATGCAATTCAAATAAAACAGCAACTAATAAACATTGAAAATTCACATAACGGTCAAGTCAGCTAAAACATATTTGTGATCAATACTAAATAAATATGAATATTACCAACCTTAACAACCCAACTCGAGGTAAACCAAAAGAATTGAGAACATGGATGAATGATTCTATATATTTCCAATCATAACTTCAGGTTCACAATCAACTCTGACAATTGAGCTATTGGAGTCCTCAAAAGAAATAAATGGATTGGTTCCAATGGCAATAGGGACAGTGTCAATTCCATCATCAGCATCATCAAAAATATGTCTTGGAATTACTTAAACTATGACACCAAATTCAGGTTGAAGTTGATCTTTGACATAAAAAACTTGTTTAGCCATTGATGCCAACACATATGGTTCTTCGGTAGTAAGAGTGCGGGTCATATTAATTACTCGAAATCCACAATCATCAATAAATGTGCCATGTCTCGTCATCGAATCAAACCAATGGCATTTCATCATTGTGACTCGTCCATGAGAGTAATAATCCATTATTATTATTTTCTCAACGAATCCATAATAACCCACATTTTCAAGTCGCGGTCTACTATCTGATGCACTGGCATAACAATCTGTTGTGGCAGTAACCATAATACCATCATGTTGTGTTCTCATGTTTTTGGCTCGTTCAGTGACAATAAATCTGTACCCATTGATAACAATTGATTTATAGTCACGAACCACGGTATTAGGACCAAAAGCCAAAGCTCTTATTTCCTCAAAGACAAAGTCAACAGACAAACTCAATACCTGTAATATAAATGACAGTTAAACTTAAGTAAATATTGAAATAATTAATTTAAACAGTAATATTTTTACCTTCAATTTTAACCAAGCAGAAAACTCTTTGCTATGCAAAGTCTCTCTCCTTCTCAAAGATAAAGAATGATGCTTCCTATTTATCATTGTTTTATGTTCCCTGTAGATAAAAAAATATGAATAGTTTAGCAGATATATATGTAAGATATACATATGCAATTTTGTTACCTGATATAGTCATCGAACAAATCACAGTTGAACAAAACTGTGCGATGTGCCATCTCCCGCTCTTCATGGCTTAATGTATTCATTGTATATGATCCAGGAATTACTCCTGTTTGAGGAAGTGATGGAAAACTGGGTTCAATTTTCTCATATTGTTCTTCTTCATTTCTCATTGGTCTGTTCATTCTTGTAGTAAGATCAGAAAAATACATCGAACAGAAATCCATACATTCTTGAGCTAAGTAACCGTTCACGATAGAACCTTCGGGATGATTCTTGTTTCGAACATAAGAATTTAAAGTGAACATATTTATTTCTGTTGGATACATCCAACGAAAAGAAACAGGTCCTCCGAGAAGTATTTCAGTTGGAATATGGACAGTCAGATGCAGCATGCATGTGAAAAATGATGGGGGAAATATTTTCTCCAACTCACACAAAATTAATGGGGCATCTGTGAACATTTTTTGCAAGAAAGACTTGGACAACTTCTTAACACAAAGATCTCTAAACAAATGGCACAACCGAATAACACCCACCCTTAAATTATTGGACAAAAGATGACAGATTTCTATTGGAAGCAACTCATGCAGTATAACGTGATAATCATGAGTCTTCAAAGATTTTAGCTTCAACTCTCTTCTGTTGACCCGTTTAGATATGTTGCTTGAATAGCCATCAGGAACTCTAATAGTCTCTAATACTTCCAGAAATTGTTTTTTTAGTAGGTGTCATCACATAAGAAGCACATGGAAGTTTCCATTTATTTTCACTGATACGCACAGGATGCAATTCTGGTCTGATTCCCCAATCCACCAAGTCATGTCGAGATCGTAAATCATCTTTTATCTTCCCCTTGACATTTAGAAGAATTGAAAGCAACATTTCACATATATTCTTTTCAATATGCATTACGTCTAAGCAATGACGTAGCAAATTGGTTGACCAATAAGGCAAATCAAAAAAGATACTCCTCTTCCTCTAATTGTAACAAGTTTCTGTGGAAACATTCTTTCTCTTTCCAGATTTCATTTGACCCTTCCCAAATGAAAAACTGAAATCTTTCAATTCATTAAGCACATCAGTTCCAGACATACGCTGAGGTGGATCATCGGTCTCTATAGTATTATCAAATCTTCGACAATTCATTCTATATGGATGATCCTTTGGAAAAAATCGTCGATGTCCCATAAAACTGAAACTATAACGATGTTTCAGTCTTCTGGATCATGTATTCTTCATAAAAACTGGACATGACAGTTTTCCCTTCGTGCTCCATCCATACATCATTGCATAAGCCGAAAAATCATTGATCGTCCACATAAGCGCAACATGCATATGAAATATGTCTTTCGAACATGCATCGTATGTGCGCACACCCACATCCCAAAGAAGTTTCAACTATTTTATTAAAGGTTGCATGTATACATCAATATCAATGCTGGGATCAGAAGGACCATATATGAGTATACTCATGAAAGTGAAAGATTTTTTCATACACAACCATGGGGGAAGATTATAAATGTGTATAAAAACTGGCCATGTGCTGTGCGAAGTAAGCATCTTCCCAAACGGATTAAAACCGTCACATGAAAGACCCAGCCTCACATTACGCACGTCAGCTGCAAAATCAGGATGTCGAGCATCAAATCTCTGCCATGCAAATCCATCTGCAGGATGAACCAACTCATCATTAGTCTTCTTTCTCTCGGTATCATGCCATCTCATTTTTATTGATATGTCATCAGACATAAAAAGATTCTGGAGTCTGGGGATCAATGGAAAGTGCCACATTACTTTATGTGGAACACGGGATGGTGTTCCATCAGATTTTGACTTCCAGCGGGATGTGCCACATTTTATACATTCATTTCGTTCAGCGGTTTCTTCCCAGAATAAACTGCAATCTTTCGGGCAAGCATGAATTTTGTTTCTGGAAAATCCAATTTCTTCAACTAACTTCCATGCCATATAGTGGTTTGAGGGAATATCTGCATCATCTGGAAGTAAATCCTTCAAGAGGGTAAGAATGTAATCGATTGCTGTATTAGAAATCCCATACATAGTTTTTCCATGAAACAAACGGATTAAAAATTCCAGCTTTTTCATTTTATCGCATTGTCGATATACTGGAGTCGTGGCAGCATCATTCAATTTTTTCACCCTATCAATATCATCCTTTTCACTAGATGCATCAGTTGTCCTCATATCGACGTCTTCTTGACTCAAAATCCTTTCTTTTTCATGATGACAAATAAACGGAAACCGATCATCTAACAAATTCTCCATTCCAGTCCTTTCATTTCGATCATCACCAATTTGAGATTTCATTTTCTCCCCATTGTGATACCACACAAAGTAGTTTGCTTGAAAACCATTTTTGGTTATGTGGTAGCTGACTTCTTCACGACTCAACCAAGGTCTACCAACACAATTGGAACATGGGCGGTGTATGAGACCACTATCTGAAGCATTGTGAAATGCAAAATCTATAAAGCTCTCCAAATTGTTTTGAAAATCGCTTGAGATACGATCGGTTTCATACATCCAACTTCTATCCATTCTGTAAAAAGAATTCATATAAGTCATTTTGTCATAAACAATTCAATAGGATTGAACTTTAATAGAAAATACATTTAAGTAAACGATAAAGGAAGAAAATAATCATGGTATCAACTACACATGTGAAAAAAACATACTAATGTGTTATTGAAAAAATGTAAAACTAACAAGAACTTAATGTGTTATCACATCAGAGCATGCATCATCCCATAACCATATTAGTAGGGTATCCTCATATGTGATTTACCTTTTTGAATTAATATGCACTTCCTCACCAGGTACCTGAGTAGATTTCATAGATATAATCATCTCACATCCTGTAAGGCTTACATTATGTATGATCTACAGAATAATTTGAGTGATCATGAATCATGCATGGGATCTTCCCATGATCACTATAGATTATGAGAAGGAATTATGATAGGTCACGTGAAGAACATCAAACACATATTTTAGATAATTTGAGACATAATATAATAAAATAATGTATAAATCTATGGAATTTGGGATAAAAGGATGGATGAAATACTAAAATATGGGAGACTAAGGTGAAGGAAATATATGTTGACCCTAATGTTCATAACATGCATCACCTATGAAATTTTATTGCACTAGGAAATTTCATCCTGTTCACAATACATTCCATTGGAAACCTATTTTGATCATTTGATGTCCCCTTGACATGTCAAATAAAATCAGATGGCACCCATGAATATGCCACCCTTGTAATGAAAAGCCTTTAATTCTCACCATACAGACTACATGTTTTCCAATAGATATGTATCTCCTTCTATATAGGGGAATCAATACATATTATCTCAGTCTCATATTAAATGTCAGGAATGTTAGATGGCTCCCTTAACACCCTCCAGGCACACCAACTAGGTCATGTGATGTCCTCAAATCATGTCACTATGGACATAAATCACCCTTCAAGACATGTCACACTGACTCTAGAGTTTCCCTCCCAGTGTTTCAAACATGTCTTTTGATGAAAATGGAGAAGATCACCAAAATCAAGAGATTCCCTATAGGAATTACATCCATTATCATGAAATTGCTTCTAGGATCAACCAGTCAGGACTTGTGATGTCCTCCAAACATCCCATCCTTGATCATTAGAGAAACATCAGACAATCCATCTAGGTTAGGAAAATTCATCAAAATGTTTATAGGATCATGTAATTTCCATTGGAAATTTCCAAAAGAAACCCTCTATCATGCTAAGTAGATAGTCAAGGCATTCCATGTGGAAAACCAACACATATCCATAAGAGAAGAAATCTAAAAATAATAGAATATATATGCATTATAAAATTTTCCACCATTGGCATGTAAGCTTCTATAAAAATGGAACCATAGTGTTTATGTTTTAATTAATGGAAAAATCAATTCATTAAAACAACTATAACAACTTGATTGAGATCAATTTTTACCTGTTCGGATGGGAGGTGTACCTATTCGAACGGGGGTCGATGATGTTCGGACGGGGGGTTCGCGAGAGCACGGGAGCGGAGGATAATTAGGGCTCTGTCTCGAATGAGGGAGAGCATATCGGGGTTGCTATTTGGGCAAAACCTTTGCCAATGGTTTGTAAAAACCATTGGCAAAGGCAACCTTTCCCAACGGTTTCAATAAACCATTGGGAAAGGGATAAGTTTAGCACCCCTTTCCCAACGGTTCTATAGAACCGTTGGGAAATGGGTCACTGGAATGCCCTTTGCCAACGGTTTCAGTAAACCGTTGGCAAAGGCTGAGTATACCAACGGTTTAATTGAACCGTTGGTATACTGCCATTGGGAAAAACCCAAATTCCAGTAGTGGGTATAAGGAAACTATTGAGGTTAAAACATGTTAGGGATATTTTTGGAGTTTTATAAAAAGGACAACACATAGACCGTGTGACAACCCGTCGCGTCGGACAAAGCTGTAGGAAACGAACCCACAACCAAAGTGCGAATGATATTTATCGCCTACCACTAGACTACATGAAGTCCCTGGTTAGTTTGACTAATTATTTTTTTAGTTAGATGATTTTATGAATCAAGAGTAAGTTGATTTTGGGTAATATATGGAAATTATTAACCTATCATAGAGGATATGTGATTAGGTTAATTACTTTTCAATATGATACTTTAAGAGCAACTGATGTTATTTGGAGATAAATGTTAATTTGTACCTTGGGAGACTATGTGATTAAATCCTTCAAATATTTGGGTTTAAATCTTAGTTGGGTTTACTTTGAATAATTTTATGGACAAATTGTTTATTGAATGGTCTTCGTTGAACTTTGGGTTTTGTTTGACAAATTTTGGAGATTAGGAGTAGTTTTTATTTTTTTTGTAAAAAAAATATCCTTTTTGGGTATTATCTGATCTCGTACTAAACTTTTTGGTTTGGTTTTGGTTGAGATATAAAGACATAGGAAATATCTAGTTCTCTTTTGTGGATTAGGTTATTCTCAAGAAGTTTATTATAGTACTCTTAATGCGAACAATTCTTCCTAAATACTCGTCTTTTGGAGAAAATATGAGTTTGATTAGGGAATCTATTAAAAGTTGAAAGTCTACGTGACAAGTAAGTATGTTTCATTATGATTTAGTTAAGCTCAAAAATAAATTCCTTAATGAAGAGTAACTTAAAACAAAAATGTAGTCTATTAAAGTTTCCTACTGGGGAATCAAATACCATTTAACCCACCACAAGTTTGTGATTTTCTTGTGGTTAACTTTCTCCTAAACATGCTTTCTATCACTCTCCCTCAGAACATGACCCTTTGATTTTTCTTCCATATCCATGTTTTACTACATGGAAACCTAGTATGGGTTAACTCGGGTGACCTCTGTACTTCTCTTTCTTTCTTTTAAAGTGATTGTTTTACCGACTCTTGTTCCGATATGGGACTTTCAATGAAGTTTCCAAGCCCAATTTTGAAATTGCGAGGACGCAATTCCCAAAAGGGGGGAAGGATGTAACATCCCAGGTAAATAAATAATATTACATTCTAATGTTTATCCCTATTTTTGAATAAAATGTTAATATTAATTTAAAGGGAACTCTATGCTCTATGGCTTACCCAATACGCAACAACGAGTTTCTTTGAAATCTTACGTTGCACACTAATAATATAATAATATTATAATAGTTAACGCCTAGCCGTTGTAATGGAGGGAATGAACAGAAATAACTACAAAATGATTACATATGTTTGTTAAATATTTTTACATTTATCCAATAAATTTTATAGGCTTAAAATCCAAATGAATCCAATTTTAAGAATAAATGCTCTAATATTTTTAAAAGATTGTTTTACTGCCTTTTGATGGCGAACCTTTTTTAAATATAACTTTTGAAAATTTTATAATATCTATTTGTCAAAATAAACTTATTATTTATGATTGGGACATTTAAATTTACTTTGGTTAAATTTTTGGTATGTTTCTGACATTGTTCATTTTTTTAATGAATAGTGAAAAAATACTGCATTTTACATCAAAACTGTTTTTTCATCTAATTTAAATATATGGTTAGATTATATTTTTAATTGGTTTTAAAGTGTAATTGGAATATATTTTTACCATTTAATCCAATGGTGGTCATTGTAATTAATTTCACTTTGAAATTGGACTTAAACTAATGTCAATCGTTTGATATATATTGTTTCATAAAAACATGCTATTTGTTATGATAGCAGGAATTAATTATTAAATTAATTAATGTAACTTATATGTTTTGAATTTTGTAAAATAGACATCATTTTTGAATTCAGAATATAAAATATATATTAGGGTGAATTTTTGGTATTTTTCTGAAAAACTTCAATTTTTGATGAATAGTGAAACCACTAAGTGGTACTTAAAAAACTGATTTTTCGTTTAAATGAAAATTTACCACCTCTGTGTTTTGAATTTCAAAAATCCGACATACATGGTTTTAATTAGGAAGTAAAATGTGGTTCAATGGGATTAAAATAATTTTCTGGTGAATAGTAACTTTTAAGTTTTTAATCGCGATTAAAGGTAATTAGTGTGATTTAAGGTAAAAATGATATTATAATAAAATGAAAATATCTTGACACTTGTCCTAACACTATTGTATGAGTCATGGCCGACCAAGAAAACCCATGGGTCGATTTTTGGGACCCCATGGAGCCACTTGGGTAAGATAATGACATTAATGACTTTTATTTAAAGTAAAAGTAAAAATGACACAAACATGTATTGTTTTACTAAAACAATTTTTACATGGGGTTATACAAGTAAGATTTTTTACTATAAATAGTAATTAGAAATATAAAAATATTTAATACATCATAGTATTTTTTTTATAATTTTTAGACATTAAATAAATTAAATTATATATGACATCATGATGATGCAGCAATTACCTCATTATTTAACGATTTAAATAAAATGAAAAGATAATTTAAAATCTAAGACCTAAACATGTCAAAAACCTATTGTATGGGTTTATTTCTAACTCCTATCACCTTATCCTCGAAATACATCAATGTGGGACCTTTAAAATCTGAAACACATTTGAAAATGAAGTAACATTTTATACCTTTCCAAGAGTGCCCCTCCTCTCCTCTTATAAAAGGCTCCCACCTCTACCTCATTAAACACACCTCTAAAGCCTTTGGCTCGGCCATGCTCTGATCATTTTATCTCTCCACATACCTCTCCTCATCCTAGAATCCTTACCTTATGAAGGAAGCTCTTCAAGAAACCCTTTTGGTTCAAACCAAAGAGAGTTACCTGATTTTAAGGTAATGTCTTAACTTGTGTTCTTTTGTTTTATTTTGCTTCTCCAACCCCCTAAAATATTTTTATTAATTTATTTTGTAACAAATACAGTATCTTAAATATACTAGGATGTTTTTATAATAAGTATTCAAGCTAAAATTACACACACCTACATCTAATGGTTAAAGAACATACTGTTTCTGTGGATGGTGAATTTCTGCCTCACGAAACGATGATTGTTCAATATTATTTTAACACCTTCAAAGGTGGCCATTAATATGTCACTATATTTATATATGATATATAATATGTTTATGTTTTTCTTAAGCTTTTGTATTTTTCATTTATGGCATACCTTTATGGTTTCCATTATGGGTAAACGTGATATCTTCATTTTAGGAAGTGCGGACTACCGCCCCCTCAAAGTGATTTGATTCGTTAATGCCATATGTGGGACATATAAAGGATAAAGTTAATGATATTATATATTATAATATACTGGAATTATAATATACCTTTATATAATTATGACTTCACTCCATTAAATATGAAATAGAAATTAAAGTAGCGTTCATGCGTACGTACGGCTTACCGTCTCCATGAACGGTGCATTTCATTTCTTACCTCTAAATGTTATATACTATTATAAATACATGTATATGATGGATATATATGATATATATGATATCCAAATCATGAATATCATTCTGGATAAAATGAACCTTTGACCACATGGACAACATGTAATTGTAAGAAGTCCACTTTCGACTTAAGAACCAAATATCGACAAAACGAACATTATTAACTTAAATGATTAAATAATGTTTATAACATGGAAATAAGTTATATAAAAGGAATAATAAACTTGAAAGAGGTTTTTAAGCAAATATAAATTAATTTTAGTTTATTATTCAGGAGATTAAAGAACGATCGAGTCAAGTCGGACACGAGGTAAGGGATCCCACCCCTCTCTTTCTTTTTAAGTACACTCTTTTATGTCATTCCTTTTAAGCTCATCTTTCTTATAATTGAGATGTTATTTTATATTACTCTTACTGTAATTTTTTTTATGTTCATATGATTAGAGACCCTATTTTCTCTCATCAATCCATTTTGGAAGTTTGAGTGGCACCGTTAGGCTGCCGAATTTTCGTAAGAGATCCAACCTCTCTCTTTCTTTTTAAGTACTCTCCTTTATGTCACTTCTTTTAAGATCCTCTTTGTTATGTTGGGGGATGTTATTTTATATTACTCTTGATGTAAATTTTATGTTAATATTATGTGATACCCTATTTGATCTCATCAATCCATTTTTTGGAAGTTTTAAGTGGTGCCGTTAGGCTGCTGAGTTTTCGTAAGGGATTTTTCATCTCACTTTTATTCCCTGAGATTTATGCTACATTTTCCACCATTTCCTTTTAGTGGTATATGTACTGCCTATTATTCTACTATTTGTGTAATATACTTTCGTTTATGAGTATTTACATAAATGTTTTATTGTCCTTCTTTCATGGGGTGTATGTTTCGAAAGATACCCAAGTCGGTAAGGGAACCTTTCACCCTCCTCTTTTTAAAATACTTCTTTTGTTGGGTATTTTAATTTACATATTGTAATGTTGGGATATGTTCTTATATATCCTTATTGATGTAAATTTTATGTCCAAGTGATGAGATACCCTTTTAATCTCTTATCAACTCATTTTCTGAAGTTTGAAGTGACGCCGTTAGGATGTCGAATTTTTGCAAGGGAACTTCTTAAACCAATTTTGATTCTTTGGGATAAACTTATACTCCTTGAATATGTCGTTCTATGAATATGTGTGAATGACCTATGACTGTTTTACACTTAATATCCACTTATATTTGGTGTATTCGTTTGTCACACATAATTATGTAATTGATTTATCCTTAATCCAAGGATACCATCTTTGTATGGGACTTCATCTCAATCTCCATTCATTGAGGCATATTTTGTTTTATACACAACTTTCTTTTATACGGTGTATAAACCCATTTGACTTTTACACTTATTCAAAAGGAATCTTTTTTTATACGAATTGTTTTACTAAACGACAAAAGGAATGTTTTTTTGTCGTACGTATGTGGCGACAATGACTTCTCCGCCGCTGTGACCATTATTTGAGTTTCGGCTTCCTCTACAAGCCATAACGTTTTTTGAATGAAAAATAAATACCATGTTTTACTTTTATTTTATTTTGGTATTGAAAATGGTTTTCATAATATTTTTATATCAATGTGTTGTATTGATATCTTGTGATTGAAAAGTGGAAATGTTATGTTTCCTTTATGCATGTTTTATGTGATACAATTATGTTATGGTTCTTGGGCATTGTTATGAAGACAGGTGGTTCCGTGATAAACTAAGGGCGGGTGAGCCCGATATAGCTCTCCAATGCATTGGTTAATGCGAAGGAGTTAAACGTTAATGTTTCTCTGAAGATATTTAGGGAATATACTATGATGAGTATTCCAAACGTAACCAAGAGGGTTACTACCTACGTAAGAATGTTATGAATGGCTCAAGTTACCTTTATGTCTTATGATTTCTATGATTTATTCATGATTTGATGAGGTATGTTAAAGTGATTATGTTTTATGGGTAAAGTATTATTTCATTCTTATGTATATATGAACTCATGTTTCCTTTCCATATTTTTATAACCCATACTGAGCTTTTTATGCTCATCCCAAGTTTTTGAAATGTTTTTCACAGGTCAAGGGAATGGTACATGATATGATGATAGTGTCAAGGAAGTGTCAAGAAAGAATCCATGTTTTATTTTAAATATGTTTCTGTTGATGGGAAAAATGAATACTATCTTTTATGTTACCACTTTGTTTAAATGTGTAATGTAATGCAAGTTTTATGATCTAATTCTCTAAAACTCTAAACCTGAAAAGATCCTCAATGTGTAATATTTTAATAACTCAAGATTAAGTAAGGTTTAAGGCTGGGACCTTATAACATATCCCAATGGTTTATGAATAAACATTGAGATATGTCTATCCCCATGCCTCAATGACCAACGGTTATCCAAATCATTTGTATATGTTATACCAATGGTTTTCAACTGTTGGTATATCATAGATTTCCAGCAGTGTAGTCTACAAGCTATAACTACACTACTACTCATAGAGTTCAAGGTACGCTTTTGATTGACCAACTGCATTAACTTGCGACTCCTTGATATGTTGAATGAAGTCCCAACTTATAGGAATTGTAGCCTTGATTCCCTCAACTTTTTTTCTCTAAAGTGATAGCAAGTCAGCTATGACTAATACTTACTACCAACTTCAGTTAACTCAACCCAAAATTCTCATAAGAACTCCCCAGTAGTAAGATACACCCTCAACTATGGATTACTGATCACCCCAAACACCTAGTTGTGTTCAAATTCAAACGACGAAAGGCATTTAACAACTTAATATTTCTTTGAGGGTTTTTTATTTTTTTTCTTTCTCGACGAATGTAATCCATTTCTATTAATATTGTTCATACTATGTTGTCATGCTTCCAACTGAACATTAATAGAAAAAATTCCATCACTTCTTTATTAATTTTATTATTTATTATTTTATGTATTTCCTTTTGTAAAAAAATTCATAAAATAATAAATAAATGCATAAAGTAAATAAACAGCCTGACTGGTCTTGAACATCTAAAATTGGTTGATCCATTTAAACTCAATGGATCAACCACAACCTTGGGGTATCATAACTGAGTTGTATCTTGACTCATGATGTAGCTCACCCCCATCCAGTGTGTCCAATTCCCATCTAGAGTACCACATCATCTTTTCGGGTTCCACATCTCGTTTGGTGTACCACCTTGTTTTGGTGGGGTCCATGTTGTAAACGTAATCGTCAAAATGTACCAATACACTCACGTGTAGACGAGGTGGACTATGAGTGAAAAATATAATTGGACATGCATTCTCTTATATATTTTTACAAAAAATAAATGATGATACACATACCATATTAATTAATTACAATCATCACACACAATTATATATAATTAAATAAATAAAGCAGACATACACATAAGGAAGGTTGATGCTCAAGACCAGTCAGCAGGTAAAATAAAAGTGTAATAAAAAATTAAATTTTAATAAATTAATATATTAGAGAAATGAATTAAATTAAATGAATTAATTAAATTAAAATAATTTAATTCTATTTAGTCCCATAATTAATTTAATTTTAATTCTAAAAATTAAATTAATAAATTAATTCAATTTAATACCAAATTAAATTAATTTCTTCTAGGTATTAAAATTATATATTAAACCATAAATTAATATTTTAATTAATTTAATTTAATTCTCAAATTAATTTAATTAATTTTGGTTAACCTAGGCCCCGATAACCCGCGTAGGCCCATAGCGGGTCATGCCGAACCCAAAAACCTATTTCAAGTTGTGCAAAGACCATGAAAGGTCATTCAGGTATAGGTAGGTTCACTCAGACCCATATTGGGCCAGGAATACCCTCCCAGGCCCATTTAGAGGCCAATCCGGTCTTGCAGAAAGCTGGTAGGGGCATGGAAGGGGTATATTGTAGAAAGGGAGTCGTTTGGGTCGACTGTAGATGACGGTGGCCTAGTGAGGAAAGACATGCGATAATTGGATCTCAAGAGAGAGAGAGAGAGTGTGTGTGTGTGTGTGGGGGGGGGGGGGGGTGGAAACCCGATGAGATCGGCTGTCTTCTATGGTAGCGAGATCACAACCTGTATCAGGGTGATCTGAAAAGATAAGCGGAGCAAGAGGAGTCCCACACTGGTGGTCTATTGATAGTTCACCAGATCTAACCGCCATGGAGGTAGAGACTGCTGCCGGGTAGGAGCATCCGACATCATTTCTAGAGGAGCCAGTGGGAGGGGGTGACATGCCGAAGGGGTTGAACGACTTGTCCTCACTAGGTAGCAGAGAGAGGCACCGCCAGAACAGGGTGGCGATGCGATCCATGTCACGACCCGTCCCCCGGGGCCTATGCCGTGACTACCCCAAGCTCACCTTCCATAGGCTTGGGGCTGGTGACTAACACCGAAAGACGTATTCAAAAAAACTGGTAAGGCATTTCCTTTATAACCTATAAGCACACACAACCAATCACACAAAAATATACAAACACAAGTCAACTATATAGCAAAAAGAGTGTTGAAAGTAAAAAGGGGGCTGAAATACAAGCCCGATTGTAAAGATACAAGTACAACTGAAAAAAAACAACTGAATAAAGAGAAAAGATATCTACTGGATCGTCCTTAGAGGTTCCTACCTGAAGGGTAGGTATAGATTGCCTCCTCATCACTCCACATCCACCCGTCTCCTCTGTGGACCGGCACACCGTATGGTCCACCTCCGAGCACCGTCCAGTCCTGGTACTCTCAGTCTCAGTCAGCGCAGTCTATCATATGCATCCAACACAACAAGGTGCGAGCATAGCCTGTATAGGGGTGATTATAACAATACTCAGTAGGGACCACGATACCCTCAAGGTCTCACAAAAACCACCAAGCATAAACCCCAAAGTATGAAATCAACAGATAACCCTACTTAGGTATATGCCCATACATATACCTAAGTTATCATGTAATCCATCTCAATCATGAGGAAAACACAGAGATACTAACTCATCTCACACTAGGATTTATTCTAGGGGTAGTAACAAGTAACACCCCCAATCACATCGTCGAACACCTCGGCTACTGGAGATCCCCTCCTCTATCGAGTATAATGGGCCTACCGCGTCACACAGAGGCACTCCCCACCATGGGTCTGCCGCGTCACACAGTGGTGCTCCCCCTCATGACTTACTGAGGTACTCCTCCTGTCGAGTACCATGGGCCTACCGCATCACACAGAGGCGCTCCCCACTGTGGCCTACTGAGGTACTCCTCCTGTCGTGTACCATGGGTATGCCACGTCACACAGAGGTTCTCCCCACCATGGGTCTGGCGCATCACATAGAGGCTCTTCTCACTGGGCCTTTCAAGTCACTCCAAGTCGAAAAGGTCAGCAGTCGTCAAGTCTCAGCCAACTACTGGGTTCCCGCACTATGCTCGCTTGTCTCTGGGAGGATCCGCTCCATGAGATACTAGTCGATAATCCAACTACCATGAAGTACCAATAAGAAGCATCTCAAAGGTCCACCACATCATAGGGGTCTCAACGCAATAGACGACGCGTCAATCGGACGCCCGGTCTGTGAGTTATTAGGCTTTTAGTCTCGAGGGCCCGGTTGGATTCGTGCTCGATCCAACCTGACCATTCCCTATCTTAATCCAAAACTCCAGCGGGGTATACTCAAAGGGACCATCTCGCTCCAATATTTCTAGCACCGTTGATGTTTAGTCAAACGGACGTCCGGTGCCAAAGTTATGGCCCAAGTAAAGTAAATGGGTCGTATCAGGTTCGGGTCCGGTATGACCCGGTCGGACCAACCTGAACCGGACAGGGTCGATCTGGATCGGGTTGACCTAGCCCGAACCTCTGGGTCAAACCCGGCTTGTGGTAAAGGCCGACCTACTAGGCGGCCCAACCCATTGAGCGGTCCAGCAGGCCGCGAGGGCCGTGGGTACTACGGGACGGCGGAGGTCACGGGTTGGCTTGGCCACGGATGGAGGCTCGACCGCATGGGTGTCGCGAGGGTGTGGGGTGGTTCGGTAGGCCTGAGGCGGCTCAGAGAGGCCGCGGGAGACGTAGTTAGGGCGTCTCAGAGGGCCGCAGGCAACGCGACCGGGGAGGCTCGGAGGGCCGCGAGTGACTCGGCCGGGGTGGCTTAGAAGGTCATGGGTGGTGGGCCTGGGCGCCTCAGCTGGCAGCTTGGATGGATGGTGGTGGCTTGGTGGACAGCGGCGGTGGCTCGGCGAATGGAGACGACGGCTCAGCGGATGGCGATGACAGCTCGGCGGACAGCGGCGATAGCTCGGCCCGGTCAGCAGTGATGGCTCGGCCCGAACGACGATGGATGTGGGTGGCACGGAGGGGCCGCAGGTGGTGGAGACACGGGGTGAGGTGGCCGTGGGTGCCGCGGATCAGCTCGGTCGCAGGGGTTCCGCAAGGGCGCAGAGGTCGCGAGGCGGCGGCGGCTGCGGGACGGTGTCGTTGTGCTGTCACCTTTGTTGTGTTCAACACAAAAAATCATCACAATATTTACAGATGGGCCATGCCATGTTTGTTTGGCCCATACCCTCTGTTTTAGGGTGGTAGCATATGGCTCAACAAGAACTTGAAGAAGAACGTCAAACTTTACAACCTCCCGCAACGATTTATTCCCAATTTTGAAAAAGAATTCAAGGGAAGAACATGGGAAAAATATTCATACACAAATAAACCCCTACCTTGGATTGACCATTGATGTTGGCATGAGAAGGATGTACGGACGTAGATTCTTCATAGATGAAGACATCCCACATTGGAGGAAGTCGAAGATATCATCGTTTGTCACGCCCGCCACACGTCTCTAATCATAGGATCGTTCGTTGGTTCTTCGTAGGCATTCTTCCTTGGAGAGATTTTCTCCCGAGGCTCCTTCCTTTGCCAACGATTAATTTTCCCCAACCCACCAAAAATAAGAGATAGCCTATATAATAAAATATGTTGGCATAATTTCAAATTGGAACATTTAATTATTTGAGATGGCTTAATTAATTAAATGGGGAGAGTTGGATGACATACTATGATAGGAAACGTAGTATATAGATCATCATGTGTGAGTACTCGTAAGAAGACGAGAATCTCTCTCATGGAGTTCGCACTTGGTAATCTCCAAGATGGGAGATTATGAGAACAAACCCACCAGTAGTAATTCTGAATTTCTTGGTGTCATCGGATATTTATATCTACGAGAGTGTGTAATGGTCCTTAGACTGAAAGAATATCATTAACTCATGTCATGACTTGCGCACTTAGATTTGCTGATGAAAACTGTCACGTAGACAGTTGGTGGGAAGTATGGTACATTGGGTGCGTCACAAATGACATGTTGTTAATGGATAAGTCGAGGAAGGATTTGTCCCTTCCATTTATGGAAGTTGATATCTCGGCCCTTTGATTGAAATAGAACTGTCACATGAAATTCCATGGCCATGGTGAAACGACGAGTTTATTTCAGGTAGTCAAAGAATGAAAAATCAAGCATATAGGTTTATGACACTTCCATGAGACCTTCTTGATGATATATTGAGACAAAGAGATTAAATTACACGGTAAGAATTCGTATGTGGTGACATGTCAATGCGGAGTTAAATTCTTTCTCTTGGGTGCCTTGACCCATTACTAGATAGTAATCTTGGACTTTAGACAATCCCACCTAATGCCAACGAGAAAGATGCCTAGAGTGTCACACACTAAGTGTATCCAAGTATCTCAAGTAGAATAAAGATTATTCCCGTACGTGGTTTAATAATTATTCAAGGAATCCTAAATCATTTTAATGATGGAGGAGGAATAAAATTAAAACAAGTACACACCGTGTATTATTGAAAGTAAATGCCATGTAGTTTTCATTTTGGAAAGGAAATAAATAAATGAAAACAAGATATACATGCCGTGTACATTGAATGTACACGCCATGTAGTTTTCAATGAAAAACAAGTACTTGCCATGTAATTATGATTATACTCCGTGTAGTTTTTCCATTCGGTATTTTGAGGTAATATCATTTTGTTAAATGATATTTATTATAATCAGTGTGGGCACATGTCAAGGAATTAATGATTCAACACGGGGTTTTCAAAAGAGTTAATTAAATAAATAAAATGCGTAACGTGTTTATTTATTGTCATAACTCTACAACCTCAAACCCGATTATAAATATCCTCACAACCCCAACTCTTTTCACAAGAGAATCGTTGTGCACAACAATTCTGGAGAATTATTTCAAGGCCGAAAGAAACTCTTCCTCCAAGAATGCTCTCAAGACCGAGAGAGATCCTATTCCATCGGATCAAGACCATCTAAGGCGGACAATACAAGCAAAGGTTTCTCCACTCTAGCACCCGGAGACTCCTTTGGCGACATCTAAAGATACGAGGTGCACGTGTGGATCACCGCTAGAGGAAGTCTACACTTGGATTCTGTGACGCAATGACGAATCACATCAGAACGTGATCAAGAATATCAATGAAGAAAAAACACCCAAAAATTATTTCTTTTAATTAATTAAATTAATGATAATCAACCTGTGACGATCCTAATTTTTGGTTTCGGGACTTTACTTTTCTTTGTCTATTTCTGTGAATCGATCCGTGGAGACTGGAATTTATCGTCGTATTGATCCTAGATTGATCATTACTAATGAAAAAAATCCAAGTGGGAACATCCACCCACGTGCTTCCGCTGTGCTCTGAACCTTTAATTAGTATCAGAGGGAGGTTACAACGTTGATTATAATTATTTAATTTTTGTTGATAATTTACGCATTTATATTTGATTAAATTCGTGATAAATCGTTCTATTAAATTGAATGAATGAGATCTGTTCTTCCTCCTTCGTTTCTCGATTCACATCACAGAAATGACCTTTTAATTTTAATTTTGATTAAAATAAAAATGAGGAACTCATCCGGAGGAGCCTCTCTTTCTGTCTGTACAACACGGGAATACACGGCGTGTAATTAAAACTACACGCCGTGTACTTAGGTTCAACGAACCAGTACTGGTCCGCCAAACCATGCCATGTAAATTGAGTATACCTGAGTTTTATTACACTGTGTTGACCAGAAATGAATGGCGCGTGGAACCGGAATACATGACATGTATGTTGAATCAACACGATGTGTACTCCAATCTGGCCCAAGTGAAACCGTGTACAAGGAGAAGCTATATTCTGCATACATGGTATTGCCAGGCCGGTAACCACGTAACAAGGAAGTACACGCCGTGTTAGATTAATCTACATGCCGTGTACTCCAATATTTCCAAAGTAGAGAAAACATGCCAAATCCCCCGGTGTGTACTTTGGATAAAGGGTGAAAAGAAATACACGCCGTGTAAATATAAACCACACGCCGTGTACTTTCTAGAAATGGAATTTCACCAGGTTTCCTCCCAAAGTACAAAAACTTGTACAAGGGATATGGATGAGAAGAATCTCAAGGAAATTCAAAAAGGAATTTAAGATAAATAATTTATTAATTATAAGATCATAATTAATTAATTTCAAGCGCGAATTATCTTAAATAATAGAACTATTAAAAGAATTTTAATTCTAAATATGTGTAAATATTGTTGCATGCTATGAATGATCATGAGCTTGACCAAAGACCCTTTGTATGTGTGTGTTTGATTTCATTTAATTTTTTTTTAATTTAAATTCGTTGGCCTGTGAGCCTTCTTCCAATAAAATGTAGGGCCTGTATGACCATGGTTTATTTAATATAAATCCCATGTAATAAAGGATATCCCAAGCTAGAGGAGATGGTTCAAAACCCAAAGCTAAGGTGAAACCAACCCAAGAAGATACAAAGGTGGACAGGTGGGAGATGAAAAACACGAACCATCGGTTCAAGGTGTTTTTCCCTAGGTAAGGGTTAACTTATCAAACTGCTAGATAAGCTAACCAATAAAATCTCATGATCATGCCATCTTATTTTATTTATATCTGATTTCATGGTTTATTTATTATGTATGTTTTGTTGTGATCACATAGTTAATAAAATTAATAAGCATGCAAAGATGGAATAAAATAAAACCGGACTATGCGTAAACATTATCGGAACATGGTTAATCACTTAAGCAAGAATCACTTAATATTAACAAGCATGTGATAATGCGAAACTACGCATAAAGGATTAAAATACCTAAATACCATATTAATTCAGACCAAGCCTTCCATTACTTGATTAAGGGAAAGACTCAATAAAACTATGTGTTTGACTAACCCTTGTTGGGACACTTACTGTTATAAAGGAATCCCTTATGAAAGGTTTCAGGTTGACTTAACCATATTACAACAAGAGGAGTAGCCCTTTCTAGACTTGATGTAATATTGGAGGCAAGAGTTGAGGAAATCCAAGTTAGGATTTCAGGATTGGGGAGTCCACTCAACAGATCAAGGAACTATAAGCTCACAGTTGGCAAAGACCTTCCCACCTAAATACCTTCAAATAGCTTGACCAACCCTTTTTGGGGTTATACGAAGGGGAATATGGATCCTTGCTACTATAATGTCAAAGAAACTAGACATTCTGGGTTCAATGGTGAGGGCCATTGGAACTTGATAAAATAGTGGGAGAATTAATAAATTCATTTATTATTTTTCATAAAATGTAATCAAAAGGTACTGATAAATATTCTCTTTTAATTTGTATAATCAATATGAAAAACTCTTCAACCACATTTTATCTGTGATCAATTATGGAAAAAGACAATATTCTCACCAACAGTAACTTTCAGGAATGGTTTAGGCACCTTCGGGTAATCCTACGCCATGAATGAAAGTTTTACGTGCTAGAGTCCTCGCTTCCTGATTCTCCTGCCCAAGGGGTGAGTGATGAAGATTTCCTGGTCTATGATCAACATTTAAACGAAGCACTTGACGTTCAATTTTTTATGCTATCATCAATGTATATTGATCTCATGAAGTCTCATGAAGACATGGATGCCTATAGCATGCTCGAGCACCTCCGTGGTCTATACCAGGAGAGAGAAATATAGGAAAGGTTTGAGATCTCCAAGGATCTATTTCAGATCAATCTTGGAGAGGGTTCCCCAGCTGGGCCTCATGTAGTCAAGATCATTGGCTACATTGAGTGCTTGGAGGTTCTAGGGTTTAAACTCCTTGAAGAACTGGGTACCGATCTCATTCTTGCATCACTCCCCCAGAGCTTCTCAAACTTTGTTGTGAACTTCAACATGAACTACATTGAGAAGTCTCTGTCTGATCTTCTTATCCTCATTCTCCAAGTGGACAATGAGATGAAGCATGAAAATCCTTTTGTCCTCATGGTGAATAAAAGAAAAGGGAAGGTAAAGAGCTTTAATCCCAAAGCTTCTTCAAGTCCTTCCAAGAAAAGGAATATCAAAGGGGAGGCAAGAGAACAGGAGGCTGTTTGTTTCACATGTGGTAAGAAGGGCAACTGGAAGAAAAATTGCATCCAGCCAAGGAAGCAAGGGGAAGATTCAGGTTCATTTGTTATCGAATGCAATCTATATATTTCTACCAATTGGTTATTAGATACTGCTTGTGGTGTTCACATCTATATCCAAATATAGGAACCAAGTAGATTCAGAAAGATTTACCGAGGTGAGGTGGATCTACGAGAAACCAACAGAGCTAGACTCACTACTATAGATTTCGGAGACTACCACCTCACATTTCCTACTGGTATGCTCTTGGTTTTGAAAGGATGTTATTATGTACCCTCTTTAACCAAAAACATTATTTCAGTATCTAGATTAGATACTGATGGATTCATATTCAAGTTTGGAAGTGGATGTTTCTAATTTTATAAAGATAACATTTTTTTGGTAGGGCACATTTATATAACGACATTTATGTGTTAGACTACACAAACCAAGTAATGGAAATCAATGAAAAAGTTAATTCACATGACTCATACCACACCCAACTTTGGCATCACCAGCTAGGTCATGTAAATGAGAAACGTTTGACAAAATTACATCAAGATGGGTATTTAGATTCTTTCGAACTAAAACCACTTGGTGTATGTCATGTGTGTCTACAAGGAAAAATGACCAAATCCCCATTTTGTGGGAAAAGTGAAAGGGATAAAGATTTTCTATAATTAGTTCACACAGATGTGTGTGGACCATTTCCAATTGATTCAAGGGGTGGGTTCTCGTACTTCATAACTTTTACTGATGATTTTAGTAGATATGGATATATTTACTTAATGAGGTATAAGTCAGATTATTTTGATCAGTTCAAAGAATACAAGAATGAAGTGGAGAACCAGCTTGGTAAGAAGATTAATAAACTCCGCTCAGACAGAGGAGGATAATATCTTAATCAGGACTTCATTGATTTCTTATGAGAGTTTGGGATTATATCTCAACTTACTTCTCCTTATACGCCTCAGTGTAATGGTGTAAGTGAAAGGAGGAACCGCACCCTGTTGGACATGGTGAGATCAATGATGAGTCATGTGAGTCTTCCATTATCCTTTTTGGGATATGCATTACAAATAGTAGTACACATACTAAACCAAGTACTAACTAAATCGATAAATGGTATTCCATATGAGTTATGGAGTGGTCGCAAATCCATGTTATCGAATTTACATGTGTGGGGTAGCGAAACATTTTTTAAGGCCTCTTCAAGTAACAAACTTGAACCCCGAGGCACAAAGTGTATCTTTATAGGATATCCCAAGGAAACAAGGGGATATTACCTATACAACCCCTCAGAAAAAAAGGTTATAGTGTCAAGACACGCCATATTCCTTGAGAGGGAGCACATCTCCAAAAGAGATAGTGGGAGCAAGATAGACTTCGATGAAGTCGAGGCTTAATATACACAGAAGTTGGTACAAGAATAGATTCCACAAAGCCCTATGGAAGAAAAATCTGTTCCAGAGACACAAGAACTGCATAGGAGCACAAGAGAGGTGAGAGAACTAGAACAATATGGTTTTCTTGTCACTGAGGATGGTGACTCATTATTGGTTGAGAATGATGATCCTCTTACCTACAAGGAAGTAATTGAAGGCACATATACTGCCAAGTGGCAAGAATCCATGAATTCTGAAATGGATTCCATGTACCAAAATCAATTCTGGATTTTGGTATATCCTCTAGTTAATGTAAATCCTGTTGGTAATAAATGGGTATTCAAGAAGAAACTGGACATGGAGGGGAAATTCAGTACCTATAAGGAATGACTGCTTGCAAAAGGTTTTAGACAACGTTAAAGAATTGAGTATGATGAAACCTTTTCACCGGTTGTGATGCTGAAATCCATCATAATCCTATTGGCCATTGCCGCTTACCATGACTATGAAATTTGTCCAATGGATATCAAAACAAAATTCCTTAATGGGAACCTCCAGGAAGATGTCTACATGACACAAACTGAAGGGTTTATGACTCCAAAGGATGCCAACAAGGTATGCAAGTTGCAGAAATCCATTTATGGATTAAAGCAAGCATCAAGGTCATGGAACATTCGTTTTGATGAAGCCATAACAAAATTTGGCTTTATCAAGAATGAATGCGAGCCTTGTATCTACAAAAGGTTTAGTGGAAGTGTAGTTGTTTTCCTAATAGTATATGTTGATGAAATATTACTAATTGGAAACGAAGTACTTGTCTTACAGTTAGTTAAGGCATGGTTGGATAAATGCTTCTCTATGAAAGACTTGGGAGAGGCAGCATATATTATTGGGATCAAGATCCATCATGATAGATCCAAGAGAATGCTGGGCCTAATTCAAAGTACATACATTGACAATATACTGAATAGATTCAGTATGGAACAGTCTAAGAGGGGATTGTTTCCAGTGTCACATGACATTCATCTTTCCAAGAAAATGTGTCCTCAGACACATGAGGAAAGAAAGAAAATGGAAAGGATTCCTTACGCATCCGCGATTGGGTCATTCATGTATGCCATGTTATATACAAGGCTAGATGTTGCTTATGCATTAAGTGTGGTAGGCAGATATCAATCTGATCTAGGAGACCGCCAATGGATGGCAGTCAAGACTATCCTTAAGTATCTGAGGTGTACTAAGGATATATTCTTGGTTTATGGAGTAGATGAGGAACTAGTCATCATAGGACATTTAGATGCTAGTTTCTAGACTGATAAAGATGACATGAAGTCGTAGACTGGATACATCTTCAATTTGAATGGAGGAGCAGTAAGCTGGAAGAGCTCAAAGCAAAGTGTGGTGGCAGATTCTACAGTAGAGTACTAGTATATTGCAGCTTCTAAGGTAGCTAAAGAATCAGTATGGATGCGAAGCTTCGTCCAAGAGCTGGATGTAGTACCTAGAAGTAAAGATCCTATCACACTCTATTGTGATAATACTACAGCAGTGACACTTGCAAAAGAGCCAAGGTCACATCAGCGGACAAAGCACATACTTTGGAAGTATCATCTCTTGAGGGATTTTTCTCAGAGAGGTGAAGTTGCAGTGACCAGTATTTCTAAAGAAGACAACATGGCAGACCCCTTGACTAAAGCCTTGACTCAGCAGAAACATGATCATCATGTGAGGTCTAATGGACTAAAAGTTGTAGGCCGTTGGCTCTAGTCCAAGTGGGAGTTTGTTAGGGTTGGTGTCCTGAGAACCAACTATTTTGTACTTTGATTACATAAATGTACTCTTATTATATATTGTTCATTGTTCTTCATGACTATAATATAATAATGTCCTGGAATATTTTTTGCATTAATAAGGTCATGGAAGATCCCCACTATGATGAGAACCTTGAGATGCTATAACAATATTCATAAATAAAGTTCTATGGTTGGATGACATACTATGATAGGACACATAGTATACAAACCGTCATGTGCGATTACTTATAAGAAGACGAGACTCTCTCTCATGGAATTCGCACTTGGTAATCTCCAAGATGGGAGATTATGAGAACAGACCCGCCAGTAGTAATTCCGCATGTCTTGGTGTCATCGAATATTGCTATCTGCGAGCATGTGTAATGGTCCGTAGACTGGAAGATTATCATTAACTCATGTCATGACTCACATACTTAGATTTGCTAATGAAAACTGTCACATAGACAGTTGGCGGGGAGTAGGGTATGTTGGGTGCGTCACAAATGACATGTTGTTAATGGATAATTCAAGGAAGTATTTGTCCCTTCCATTTATGGAAGTTGATATCTCGACCCTATGATTGAAATAGAACTATCACATGAAATTCCATGGCCATGGTGAAATGATGAGTTTATTTCAGGTAGTCAAAGAACGACGGATCAATCATATAGGTTTATGACACTTCCATGAAACCTGCTTGATGAGATATTGAGACAAAGGGATTAAATTACATAGTAAGCATTCATATGAGGTGACACGTCAATGCGGCGTCAAATTCTTTCTCTAGGGTGCCTTGACCCGTTTCTAGACAGTAATCTTGGACTTTAGGAAAGCCCACCTAATGCCAATGAGAAAGAGGCCTAGAGGGTCACACACTAAGTGTATCGAAGTATCTCAAGTAGAATAAAGATTATTCTCATATGTGGTTTAATAATTATTCAAGGAAGCCTAAATCGTTTTTAATGATGGAGGAGGAATAAAATGAAAACAAGTACACACCGTATATTATTAAAAGTACACGCCATGTAGTTTTCATTTTGGAAATGAAATAAATAAATGAAATCAAGATATACACGCCGTGTACATTGAATGTACACACCGTGTAGTTTTCAACGAAAAACAAGTACACGCTGTGTAATTATGATTACACGCTATGTAGTTTTTCCAGTCGATATTTTGAGGAAATATCATTTTGTTAAATGATATTTATTATAATCATCATGGGCGCATGTCAAGGAATTAATGATTCGACACGGGGTTTTCAAAAGAGTTAATGAAATAAATAAAACGCGTAACATGTTTATTTGTTGTCATAACTCTACAACCTCAAACCCAATTATAAATATCCTCACAAAACCAACTCTTTTCACAAGAGAATCTTTGTGCACATCAATTCTGGAGAATTCTTTGAAGGCCGAAAGAACCTCTTCCTACAAGAATGATCTCAAGACCGAGAGAGATCCTCTTCCATCAGTTCAAGACGATCTAAGGTAGACAACGCAAACAAAGGTTTCTCCATGCTAGCACCCAGAGACTCCTTTGGCGACGTCCAGAGATACGAGGTGCATGTGTGGATCACCGCTAGAGGAAGTCTACACTTGGATTCTAAGACACAAAGATGAATCAAATCAGAACATGATCAAGAATATCAAAAAATAAAGAACACCAAAAATGTATTTCTTTTAATTAATTAAATTAATGATAATCAACCTGTGACGATCCTACTTTGTCGTTCCAGGACTTTCCTTTTCTTTGTCTATTTTTGTGAATCGATCCGTGGAGACTGGCGTTTATTGTCATATTGATCCTAGATTGATCATTACTAATGACAAAAAGCCAAGTGGGAACATCCACCCATGTGATTCCGCTGTGCCCAGAACCTTCAGGTTCTTCGTAGGCATTCTTTGTTGGAGAGCTTTTCTCCCGAGGCTCCATCCTTTTCCAATGATTAATTTTCCCCAACCCACCAAAAAGAATAGATAGACAATATAATAAAATATGTTGGTATAATTTCAAATTGGAACATTTAATTAATTGATATGGATTAATTAATTAAAGGGGGAGAGTTGGCATAATAAATGTTGGAGGAGTTGAAGAGGATCCCCCATATTTAATAGGAAGTTTGAGGGTTTCAAGCCTCGGGTGGTCCCCACCACCATAATCCCTCATGGGAGGTTTTACTAGATCGGGTGGTCCCCACCACCGAGCATTCAATTTGGAGAATAAAACTCCTATGGTCCCCACCTCCACAATATCTACAAGAGGGTGGTTACAACAAAATAAAATAAAATGTGTGTTTATTTTATTTTATTATTTCCATGAAAAATCCAAAAATTATCTTTCACCCTTGACCAACTGCCATCGAGATGAAAGTCTCCTTAAGAGAATACCGGCACTGCGAGTTCAGCGGTGTCCTCAGATTTCAATTCCAAGCACCGATTTAGAAGTTATAGAAACCCACTTGTACATTCAGCGAACTTACCTGAAAAAAAGTTCAGAAATTCATTTCGGGCACTCCGGGCCTCAGAATCACACACCGTCAATTTTCACGGACTCTTAAAATTCCCATATATTTAAAAAAAATACATGGAAATTTTGGGTATTTACATTCTCCCCACCTCAGCGATTTACATCCCCGTAATCCATTTCACAAAATTATAAAAAAAGGGGAAACTGAGCACGCATCTGAGCCACCTGCTCCCATGTGCTCTCCTAGAGGTTCACATACTGCTAGAGTATGTGCACTATAGGTATCGACCACCCATGAAGGACCCACTTCTATCGAGCCTCAATCTCCACTGGAACCTCCATAAAAGTCGCGCCATCATCGTTGTCGAGCTCTCCATGGTTGATGATGTGGAAAGGGTCGTGCACGTATCTCCTCAGCTGGGATACGTGGAAGACATCATGCACCTGGTGCAACTAAGGTGGAAGAGCTAAGCTGTACTCCACCTCACCAACTCTGGTGAGGACCTGAAAAGGTCTGATGAATCTCAAATATAACTTGCCGCCTCAGCCAAATCTCTGCAAACCTCATCGAGGTGAGACCCATAGAAAAACATGGTCACCATCCTCAAAATCTAGAGGTCTCCATCTCCTATCGGAATATGACTTCTGCCAGATCTGTGCAGTCTTTATTTGCTCCTGGATGATTTGCACCTTCACTATGGTAGCCCGTACCATCTCTGGTCCCATGAGTGCTGACTCTACTGGGCCAGTCCAGCACAAAGGTGATCTGCAAGGCCGCCCGTACAGCGCCTCAAAAGGTTCCATCACAATGGTGGAGTGATAAATGTTGTTGCATGCAAACTTCACCAAAGTCAAGTGATCCTCCCAGCTATGACTGAAGTCTAGGATGCATGCACATAGCATGTCCTCGAGGGTCTAAATGGTCCATTTAGTCTAGCCATCCATCTGAGGATGGAAGGTAGTGATCAAATGAATCTGCGTCCCAAAAGCCCCCTATAACCTCTTCCATAACTGGGAAGTAAAATGTGCATCATGATCAGAGACTATTGTTGAGGGTACTCCATGTAGCCGCACAATCTCTTACACATAGAGACATCCCAAGCTCTATACTGAACCTTGCTCTCTGATCGGTAGAAAGTGGGTTTACTTGGTGAGTCGGTCAACGATCACCCAAATTGAGTCATGATCCTTGGATGTACGTGGAAGTCATGTCATGAAGTCTATGGATATCCCATACCACTTCCACTGTGATACCTTTAAAGGATGAACCAAGCCTGATGGTACCTAATGCTCCACCTTCACTTGCTGACAAGTGAAGCACTGAGAGACAAACTCTGCTACTGCTTTCTTCATTCCTGGCCACCAGTGTTATCTTCGGAGATCCTGGTACATCTTTACCACTCCTTGATGTACCACTAGAGGGGAAGTGTGGAACTCCCTCAATACTTCCTCCTAAAGTGACAGTAGTACCATGGTACGTCCTCTGAATAGGATGATGTGCTCCCCACCTTCAAAAAATCCATAAGGTGCCTATCCTATGGATATCTGAGCACGTCGAGTATCGCAGTCAGCATCCCCACGTTGCGCCTCCCTAACTCGCTGAAGGAGTGGGGGAGTGACTATAAGAGACTGAAGAAAAGCTGCTCCATCTTTATCCACAAAGGAAATCTGTAAAGCAGCCAACTACTCCGTCGTCTCGCCTAACAGCTATATACCAGACCTCCTGTTGAGTGTATCTGCTATAACATTTCCCTTCCCAGAAGTATAGACTATCTCAAATTTATAGTCCTAGAGGAACTCAAGCCAACATCGCTATCTTAGGTTTAGGTCTTTCTAGGAGAAGATATACCTGAGACTCTTATGATCAGAGTACACGGTAAAATGATCGCCTATCAGATAGTGTCTCCACATCTTCAAGGTGAAGACCACTGTTGCTAACTCCTAGTCATGGGTATCATAGTTCTTCTTATGCTGTCTTAGCTATCAAGAACCATATGTGATCACTTCTCACTCCTTCATCAGGAAACATCTGAGTCCGGTCCCTGATGCGTTGTAGTAAACTACGTACCCTACGCCCTCCTCTAGAAGCCTCAAGATGGGGGCACTAGTCAACCTCTGCCTCAGCTCCTGAAAAGTATGATGGCATTTCTCTGACCAAATGAAGGGTTTCCCCTTCTTCGTCAATGCTGATAGTGGTGCTGTAACTCTGGAGAAGTCTGGAACAAACCTCTGGTAATATCCATCCAAACCTAGGAAACTCCATACCTTCGTCACACTCTTGGGTGGCTCCCAAGAAAGTACCGCCTCAATATTCATTAGATCCACTGAAACTCCAGCCTCTGATATGACATGCCCCAGAAAGTGAACCTCTCGGATCCAAAAATAGCACTTAGAGAGCTTACTATAAAGTTGGTGCTCTCAGAGTGTGTCCATTACTACCTAAAAATGATCAGCACGCTCCTCCTCAGTAGTCGAGTAGATCAGAATTTCATTGATGAAGACTACTACAAAGCGATCAAGGTATGGCTAAAAGATCCTGTTCATGAGTCCCATGAACACTTTTAGAGTATTGGTCATGCCGAATGGCATAAACAAGAACTCATAATGGCCATACCGACATCTGAAGGCCATTTTCTGTACATCCTCATCTTGCACTCTGAGCTAGTGATATCCTGATATGAGGTTTATCTTCGAGAACCAGCGTGCTCCCTTCAGCTGATCAAAGAGGTTGTCAATCCTTGGAAGTGGGTACTTGTTCTTCACAGTCACCAGGTTCAGGTGCCAATAGTTGACACAAAGTCTCAAGCTCCCATATTCCTTCTTGGAAAACAAAATTGGGGCTTCCCAAGGTGAAACACTGGGCCGGATGAATCCCTTCCACTACAAGTCCTCTAGCTGTACTCACAGCTCACGAAGCTCTGCGAGAGCCATCTGATACGCTGGTGTAGATATCGATGCCGTCCTGGGGTACAAGTCAATGTAAAAGTCCACCTCTTGTGATAAGGTAGACCCATAACTTCATTAGGGAAAACATCAGTGTACTGGTCCACAAATAAAGGATATCTTAGACTCTCCACGTCAACTGATCCGAGGGTAAGTTTAGCCAACTGATGAGTGATCGACTGCAATATCCTTTGGGTAAGTCCATCCTGTGCTGCAAAGGATTCATTCTTTCCAGTGAAGGTAAACCTAGTCCCATCCATGCAGACACACCATACTTTGCGCCTAATACAGTCTATCTGAGCATGGACTGTAGATAACTAGTCCAAACTCAAGATGATGTCGTAAGGCCTCAACGCTGCTACTAGGAGATCCCATCCAAAACTCTCGCCTCCTAGAGTAAGCTCATACTACTAGCACCAGTGCGTAATCATCAAATATGCTCCCGTAGGAGTCTCTATCCATAAGGATTGAGCCAACGACTCCATCAAAATCTCCATGCTCCAAATGAGTGTAGTGATAATAAAAGAATGATCAGCACCCGTGTCTATAAGTACTACAGATAAGGTGGAGTATACACAGATCGTACCTCACATCATCTCTAGAGCACCGTGATCACAAGACTCAGCTGCCTGGAGCTGAGCTCTCCCCTATCCGCCTGCTCCCTGTGGTTGGGGTGGACCTCCTGGTGGTGGTGGAGATAAAATCTCGAATCGTCTCCCACCACCAGTTGCACGAAAAACTCCTCTACCACATCCGCCTGCTCCCCACGGACCACCTCAATCAAACCTATGTCTATACCTAGGTAGTACCTCAACCATCTGATGATCATATGTATGACGGGTCAGACAATCACGAGCCATGTGACCCTGCCCACTGCATGAGTAACACTACATGATCCTTTCCTGACTGGTTCTGCCTTGGGTACCCCGCACAACCGATCATGAGTCATGCAGTTATCTACATATAGGTCTGGTCCTCTTGGACCTCTATGATATCTGTCTACTACCAGCTGTAGAAGACTCCGCCACATGATGATTGGTAGTGGGTCTCACCGCTGGTGACTGCTTGGCAAGGAAACTCTCCACCAAGAGGGCTCTCTCTAACACCCCCTCCTGCGTTGGGATGCTGAGTGAGATCATCGTAGCCCTGATCTCCCACATATCCCCTGGTCAAAGGTCTAGGTTTTGAAGAAAGGGTCCCACACCATATTGGCAGAGTAACATGTGAGGTTAGTGAACCTCGCTGAGTACTGAGCTACAGTCATGCTGCCCTCCTGCAGATGAAGAAGCTTTTTTATGCGCACTGCGTGAAGAGTCGCTGGGACAAACTCTGCCTGAAACAGGTTCTCGAAGTCTACCCAGAGAACGTCACCTCATCGTAAACCTAGAGCATCAGGCTCCACCATATTCCCACTGTTTCTTATAAAAGGTTGGAATCAAGGATCACCATGAGATTGATTGGTGTCCCTACGAGTCAGAAGACTCTCACCACAACCTCCAGCCAATCCTCAGTCGCTTGTGGGTCCGTCTATCCCCTGAAACTGGGTGGCCTCTGGCACTGGAACTCATGCAATGAATTCAAGTGGTGTGCACTCTCTGCTACTTGGGCTGGTGGCATCAGTGGCCCAATGGGTAATGGTACCATTGGTGCCTCTATTCGAAAAGGGTCCTGCACCGAAGCCTCATCGCTCGGTGAGCTATCAGTGCATACAACTCTCAGAACCCTAACTGGCTGTTAGTGTGGAGGCATCTTGAAAAGAAATAGGTGCTCTATGGTTAATAAGTTATACCTGGTGAGATGAGTCAAGAGATAACAAAGAAAACTCTTGGAAACACACACACAATCAGTGTTTTTGTGCACTGAGTTGGGAGTCAGAAGTCAGGGTCCTGGTGTATGGATACATCGACCCCCGCACCAACACTGGATTCCATTAACTAATAACCACACTCACTACACTTAACATTATTTCCGTTAAAAGAAAGATCAGAGTCCCATGTTCTGTGGTAGAACCGACTCCTTTGATACCAATTTGTCACGACCTGTCCCCTGGGGTCCGTGCTGTGACTACCCCAAGCCCGCCTTCCATAGGATAGAGGATGGAAACTAGCACTAAAAGACGTATTCCCCAAAACTGGGAAGGCATTGACTTTATAACCTGTAAGAACACACAACAAAAACACAACAAGATACGAACACAAGTCAACTGTGTAGGAAAAAGAGTGTTGAAAGTAAAAAGGGGGTCATAATACAAGCCCAACTGTAAAGATACAAGTACAAATAAAAAACAAAACAACTGAAGAAAGAGAAAAGATAGCTACTGGATCATCCTCTAAGGTTCCTACCTGAAGGGTAGGTACAGATCACCTCCTCAGCACTCCATGTCCACCCGTATCCTCTGCGTACCGACACGCTGTATGGTCCACCTCTGGGCACCATCCAGTCCTGGTGCTCTCAGCCTCAGTCAGCGCTGTTCGTTGTCTTCATCCAACACAACAAGGTGTGGGCATAGCTCGTGTAGGGGTGAGTATAACGATACTCAATAGGGACCCCGAAACCCTCAAGGTCTCACAAAAACCACCAAAGATAAACCACAAAGTATAAAATCAACAGATAACCCTACTTAGGTATATGACCATACAAATACCTAAGTTATCAAGTAATCCATCTCAATCATGAGGAAAAAATAGAGATACTAACTCAGCTCACACCAAGATTTATTCTTGGGGTAGTAACAAGTAACACCCCCAGTCACATCGTTGAACACCTAGCCTGCTGGAGATTCCCTCCTCTATCGAGTATAGTGGGCCTGTCGCGTCACACAGAGGCACTTCCCACAAACCTTAGACTACTGAGGTACTCCTCCTGTCGAGTACTGTGGGTTTGATGCATCACAAAGAGGCACTCCCCACCATGGGTCTGTCGCGTCACACAGAGGTGCTGCCCCTTGTGACTTGCTGAGGTACTCCTCCTGTGGAGTACTGTGGGTCTGCCATGTCACACAGAGGTGCTCCCCACCAAGTCCTATTGAGGTACTCCTCCTATAATGTACTGTGGGTTTGCCAGGTCACACAGAGGTGATCCCCACTGTGGTTCTGCCGCGTCACCAAGAGGTGCTTTCCACTGGGCCTATCAAGTCACTCCAAGTCGAAAAGGTCAGTAGTCATCAAGTCTTAGCCAGCTACTAGGTTCCCGCACTATGCTCACTCGTCTGTAGGAGAATCTGCTCCACGAGCTACTGTTCGATACTCCAACTACCATGAAGTCTCATGAAGAAGCATCTCAAAGGCCCACCATGTCATTGGGGTCTCAACACAACAGAGGGAATGTCAATCGAACACTCGGTCTGTGATTTATTAGCCTTTTAGTCCCGGAAGCCCGGTTGGATTCATGCTCGATCCAACCTGACCGTTCCCTATCTTAATCCAAAACTCTAGTGGGGTATACTCAAAGGGATCGTCTCGCTCCAATATTTCCAGCACCACTGACGGTTCGTCAAATCAATGTACGATGCCAAATTTATGGCCCAAGTAAAGTAAATGGGTCGTATTAGGTCCGGGTCCGGTCTGACCCGGTCTGGGTCGACTCGAACCAGGTCGACCCAGCCTGACTCGCTGGGTCAATCCTGAATCATGGTGCGACTCGACCTGCTGGGCGGCCCGGCCCGCTGAGCAGTCTAGCATTCCACGAGGGCCATGGGTACCACGGGGTGGCGGAGGTCACTGGTTGGCTTGGCCGCAGATGGTGGCTTGGACTCAGAGGTGCTGCGAGGGTGTGGGGTTTTTCAGCCCGGCCCAAGGTGGCTCGGAGAGGCTGTGGGTGTCGCGGTCAGGGAGGCTCGGAAAGACATGGGCGGCGCAGCCGGGGCGGCTCGGATGGCCTAAGGCGACCTAGACGGGGCATCTTAAAAGGCCTCGGACAACTCAGTCGGGCGGCTCAGCTAGCGGCTCGGCGGGACGGTTCCGGCTCGGTGGTGGGCGGCAGTGGCTCGACGAACGGTGGAGGCGACTCGACGGACGACAACGGCGACTCGGCGGAAAGCGACGACGACTCGGCCTGGTCAGCGGCGGTGGCTCGGCTCGGACAGTGATGACCATGGGCGGCACAGTGGGGCCATGGGCGGTAGAGCTGTGGGGAACGGTGGCCATGGGTGCCGCGGAGAGGCTCGACCACGGGGGTGTCGCGAGGGTGAAGAGGTCATGAGGCGGTGGTGGCCGCGGGGCGGTGTCGTTGCGCTGTCGACTTCATCGCGTTCAACACCACAAATCATCACAAGATTTGTAGAGTGGTCGGGCTATGTTTGTTTGGCCCGTACCCTCCGCATTAGGGTGGTAGCATATGTCTCAACAAGAACTTGAAGAAGAAAATCAATCTTTACAACCTCCCGTAATGATTTATTCCCAATCTTTAAAAAGAATTCAAGGGAATAACATTGGAAAAATATTCATACACAAATAAACCCCTACCTTGGATTGATCATTGACGTTGGTGTGAGAAGGAAGTATAGACATAGATTCATCATAGATAAAGACGTCCCATGTTGGAAGAAGTCAAATATATCGGTGTCCATCATTCCCTCCACACGTCTTCGATCTTGGGCTCGTTCATTGGTTCTTCGTAGGCATTCTTCATTGGAGAGCTTTTCTCCAGAGGCTCCTTCCTTTGCCAACGATTAATTTTCCCCAACCCACCAAAAAGAAGAGATAGCCAATATAATAAAACATGTTGACATAATTTCAAATTGGAACATTTAATTAATTGAGACGGCGTAATTAATTAAAGTGGGAGAGTTGACATAATAAATGTTGGAGGAGTTGAAGAGGCTCCCCCATATTTAATAGGAAGTTTGAGGGTTTCAATCCTCAGGTGGTCCCCACTACCATTACCCCTCATGGGAGGTTTTACTAGCTTGGGTGGTCCTTACCACCGAGCATTCAATTTGGAGAATAAAACTCTTGTGGTCCCCACCTCCACAATATCCACAAGAGGGTGGTTACAACCAAATAAAATAAAATGTGTGTTTATTTTATTTTATTATTTCCACGAAAAACCCAAAAATTATCTTTCACCCTCGACCCACTTCCATCGAGATGAAAGTATCCTTAAGATAATACTGGTGCTATGAGTTCAACAGTGTCCTCAGATTTCAATTCCAAGCACCGGTTCAAAAGTTATAAAAAACCCACTTGTATATTCACTGAACGTATCCAAAAAAAGTTCAGAAATTTATTCTGGGCACTTCAGGCTTCAGAATCACACGCCGTCAATTTTCACAGACTCATAAAATTCTAATACATTTAAAAAAAATTTACATGGAAATTTTGGGTCTTTACAATCCACACGGACTGGCGACCTCAAAAACCAACAGATGGTGGTCAAGAGGCTCATTATGGAGGGAACTGCCAGAGATGCGACAACCAAAGATAGTGGCGGTCCCTGCTACTCCAGCAAGGCACTGGTGAGGTAAGGTGAGGGTTGGAGGCTTCCTACTGTGGAAGGAGGAGGGTTGAGAGGCCTCCAGTTCAAAGGTGATGCACTCAGTCTCGCAGGGAGGAGCCTCAGTGCTCAGGATGGTCAGCTCCGATTGGTCAGGCTTGCCGATGAAGGTGGAGAGACAACATGAATGGGTGGCACCAGAAGCTTCCTCCACAAAGAGACAGGGGGGCCTAGCCATTTTTTCTCATATAATGAATCTAAAAGTTCTGTGGGTTTCTTTTTTTTTATAAATATTTTTCTCATGCCTAACATTAGGCGTGCATACCTTTTTTTTAATGTTCTACTTTGCCGGGTCATGCACACATCTCACAATAATATTTTCAGTTTTGTTGTCAACCAGAAAACAAAAATCACTTGATTCTAAAAACCACCCCAAATTATAAAATACTTTTAATAAATAATAAAATAAATTATTATATTAAAATATCCACAATTGGTGGAAACTACATCCGGCTGAAAAATGATATTCTAGCTTGAAATTGGTTTTCACCACAATTATGCACTACAACCACCGTAAGAAAAACATTTAAACTCATGTGATTAAATATATGGACTTCCAAATACCCATGTAACCACCATTATTGATCCATATTTTTTTCTGGATGCCCAACTTGGCCATCCAAACTCAGATCAAAACACAGTCGGATCCATTTGGGCAAAAATTAGACCCTCTACTTAAATTCAATGCAACTAATTTTTTATTAGACCTGATAATTAATGTGATTACATATGATACCAATTGAATATACCAAGGTAGTAGTGGAAGTTGGTAGGTTGAGGATTTTTTTAAATTTTCATCATTAGGATAATGATACTTGTTGTCTATGATGATCTGAGCCCCGATACGGCCCGAAGATCTGGCATAAATTAAACAGAGCAAAAAATAAAATAAAAAAATATCTTTTTCCTATCTGAATCCATGCTCGACATTTGTTTATTTCAAACAATCACTGATTGAAGGATCCAAATCATAATCCCACTATATTGTCTACACATGATTCAAAAAACCATAGGTTCATTGATCATTGAATTCCAAGTGCTAGCATGAAGATCTAATGACACCTTTGACGCCTTGATGATCACTGCATCGTCATGCCTGCGATGTATGAGGGAGAACTTGATCCGGTCACCTGGATCCAAAGTTATTCTCTCTAGAATGTGGTAGAAGAGAGAGAGGCTCTGGAAATCTCGCAGTGAATAATACTTGTGGGAGAGCCTCTCTCTATTTATAGTGGATGCTCAAATACCCATAAAGTGTTCCTCAACCCCTGTATATTTAACGTCCACTAAATAAATAATTATGACAAACTAAAATATATAATAAATATTATTTATAATTTATCACATAAATTTAATATATATTAAATATATTATGTGATAAAACTGAGTTATTAACTCGACTGGAAATTCCCGCTAATATTAAACGAACCTAGAATATTAAAATAAGATTTGCTCGATTAATATTATTCCTCATATTTACTTAACTTGTAAATAATTTTAACTATGAAATTCAACCCAATTATTCTTTACATGAATAATAATGAATTTATTTATTTATCAGTGATCAATAACTTGGAAAACACTCAAACCCCATGGTGGGGTCCACCATGTCCTATTTACCCACTCAACTGAATAAAGAAATTTTTTGAATGCACTATTGTGTGTAACCATCTAGGAACTTATATCGATAGGAGTAAATTTTATTCACAAACTAAGAGAAGGGTCTAGCAACCCAACAAGGCCCCTAAATAGATAAAGAATAGTCATGGTAATGACAACCAACCTACAAAAATATATTGTGTAATATAATATCTTTTTATTTTGATATCTATTAAATAAGGATGCACACTTACGTCATCACCCTTTCTTGATTTATTATTTACTGATTTAAATTGATGGATTTACCCATGGCTGCCATGACCATGGTCTTATGAAGGTACTACCATCCTGATCAACCAGACCCAAGATATATTACTTACTCAACTTAGAAGTTACAAATTCTATCTTTATCATTCAACCAATCATACCACCAATGACACACACAACACAAGCTACCACGCCATTATTTCACTATCATGATTTTTTCCTTACATCAAAGTATGTAAACAAATGGAACACATTGATAATGATATCATGTTAGGAGACCAAAACACATATCCCTAGATAGTAACAACCAATGACACCAGAAACATGTGGTGTTCCTATTAAAAGGTCTATCCTCATGATCTCATAACTAGAGATCACCAATCACACAATTCATGAGAAGAAGTCTCAAGGATTATGAGCCTTTGACACCTAATAGTCAAACATCAACTCTATCTAGTCAGTATGATGTATCTAGACCATAATACATTTATTTAATATTATTGACATAGTATCTCGAGGTTCTCATTATAGACTAGGATTTTTTATAAGCTTTTGATATGAAAATTAATCTATGGACATTGCCATTTAAACAATTAAAAAAAAATTTCTACACTATAATGGTAAGGGTGCATATTGTATAACTAACTATATAAATGATATGGTAATCAAACGTATTTTTTTGGTTAGTTCTAGGGAACCCACTTGTACAACATATACCGGTATCAAGCATCACCATGTAATATCCTAGAAGACTTTCCAAAACAACTCCATGATATGGAATTAATGAAACATGATATAATAATACATGAATTAAACATTTGTAAAATAAATTATTTGTTTCCATAAATTAATATTCTAAGAAGACATTAAAAATTCACATACATCATCTAGTTGAAGAAAATAGAGGATAAGACTATAACTATACACGTCATGCCAGACAATGTGGGAAAGATGATGGTTCTCACTCCAACTATAAATAAAATTACTATTATTATTATATTATTATTATTTTAAAAATAAATTTACATAATTAAATTCCAATAATAAGTTTATATAAGCATATCATTATCTGTGTGGATAGTTATACAAAATATCAATGGGAAATAGTGCATGAACATGTGAAGCGAAGTATGAGATGTGCATACATAATGACATATTTATAAGTATAAAAAATGTATAATTTTTAAAAGATTAGAGATACATGCCTTATATAGTACTTTGTACATGTATTCAACACAATATAATACCTAACTATATAGGCCTATCTGCTTGAGGTCCTCAAGTAAATTTAACTACATAAAATGGAAGTATGTTGTAAAATGACCAGAACACAAAGTGCCTTTAATGATTTGTAAAATATAATAACATGTTTATAATAGAATAGTGATGTCATCAACACCATGATCCAGATGAGTGAAGTTACCATCGATTCATGTCATGTACAAATGACTGCCAATGATAGATGTGTTGTCATCATGAACTATTATGCCTAATAATTGATCTACCAGTGTTGACCAATAAAAAACTAACAATCCTTTTATAGTGAAACCCTAAATAGGGAGGCCCAACACAGTCAACACATCCTCCAAAGTTACGGTAATATATCCCTCGGGTAGATGGAAAGTATGTGTCTCCGACATCCACCTCTTAAAAATTTATATAATAACTTAGTGATAAAAAAACGTAAAATCACACATCGCTATATCATAGGATCTGTCATGTGAAAGATGAGTAATGATCATAGGAGGACTTGCAATGTTATGGTATTAGGAATCCCAAATAATTCTTTTCGATTTTTTAACAATAATTTTGTTGAAAAGAAGTGCTGGAAGTGTTGGATTTTTTCACAATAAGTTTGTTGACAATAAGTGTTGGATTTGTTGATAATAAGTTTGTTAAAAATAATAGGATATGCTTGAATGATTTTTTACAATTAGCTTGATTAATTGATGATTGGATTTGTTGAAAATACATATTAAATATTGTTGTGTTGGGTATATTATCCACATAAAGGAAGGAAGGAAGTCTTGTAGAAATATATAAGTAAGAAGGTATTCAATAATGATCATATATGGTTAAAAAAGGGTCATGAATAGATGAATTCTCTTTGGAGAAAGGGGTGTAAATATGACCAAAATAGGAAACTGGAAAGGTACCATGCCTTTTTGGTACCTGTGGTGGATTTCCAGTGCACCTATGAAAAATAGTTAAGGCTAGTATAGACATAGTGCATGTCATGTTGGCTAAAAAACAACCAATGGTCTTGCACCATGCTGTAGCAGTGATTGTGGTGCAATAGAGGAGTCCTTGTACAAAGCAGGGAAGGCCAATACGGGATGGTCCATGCCATAAATGTAAGATCTTGGATTTTTATAATGGCACATATCCATTAATTTTAAGTCTAAATATCTAGTTTTATCTAAATATATGTTTCTAAAGGATTAAGGAAGGTTTCATGAGTGTCCACTACTTCTTTGGAGATCGGGTCTCTAGTTTTTGGAGAACCAGAGTATGGCGCATGGTTGACGCATGATTATGCTAACTGTGTGACTCAACCGTATGATACCAAAGAGGAGGATCATGGTTTTTTTAACTGTGTGAGGTAAGAAACATGTCCATGAAAAACCTATAATAAATTATAGGAGTGTGTTTCATGGTTGGTGTATGGTTTCCCTTAACTGTATGCCTAGCAACGTGAGGGGTGAAGAATTTGGATAATGAGCACACATGGGATGCACACAATTTTTTTGACCATACACCTAGAACATGTGAGGCATGGGTCCTTATATAGTGTCCAATGTATGGTTGACACATAGTTTGGAAAACCATTCATTTAAAACATGTGCCCCTTAAAATGTGATGAAATTACATTTCCCCCTTATTTCCTTTTAACCCTTCCCTCCATGTTTCTCCCTCATTTATCATACATAGAAGGATGCTTGAGCTTGCCTATTGCTCTCCTATAAGACTAGTGCTCCATCCTTTATTCGAGATCCATTTTAAGCACTGTTCATCTTTTTGGAAGCCTGTCAGTTAGTCTACGACTCCACTTGATTCTTTTCTCAGTTTATATCACTGTACTTAATGCTATCTTCATGTGATATATTATGCCATATTTTCTATGTGTTTGTCTAGTTATTATGATTTATATCATTAAATCCCAAATTAGAGGCCGATACTGGATGGGTATTCGACTACTGGTATAAGGTAGGTGGTTTAGTACTTTTCTATAAAAGTTGTGTGTTTATATTATGCTTCATTGCGTCGCATGCCAGAATTTTCCTGCATCACCTCTAAAATGTAAAATTAACTAATTAGATGATTATGATCTAAATTTTTTATTACTCGAACACCAAATTTCTTCCTTGTAGGTTGTATACCTCGGATCCAACCACCCCTTATGGTGTGTAGCATATAGGCCCATGAAACTTATTGATATTTGTCTTGAAATTTAACCACCTTTGAGGTGTGTTGACCTATCCCTTGATAATAGGTTTATTAAATGGAATTAATGATATTTATGTGGAATGGAAATACCCATAAACCACTTGATCACTTTTAAATAAATTAAACAAAAGGGTGAATGGTAAGAACATGTCACTTGACCCCTGTTAACAATGTAGTGGCAATTAGTTTACACTTGGCCCCTTTTTATTACTCTTAAGTTGTATGATTTAAATGAAAAATGGAATTGATAAATGAAAAGGGTTGGATCCCTTAGCCTTGATTTTAGTATGATTTGATGTGATTATATTGATATTACCATCTTTAATGGGGATAATGTTACATATTTCTTATTAGGAATTAATAGACATGACATTCCCTATTGCTTATTTGGAATTGATGGACATGATGTCCCTTACTGTTAGTTGTGATTAATGGAAATTATGTTCTATATTTCTTATTCTTAATTAATTGAAATTATGTTCTTTATTATTACTTGGGAATAATAGACATGAATTTACATATTGATTATTCATAATTTACAGACATGACATTCTTTACCAGTTTTTGGAATTAATGGGCATGATGTTCCAAACTATTATGTGGAATTTATGGACATGAAGTTCCTTATTGTTTATTGAAATTAATGTAAATGATGTTCCATATTTACTATTTGGAATTAATAGACATGAAAATCCTTATTATGGGTGATCATATTGATCGACAGGTGGAGCTACAAGACAAAATAACCAACAGAAGAGGACCATGCTATAATGTTCAGCGTTTTGAAGGAAAAACAATAAAAGGTTTTTAACTATGCCATGGGGAATATCATATCAATTGGTGGTTCATAAATTTTTAGATAAATCAATTTGAGGATTCTTGAACAGATCATCAATGATTCATACATCATTTTTCCCAGTTATAGACCATGATCCCTGCCCAATTCAAAAGATATTGTAGCATTACATCTATTGTAATAAATGTATATTTATTCCACAATGCATAGAAGAGAGTGAAATCCAAAAAGTAGTTACTTTGACTATAGTTTTGAAGAAAACCATGGGAAAATTTCATGAAAGTTATGGGTGGTTTTCATAGAACATAATGGTATGAAAGGTAACTAATTTATTGGATTACTATATCTTTATTAAAAAGGGAGATAGACAAAGAGAAAATAAAAGGATAAAGATTATTCATAGAGTAATATCCAAATTTCAGAGGAAGAAAAGAGAGGGGTTCCAAGCAATGGGATAAAAATAAGAATAAGTACTTGGGAACCTTTGAAGATCTTTCCAAATTTAAAGAAGATGGAATTACTATGGAAATAGAGAAGAGAAGAGGAATTAAAAATTCACTCTATAAGAGAGTGAAGGTTCTATAAGGATACATTCACATATTGTGAAGGAAAAGCCCAACATGACATAAACTGAGCATCCCTTTATACCTAAGGATGAAATTCATACAAGTGATGCTAGAGAAGGTATTAAAAAATCTATAAAATGAGATACAATGATCCTTTCCACCAGAAGTGAGTCTCAGAAGGAACACTTGAGGGAGTGACCCTTAAGAAGAAGTGAGATGTCCCTAAATTTGTAAGGTAGTGATCTCAGTAAAGGAATGAACTAGTTCAAACCATTTATGAATTTCAGTTCACTTTATAGTGATTTAGTGCATGAAAAATTTCCATTACATGCTCCTTAGACATAGCTTGATGAGGATAAACCAAGTAAATGTCTGTTTCCCTATTTACATTATACATGCACACTAAAATAGACCAAGTAGCATAAATTATATTTGGTAAAAGAGAATAACAATTGAACCTCAAGGTTGAGAATTCAAGATCCTTTAGGGTATGTGAGACATTAATAGAATAATATACATACCCTGATTACCCTTTCCCCTTAGGGTAATCTCACACTAAGCCTCTATTTAGGGACCAACATATAAAAATGGTGTGATATTCATACGCTCAACTATGGAATGTGATGACCCACCATGAGATCATGAGAATCATGGTTATCCTAGGATGTATGCAGTGGAACATATTCTATATCTATATATAATATAAATGTTATCGTTTAATCTTAATTTTATAAATTTTAAAAATTTAATATCTATGAATTGCAACTATAAACTATAGGTATCCATTCATAATACAAAACCATAGATAAAAAAACCATAACGCAATATAATGTTTATATAAAAATGACACAATAAGTAATATACAATTAATCTTAATGAGATATTGAGAATATTGCCACTATATTGGAATACCTTTTCAAGACGATGATCATCCCTATGACATATAGTGCATCATAGTCCCACCCTATATTCTTGAGGCTAATCTATATCATTTCTCATATGAGTAGACTCTAGATTTCTAGTTTTTCTCCACCAGCTCTGCTAGGGACCATAGTGGGCTGATAATCAATAGGAATAAAATATCAAAAATCTATAATAGGCATCCATGGTGCACTATAATACTCTTCTAGAGTATTGATGAAGTATACTGGATCAATATATGGTTCCCAATATAAGTTAATTAGTACACATACTATAATGGAATGTTCATAGGGACACCTTAGAGAATAAAAGTTTTCATAATCATTATATCTTTATTTTAGTAATACCACAGAAACTTGACTAATATGGAATGTGAGGGGGTTGTGACACTGTATAACCTCAAAGAGGTTACCTTCCATATCGAAGATTCAAACATGAAAGGATGATACATCATGTAAATTATTTTCAATGTTTGACCATAATTTTTGAACATCCTATCATCATACATTTCCTCATTATAGGAAGTCTCATTGATTAGGTCTAGAGTTTCCAAAGGGACATCTCCTATAGTTCTTTCTATATTTTTTTCACCATATTAACAATAAATTTAATTTATTATTAGGGATATAGAAATATGTTGATATAAAGTGTGGATTATAATAGTAATATGATAAAACAATGTATCATAATGTTGTTAAGGGATGACTTCAACATATATCCCATAAAAAGGTTCTATAGTAGTAGTTTGGGATTCTTTATCACACCTACAAAATAATTTTCATCTAAAAAAATTGTTACCTATTTATTTATATACTTTACTTAATTTATACATATTTTTCATTTGAAATTTTTGAAAATGGGGGATCTACATAGGGGATAATGGTTAACACATTGTTAGTGCTAACTGTTTACCCAAACTGTGAAAGGGGGAATGGAATCTCTAGTTTGGTGCGCATGGTTGGCCGATTTCCAAATCGTGTGGCCAAACTATGTCAATAACCATACATATGGTGGATATTTCATAGTTTAGGCACATGAATTTTCAAACTATCTGATCAAGATATGAAAGTACACCCAATCTCATGCTGTTCCATTCACATGATTGGCACATAGTTTACTAATCCATGCATCCAAACTATTCGACATTCCTATGTTCATTAAAAATTTAATTTTACCAATTATCCTCACTTGTTTTAAATTTTTTTTCTCTCATATCCATCCCATTAAAAATCCTATCCCTTGGATGCATCTATCTCCTCTCCTTCCTCCCACGTGGCATAGTTTAAAGTGGATTTTTTCTTAGATTATTCATGAAATCACTTTGTAATTGGGTTCCTTTCTTATCCCTTGGCTCTTTTTCTTCCTATTATTTTATTCCCATATTCCAATATGGCCATAGAGGCCCGGGGTTTACTTTACCCAAGTTTAATGGAATAGGTTTTTATGTTTAGAGATTTATATTTCCATATAAAGTCCTATCATCTTCATCACTTGTGGATTTACTGTGTTAGCAAGTGGTTTCATCAGATTAAGAAAAGTGGTTTCATGCATTTTTTTTGCATGACAAAACATATACGAATTTATTAATTTAAAAGTATTTATTAAATTGTTTTAAATCATGTTATATGATTTTTGATGACTAATATATGTTATATAATTGTTTTGAAGTGTTATTTATTGATTTGGGAAATTAAAGTGATTTGAACATGATGTTTTATATATGGAAATAAGGGTTGAATACTATATGTTTGATGAAAGGCCTATTTTAAATGAAATGGATATTTTGAATGGTTTTGTTAATGAAATTTTAATTATTTAAAAAGGGTAATGGAACATGGGAACCTGATTTATTAGGTGGGTGTCCTAGGACAAGTACTGCTAGGAATTGAAACACTCTACCTAACCTTGGATTATGCTACACTAACTAAACATTACTAAAACATGGATAATATAGTTTTGGTGCCATCAAATGGGTGTCACCATACCACTATGATAAGATAATTCTCTCCTTAGTGGACTATGCATGGATTGTATATTATTGGTTTACTCATGATATAGTGTAAGGATCTTAGGTTCATTGACCTTAGTGACTTAGGACATCTCCCATGGTGTATGTTTTAAATATTTATATATATGAAATTTTATTTCATGATAGAACTATTACAAATATTATTATGTGTTACTTGAATTTAAAATATAAAAATAAAATTTTCATATAGTTTATTTTAAAACTAGTATACCTGGATTATCTAAGAAAGGATGCTCATAAAAAATATGGTGGGATCCCACTCGGCTAGCTATGATCACACCCTACATACACCCAATGGTTGTGTATAGATTTTTTTAGCAGAAATAAATAAATAAAATGAACTACTTGGAGGTGGTGGGTTCCCTTTCTAGCTAAGTTTGGGTTTGTGGTGGTGACATAGTTGGGATTTATTCCTTATGTCACATAGAGATGGGTAGAGATATGTTTGGTTCATTTTGATTTATCTTGTAGATTTGTACTTATATGTCACCATTTCAACTTCCCATTCCTATTTTCTCATTTTGTATGCTTATGCCTTACCTTAGTTATGTTTGGGAGTTATTACTTATGTCACATAGAGATGGGTAGAGATATGTTTGGTTCATTTTGATTTATCTTGTAGATTTGTACTTATATATCACCATTTCGACTTCCCATTCCTACTTTCTCATTTTGTATGCTTATGCCTTACCTTAGTTATGTATGGTTCATCTTTTTGATATTGTTTGGTATGTATTTCTAGAGATTTAACTTATGATTATTCCATGTTGATGAGTTGTGATTATAGAATTATTTATTTGAGTGCATGACTCTCTAAGATATGGTGGGGTCATGTATGGTTCTTGGTTAGGATATTCTTGGTGGATTTATTGGAAAAAATCATTCCCTAAGGCAATTTCTTAATGACCAAAAACTTGTTTCTAGCCTATAGGGATCAAGAACACCCTTCTAAACTTGCCATAGACCAGACCAGGTGCCCTAGTTAGTAGTACTAGGAGTTGGTTCGTGAAAAAATGGAATCAAAGCCTAGTTTTTATGTTTATGATATTTAGGAAGTTAAGGTAGTTTAGAGATAAGATTATTAGGAAATGAGGGGTAGGTTTTGAGTGAGTGTCTAACCAACACTCATCATAAAGAGACTTGAGTCATGATGGTACATAGGGAAATGAGTATTTTGGGATGTTTTTTAATTTTATTTAATATTTTGAGAGTTATTGGGGTAAAACAGTGGAGTGTCAGAGAAATTTCCAGAGTGCATGAATAAGGTGCATAGGCTGTAGATCATGTAGCCAGACTATGTAACCAAATTGGAGGAGATCGAGTGTGACCTGAACACTTAGTGAAAAGTTTGAAAAAACATGTAGCCAAACCATGTGACTAACTCCACCCATCCAGTGTAAATTGTAGGGTTGGAACATTTTTTTCTATATGTGTATCCAAACCATGAATAATAGAAATTTTTATGGTCTATATATTTTTCCTCTTTTAAATTAATTCTTATGATCCATAAATTTTTTTAAGGTATTTTTTTTTAATTTTATCAAGTTTATTTACCTATATTAATGATTTTATTATTTTTATTTGATTTCCTATAGTATCATTACCCCTCAAAGACCTCTATTGAACCATCTAGAGGATGCCACGAATAATTTTCTAGGATCTAATACTCATACATACCATAATATCATTGAGTAAGTGGTACAGATGGTATAATAAATGGATCAAGAAGGGGGACCTGGCCCTGCTTAAGATAAAGATTTATGTCCAAGTATGGGTCATGAAAAGAAAATATCTTAGGATTTTCTTCATCATAAGAAACTATCCTATGATAAAGTAATGATCCTCAAGTGGCAGAGGATTTGATGTAGAATATTACAAGAATATTTTAATTTATTGAGACTCTAAATTCTATCAAGTTGAAATGCTCCACCTTTATTATTAAGGTACCAAGATGTTAATGGTGGGATTCAATGGTTCAAGCTAAGTAACATACAAATATTTAATTGAAAGAATTCAAGGTTATGTTCACTCAATAGTTTTACCTAGATACATTTGAACTAGCTAAGTATCAAGTGTTTGTGTGACTCTAAAAAGGAGACTAGATGGTCCTGGAATATTCAAACCAGTTCACTAAGATCGTTCATTTTTCTCCAAATCTGGTTTCAAATGATTAATTAAAATCCTAGTGTTTTGATATGGTCTTGTGACCTGACATTCAATCCATGGTATTCCTAGAAAAGCTTTCTTCCTATATGGAAGTGATAGACCAGTCATTCTTGGTGGATATTGATCATGTTGAGATATTAGTTTTTATTAAGGGTCCTTCCATTACTATTTGAATTAAGAATAGTTTTTAGAAAAGAAGATGGAGCATGATGATCCTAAAATAGAAATTGGTAGTGGATCCAAGTACCCATCCTAATCTATATCACTAGAAACCATGTATAGTAGACCTCTTACTTGCGATCAATGTAGAAATACTGGGAATATGAGGATTCTATAATAAGAATTTCCTAAGGATTTTGACCCTTGTGTGCAGTTATGACATTTAAATTTTTTTTAAAGATCCTTCCCCTATCCTTGAAGCGGTGTAGGATCTTTAGCTTCTAAAGGATAAAAAACATAGTTTTATGTATCAAAGGGTGTGTAACCCCGATCTCATGGGCATGGAGGAACTATTGGTTCATAATATGGGACAATCCGGTTGAGGTCTAACCCTTAGGGTGGTGGTAGGCCATAGTTCCATTTAGAATCAAGAAAATTTCATGTTATGGAGAAAGTGCCTATGGATTCTATGGATGAACCAGGAACTATTCGAGGTATTATTATCATTTCCTCATAAATAGTGACTACTTTATTCGATACAGGTTCCTCCTACTGATTTATATTGTCTTATATCTTGTATTTGATGAATCATTAATCTAAGATTATGACTTACATTATGGAGACATCGACACCCCTTGGAAATAAAAATTATCTAGGATTTCAATTTCCTCTATATATTATCTCTATATTAGAAGTGGAGTTATCATGATACTTTATTTTCCTTAATATGGATCTCTTTAATGTAATTATTGGGATGTATTAGATGTATAATTTCAAATATCACATTTTTTTATCATTGGAGGGTGATCTTCACCACCCCAGATGGGATCTCATGTGTGTTTCAAGGATAATGTGACCCATGATCTAGTCGGGTGAGACCTCATTTTCCCAAGGATTATAGATAAATATGTTAGATAACATATCTTTTTGTTTATTCCAATAAAAGGAAATTAGAAAGCGATATTACTCTTATGATTAGGTTGTTTCATGTGGTGTTTCTAAATGAATTCTTGGGGTTACCCTCAGACCAAGAAGTCAAATTTTCAATTGATATAGAGCTCAAAACGCAACCAATATCATTTAATTCTTATCATATGGCTCCCATAGAATTAAAATAAATTAGAAAATAATCTAGAATAATTATAATCCAAGGGGTTTATTTATCCTTTCACATCTCCATGGGTTTCCCTAGTGCTCTTGGATAAGAAAGAGGATGAGAATCTATTATTATACATTTATTATAAGAATCTTAATCGGGTGAACATAAAGAGTAAATATCACTTTTCCCAAATTGATGACCTATTTTATCAGTTCAGAGGGAAAATATGGTTCAAAAAGATTAACCTTCTGTCAATGTATAACCAACTCAGAGTAAAGGAATCTGATATCCCCAAGATTATTTTTAAAAATAGGTATGGTTATTTTGAATACATAGTAATGATAATATGTTTAACCAATTCTCTAATGGAATTTATGGTTCTTATAAATAAAATATTTTATAGATAACTTGACTCTTTTGATGTGGTATTTAGGAATTTAATCTTTTTATATTCCAATATAAAAGAGGAGCATGAGCATCATTTAAGATGAAAAGTCAGAAAAGTGTAACCTATAGATCAAAGAAGTCAAATTCTTAGGGAATGTGGTATTAAAACAAGGAATTTCAGTTTTTACATATTTACCCAACAATATTATTGTTTTTAAATATTTTCGAGTTCCTATTTATTTCTCTTCGAGTGTTTTCCCTTGAAATTTAGAGTTTTCGGGCATGAAAAACATGCCACATGGTTAAGGCACATGATTTTTTAAGCCATGAAGTAACCATGCGGTAGCTTCTGCAATTTTTGATAGATCCAAATGCATGGTTTGGACAAAATTTTCCAAAACATGTGACTAGACCATGCGTGGTGGTCTAGGATCCTAGTAAAGGGTGCATGGTTGGTACATGGTTTTCGAAACTGTGTGACCCATACCACGAGCTGTATTTTTTTCTTCAAAAATTTAATTAAATTAATTAAAATTAAAATATAAAAAAACCACTATAATACCTCCCCCACCTATAAAAACTCCCTTAATCCCCCTAGTTCATGACACCCCGGCTGATGGGGTCCACCCCACATGTGCCACTGCCTCCCTTCCTCTCATTTCAACGACTGATTTTCAAGCCAATATCTTGTGCGATATCTCTAGGTATGGTTTTCTTATTCTCCTCTTCCTTATCATCTTTTGATTTCTTGGTTTCTATTTTCTCTCTTATGGTGCACATTCCCTAACCAAACCCTAACTTGTTTTAGGGTGTTGTTTTGGTTGTCTGTTGGTTCCTAGGGTTCGTGAAGTCTGATTGAGGACCGTTCTTGCTGTGACCATTGAAGGTAAAAATTTATTTCTTTGGATTTTTGTGAGTTTTATCTTGTCCTAATTCTTTAGCCCAATTATAATTAGGGATTTTGTAATTTTTGGGTTTCTCATATTTTTCTAGAGTACTTTGGACCTCATTGAGGTGGTTTACTACCATTTTCAAAGGCAACATACATGTTTATGCATAGGTAGACATATATATATATATATATAGTCCCCCATTTATATATATTCACTCATGGAAGTATTAATATATATATTGGGGATAGGTGTACTTATATATATATATATAAAATGCATACATGTGTAAGTGTAATTGGGTATATGAAAGTATAGACATATATATAAGGACCCCCTCGTACATATTAATGGCCATGAAAATATGAACATTAGGGATTGTTGTCCTCATATATATGTGATGGTGCATATGAGTGTAATTGAGAAAGGGAATATTTGATTGGACACCATAAAAAATAAGCACGTGTTGAGGTAGGTTTCCTATGTCAGGGCCTTTAATTTTAATTTCTTGATTTATTTAGTTTTTTAATTTTTTATTATTATTATGTAGAACATATATGCTATACAAATTAGTTTTTCCACTTAGAAATGGTAATTTCATTCATTTCACATGATTTACCGAAACTTTTGATATGAGTTTTTCATTTTAATATATGATTTCAACATGGTATTAGAAACTATAATGTATTTTCAAGGTTCGATTGGTTTTCTAAATAATGTTTCATTAAAAGTGGTAAGGCCCATTTGACATAAGGGATTATTAGAAAATTTTTTTGAACTCTCATGATGTGTAAGCTTGGTTGGAACCTTCGAAATTATTTTTTTAGGATGGACACCCCCATAGTTTTCTTCTAGTTTGAGAGGGTCTCCACATGGATAGTGTTGGGATTTGGGAAAATCATGCATGTTTGAATCCATGTTAGTGTCAAGAATGTGATGACCTCCTAACTTATCCTTTATGCTACTATCATAGGATCCTAGGAATTATAGTGGGATTCAAGAGATAGTTTCTATTTAGTCCTGATTAGATGGTCTAGTTAAACATGATAGGGAAAGACCATGTGGGATTCTCCACTGGTGAGGCTAGTTGAGAGTATCCAGGTTGGTTATTGACTATGGATTGCATCGATAGGCCAAAAAATGGATGTAGAACTAAGTACACCAAGGGTATCTTCACTTGGTGTCTAGGTATATACCATGATATTTTATTCACATGCATTATTCTTTCCCTTGTTTTGTTATGTTTTTAACAAAATCAACTCAACATCTATTTTTCCACTATATGTTCTTATAACAACACTTATTTACTTGTACTCCTCTTTCCACTACTTTTTTTTCACAGATGTATTTCCTTCACTGCATGTTCTTATTTGTAAATAGATTTATTGTAAAACCTTTCATTAGAGAATTTTCAAAGGATAGGAAAATGGTTCTTTTAAATTATTAGCTTATTACTTGTTTTAAAAGGAAATGAAAACCTTATTTTTAATATATGTATTTCAAACTAACATGAAACAATTTTATTTTTAAAGGTAATTCTTAGGATGTGGTTCTTCTTTTGGAATACCTACTTAGCATATTAATGCTCATTAAAAAATTATCTTCTTAAGTTTAAAGTTCTTATAGTTTTTGATCACTCTCAGAGTGATCATGGTTCTATGATTGGTGGTGACCCACTAGGTTACTTGGAGGTATGTTTAGCCATTTAGTATTATTTATTCCTATGATTCTAGTTTGTTATTTTATTTTATTTTTGTTTATTTATATATATTTTATGGTATAAATAATTCCCAATTAAGTATATTTTATGACTGACACTAGTTTCCATCCTGGGAGGATTGATAACATAATGCCCCGACCCCAGTTACCCAGAGTCGGTGCATTATTATATAACATTGGCATGATCACAAAAGATCAAGTCTTGAAAGAATGATTAGTTTAGTAGCCTTGGAATCACTAGATACATTTATTAAGTTTATATTGCATCATAAAGTGAAAAACTACAATAATATAGTCTCCATAGTCCACACTCATATCCCCTTCAGACTATCCCTGCAGGTCAGTCATAAAATATTTCTTCAAATTCTGGGGAAAATAAAACATAGAAAGGGGTGAGCTCAGATGCTCAATAAGGATAACAATATAGCGGAAACTTTCATAAATAAGCATAAACATTTAAGGCAATGTATAACTAAAACAAAAGCCTTTTAAACTTGAAATTAAGCATAATATGGAAAAAATAAAATAAAATAATTCCATTTAATTATTCACATGGATATTCTACTAGTCTAATAATCACATTCAATATCAATAACCACTTTCATAATGATAGAATGCATAATTCCAGACTATCATAACCACATAGTCAACTCCTTGTTCCAAGACTACAAATAATATTTTATCAAGGCCTTATTCCAAGACACTAGTTTGTATCATGAGACCTATCAATGCATTGAGGATCTATATCGAGCTCCACCCGTCACTTACTAAGTCCAATGCATTCCTCATATGAACAGGTTTAAACATAACATAAACATTCGTATTAAAACTAGCATACGAAATGTCAGTACTTTATCTATAAACCATGAATGGTATAAAAATAACACATCCATAGTCAAACATATCACAAAACCTTCAATACTATATGGAAGTTTTGTATCATAATAAATCAACTTCAAATAAGCTTAAAATCCATCAAAGGATGTTGACATAGATGAAATCAAAACTATTTGAGAGAAATATCTCTTTTTTGAAATCATTTAAAAGTAAAATAATTATAAAATAAAAAATTTACTTTGAAAATATTCTTATAGGATTGTAAGGGAAGCTTCGACGATTTTATAATGCCGGAAAATAGCCGCACACGCCGTATAAGTTAAAAAAAGACATTCTTACCTTAATTCTGTCGAAAAAGTTAAAAAGGACCTTGTTTGGAAAACGACAGAAAGATTCCTTTATTAAATTCTTATAAAAAGTCAAAAAAGGGTATAAATGACTTTAAACCATAGTCTGTAAAATAGTAAGAATTATTTGAAATACATTTTTAAGAAACATGGATGTGGATGATAAAGAGGTCCTAGTAGATAATTACGTATAAACAACCTCAGATAATGAAGAGATTGTAAAATAAACCCTTAACTTGTACTTTTCCTTGGTCGAGGGTAGGTTGAACTCCTGTATAATGTGAAATAATTGTTATTAAATTATACAAGAATAATATACATTAATATGATATTATATATGATCTTTTAACATTACTTTGTTAATAATATCTTTGTATTATCGTTGTTTCGGGTGTTAACTGATTCGTTTTCCTTTATATGATTTGTTACATAAGCCATGTTTGTTATGGATAGGTTGTATATTATTCATATCCAGAATGATATTAAGTCTTTAAACATTATTTTTAACCATCAAATGAAAATTAGTCTTGAATGGATACGATGGGGAATGAATCTCATTGCGTTCGTGGAGACGGTAGTCCGTACGTACGCACGAGCGACAATATCATTCTTTTGATATTAAAATAATATATAATTGGATGTTATATCATATATAAAGAATAATTATAATGTTATATTTATTATTTAAATCAATTAAACATCATTATCATACCCATCCAAATAATAATGTTTTGAATAACAATTACACCACGATGTGGAGATGGTAAGCCGTACGTACGCACGTATGGTGACATGTCATTCAAAGGATGGATAGAATAATGAATATGGTTGTACCATATTTATAATAACATAACAGTATATAGAAGATACTGGATTTATTATTTTATAATGTAAATAACAAAGAAATAAGTAGTGGAAGAAGAATGGAACTTGAAAGAGGGTGGTGAAAACATTACCTCTTCTTCGGGTTCTTCCTTTTGATTTGATTAAAAGGGTTCCTTAGGTTGGATTTCTGAACAAACTAACCCCTCTAGGTTGAAGTGAGGGAATTTTAGAGCATATATGGGTAGGTTTTGGCCGAACCAAAAGGCTTTAAATGTATGAATTTGAGAGAAAGGGGAGTGCCCTTTTATAAGAGGGGTGAGGGTCACCTTAGGAAAAGCTAGAAATATTAATTTATAATAAATTCATATTCGATTTATAATGGATCTAAAGTGACTTATTTATAATATAAGGTGGGTATGGGTCCAAATAAACTCAAAAAATAGCTTTTAGAAAAGTTTGGGTCACTATTTTACCCTTATCTTTTAGATTTAATTCTTATTTAAATAGTTTGACATTTACCATGTCTCTTTGTATTTTTATATTATATGGTTAATAAACATACTATAAACTGCCAAGAAAACCCCAAGTGGTTCATTAATAACATACTTATCATCATATAAGTCCTTTGGCCTAACCTTATATTTTTAGGAATATTATATTAATTAATAATATAATATTTGTTTTAAAAACTCCTTTATGTCAATTTTGACACTATTTAATAATTGATTTTTGTAAAAGTCTTAATTACTTTATTAATTAGAAAAAAATTCATTTAATCAATCATAACATGTCATATTAACCAATAAAATTCGTGGAATTTATTAAAAGTCTCAAATTATATTTATTTGGGTATTTATAATATCAATTATTTTAATATTTCACTAATAAGATAATTACTGCATCATCATTGTGTCATAAATAAATTAAATTATTTAATGTTAAAAAATTATAAATAAAATACCATTATGTAGGAAATATTTTTATCTTTATAATGAATATTTATAATCAAATTTATCTTATGTATAACCCTATATTAAAAATGTTTTAGTTATTAAACTTTGATTTTAACTCTTTTAACTCTTCTTTGAATTAAATAATAATAAATGTCCTAATCTAATCCATGTGGACCAAAGAGGTTCATATTTTATTCCTAAGGTTGTTTTTGTTCGAATTATACTTATCCAATAGAATTTTGACATGTTTTAGGGTAATAATAATATCAATTTTACCCTTAATTACCCTATTTAATTTTTACCGTGGTAAATAAAAGTAAAAAGTTACTATTCACTAAAAAATATTTTTATCTTATTGAAGAAAATTTTACTCCTTGATATTAACTATGTCTCATGGATTTTTAAAATTCCACTCACAGAAGTGATAAAATTAAGTTTTATGTGAATTTGCAAATTCTCCTAGGAGGTGGGTAAAAGACGGTAAAAAATTCAATAAAATTTTTATATATCTAAAATCATTATAAACCAACTCCAGTGAATTACATTGAAATTATATAGTTATTATGTATCTATTTTTGACCTAAAATAAATTTAAATAAATTAAATAATTATTTAAATAAAAATTCAGTTTTAAACTATAACTCAGTGTTTTTCACTATTCCTCAAAAATTGAAGGTTTTTAGAAAAATACCAAAATTTCACCCTAGGCTAATTTCGATATTATTAATCCAAAAATGAAGTCCATTTTGAAAGATAAAATGTATAAAATTTCAAAAAGTGGGTATTACTATTCATAACTGCTAGTTTGATTGGTTGTGGTGTGTTAGAATTCGAAGTTGCGTACAACACATGCTACTGTATTATTCAAAGAGAAGCGTACCATGGAAGTTTGGGGTGTTACATTCTCTCCTCCTTCAAATAATTTCATCCTCTAAATTTCTAGAATATTACTGCATAAAAAGTCTCGGGTGGTTCTTCATCATAAGTTCCTCAGGTTCCCACATTACCTCTTCCATCTTATGGTTTCTCCATAGAACTTTTACCAGACGAGTCATCTGGTTTCTCAGCAATTGTTTCTTGTATCAAGATTCCTAACAGGCTCTTCACAATAAGACAAATCAGGTTCCTGTTCTACTTCCTCATAAGTGAGTACATGTGTTGGGTCAGACATGTATTTCCTCAACAGTGATACGTGGAACACATCGTGAACATTGGAGAGATTTGGCGGCATTGACAAATGATAAGCTATAGCCCCAATTCATTCTAGAATTTAGAAAGGTCATATGTACCTTAGACTCAATTTACCCTTCTTACTGAAACACATAACTCCCTTCCATGGAGATACCTTCAAGAAAACATGATCTTATACCTGAAATTCCAATTCCTTCCATCGGTTGTCAGCATAGATCTTATACCTACTTTGAGCTTTTTTGATGTGGTTTTGGATTACCTTCACCATTTCCATAATTTCCTCTACCAGTTTTGGGCCTACGAGTTTTCATTCCCCAACATCATCCCAACAGGTTGGGGTGCAACATCTCTTTCCATATAACACTTCATATGGTGCCATCTGAATACTCGAATGGAAGCTATTGTTATAAGAAAATTCTACCAGAGTTAAATATTGATCCCATATACCCTGAAAGTCAAGTGAGCAAGATCTCAACATGTATTCTAAGGTTTGAATAGTCCGTTATGATTGTCCATCTGTTTGAGGGTGGTAGGTAGTGCTCAAATGAAGTTTAGTATCTAAGGCATTCTGAAGACTCTTCCAGAATCTTGAAGTAAAACGGGGATCGTGATCAGAAACAATCGATAGGGGTACTCCATGAAGTCTCACAAATTCATTAATATATAGTCTTGCTAGACTTTCAAGTGGCAGATCTTCTCTTATAGCAAGAAAATGTGCTGACTTGGTAAGACGATAAAAAATGAACCATATTGAATCATTTCTTCTAGGTGTCTTTGGTAGTCCCATGACAAAGTCCATCGTAATATTATCCCATTTCCACTCAGGTATGGGAAGAGGTTGCATGACTCCTCCAGGCCGTTTCCTTCTAGCTTTCACTTGTTGAAAAACCATACATCTTGACACAAAATCAACAATATTCCTCTTCATGTTGTCCCACCAAAAATGTTCCTTAAAATATCTATACATTTTGGTGCTCCCAGGGTGTATAGATAAATTGGAACTATGAGCATCATCCAACAATTCCCTTCTTAGATCAGGTATATCAGGAACACAAAGTCTCTTCCCAAATTTCAAAATTCCATCTTCATACACAAAGTCCCTCAATCTCCCATCATTCACAGCTTTAATCTTCTTTTGAAATTATTCATCATTGGTATGAGAACTCTTTATCCTTTCTAGTAAAGATGGTTTGGAAACCATTTTAAAAAGTATCAATGTTTCAAATTCCATGGTAATTCCCATACCCATCTTCACTAGATCTATGAAAATAGGATCCCTTTCAACTCTCATCTGGTTCAAAACTCCATGATCCTTTCTACTCAAAGTATCTTCCACCTTATTTGCCTTCCCTAGGTGGTAGGGTATAGTGCAATCATAATCCTTGAGTAATTCGAGCCATTGCCTTTGCCTCATGTTGAGTTCTTTCTGTGATAAAATATACTTCAAACTCTTGTGATCGGTATATATCTTACATTTTTCACCATAGAGATAATGTCTCCATATATTCAAAGCAAAGATTATAGCAACCAACTCAAGATCATGAGTAGGATAGTTTTTTCATGAATTTTTAGTTGTCATGATGCATAGTAAATAACCCTATCATTCTGCATAAGGACACAACCAAGTCCTTTCTTCGATGCATCACTATAAATAACGAACCCATCATTCCCCGATGGTAGAGTCAATATCAGAGCATTGACTAATCTTATCTTTAGTTCTTCAAAATGTTCTTCAGACTCTTTTTTCCAAACAAATTTAACTCCTTTTCTTGTGAGCTTCATTAATGCATTAGCCAATTGGGCAAAATTCTGGACAAAATGTCGATAATAGCCTGCCAAACCAACAAAACTGCGTACCTCGGTTATACTCATTGGTGCTGGCCATTCTTGGATTGCCTTGGTCTTAGAAGGATCAACAGAGATTCCATCCTTAGAGACAATATGGCCAAGAAAAGAAATCTCATGAAGCCACAATTCACACTTGCTAAAATTCCCATATAATTCATGTGTTCTCAGAGTATTCAATATAATGCGCAAGTGATTTTCATGATCTTCATAGATTTTGGAGTATACCAAGATATCATCAATAAATAACACTAAAAATTAATAAAGATATTCCTTTAAAAATTAGTTCATTAGATCTATGAACACATAGGGTGCATTAGTCAGCCCAAAAGGCATTACTGTAAACTCATAATGCCCGTACCTGGTTTGAAATGCTGTCTTAAGAATGTCTTCCTTCTTCATACACAACTGATGGTATCCAGATCGAAGGTCAATCTTTGAAAATTATTAATCTCCATGTAGTTGGTCAAATAAATCATCAATGCGAGGTAGGGGATACTTTTTCTTTATTGTTATAGCATTGATTTCCCTGTAGTTGATACATAACCTCATAGATCCATCTTTCTTCTTAAAAAAAGGATAAGGGATCCCCATGGAGAAACACTAGGGAAAATAAATACCTTATTACTCAATTCCTCTAGTTGTTTCTTTATTTACACTAATTCTACAGTGGCCATTCTATAAGGGGTATTCAATATAGGCCCTGAACCAGGAATTAAATCAATGGAAAACTCAATTTCTCATTTTGGAGGATGTCCAGGTAAATATTCCAAAAAAACATCTATATATTCTTTCAAAATAGGTACATCCTCTATTTGAACATTCCTTTCCTCACACATAGTTAATTCATTCTCTTCCTCCCCAATAATTGAATTTAGTTGAGCTACTGGGGGTGGATCTAGATAAGAATTAGGTGGTGACGATTCTGCTCTAAAGATAAGGTGTTCCTTATCATCATCATCAAAAATAATAACCCCCTTCTTACAATAAATCTTCACATCATGGTCTGAAATCCAATCCATACCGAGGATTATATCAAACTCAATCATAGGTATGATGATGAGATCAGCAGATAAAGAACATTTATATGATCTAATGAGAACTAATTCAGAGAACTTTGTTGCAATGATACTTCCCTTAGGAGTTTTGACTGACAACTCCCTTATTAAATGAAATTGGAAATATCTAATTTTCTTATCAAACTGGGAAGATATGAAACAATGTGATGATCCAGAATAAAATAAAGCATTGGATAAACTTGAGGAAACCATTAAATTACCTGCCACCATGTCTTTCGGAGCTTCTACCTCAGTAGTAGTGATAACATATGCTTGGCATTGATCCCTTGGCCTTTTATGAGGTAAGTTCCCCTGAAGCTTAGGACATTCATTTTCATAATGTTCCATCTCCCTGCAATTATAGCATTGGACATTAGTAGCTTCTTTATTCCCCTTGCAATCATGAGCCTGGTGACCTTTTTCACCACACTTGTAACAGACTCCCATTTCATTCAAGTAAGTACCAGGGTATTTATTCCCACATTTACTGCAGTATAGATATTCAAATTTTCCCTTCTTCCCCTTATTTCCATTCCCAGAGTGATCGACAGATCTCTTCTTCTCTTTCTTTGCTTTAAAGTCCTAAGACTTATAGAATTCCTTTTCTATCTTGATAACACATGAGACAATATCTTCATATGATGAGAAGTATTGTGAGACCAATGCTCGATGGAGAAATGGTTTTATCACATCAAATAAACGATCAATATTACTCCTTGGGTTATGTATATAATCTGCTGCACGCCTCGCTAACCTTGTAAAGTTAGCCTCATACTTTGCGACATTCTCATCCTCCTTTTGTCTCAGACTCAGAAATTGCCTTTCCATATCTGCTCGATGGTCATGAGGAAAGTATTTTTCTAAGAAAATATCTTTGAAATCACTCTATTACATATTTGATACTTCATCATCTTCCTTCGTGTTTTGAATCAATGACCACCATTGATCAACATCTCCAGTAAGGCGATAAACTACCATGATAACTTTTTCCCTTTCACTACTCTCCAAGCCATGGAATATTTTCTCTAAAGAATTTATCCATTGCTCATCTAATAAGGGATTTATACTCACATTGAATGTCAGTAGTTGTTGCCTCATGAAGTGATCTAACATTGATCCTCCACACTGGGGATCTGGCTGCTCCATACGGGTAAGGTTATTATTCATAACCTGAGTGAGTTTTCTCAGTATGGTGATTAGCTGATCAGCACCAGTTGCATCACCAGATCCACTATAATTATCTTGAGCATGAGGGAAATACCTACATGGAGTGTGTTCATTGATACGATTTCAATTTCTTCCACTAGGCACTATTTCTAAACAATGGCATACACTAGATTAGTTTATGATCCGCAATACATAAATCCAAACTTGTAAAACACTTAACATGAATTGAATAGTTTATGGATATAATCCATAATAATAGAAAATGTTTTCTTTGAGGAAGTATATACTCATAAACCCTTCATAATGGTTTGTAAAGAAAATGAGAATTATCCTAAGCATATCCCCCGGGAGTGTCGTAACCAAGAGTGAAGCAAGGCCCATTGTCGTGCACCAGTTTCTGTTCGAGTCTAGCTCAAAGCGGTGTTTTCGGGTTTTACCCCTGGGTACATCTATATAAGAGCCGCCTCTACCTGCTCATATCCAAACAGAGATGTATTGCTCAGAAAACTCACCAAATATCTTCAATACCAAAATTATAAGAAATTATTATATACTAATCCTCATATTCTATCTTACGAATATGTGCTCTAATCAGAGTTTATCTAAATCTAGCTTCCAAGGTTTGTACTAAACTTCCTCTGATACCAACTGTAACACCCCGACCCCAGTTACCCAGATTCAGTGCATTATTACATAACATTGGCATGATCACAAAAGATCAAGTCTCGAAAGACCGATTAGTTTAGTAGCCTTGGAATCACTAGATACATTCATAAGGTTTACATTACATCATAAAGTGAAAAACTAAAATAATATAGTCTCCATAGTCCACACTCATATCCCCTTCAGACTATCCCTGTAGGCCAGTCATAAAACATTTCTTCACATCCTGGGAAAAATAAAACATAGAAAGGGGTGACCTCAGATGCTCAGTAAGGATAACAATATAGCAGAAACTTTCATAAATAATAATAAACATTTAAGGCAATTTATAACTAAAAAAAAGCCTTTTAAACTTAAAATTAAGAAATATATGGAAAAAATAAAATGAAACAATGCCATTTACTTATTCACATGGATATTCTACTAGTCAAATAATCACATGCAATATCAATAACCACTTTATATTGATGTAATGCATAATGCCAGACTATCATAACCACATAGTCAAGGCCTTATGCCAAGACTACAAATAAGATTTTGTCAATGCCTTGTACCAAGACACTAGTTTGTCTCATGAGACCTACCGATTCATCGAGGAGCTATAGCGGGCTCGACTTGTCACTTACTAAGTCCAATGCATTCCTCATATGAACAGGTTTAAACGTAACATAAACATTCATATTAAAACTAGCATATGAAATGTTAGTACTTTATCCATAAACCATGAATGGTATAAAAATAAAACATCCACAATCAAACATTTCACAAAACCTTCAATACTATATGGAAGTTTTGTATCATAATAAATCAACTTCAAATAAGCTTAAAATCCATCAAAGGATGTTGACATAGATGAAATCAAAACTATTTGAGAGAAATCTCTTTTTTGAAATCATTTAAAAGTCACATAATTATAAAGTAAAACATTTACTTTGAAAATATTCTTATAATATTGTTAGGGAAGCTTCAACGATTTTATAACGGTGGAAAATAGCCGCACACGCCTTATAAGTTAAAAAAAAGACATTCTTACCTTAATTCTGTCAAAAAGGTTAAAAAGGTCCTTGTTTGGAAAATGACAGAAAGATTCCTTTATAAACTTATTATAAAAAGTAAAATAAGGGTATAAATGAATTTAACCCATAGTCTTTAAAATAGTAAGAATGATTTTAAATACATTTTTGAGAAACATGGATGTGGATGATAAAGAGGTCCCAGTAGATAATTACGTATAAACAACCTCAGATAATGAAGATATTGTGAAATAAACCCTTAACTTGTACTTTTCCTTGGTTGAGGGTAGGTTGAACTCATTTATAATGGTTAAATAATTGTTATTAAATTATACAAGAATAATATACATTAGTATGATATCATATATGATCCTTTAACATTACTTTGTTAATAATATCTTTGTATTATCGTTGTTTCGGGTGTTAACTGATTCGTTTTCCTTTATATGATTTGTTACGTAAGCCGTGTTTGTTATGTATAGGTTGTATCTTATTAATATTCAGAATGATATTAAGTCTTTAAAAATTATCTTTAACCATCAAATGAAAATTAGTCTTGAATGGATACGATGGGGAATGAATCTCATCTCGTTCATGGAGACGGTAGTCCGTACGTACGCACAAGCAACAATATAATTATTTTGATATTAAAATAATATATAATTGGATGGTATATCATATATACAGAATCATTATCATGTTATATTTATTATTTACATCAATTACATATCATTATCAAACCCATCCAAATAATAATGTTTTGAATAACAATTACACCACGACGTGGAGACGGTAAGCCGTACGTATGCACGTATGGTGACATGTCATTCAAAGGATGGATAGAATACTAAATATGGTTGTACCATATTTATAATAACATCAAATTATATAGAATATACTGGATTTATTATTTTATAATGTAAATAACAAAGAAAGAAGAAGTGGAAGAAGAAAGGAACTTGAAAGAGGGTGGTGAAAACATTACCTCTTCTTCGGGTTCTTCCTTTTGATTTGATCAAAAGGGCTCCTTAGGTTGGATTTATGATCAAAATAAGGACTCTAAGTTGAAGTTAGGGAATTTTAGAGGATATTTGGGCAGATTTTGGCTGAACCAAAAGGCTTTGAAGGTATGAATTTGAGAGAAGGGGGAGTGACCTTTTATAAGAGGGGTGAGGGGCACCTTAAGAAAAGCTAGAAATATTAATTTATAATAAATTAATATTCGGTTTCTAATGGATACAAAGTAACTTATTTCTAGGATAAGGTGGGGTTGGTTCTAAATCCACTCAAACAATAGGTTTTAGAAAATATTGGGTCACTATTTTACCCTTATATCTTAGATTTAACTCTTAGCTAAATAGTTTGACATTTACCTTGTCTCTTTGTATTTTTATATTATATGGTTAATAAACTTACTATAAAATACCAATAAAACCCCAAGTGGTTAATTAATTACATACATATCATAATATAAGTCCTTTTTCCAATCCTTATATTTTTAAGAATATTATATCAATTAATAATATAATATTTGTTTTAAAAACTCCTTTATGTCAATTTTGACACTATTTAATAATTGGTTTTTGTTAAAGTCTTAATAACTTTATTAATTCGAACCAAATTCATTTAATAAATCCAAAAATGTCATATTAACCAATAAAATTCTCAAATTATATTTATTTGGGTATTTATAATATCAATTATTTTAATATTTCACTAATAAGATAATTACTGCATCATCATTGTGTCATAAATAAATTAAATTATTTAATGTATAAAAATTATAAATAAAATACCATTATTTAGGAAATAATTTTATCTTTATAATGAATATTTATAATCAAATTTATCTTTTGTATAACCCTATATTAAAAATGTTTTATTTATTAAACTCTGATTTTAACTCTTTTAACTCTTCTTTGAATTAAATAATAATAAATGTCCTAATCTAATCCATGTAGACCAAAGAGGTTCATATTTTATTCCTAAGGTTGTTCTTGGTCGAATTATACTTAGCCAATAGAATTAGGACATGTTCTAGGGTAATAATAATATCAATTTTACCTTTAATTACCCTATTTACTTTTTACTGTGGTAAATAAAAGTAAAAAGTTACTATTCACAAAAAAATATTTTTATCTTATTGAACCACATTTTAATCCTTGATATTAACCGTGTCTCTCGGATTTTCAAAATTCCACTCATAGAAGTGGTAAAATTAAGTTTTATGTGAATTTGAAAATTCCCCTAAGAGGTGGGTAAAAGGCGGTGAAAAGTTCAATAAAATTTTTATATATCTAAAATTATTATAAACTGACTCCAATTAATTGCATTGAACTTATATATTTATTATGTATCTATTTTGACCTAAAATAAATTTAAATAAATTAAATAATTATTTAAATAAAAATTCGGTTTTAAACTATTTCTCAGTGTTTTTCACTATTCGTCAAAAATTGAAAGTTTTCAGAAAAATACCAAAATTTCACCTTAGGCTAATTTCGATATTCAGAATCCAAAAATGAAGTCAATTTTTAAAGATAAAATTTATAAAATTTTAAAATGTGGGTATTACTATTCATAATGGCTAGTTTGATTAGTTGTGGTGTGTTAGAACTCGAAGTTGCGTACAACACATGCTACTGTATTATTCAAAGAGAAGCATACTGTGGAAGCTTGAGGTGTTATAGATAATACCTCTCGGGCCTTGTTTCGGGAAATCTCAGGTTACAGGTTTAGGGTTGACCCATGTCGGTTTGTGAAAAAATAGTATCAAATCATTATCCCTTATTGTTTGGGGATATAAGATAATTTGGATATTGTATTTTGATGTAATTCAAGTGGTCAATCATGAGAAGGTTCTTGATATCCACTTATTCGGAAGTAAACTTTAATTTCTATGGTGGTTCAAGATGGTTGTGCCTCAAAATTAGAGGTTAGTTCTCAAATATTTTCGAGGTATTCGATTTGTTTGTGAAATTTTGATGGGTTTTGAGTTTTTTTTTGATTTTTTTGAGAAACTCTGAATGTTTGAATGTACCTTTGGAGGGAATCCAGGGGTTCATGGTTACTATGAATGGTCTAGAAATCCATACACATACCACACAACTGCCTCTGATGACCTCCGATGTGTTCGCCTTATTGGTGCATGACCTATAAAACCATGTGGGAAAGCCATGTTTAGTGATTGATCCTCTAATATTTTGGGATTTTTGATCGATAATTGGGTTAATTCTATTTGTTATTAGTAGTGTTTTGAGTTGGTTTTGGGGTGTTTTACTTGGGTTCTAAAATGATAACTGGTTTATTGAAATTGGATTTCATAAATGACAAATCTTGGGTTCATTGAAAATGAAATGGGTTGTTTTGGAAATGTGAATTGTTTTAGAAATGAAATTATTTTGGAAAATGTTTTAGGGGTTTTTGAACGGTTTTTTAAAATGCGAAATGGAAGTTTCTTGAAAATGAGGAATTTGTAAATTCTTTTATTTGGGATGATAAAGGGTGGTTTCAATTTGGTTTTTAATTTTAATTTGGATTGAATTTTTTATTTTGGGAATGGATTTTTTTGAATTGACCCTTGGTATTCCTATGAATGATCAAATATATGGATGTTCATATGTGGAAAGTGGATAGTTGGTTATTATAATTTTTGGATGGGTGTTTGAGCTATCATATGTATGTATATATATGAGTATTTATGGGATGCCAATGGTGGGTACTTAACCTCTTAAGGTTGTTTTGTTTTCTAAAAAAGTTTTTTTAAAAAAAGGGGGATTTAAATGTTTTGAACAGTGTGAGTGGTATGGTGTTTTTCTGTTTTTGGAGTTTTCCTTTTTAGGAAATTTTGGTTTGTATGTGTTGGAAGTGTTTTGAGGTGTTTATTGAGTTGAGTTATGATTTGTGATTGTGATATGGAATTTTGGATTGTGAGACATTTTAATTGGGTTTTGTGTTTCTTGTTTTTAGAGTATTCCCAAGAAAATTCCCAATGAGGAGTGGGTGGTTGGTCTTTGAGGTTCCTTCTTTAATAGTCTAAGTGAATTTAATTTTTGAAAATGAACCCTGGTCATCATTTAGTGGTATGATCCTATCAAATTTCGGATGGTTGGATCCTTTGATAGAATTATGAATAAGTGTTTAGGTATTCCCATTGATGACTCTACCCAGAATCTAAATTGAGTGGTGGAGTTGGAGACTTTCCTGAATTTGGACCACACCCAAGTATTATTTGGTTGTTTCCCAACTCCATATTCTAAAAATAGGATAATACCTCATATGTATTTGGCTTATTCAATGATTTCTCATTCAGTGTTGTCGCATGGGTTACCTAAAGTGGGTTCTGAAATTTGTGATACTAAAAGAGGAAGTTTCAGTTGGGGATTAACAAATCTGGAATATAGCATAAAAGATGATTCAAGAAATTAGGGCTTTATCCATAGGTCTTGGTGTGTAGCTTTTCACGCAATGTAGGAGTTGATGGGTGTGATAGATGCTGACCCAACCGTTGTCTTCAAAGTCAAAGTGGAAAAAATTTACGTTTCTCATTACTATGGCTTTTAGTTTTTGAAACTTCTTATTGGGAGATCTTGGTGACCCAATTTTCTTGGGTTTTATGTGGTTGTGAATTGGGGATGTGAACTCTTGAATTGTTATCCTTCTTTGGAAGGGGTGTTCATTTTGGGTGGTGCCTATTTATAGATACTCTATCTTGGGGAATTATGAATTGTGATTTGTTTTGGTGCCCAGTTTGGCTTTCCTATGTTGGGTCCTTTTGTGTTGGATGATAGTCCATTTAGAGTTTCTCTAAGTCTAAGCACCTTGCTAGTTAGTTCCTTAATGGTGGGGATACCCACTATGGGTCTTCTTGATGTCTTCTATTAAGTTGTTCATGTTTAATTTGGGAATTTAAGAGGTTACACTAGTGCGGGGAATTTTGTTTGGATTTATGAGTTGTTTCGACTTTGGAAATCTATGTTTGACTAGATACTTAATATGGTGGGGAAACCAACATAGGATGATCACATATAAAACTCTGACTTTGATGTGTTCATGAGTCTGATTACCTATACCTCAACTGCCACCTCAGCCTGAGTGACTGATAATATTCTACCTGCATGCCTGTCATGACACTACTGGCCCCGCTCCTGAACATGGAGTAGGAGCATATCCCCATTCACTAGGCACTGATGGAAAGGTCCTTCAGAAGCGTTGGATATTCCCCATCATACCACAACCTCTACATGTAACACCCTAAGGATTTATAAATAAATTTAATATTGAATGCATGAAACCCTGAGTCTCTACAAAACACTACTTTTTTATAACCTAGCCAGTAAACATAATTTTTCCACCTCTATGATTTGAATTTCGATAAACTAAAATATACAGTTGCGTTCGGTAAGATATTTAGAGTCTTATAAGATCAACATACATTTTTGGTGAATAGTAATGTACCTTTATGAATAGTAATGTACCTTTACGAATAATAATATGATAATTAGGAATAGTAACCTCAACCATGAAAGTATAAATAAAATTTATAAACCTTATAAATGAAATAGAGTATTTTAGAAATTAATGATTAAGTGTTGGTATTTTTTTAAGTAATAAATATTTAATTACAATTTTAAATTAATAAATTTATTTAAAATAAAATAAATTTTCATAAAATGTATTCTTAAATAAATATTTTTTTGTCCTAAGATTTTAGGATAATTTTATGAGACCTCAATTAATTTTTTAAAGTATTACAAAATCAATTTTAAATTTAAAATATGTATTTTTCAAGTAAGTAATGATTTTATTTAAAAACTAAATTTATCTTATTTATAAAATTAATTTGATAAAATGGAGTTCATTTTTGAAATCTATAAATCAAAAAATGGTTAGGGTGAATTTTTGGGATTTTTCTAAAATACTTGAATTTTTGGTGAATAGTAAAATACAATAATTTACGAAAAATGCTAAATACATGATTTATTGAGTCATAGGAGAATTAAGGATTATGTAACCACACTTGGTTCAAAATAACATGCACTTATTAATGTTTGTGTCACAGGAATCAATACTATTCATAATATTGATCCAAAATAATAAAATAATGCTAAAAATAATGGGAAATAACTCCTCTCCTTCACTATAAAAGTCACCCATCACTCCCTCTTCTCTTCACTCCTATCAAGCCTGGTGCCTTTTCTAAATTCTACTAAAATCTCCTTCTAAGATTCTCCCCACATCCAGAAACCCTTGGTCTCTTAAAAAGACTAAATCTTTTCCCCTAAAGAGGCTCTTATGAAAGATAGATTCAAGAGGTAAATTCCTCTTTTCATTTCTTCTATTTTCTTTCAAGTTGCTTTATTTATTTTTGTTTCCTCACCTAATTTCATCCAAATGTTTTAATAACTGTAGTAAATTAAATGTACTAGAATTTTTTTATGATAATGGAATAATTCATCATTATCTCTTCTTCCCCCTCATTTTATACTAGAAATAGAAACACCATTCGAGATGTGTTAATTTATCATATTCAACGATGACATGTTTTCAAATTCTATTACCATATTCAATTATGATCATGAAACCATTTTTATGATTGAAACAAATCATAATATATCTAATATAATCTATTTAATGTTCTGGAATTATTTTACACACATGGTATTAATTTATTAAACAAAATGAGTTCGTGGTGATCGAAAAACCAGCAAATTAATCCAAGCATTTATCATTAAAATTTTATCGAATGATTCATCCTCACACAAAGTAAAAAAATGACTTATATGATAATTTTACCTTCTATATGAACATTAATAACATATAACATCAATTCTGGAATTCAATTCTTATTTTACATTTACTTTCATACAAACCAACCGATCATGAAAACTAATTAAACAAGCACTCAAAAACGATGATATTGAATCTATTAACCCATAAAAATGACAATAAATGAACTTAATAAAATTATAATAAATAACATACATGTATAATAGGTTATTAAATATTTTATTAATAAGTCTAATTTTATATTATATGACCTTAAGTACAAGAGCGAATCATATTAGGACTTAAGGTAAGTATTTTCTATACGAAACTCCATTTTCTTTCGGGTTACACTATGTCTCTCTTAATCTCAATGGAATTATTATTTATTATTACTCCACATAAATTCTATTTGAATGTTCTATATATGTGTACCAACCAGAATCCTTCTTTCTTTTATGGGGTGTTACATGTTTTTAAAGGATCGTTTAAAAATCTTTCCTGATAAACAAGCCTATTTCAAGGGAATTTATTAAATTCATACCTATTTTCAAGGGCACTTATAATATTTTTTTAGCAAGATTTATTTTTATAAAATCAGTGTTTTTATTATGAAAATTTACCTTAATTTACTTCGGGTTTTGTACAAATATTTTTCCAAAATAACTCTGCTTTTCAAAGTAAAAGAGTATTTATCTCAAGAATTACTCGATGATTTTATAAGAGTATTTTCACCTATTTCAACACCCTTGTTGATTATTATGGGATTAATATTTTAGGATGTCATATACTATATTTTTTTAATGTTTTATGATTAGTTTTACTATGGATGTTCTATCTTGATACCATTCACCATATTACTTTGAATGGTTAGTGTTTATGTTTAATGATTGGGGAAAGATATTTACATTTCATACGTTAGTTCTAATATGAATGTATATGCTGTTTATGTTTATCACCATTAATATGAGGAATTAATTGGACTTTTTACATGATGGGTGGGTCCTATTATAGAACCTTGATGAATCAGTAGGTATCATGAGACAAACTAGTGTCATGGCACGAGGTATTGACAGAATGGTTATTATGGTCTTGGCACGAGGCCTTGATATTGTGATTATGATTTCCAACATTATGCATTCCCTCATTATGAAACTAGAGATTGATAGTCAATCTGATTATTAGACTATTATAATATCCATGGTTATGTTTTATGGAATTATTTAATCAGTTTTTATTCCTTCCATATTATTCTCAAGTATATTTATAAAGGCATGCATTTTTAGTTATTCATCATACCTAGTGTTTATGTTTATAATTTATTCTACTATATTATTTACCCTTACTAAGAATCTGATCTCAACCCTTTCACATGTTTTATTTTTCCCAGTTTTGGAAGAAGTATATTATGAATGAATTTCAAGGATAATCTAGGAGATTATGTGTGATTCAAAATAAGTTGATATGTTGTTTTTTCTGTTTAAGTTGTAATTTTAAACTTATGTATGTATATGGTTTTCCAAAACTACTAAAATATTTATTCATTTTGGGTACAAATTTCATGTAATTGTGTCAATGTAATCAAATAAGGCACTAGATCTGGGAAACTGGGGTCAGGACCTAGTTGGAATTAGAGGAAGTTTAGTAGAAAACATGGAAACTAGATTTGGAAAACACAGATTACAGAACAAAACCCTAAGATAGTATTTGAGTATAAACATACAGGAACATCCTAGAATTTTGGTAAGGAATAGATTATATTGATATTTATATTAAATATATACATATCTAGATACTATAAGTGGATGTGGTTCTTGCATACATGTACCTAGGAGTAACAACTCTGACATGGAGTTTTGGGCTTGACCCGAGTTATCCTGGTAAATGAAAAAGGGCCTTATTGTGCACATGGTTTGAAACTCCTGGGGGATATGATTATGATAATTCAAATTTTATTTATAAACCATTATGAATTAAATGTAAATTTTTCATTAAAGAAACCATTTTTATGATTATGAGATTAACTATGGATAAGATTTCAATTTATGCCAAGTATTTTTATAAGTTGAGATTATAAATTATGATTCAAAAAATAATCTAGTGTATTCCATTATTTAGATATGAATCCTAGTAGAAGGAATGGAAACCACATGAATGAGTGCATCCAATGTAGGGATTTTTCTCTGATTCAAGATAATGATACTGGCTCTAGTGATGTAACTGGTGCTGAGAAACATATAACTATACTAGGATAATTGAATCAAGTTATGAACAATAACCTTACCTGTATGGATCATCCAAATCCATAACATGGAGGAGTTATATTAGATCAATTTATGCAACAATAACCACCATTATTCAATAGGACTACAAACCCATTCATAGTAGTGGATAAGTTCTTTAGAGAATATATTTCCCATGTTGGGAAGTAATGAAAGAGAGAAGGTTTTCATGGAATTTTATTGTCTATCAGGAGATACAGATCAGTGTAAGTCTTTAATTTAAAACACAAAGGGGGAGGAATAAATATAATAAATGTAATAGAGGTATTTTAAGAATATATTCTCAAAAAAATACTTCCCTTGTGAATAGTAAGAAGATATGGAAATACAATTTCTGAATCTAATGAAAAAAGAGGATGATAATGTTGAAAATTTTGAAGCTAACTTCACAAGGTTAGAAAAAAATTTCATAGACTACATACATAATTCAATGAGAAATATTGATCAATTATTTTATGGTTTGAAACCATTAATCCTAAGGGAAATAGTCTCACAATTTTTCTCATCATACGAAGATATAGTATCAGGTGATATCAAGACAAAAAATGAATTCTCTAAGTCTTATGAATTAAAATTAAAGTAAGAGAAGAAAGGGGCTAATAAAAACTCTAGAAAAGGAAATAAGGAAATTGGGTAGAAGGGAAGAGTTGGCATTCCACCTTGTAATAATTTTGGTAAGAAACACCCTGAAACTTTCCTAAAGGGTATGGGTGTTTGTTACATGTGTGGAGAAAAAGGTCACCACTCCCATGATTGAAAGGAGAAGAAAGAAGTTACCAATGTTCAATACTAAAATTTAAATGAGATGGTATGTTATGAAAATGATTATCCTATGTGTTAAGGAAACATTCCCCAAAGAAGGCCAAGGGATCAAGGCTAAGCTTATGCTATCAAAAATGCTAAGGTTGAAGTTCTTAATGATGTGGTGGTGGGTACTTTAATTGTTTACTCAAAATTATCCAATTATGTATTTGATTTAGGATCATCTAATTGTTTTATATCTTTCCAATTTGTGAATAAAATTACATATTTCCAATTTGTTTTAATAAAGGAGTTGTTAGTTAAAACTCATAAGGAAAGTATCATTACAACAAAGATGTGTCAGTCAGTCCCAATTATGGCATATGAACGTGATTTATCTAATGATTTTTATCATTATACCCATGATTGAATTTGATATAATCCTTAATATGGATTGGATTTAAAATTTTGATGTGAAAATATATTTCAATAAGAAGGAATTTACAATTTTTGAGAATGATGTATAATCCCTTATCTTTAGGGAAGAAATATCACCATGTCATTCTCATCTTGATCCACCCTCAATAACTCTAATAAATTAAATTCTTGGGGAGGAAGAGAACGTAATATATATAGGTGAGGAAAGTAATGTTAAAATAGAGGACATACCTATTGTGTAAGAACATGTTGATGTGATTCCAAAAGATTTACCTAGACATCCTCCAGGGTAGGAAGTTGAGTTCTCTATTTATTTAATTCTTGGTGAAAGGCCTATATAAATGAATCTTTATAGAATGGCCCAAGTGGAATTAGTGGAACTGAAGAAACAACTTGAGGATTTGAGTAGTAAAGGGTTTATTCTCCCTAGTTTTTCTCCATGGGGTGATCCTGTTATTTTTGTTAAGAAAAAATATGGATCTATGAGGTTATTCATTGGCTACAAGGATATCAATGCTTTTATGATAAATAACAAGTATCATATTCTTCACATTGATTATTTATTTTATCAACTTCATAGATCCCAATATTTTTCAAATATTGACCTTCGATATGAATATCATCAGTTGTGTTTGAGGAAGGAATATATTACAAAGGCAACATTTTGAACCAATTATGGGCATTTTGGGTTTATAGTAATGCCTTTTGGACTGACTAATGCACCCTCTGTTTTCATGGATCTAATGAATATGGTTTTCAAGAAGTATCTCATTGAATTTTTTGTGGTATTTATTAATGATATCTTGGTATAATTAAAAATTTATAAAGATCATGAAAATAACTTTCGCATTATTTTGAAGACTCTTAGAAGAAATGAATTATATGGGAAGTTTAGTAAGTGTGAATTTTGGATTTAATAAGTTTATTTTATTGGGAATATTTATCTAAGGATAGAATATACATTGATCATGTGGAGATAAAGGCCATTTAGAAATGGCCCCCACCAACAAACATAATAGAGTTACAAATATTTATTAGTTCAGCATGTTATTATCAACATTACATTTAGAACTACACCTGATTAGCCAAACCATTAACCAAGATTACTTGTAAATGGGTTATGTTCGTATGGGAAAAAGAATGTGAGGAATGTTTCAAATAATTAAAGAGAAGATTAGTGAATGCTCCAATCCTAAATATACCATCAGGGAATGATGGGTTTGTGATCTATAGTGATGCATCAAAGAAAGGAATTGGCTGTTTCTTTATGCAGAATGATAGAGTTATTGCCTATGCATCAAGGCAATTAAAAATTCTTGAAAAAAAATCTATCCTACTCCTAATCTTGAGTTAGCAGCTTTAATCTTTGTTCTAAATATATGGAGACATTATATTTATGTAGAAATATGTGAGACATATACTAATCATAAGAGATTAAAATATATCTTCTCACAGAAATAACTCAACATGAGGCAAAGGAGATGACTCAAACTACTCAAGGATTATGATTGTTCCATACAATACCACCTAGGAAAGGCAAATAAGGTAGTTGATTCATTGAGAGAGAAGGATCATAGAGTTTTAAATAAAATAAGGATTTAAAGGGTTCCTATATTCATGGATCTAGTAAGGATGGACATGAGAATTATCAAGGAAGGTGAAAAATCATTACTTTTTCAATTGGTTTCCCAACTATATTTATTGGAAAGAATTAAAAGTTCATAACCTAATGGCGAGAATCTTCAAAATAAAATTAATGTTGTGAATGATGAGAAGTTTCAAGACTTATTATATGAAGATGGAATTATGAAATTTGGTAAGAGGATTTGTGTTCTAGCTATAACTGAGCTAAAAAGGGAGTTATTGGATGATGCCCACAATTTTAATTTCTCTATAAACCCTGGTAGCACTATGATGTATATAGATTTGAAGGAACATTTCTGGTGGGATAACATAAAGAGGGAAATTTTTGATTATGTATTAAGATGTTTTATTCTATAAATACGTGACGGCCAAGCGAAAATATACTAGAGGAGTCATAAAACCTCTACCTATTCCTACATGGAAATGGGTTGAAATCACCATGTATTTTGTAACTAGATTACCCAAAACTCTAATAAATAATGATTTATTATGGGTAATTGTGGGTCAAATTACAAAATATGAAAATTTCCTCACTATAAGGGAGGATTTTCCATTAGAGGTCCTTGCATGACTCTATATCAATGAATTTTTGAGACTTCATGGAGAACCTATCTCAATTGTTTCCAATCATGATCCATGATTCACATCAAATTTTTTTAAAAGTATTCAAATAGATTTTGATACTGAGCTTTGATTTTGTATTTCTTATCACCCTCAAACTGAAGGGAAATCAGAAAGGATGATCCAAACTTTAGAAGTCATGTTGAGATTTTTCTCACTTGATTTTCAAGGTATGTGGTATCAATATTTAACTTTGGTGGAGTTTTCCTATAATAATAGTTTCCTTTAATGTATTAAAATGGAACCATATAAAGATTTCCATGGAAAGAGATATCGTACACCAATGTGTTGGGATGAAGTTAGTGAAAGGAAGCTTATGGGCCTAGATCTTGTAGAGGAAACAATATTAAAGGTAAAGACTATTCAAACCCATATCAAAGAAGCTCAAATTAGGCAAAATATCTATACTGATAATTGAAGGAAGGATTTGGAATTTCAAGTTAGAGATCAAGTTTTATTAAAATTATCTCCATGGAAGGGTGTTATAAGATTTGGGAATAAAGGTAAAATGAGCCCTAGGTACATTGGTCCTTTTGGAATTCTGGAGAGAATTGGAGCTGTGGCTTATCATTTGGAAATGCTGCCTAGCCTTTCTAAAGTACACAATGTGTTCCATATCTCATTATTGAGAAAGTACATGCCATGCCCAACGCATGTCCTTACTTCTAAAGGTATAGAATTAGAACATGACTCATCTAACTGTGAAGAGCCTATCCAGATTCTAGACACTAAGGAATAAGTGTTGAGGAATCAGACGATACGAATTATAAAGGTAACTTGGAAAAATCATAAAATTGAAGAAGCAACATGGGATCTCGAAGAGCTTGTGATAAAGAACTACCCAAAACTTTTTATAGAGTAACATTCTGGAATTTCAAGGAAGAAATTTTTGTGTGTGTGGGGGGGATATGTAACACCCCAATGATTTATAAATAAATTTAATATCGAATGAATGAAACACTAAGTCTTTATAAAACACCACTTTTTTATAACCTAGCTAGAAAACATAATTTTTACACCTCTATGATTTGAATTTCGAAAAACTAACGTACACGGTTGCATTCAGTAAGATATTTAGAGTCCGATAGGATCAACTTACATTTTTTGGTGAATAGTAATGTACCCTTATGAATAGTAATATACCTTTATGAATAGTAATATGATTCTTAGGAATAGTAACCTCACCCATGAAAGTATAAAAAAATTTAGACACCTTATAAATGAAATAGAGTATTTTAGAAATTAATAATTAAGTGTTGGTATTTTTGTGAGTAATAAATATTTAATTAAAATTTTAAATTAGTAAATTTATTTAAAATAAAATAAATTTTCATAAAATATATTATTAAATAAATACTTTTTGTCCTAATATTTCAGGATAACTTTATGAGACCTCAGTTAATTTTTGAAAGTATTATAAAATCAGTTTTAAATTTAAAAAATATATATTTTCAACTAAATAATGATTTTATTTAAAAATTAAATTTCTCTTATTTAGAATTTTTTTTGATAAAATGGAGTTCATTTTTTAATTTTACACATCGAAAAATGGTTAGGGTGTATTTTTGGGATTTTTCTAAAATACTTGAATTTTTGATGAATAGTAAAATACTGTAATTATGATAAATGAAAAATACATGATTTATTGAGTCATAGGTGATGTAAGGATGATGTAAGAACATGTGGTTCGAAATAACTTGCACTTATTACTATTTGAGTCACAAGAATCAAGACTATTCGTAGTCTTGTTCCAAAATAATAAAATAATGATCAAAATAATGGTAAATAACTCCACTCCTCCACTATAAAAGCCACCCATCACTCCCTCTTATATTCACTCCTATAAAGAATCGTTTCTTGTCTAAATTCTACTAAAATCTCCTCCTAGGATTCTCCCCACATCCCTCATCCCTTGGTATCTTCAAAAGATTAAATCCTCTCCCCTAAAGAGGCTCTCAAGGAAGATAGATTCAAGAGGTAAATTCCTCTTTTCATTTCTTTTATTTTCTTTCAAGTTCCTTTATTTCTTTTTCTTACTTCACCTCATTTCATCCAAATTTTATGATAAATATAGTACCTTAAATGTAATATAATTTTGTTATTATAATTTAATAATTCATCATCACCTCTCCTTTCCCCTCCTTTTATACTAGAAATGAAAACACCATCCGAGATGTGTTAATTTATCACATTCAAGGACGACGAGTTTTCAACTTCTATTACCATATTAAATTCTGGTCATGAAACCATTTTTATGGTTGAACCATATCATAATATATTTTATATATCCTATTCAATTTTTTTAATCATTTTTTACACATGGTATTAATTTATAAAACAAAATGAGTTTGTGGTGATAGAAAAACCACTAAATTTATCAAAGCATTTATCATTAAAATTTATATAATGATTCCTCCTCACCCAAAGTAACCAAATGAATTATATGATTATTTAACCTTATATATGAACATTAATAACATATAACATCAATTATATAATTCAGTTCTCATTTTACATTAACTTCCATAAAAATGAACCAATCAGGAAAACTAATGAAACTAGCACTAACAAATGATGATATTGAATCTATTAACCCATAAAAACGACCATAAATTAACTTAATAAAATTATAATAAATAAAATACATGTCTAATATGTTATTAATTAAGTTATTAATAAGTATAATTTCATATCACAGGACTTTAAGTTCAAGATAAGAGCATATTCAGACTTAAGGTAAGGGTTTTTTACCCGAAACTGCATTTTCTTTTGGGTTACTATTTATCTCTTTTAATCTCAATGAAATTATTATTTATTCTTATATACTCCTAATATATTCTATGTGAATGTTATATATATTTTTACCAACCATAATTATTCTTTATTTTAGGGGTAGTTACATGTTTTAAATGTATTTTTCAAAAATCCTTCCCGATAAACAAGCCCATTTCAAGGAAATTTCTCAGATTCTTACCTATTTTCAAGGGCACTATATAATACATTTTTATAATTATTTATTTTTAGAATTTTTTTATTATTAAAAATATACCTTAATTCACTTATGGGTTTGTACAAATATTTTTCCCAAAGAACACTTCTTTTCCAAGTGAAAGAGTATTTATCTCAATAATTACCTGATGATTTTATAAGAGTATTTTCACCCATTTCAACACCGTTGTTGATTATTATGGGATTAATACTTTATGATACAATATACCAGATTTTATGTAATGGTTTATGATTAGTTTTACCATTTATGTTCTATTTTGATACCATTCACCATATTAGTTTGAATGGTTAGTGTTTATGTTTAATAATTAGGGAAAACTATTTACATTTCATATGTTAGTTTTAATATGAATGTATATGATTTTTATGTTTATCACCATTCATATGAGTAATGAATTGGACTTGTTATGTGATGAGTGGAGCCCTATATAGCTCCTCAATGTATTGGTAGGTCTTATGATACAAACTAATGTCTTGGCACAAGGCCTTGACAAAATGGTTTTTATGGTCTTGGCACAAGGCATTGACAATGTGATTATGATGTCTGACATTATGAATTACCTCATTATAAAACTAGATACTGATAGTACATATGATTTTTCAACTAGTAGAATATCAATGTTTATGTTTATGGCTTTATTTAATAAGTTTTTATGCCTTTCATATTATTCTCAATTATATTTCAAAAGGCATGCATTTTTAGTTATTCATCATGCCTAGTGTTTATGTTTATAATTTCTTCTAGTGTATTATTTTCCCTTACTAAGCATCTGATCTCACCCCTTTCACTTGTTTTATTTTACATAGGTTTTGAAGAAGTATATTATGAATGAATTTCAAGGATAATATAAGAGATTATGTGTTATTCAAAATAAGTTGATATGATGTTTATCCTTTAAAGTTGTAATGTTGAACTTATGTATGTATCTAGTTTTCCAAAAATACTAAACTATTCATTCTTTAGGGATAAAAATTTCTTGTAATCATGACAATGTAATCAAATAAGGCACCGACTCTGGGAAAGTGGGGTCCAGACCTTACACGACATTCCAATGAATCTCATAAGCATGGATACTTCGTGTGTCCTAGATTATCATATTGGTGATGTATAAATAAAATATATTCACATAGAGCTTGATTGTTACTTCCTCCTATATTAGCTTAAAATTTTCACTTTCTCCTAGAATAAGAACCACTGATAGATCTAAGCATTGAACTTCCCTAACTCGTACCATCAGCTTCCCTCAAATTCTACTCTAAAATTAGGTCCTTGTTGGCGATTTTAGAAATTATAGTCAACTTGAATACATTGACTTGCAATAATATGGAATAAACCATCCCATTATTTAATCTCCTCGAGGTAATAAGGTCATCATTCTCTAGAGTAGGGTTGAATTTTATTAGCTCAGTAAAATGAGTGGAGTATTCCATAATATATAGTTTTCCCTACTGCAAGTTCATAAATTCTCTAGCTCTATCATCCCTTAGAGTTTAAGGAAAGAAATAGTCATAAAAGATGGTTTGAAAATCTACCCAAACCATATATCTAAACCTATATTCATTGGTAATAACATCCCACCACTGTTTGGAAGAATCATACAAAATATACTATAAGTATTAGTATTACAGATACTTAGATATGATACAAATTGTTGGATCTAAATGTATATATAGATGAAAAAATACAAGAGAGGGGGGGGGGGGGTGAATTTTAGGTTTAAAAACTTTTTTTATCTCTAAAATAATTAAGTTTAAAAGAGTTTAAACTAATTCAATTCACAAAACCTCTTAAGTATTAAAACAATAAATGGACTGACCCTTGGGTTCGATTATGAAAATATCGTAATTGGGTTGATTATGATATATATGCCACAGGTCGTATTTAATCGTATTCACAGTAAGCGTAGTAAGTATCATAATCATAGTGGTTATGATAATTAGAGTAAAAAAAATTCTATTATAAAGTGTATCGAATCATTTTGAGTAAACAATTTATTTTTAATTACAAAAATCATAATGACAATGTAATAAAAAAGTATCATAACCAGATAGGCTATGATAAAAAGAATATTGAATAGAAAAATGAATCTATTAAACAATTCACTTTCTATTACAATAGTAGTGGAAATAAAATAAAAGTAAATGGATACAATTATTTTAACCCAAAGGGTAGGGTATCCAATAACCTAGGATAAAGTATACTTGATTTATACTTTCAAGCAAGTTTGTCTTACCCACACAAGGGTAAGCCCTTGATAAGATTTTCAGCTTCAGTTTTTCTGCCTATCTCTGACAGCCCTTGATAAAGAAGGTGATCGAAACCTATGTCTTTCTAGACTTAGAAGCCCTTGATCTAAAAAACATCTGCACCTTTTTCTTTCTATACCCCAAATCCCTAGATTGAATTCATAAAAAATCAGTGTCACACAATGAAAAAAAAACTCTTGGTAGTCATAAGTATATAGAAAAAGCATTTCATGAATTGTAAACATTAGAGTTTTCACACATAGTAGTTTATGAAGAGATCTCGAACAATATCTCAAAAAATCCATCATCTTTGAGCTTGTTCAAATGACTTGATATTTATAGGTATTCATCCCAATGGTCATCTTGATCTCTAATGGTTGTATTTTCTCCTGAAATTTCCATATACTTTGACACCTATCACTCTAATGGTTATATTGAAACTGAAAGCACAAAATTATTTTGATTAACATATAATACATGAAATAATTTTGATTTAAAGGAAATCCTTTCATTATGATACACTTTTATGGGTATGATAACAATGCATTTAAAAGAGTTCTATGATTTCCATTATGAGAGTTAGTATGATTTATATCAATAAGAAAATTTTATCAATATGAAATACTAGATAGTGTGTACAATATGAATTGTGTGTGGCGTGTATGATATAAATCTTATTATTCCTCTTTACAATAATCATTTAATGAATTATTAGTGTAATTATTATGAGTACGAATTTTATTATAAGAACTTATGAAAATCATAATGATAAAATATGATTGATTTTCATAAAAAAAGTAAGATAAAAATGATTTGGATATAAAAGAGTTTATAATTGAGTATTTAAGAAAGATTTTGTGATTTACAAAACAAAAGGAATAGAAAATTAAAAAAGTGACTTTTGACTTAACAATCTCCCCCTTTTTGGAAAGCACAAACCATAAGACATAAATAGAAAATTATTTAGTAAAATTTAAGTCCAAAAAAGAGTTTGAATAATTTTTTATATTCAGAAGTAAAAACTTATACTTATCTCCCCCTGATTTTTAAAACTCTTCTGAATATGATATTGAATATGACTAACTCCCCCTTAGGATAAAAGAATCCCTAAGGATCGTATTCTCATTATTTTAAGAAATTTTACTCCCCCTTACCAAAGAATTATCTACTTTTATATATTATTATTCTATTTTATAAAAATTTCCCTGCCTATCTAAATTATTCTCCACCATTTTGATTTACAGAAAGGAATAGGGAAAGTCTTATAATACTTGAAAAAGGGTTAGAGAAAGAACATATATGAAGAAATAAAGAATTTGATCATCTAGAATAAATTAAAAAACATTCATCCAAAAGACTTAGAAAACACTCAATCAAACTATTTATAGATGAAAAAACATTCATTTATGTTTTAAAAATAAATACAGCAAGAGTTTAAATAATTTATTTCTTCACCTTCTCCTTCTTTAAGAGGTCTAAGACAACTTTCTTAATCTTATTGAATTACTTTCAATAATCCATGATTTTTTAAAGATATTCCTACAGAGTCTGGATCTTCTATTCTTGTTATGAAAAAAATTGATCCTTATTACAATTCAATTATTCCTAAGAGAGTAGTTTTTCTTCAAGAATATGAATATTTTCTTCTTGAGCCTAAATCTTTTTCTCATAGTCTTCACTTGTCTTTTCTTTCACTTCAAACTTTTGATTCATCAAAACAATTTTATTTTTCAAATTAATAATCTCATACTTGTTAAACATAAACTTTGAAACTTATAATTGAATGACATTAAACTTATTGTTTATTTCATTGACTTCTTTAGACTGAGTTACATCTGAGATTTTGAAAGCTTTCACTTTTGGAGTAGTATCACTATCCAATTTATTAAAAGCAACAATGACCTCATTCACAAGCCTTATTATATATTATATTTAATCTTAATTTAATTTTATACTTTCACCATCATTATGATACCACTTAACCAATTTGTTTCAAGCCTTTCTATGTTCCTTATAACTTTCTTCAAACACTTTGAAATCAGATTCAAGCCTAATTTTTCTTTGTCTTAGTTTGATTGAATCTGATATTTTGTTTTGGTTTTCTGAAACCAAATCAATATTTCCTTCAAGCCTAGAGAAATATGGAAGTATCTTTTTAATTCTAATTATTTCCTAAAAAATATTCTGATCTCTATTTAATGAGATTTTATTGTCAGAGTCAGTATCTTCTTCATAATTAGGAAGTTCTCTAGAATGAATTATGGTGGCATCATTTTCCAAATTATGATTATGAAGTTCATCAGTCTTGGTCTCTTCCTCTTTATCTGAAATGTGAATGAATTTATGAACTTGGTTTCCTTGAGTATATTTATTTGAAGACTATACTACCAAGGATGATAATTTTCATGAAGTATCCTCTGAAGACCTTACTGGTATTATATCAAATGAGATTTTTCTTCCTGACCAACATCCTTTTCATTCTCATCTTATTTCTTTTCTTCTTCATCCTTTTCCTTTTTTTCATTTTCTTTTCTTTATTCCTATTAATTTCTTTCTTCCTCTTCATTGAGATATTGATCTATCTCTATCATTTCACTATATTCTTTTTCTTCTAAATATTTTTCTTAATCATCCTTTGGTGGAATTGATTCTTTTCCAACTTTATTATTATTCTTTCCCTTGTCTTGGATAGAGGTAGTGATTTTTTCTTCTTGAATTTCTTCCCTCATAACAATTCCAAAACTCAAATTTTCAACACTTTTTTAAAATCTTATCAATATCAAATACATCTAACTTTTTCTTTTTTAATTTTATTTTATTAACTTCTTATAAAAAAGCTTCATTAGTATGAATTCTTTTAAAAATAGATTCAGTAGCGTTAAGAACAAACTAAATATCTCCATATTTTATTTCAACATGCTTCTTTCTCTATTTTGCAGTGGTTCCTCAGTTGCTTTCTTTTTCTTCTCTTTCTTTAAATCAGAATCAGACTTGGATTTATTTTTCTTCTCAGTAACAATCGACAATGATTGTTTTATAACACCCTAACTTCCTATAAAATCTTATTTTAAAACATTAGCTTCAATATCTTTCAAAAAATTATTTAATTATAAATCAAAATAAAACTTCAATATTTTTATTGTATAGTCACTGATCAGTGGGACTTTCATATTTCTTGGTGTTGACTTGATTGTGAGATTACAAAACTTCAAAATTTTAGTAATGAATTTACTTAGAATTGCTAAAAACATAATCAACTGATACTTAATTGTACTAGACTTTAATTTTTTTATGTTTAGGAAGATATAACCCATCAAATTTATCCTTATGAAATTAACAAGGTAATCTAGATGAAAAAAATCCAAGACTTTTAAATTTCCCGATCACCTTTTTGAGGAATTAAAAAACCTTGAATCCAAAGAGCTATAAGATGATTATTAGATGAGAGATGCTTAGTTTTCCTTTTATCCCTATGAATCACAAAAAGATATTCCTCCTCTATTTTCTTATTGAAGGATCCATTCTCTTTTAGTATCTTTAGAGAAGGGTAAAATGCACCGTCCTATGACTGTATGCCAATAAAATTTGAATCTTGTTTTACTAACATGCTAATATCTCTATCGTACATGTGAAAAGATAATTTTAAATTGCTATAAATCTTCATAGATCTATAAAATTGTCTAAATTCAAAAACAAGAATAATATCGTGATTGGTGTTAGGTTTTTTTAAAAAAATAGATTCCCATCCTTGAAACTTGATAATTATTTTCAACGAAGAATTGTACTTGTCATAAAAATATATAATGACCAACCTTTCTCTCAAGAATATCTTGGCTGAGAAATATTTTGGAGAAACCAGAGCATTCACTTTATAATACATGGTGTGAGATATTTGAGTTGTTTCTGACATGAGTACGATGAAATACTTTGGGTATGAGAAACTTTAGACTCAGCTACTTGTAGAACGATACAACTTTAGTGAACAAGAAGAGATAATCTATGTGGGATAGGGTAGGGTTAATTTTTTACAGGTAAGAAAATGCGATCGTTGAGATTCTATAGCTCATATTCGACCAAAAATATCTAACGGTTGAGAAAATTAAACTCTTTTGGTTTTTTTTTAAATTATCGTTTTCATCATGAATTTTAAAATGTTTTAAAATAAAATTAAATTCCAACAAACACAATTGAATTGAAAAAATTTAAGGAAATAAATTATACCTTTTTAAGTCTCAAGATCAATTTATTGGTTTCATTATTTTGTTCGTCAAAATAAAAAAATTGAAGTATAAAAATTTTTAGTATGGAGAATATTTTTTTTAGTATGGAGAATATGAGTACACAATATTTTGAGTATGCAAAATCTGAGTACAAAAAATTTATGAGTATAAAAAATATGAGTATGGAAAATTTTGAGTATGAAAAATTTGAGTGAAAAAGATCTCTAAGTACGAGAAATTTGAGTATGAAAATTTTTGTGTACGAAAAATTTCTGAGTACAAAAAATTTGAAATAATTAAAATTTTAAACTAAAAAATATATGTACTCCCCCTTTGAAAAGGAGTAACTTAATATAAAGATATATTTTAATCAATAAGTGGATATAAATTATTACTTTATAGTGATCATTATGTGTTTCTATTTAATGTATTCAAATATATCATAATACAATGGTTTTGTAAAAATATCAGCAAGTTGTTCTTGTATTTCGATAAATTGAAAAATGATATATTCTTTAAGTGTGTGATCCGTAAGAAAGTGATGCCTAATTTCTACGTGTTTTTCATGAGAGTGATGTGCAAGGTTTTTACTTAAAGCAATGAAACTGGTGTTATCACATAGTATTTGAGCTCTTGTAAAACTCATTCCATAGTCAGTGAGTATGTGTTGCATCCAAAAAAATTGAGCACAACAACTTATAGCTTCCACATATTTAGCTTCAATTATGGGAAGTGATACTGAGTATTGTTTCTTATAATACCAAGAAACTAATGAATCACATAAGAAATTACAAGTTCTGAATGCACTTTTCCAATCCATTCTACAACCACCAAAGTCAGCATCCAACATGCTTTTCAAAGCAAGAAACAATTTCCAGAAGAATAGAATGTTCTAAATCCATGGATCCCTTCAAATAAAAAAAATTATATTTAAATATTTTAAATGGGATTCCTTTGTATTTTCTTGATATCTTTCACATAGGAATATTAAAAACATATATTCTGGATGACTGGCTGTTAAGTAAAGTAAACTTCCTATCATACCTCTAATTTTTTTTTAATTTATTGGTTGTTCAACTTCATCAATATCAAAAGTATTTGAGATATTGATAGGAGTAATAATACTTTTAGTATTGTCATATCCAAATTTTTTAAGAATATATTTAATATACTTATATTGAGATATATAAGTTTCTTTTGGTTTTTGTGAAATTTGAAAACCAATAAAGAATGTTAACTCGCCCATGATACTCATTTCAAACTCAAATTTCATAAGATTTGAAAATGAATCTATTAAATATTACTGAGTTGATTCAAATATAATGTTATCAACATAAATTTGAATAATAATTTTTTTGTTTTATTTATTTAAAAAAAGGGTTGGATCAGCAGTTCCCTTAACAAAGTTGATTTGTAATAAAAATACTATTAATATATCATACTAGTATCTATGATCTTGTTTAAGTCAATATAAATCTTTGGTAAGTTTAAAAATAACTATTCAGGATGTTTTGTATCTGCAAAACGAGGAGTTTGTTCAACAAAAAATTCCTCTTGAACATATCCATCAAGGAAATCACACTTCACATATATTTGAAATTTTTTGAAATTAAATAATGATACAAAGGCTAATAGAATTAGAATAGATTCAAATCTAGCTACCAAACCATAGGTTTCTTCATAATATATTCCCCTTGTTTTTTATAACCTTTAGTAAAAATTATTTCTTTATTTCTTATGATTATTCCATTTTCATCACATTTGCTTCTGAACACCCATTTTACTCCAATTACAGATATTTCTTTTGGTATTTCAACCATGGTCTAGAATTTATTCCTTTCAAATTCATTTAGTTCATTTTGTATGGACTTTATCCAATCTTTATCTCCTAAATCCTCATTATGACTTTTAGGCTTGAATTAGGAAAGGAAAGAAAAATGTTCTATTTCATTTCTCAAGGAACTTATAGTCCTTACAAGTTGATTTACATCACCAATGATTCTATGACTTTGATGATTCCTAAGAAATAATTGACTTGGGTTTTTTAGAACTTGTTCATAAATATAAGTTAGAAATTATTATAGATTATATACTTTAGAAACAATATCTTGAGTATTCTATTTATTATAAGATTATTCTATCATAGGTTGATAATCAGTTTTGGAAAAAACATCAGAAGATATAGGTTGAGAATGTTTAAAAATAAAAGGATTAGTTTCATAAAATTTGACATATACTGTTTCCTCAACAATACACAGGTTTTTATTAAAAACTCTATATTCCTTATAAGTAGTGCAATAGCCCAAGAATATACCTTCATTGTATTTGGGTGAAAATTTATGTAAATTATCTTTTGTATTCAAAATTAATTATTTGCATCAACATACTTTGAAGTATGAATTTTTTGGTTTTCATCCAGTCCATAACTCATAAGGTGTTTTATTAAGAAATGGTCTAATTAAAACTTGATTTATCGTATAGCAAGCAGTACTCACAACTTTAGCCCAAAAGTGATTAGCATTTGAGTATTCAATCAACATGGTTCTTGTTATCTCTTAAAGAATACAATTTCTTCTTTCAACAACATCATTTTTATGAGAAGTTCTAGGATCTAAAAAGTTATGTGTAATGCCTTTATTACTACAATAAAGTTTCAAAATCATTATTTACAAACTATCCACCATGATCACTATAAATAGTTATCAATGGAATGTTTTTATTATTTTTTACTTTAGCTACAAAAGCATTAAAATAAAAATAGGGTTCATATTTATTTTCAAGAAAATAGACCCATTTATATCTAGTGTAATCATCAACTAAAAAAATACATAGTACTTTCCACCAATAATTTCAGTTTGTATAGGACTAAATAAGTCCATGTGCAATAACTATAAATCATCAACAATTGAGATTTCACTAATAGATTTAAATCTTGACTTATTTTTATTTCTATATTTACAAGGTTCACAAAATTTTGAAGACTAAAATCTATGTTTTGTTAGACCCTTAACAACTATTTTCTTAGACAATTTTCATAAGTTTCTGAGGTTACAATATCCTAATCTTCTATCCCATAACCAAGATTGATCTTTTCACTGAGACAAGATAAGTCTTAGCTCCTAAGGTGTTCTAAGATAAGTGCATAAACATTATCATGCCAATGGACATAAAGAATTAATTTATCCCTAGAATTGTGTACTACACATTTATCATTCCTAAAATTCACAAGGTAAACTTCATCACATAATTGGCTTATGATTTTGAGGTTATTCTTAATACCTTTAACAAATAAGACATTTGAAATTAATGTTTTTCCAAGAATAAAAATGTTACCTATACCAATAATATTTCCTTGAGCATTATCTCCAAAGCTAGATCTTCCACCTTTAATTTCGGTAATCTTTTAAAATAAGTCTTTGTTACCAGTCATATGTCAGGAATATCCACTATCCATGTACCACATATTCTTTTTGTGGGTACTTCCTTTGTTTTCCTGAAAACAAACCATTTAGATTTTTAAAACCTAATTTTTTCTAGGTCCAGAAATGTTAGAAAGTAAAATATTAAGAATCCAAATTTATTTAGAAAAATGGACTTTATAAAACCACATGGTTTGAATTTTATATAAATAACATTTTTTATTCCAATGGCCTCCACTTTGACATCTATTACAAAAAGGAGCACTTTTAGGAAAAAAATTGTTGTTTCTAAAAATAGGTTTTGAATGTGAATAACCAAATCTAAATCTATTATTATGAGGATTATTTTTTTGATACATCTTATCAAAATTTTATTTTTCATAAGTAAACTTCGATAAGAGTTTCTTTAATCTTTTTTAGAATTTAGTATGATAAATGAATTCTTATTCTCACAATCATTAGTTTTAGAATTGAGTTTTTTCTCTAAAACACTTCTCTCAAAAATATCTTTCTCAAAATCCTTAGAAAGATTATCCTTCTCAGAATTATCTCCCATAAGGTTTTTAGAAATGGAAACAATTTTAAAATATTTTTTATCAAGATATTTTGAAAGATATGATACTTCTCTAGTCAAAAAATTTATTATAGTATTTTACTTTTCAATTTTATTACTAAACTTTGTAGTTTTTATTTTCATGAAATATAGAAAATATAGAGAGTTCTTCATATGATGGAAAAGTATTGTCTTCTACTGAGGAAATTTATTCATTAGAAGAAATATATCCTTTCTCATCAGGATAGTTTTCATTTAAAGACATATTTGTTAAAGAATAATAAGTGTGTACCTTAGACATAAAAAATTGATTTTCAAAAGGTATTATAGCATAGAGACCAATATTCCTCTATCAAAAATTTTCATAGTCTAAAGAATCATCAGAAGAATATCCTCTACTAACACTCCATGAATGATTATCTTTGTAGAATTTATTCCCTTTTGTCTTGTAATAATTTTTCTAAATTTTATCATAATGTCTTTCCTTTTGATATTTTCTTTTAAATTTTGGATAATCAGGTATTATGTGTCTTACTCTTTCACATTCATAACAAGTAACCTCATAATATTTCTTATCATTCCTTTCCTTTTTTACTTTTATTTTACCGATACTAAAAATCCTTTTTACTAACAATCTTGTTCATTATTCAATCAAGATTGGCTAACTCATTCTCATAATTTTCCGAATAACTTGATTCTGATTCGATAATAACCTTTCTATTTGTTGATTTAACAATATTTTTAGGATTCTAAGGATTCGTAGGATTTTAATTGGAAGTAAAAGAAACTCCACCATTCTTCTTTTTAATTTTCTTAGCATATTTTTTAGCCTACCCTCATACTGTAAGAGAGTTCCAAATAAATCATCAAGTGTAAGATTTTTAATCTTCCTGGATTCATCAACAACTGTTCTCTTTGATTCCCATTCATTTAGAATAATATCAATGATCTTTTCAACAATAATTTCATCATATAAACCCTTTTCTCACATAGCATGAAAACTATTAACAATTTTCATAAAACTTTGGTGTACCTTAATAACAGGATCTCTATAAAGAAATTCAAAAGCTTGGTAATATGCTCTTATCATATATCTTATGGTGTCAACAGCTTTGGATGTTGAAAAATGAGTGATTTATAACTTCTTCCAAATAATGTAAACCACTTTAGAAGATGAAATTTGGATATATATGTTTCTAGCCATAGAATATAATAAAGTATTCTTTACCTTGTAATTTAGCCGATATTCTATGTTTTTTGTATTTTTAAAAGTTTTGATTTCTTTGTCAAGAATTTTTTAGTCATCGGTTAACATAAAAAAATTATCAACTCCTGTATTGATAAAAAAAGTCTTCATTCTATCTCTCTAATATTTATAATCATTACCATTGAAAATTGGTGGTCTTTTTGGATTGATATTTCTAATAGAAATAACATTTAAACCTTCCATATTTAAAATAATTCAAAATTTCTTTTTCCAAAATACACATTAGTGTAAAAAATATTTATAAACAAAAAATTTATAAAATAAATACAACTAAATTGAAAAATAAAATAAAATAATCAGTAAGTAAATGTAGTGGAATTATCCTATGATAAAAAATGTAAGTATTAGTATTACATATACTTAGATATGATACCAATTATTGGATTGAAATGTATATTTATATGGAAAAATACAAGGGGGAGTTGAATTGTACGTTTAAACACTTTTGTTTTTATCCCTAAAATAATCAAGTTTAAAAGAGTTTAAACTAATTCAACTCACAAAAGCTATTAAGTATTAAAATAATAAACGGACTAGCCCTTGGGTCTAATTATGAAAATATCGTAATCGGGTTGATTCTTATATATATTCCATAGGTCGTATTTAATCATATTTAGATTAAGCATAGTAAGCATCATAATCATAGTGGTTACAATAATCAGAGTAAAACAAAATAATGATTATATCTTAAATCATATAAAATCGTAATGATTAAACAATTTAATTATAATTACAAAAATCATAATCATGATGTAATACAAAAGTATCATAATCAGATAGGTTATGATAAATTGAATAGAAAAATGAATACATAAAACAATTCAATTTCTATTACAATAGTAGTGGAAATGAAATAAAAGTAAATGAATACAATTATTTTAACCCAAAGAGTAGGGTATCTAATAACCTAGGATAAAGTTATCTTGATTTATAATTTTAAGAATGTCTATCTTACCCACACCAGGGTAAGCCCTCAATACGATTATCAGCTTCAGTATGTCTGCCTATTGTTGTACCCCTCTCTCTTGGATTTTAATGATCACAATCACTCTCATCATGTTCTAACTTGTTTTCAAGTGTTTTGATGCTAGGAAAAAGGTTGCCCAGGAGTTGGCCCAAGAAGGCTGATAGTGGACTCTCTGAGTCCATCGGCCAACCGGTGGATTTCCACCGGCTGGCCGGTGGTCTCTTGCAGAAGCATTGCTTTCTGCCAGAGCCACCGGTCAGCCGGTGTTAGCGCACCGGCCAGCCGGTATGGGCACCGGCCAACCGGTTCTTTCCCACCAGCTAGCCGGAGGACCCAGGCAGTAGGCTTGCCCACTGCCTGGTGACACCGGCCAACCGGTGGATGACCACCGGCCAGCCGGTGGAACCCAGACAGAAAGCCTGCTCTGTCTGGACCACCGGCCAGCCGGGAGCTCAGCACCGGTCAGCCGGTGGACCACCGGCCAGCTGGTGAGACACTACCGGCCAGCCGGTGTGCCCAGTCAAACTAGCTGTTGGGCTTTGACCAGACTTGTACTTTTGACCCCCAATGGCTCCGGAAGCCCTCCAACGGCCATATTGAAGTGTTTATGGGTATTTCTCCTATAAATAAGAAACCATGGATGCCGGGAACACAACCAAAATATATTTTGATGTCTTGACGCTCTAACGACAAATCTCCAAGGCCTCTTGTGATCCATTTCCATCCTTGAAGCTTGAGCTCCCTCTTCATCAGCTACTCTCACACTTTTGGCACTCAAGGATTCCGTGTGTTTGTATTATTTTATTTGTTTAGTTCTTCATTGGGTTTGGATTAAAACAAACCTCTCATTTCCATTCTTTCTTTCAATTGAGTTTCTTGCTACAACCATAATAAAAAAGCAAGCTGTACGAAGGTGTTCTAGCCTACCTTAAAATGGCTAGTGGGTTTCTTGCTACAACCATTAAAAAGCAAGCTGATGTATAAATATCTCAACAGTTCTTGTTGGGAGTGGAGACGTAGGCTTGGGAATTAAGCTGAACTTCATTATCAAATTGTGTCTTGCCTTTTTTTATTTCCACTGCATTGATAATTGTTTTAAATTGTTAATTATTTTTGAAAAGGCAATTCACCCCCCTCTTGCCATCCTCTACGACCCAACATTTGGTATCAAAGGAGGAGTTTGTGTAATACCTTAACCGGTTACAAAATTAAGATCCTTAGTGATGGCTAATTCCTCACATGCTCCCGAAGGGTATTCTATGACTCGGGCTCCATTCTTTGATGGAAACGATTACACTTATTGGAAAACTCGCATGATTAATTTTCTTAGAAGCATTGGTTATCCTATCTATAGGATTGTAATTCAAGGGTATACTTTATCTAACAAGGATGAGTCCAAATGGACCCCCAAAGACATTTCCAATTTTGAGCTTAATGGCAAAGCCATGAATGCTCTTCATTGTGGGCTAGACCGTAATGAATTAAACCATGTTTCTACTTGCTCCTCTTCTTATGAAATTTGGAAACTTTTATAAGTAACCCATGAGGGCACTAACAAAGTCAAAGACACTAGATTAGACATGTATCGCCAAGATTTTGAAAGTTTCACCATGCACCCACACGAATCAATTACTAAAATGTTTACTCGTTTTACTAACATTTTCAATGGAAGAAAATCTCTTAGTGAGGATGTTTCTGCAGAAATGATGGTCAAGAAGATTCTTTGGGTCCTACCAAGCTCATGGGCACCAAAGGTGACCGCAATTCAAGAAGCAAAAGATGTCAAGAAAATGCCGGTTGAAGAGCTCATTGGATCACTCATGACCTACGAGATCACCATGAAGAGGCAAGCTGATAAAGAAGGTAAAACCTTCAAGGATAAAAATAACATTGCTTTCAAAGCAAAGGAAGAAAGCTCCTCCGCTGATAGCGAATCCGAGATTGCTCAACTAGCAAGAAAAATGAGCAAATTCATGAAGAAAAAGAAGAACTTTCAAAGGGCACGAAAGGAAGATCCCAAAGCGGAGAATGAAGTTACATGCTTTGAGTGTGGAAAGAAAGGCCACATCAAACCGGAGAGCTCAATTTTCAAGAAAAGGGTAAAAGAAAAGAAAAACAAGAAGGCTTTCAAAGCATCCACATGGAGTGAAAGTGATGACTCCATGTCTTCAAGCGACTCAAGCGATGAAGGTGAACAATGCCTAATGGAATTTGATGAGGTATCTTCTTCCGAATCCTCTTCCTCATCTTCATCTTTCAATAATGACATGTCCTATGAAGATCTCCAAAATGCGAGAGATCAATTAGAGGAAGGTTTTCACGAACTTACCTCTAAATTTATGGCTTTGAAAAAGAAAAAGAAAATTCTTATTTCTGAAAAAGAACAACTTCTCAAAAAGAATGAGGAACTTACCCTTAAGATCCAAGATATTCCAAATATTGATTCTTTGAATTCAACCATTAAAGATCTAAGGGAGTCTCTTGCCAAGTTCACCCAAGGTGAACAAAATTTGACCAAATTACTAGGTTCTCAGCGTTCGTCTAGAACAACACATGGACTTGGCTTTAACAAACAAGCCACTTCTTCTAGAGCACCCACTACTTTTGTAAGGGGGAGCTCTTAATATAAATTTTGTAATTATTGTAAAAAGACCGGGCACATTATTTATGAATGTGATTGTAAAAATGAAAGGTATGGAAGCCCCAAAACCATTACCTACTCGGATGAGTATTTTAGATGGCAACCCTCTAGAAAAATATGCGTTAAAAAGTCTCTTTTGGCTAATCTTTCCAGACCCAAACTTATATGGGTACCAAAATCTATTGTCTCTTTATTTTTTAGGATAAACGCCAAAGAAGTAGGACTTCTAAAGGCTCATGGTATCTCGACAGCAGATGATCGAGGCACATGTGTGGCGATCCCTCCGAGTTCAACTCCCTTGAAGAATTCGATGGAGGATACGTCACCTTCGGTGACAATTCAAAAAGCAAGATCGTCGGAATAGGTACCATTGGATTTGGTAGCACCTCTTTAATTAAATATGTTTTATTTTTTAAAGGTTTAAAACATAATCTAATTAGTATTAGTCAACTTTGTGATAGTGGTTTTTCGGTGAATTTTCAAAATGATTTATGCAATGTGTTTGATTTTCAAAACAAATTGATATTTTCTGCTTCCCGTTTTCAAAATGTTTACATTATTGATTTAAAGTCTTTAACTAGCCAAAATGTTAAATGTTTAAGTGCTCTTGACAATGAGTCTTGGCTTTGGCATAGAAGGTTGGGGCATTGTAGCTCTCATTCACTTCTAAATCTTAATAAGAACAAGCTCATCCGTGACCTTCCTAAACTTAAGTTTAAGAAAGATTTGATTTGTGTGCCATGCCAACTTGGCAAGCAACACAAGTCTTCTTTCAAATATAAGAAGGAAGTGTCCACTTCAAAATCTCTTGAGCTCCTACATCTTGATCTTTTTGGTCCTACCCCAGTAGCAAGTCTAGGTGGAAAATCCTATACCTTTGTCCTAGTAGATGACTTTTCTCATTTCACTTGGGTTTTCTTTTTAGCTCATAAAAATGATGCTTGTAGAACCTTTTTGAAATTCTCTAGGAAAGTAGAAAACGAAAAAGGATATAAAATTATATCGCTCCGTAGTGACCATGGAGGTGAATTCGAGAACAAAGAATTCGATGAATTGTGTTCCTCTCAAGGATACAATCACACCTTCTCTGCCCCTAGGACTCCACAACAAAATGGAGTGGTTGAAAGGAGAAACCGAACTCTCCAAGAAATTGCTCGACCCCTCCTTAGTGAATTCAACCTCCCTCAATTTTTCTGGGCTGAGGTAGTTAACACTGCTTGTTATACTATCAATAGAGTCCTTGTAAGACCCCTTCTTAAGAAAACCCCCTATGAACTTTGTAAAGGCAAATTGCCCAAAGTTGGTTATTTTAAAGTGTTTGGTTGTAAATGATTTATCCTTAACACAAAAGATAACCTAGGGAAATTTTATGTCAAATCCGATGAAGGTATTTTTCTTGGGTACTCCAACTCAAGAAAAGCCTATCGTGTCTTCAACAAACGTTCAAAAACCATCGAAGAATCATCTCATGTCAAGTTTGATGAAAATCTTCCAAAACCCCATCCGGTCATTGAAGATGTTGAAGATAAGCTTGATAAACTTGAATTAAATGATTCCTCTTCTCCTCTCAAGGAGGATGATGATCATGAACCTTCTTCACCTTCTTTGCCTTCCACCTTGCCTAAGGTTTGGAAACCTTCTAGAGACCATCCATTAGAAAATGTTATAGGTGATCTTCAAGCCGGTACTCAAACTAGAAGATCAATCCTCAACGAGGTTGAACATCAAGCCTTCATTTCTCACCTAGAACCTCAAACCATTAATGATGCCATTAATGATGAGAGTTGGGTTGTTGCAATGCAAGATGAACTAAATCAATTATCTAGAAATGATGTTTGGACTCTTGTTGAAAGACCCAATGATCATCCAATTATTGGAACTAAATGGGTTTTTAGGAACAAACTTGATGATCAAGGAAATATAACCTGGAACAAGGCTCGCCTAGTAGCTAAGGGCTATAATCAAGAAGAAGGAATTGATTATGGTGAAACCTTTGCGCCCGTTGCTAGATTGGAATCCATTAGGATCTTGTTGGCTTTCGCCGCCCACTTAAATTTCAAACTTTTTCAAATGGATGTTAAAAGCGCCTTTTTAAATGGTTTTATTTCAGAAAAAATCTTTGTTGAACAACCTCCCGGTTTTGAAGATCCAAAATTTCCAAATCATGTTTTTAAATTAACCAAGGCTCTATATGGCTTAAAGCAAGCCCCTCGGGCTTGGTATGAGCGGTTAACAAAATTCCTTTTAGAAAATGATTTTAAAATGGGTCAAGCTGATTGTACCCTCTTTTTAAAACACACTTCAAAAGATATTTTAATCGTCCAAATCTACGTCGATGACGTTATCTTTGGTTCTACCAAAGAATCACTTTGTACTGATTTTTCAGATTTAATGAGAAAAGAATTTGAAATGAGCTTTATGGGGGAATTGAAATTTTTTCTCGGTTTTCAAATCTTTCAAAATTCAAAAGGTATTTTTCTAAGCCAAGGCAAATACACAAACGAGCTCTTAAGTCGTTTTGGAATGGATCAAGTAAAGTAAATTAGTACCCCCATGAGTACTTCCTGTAAGCTTACGTTAGATGAAGTCGGGAAACCGGTTGATAACAAGCTTTATAGGAGTATGGTCGGGAGTCTACTTTACCTAACTGCGACCCGTCCTGACATCATGTTCAGTGTTTTCCTTTGTGCTCGTTTTCAAGCCAATCCCAAAGAATCTCATTTTAAATCGGTCAAAAGGATTTTTAGGTATTTAAGAGGATCCAAAAACATTGGTTTATTTTATCCTTCTAATACTTCTTTCGAACTTTCTTCGTATTCGGATGCTGATTTTGGAGGATGTCAATTAGATCGAAAGAGTACTAGTGGAACCTGTCATCTGCTAGGCAAGTCCCTTGTATCGTGGAGTAGCAAGAAGCAAAACTGTGTTGCTCTTTCTACTGCCGAGGCCGAGTACGTAGCCGCTGGGAATTGTTGTGCCCAAATTATTTGGATGCAGCACACTCTCTTGGATTATGGCCTTTCCTACGATCATGTCCCTATTCGGTGTGACAATACTAGTGCCATTAGTATTTCTAAGAATCCAATACAACACTCTAGAACAAAGCATATAGACTTAAGGCATCATTTCCTTCATGACCATTTTCAAAAAGGGGATATCACTTTGGACTTCATTTCTACTGATTTCCAATTAGCTGATATTTTTACCAAACCGCTCTCGGTTGAAAGTTTTGATTTTATGAAGGGGGAGTTAGGAATGATTCGTCAATGAGCACTATTAAATATTTAACTCTTATCTATCATATTTTTTTGTTGTCATTGCTTACCTCCTTTTTTTTTGTTTATCTAATTTCTTCTCATTTTTTTTCTTTTTCCCTCCTATTTTGATAATCCCAAAGGGGGAGAAATTTCTCTGTTTACTAGTTTCATATTTCAATTGATTAAAGTGATCTTTTTAAAAGTTTAAATTTTTTTTAAAAACCGGTAAGTTATTGATTTTGTTCCTTTAAAAAAAATGACCTATGGTTACAATTTCAAAATGACTCATTCTCTTTAGATTAAGATCATTTTCAATACATGGTACATCTCTTCAATTTATTTTTTTTGAAATGATCTCTAATATATTTTCATGTCCAAAATTGTTTATTTAAGTTTTCAATTGGCATATCCTTTTTAAAGCTTTCTCTTTTGTGATTGTGATCATCAAAATAGGGGGAGATTGTTGTACCCCTCTCTCTTGGATTTTAATGATCACAATCACTCTCATCGTGTTCTAACTTGTTTTCAAGTGTTTTGATGCTAGGAAAAAGGTTGCCCAGGAGTTGGCCCAAGAAGGCTGATAGTGGACTCTCTGAGTCCATCGACCAACCGGTGGATTTCCACCGGCCATCCGGTGGTCTCTGGCAGAAGCATTGGTTTCTGCCAGAGCCACCGGTCTGCCGGTGTTAGCGCACCGGCCAGCCGGTATGGGCACCGGCCAACCGGTTCTTGCCCATCGGCCAGCCGGAGGACCCAGGCAGTAGGCTTGCCCACTTCCTGGTGACACCGGCCAACCGGTGGATGACCACCGGCCAGCCGGTGGAACCCAGACAGAAAGCCTGCTCTGTCTGGACCACCGGCCAGCCGGGAGCTCAGCACCGGTCAGCCGGTGGACCACCGGCCAGTTGGTGAGACACTACCGGCCAGCCGGTGTGCCCAGTCAAACTAGCCGTTGGGCTTTGACCAGACTTGTACTTTTGACCCCCAACGGCTCCGGAAGCCCTCCAACGGCCATATTGAAGTGTTTATGGGTATTTCTCCTATAAATAAGAAACCATGGATGCCGGGAACACAACCGAAATATATTTTGATGTCTTGACGCTCTAACGACAAATCTCCAAGGCCTCTTGTGATCCATTGCCATCCTTGAAGCTTGAGCTCCCTCTTCATCAGCTGCTCTCACACTTTTGGCGCTCAAGGCTTCCATGTGTTTGTATTATTTTATTTGTTTAGTTCTTCATTGGGTTTGGATTAAAAAAAACCTCTCATTTCCATTCTTTATTTCAATTGGGTTTCTTGCTACAACCATAATAAAAAAGCAATCTGTACGAAGGTGTTCTAGCCTACCTTAAAACGGCTAGTGGGTTTCTTGCTCCAACCATTAAAAAGCAAGCTGACGTATAAATCTCTCAACGGTTCTTGTTGGGAGCGGAGACGTAGGCTTGGGAATTAAGCCGAACTTTGTTATCAAATTGTGTCTTGCCTTTTTTTATTTCCGCTGCATTGATAATTGTTTTAAATTGTTAATTATTTTTGAAAAGGCAATTCACCCCCCCTCTTTCCATCCTCTACGACCCAACACCTATCCCCGACAAACCTAGATCAAGAATGTTATCAACAACTCTGTCTTCCTAGCCTTGGAATCCATAAATCTGTAAAATATAGGCACAACTATATTTCTATCCCCACAATCTATTTATTTAATTCACAAACAACCGATGTTGCAAAAAGAAAAACAAAACTCTTGAGAGTTATAAGTATATGGAACAAGTAGTTCACAACTTGTAAACTTCAGAGTTTTCACATGTAGTAGTTTTGGAAGAGCTCTCGAATAGTCTCTCAAAAATCCATCATCTTTGATCTCATTCAAATGACTTGGTGTTTATATGCATTCATCCCAACAATCATCTTGATCTCCAATAGTCATATTTTCTCCTGAAATTTTAGAGGGACTTGGACACCTGTCACTTTAACGGTCATATTAAAACTAAAATCATGACATAATTTTGATTATCATATAATACATTACATCATTTTGTTTTAAAGAAAATAATTCATTATGATATAGTTTTCTAGGTATGATAACAATTAGTTTAAAAGAGTTTGATGATTTCCGTTACGAGAGTCAGTACAATTTATATCATTATGAAAATATTGTGAATACGAAAGACTAGACAAAGTGTACAATATGAATTGTATTCAGTGTGTATGATGTAAATCATATCCGATATCATAATGATAATCATGGAATGAATTATTACTATAATTATTATGAGTATGATTTTTATGGTAATCACTTATGAAAATAATAATGATAAAATATGAATTGGTTTTCATAAAATAAAGTATGATAAAAATGTTTTAGACATAAAAGAGTTTATAATTTAGTATTTAAGAAAGGTTTTGTGATTTCCAAAATAAAAGGAATAGAAAAGTCAAAAAGATACTTTTGACTTAACATATAAAAAATAAGTTTGACCCTCCACTCTGGAGGCATCTCTAGATACTTGAATATTGAAAGAATATCTTTGAGCCAAGTCTCAACAACGTGCGATCTTCCATCCCACCAAAAGGTGGGAGGATGATACTATTGTAATTCCTAAGTCAACTCTGGCATACTCAAGATAGGTTGAAAAAAACCATGCATATTCTGTAGCATAAATAAAAATCCCTCTTAGAACTAAGCATTAGTGCCCATATCAGGAACAAGAAGAGGTGCCATTGGTGGCACTTTAGGAGGAATCACCAGAAGTTCAAGGCCCACCACCTTAGGCGCATGGTCATCGCCGCATTCAAGGCATGCAACTGGAGGAAGTCATGAAATAATGATACTACAATGCCAAAAAAATGCCTTATAAGAGATCTTAAAAATTAAAAAATTTCATAAATAAAACTAGGAAGGGTGCATAATATTCCTATAGAAATGATTACACCTCTCAGCCTGTTCCAAAAATCTAGATCTTGGTGGTAGAAGGGGCCATAATATCCATAAGAATGTAAGTGATATCCACTACCCACTACTATGGATGGGTTTGGGTCTAAGTCTTTGTTTTATGTGTATATGATGGCCATTTCCACTTTAAAAGTCATATTTAATTAGATTTGTGATTTCTCAAATATTTAAATCTCTTTAAATGGTTGAATTAGATGAACCACAATTTCCAATCCCTAAGGGCCCATACTCCTTATGAACCAAAATATGGGACCCAATTAACTCATTCCATAATACGTTCTAACCCGTGCGACCCATGGTCCATGGATCTACATTCCATAATTAACTGCTTAAGGTGTTTGCTTTAAAAAATGTAGGAAAACACTATTAGGTTAAGGAAGACACTTTAAGTTTCAATTATGCTTTTGCAAAGACCTGGATTTTCCATGTAATTATTTTTATTTATATGAAATTATTACGAGTTTGAAAAAATTGACGGCACGTGATTCCGAGGCCCGTTGTGCCCAAAATAAATTTCTGAATTTTTTTAGTACATTAAGTAAACGTGTGAGTGTTGTTTTCTAACTTTTGAATTGGTGATTGGATTAAAACTCCAAGGGCACTGTTGAATCTGCAACACTGAGATTTGCTTAAGGGAGACTTCACTTCGACCGCAGTAGGTCTGGAGAAAAAGATAGATTTTGGAATTTTTAAAAGAATAATAAAATAACTTTGTTATTTTATTTTATTTATTTCTTTTCCACCAACGGATAAGAGAAAACTTGGGACCAGTGAAGTGTCAATCCATTAAATGGATTGAACCTTCAAATCCTATATAACAACATCGTTAGAATTTAGGAAGGTTACTATTAAATGAACCCACATAAATTCTACAAGCGTTGCAGACCCTCCCCCTCTAATATTTATATGGAGCTTGGGGAGAGGTAATGAAATGGCTTCACCAAGCAATGGAGTTCTTATAAAGTGTTGTAACACCAACCTTGGAGAACAGATCCAGTTCCAGCGGGTGGTGGATAACACCACTTAACGATGAACATCTACCCACTTCCTCAATCGCAAGTGTTCTCCAACGTTCTCGAGGTAGGGTTTTGAACTTTTTTAATTTCAAGTATGAATGATTCAATATATTCAACCTTTTTCTATCAAGATAATGGGGAGGGAGTAGGCCAAATGAAAAAGGCTTGATCCCTCAGCTATCTTGATTAATTTGTGCATTCTTTGCAGGTGATTCTTCGGGATGGACAAAACCCAATTTTGATTGTCTAGAAGCCATGGTGATGTCTCAGGAAGTTCAATGACACATTTAAAAGGAAACAATGGGTCACTGGGACTCACACGGTGACCCACGGAAGGCCTCCGATGTGTCGGTACCGACGACCAACGCCGAAGGGGACCAAGGCGGTGACTGACACTAGCCGAATGTGAGGGAGGAGGAGGCGCACCCGAGTTGCCCGAGGAACGAGCCATGGATCATCAGCTGCAGTGGTTGGAGGTGGAAGCCGACACACCATCCAACCGTGGAAGGAGAGGGTGGCGCTACCACTGTTCCATTGGAGGACGCGGGCTGCAGCTCGTCAGCTGCGACGAACTGAAGGAGGCGGCCAACACACCGGCCGACTGAGGGGGATGGAGCGGAGTGCCGTCGTGCACTATTAGAGATAGTGGCTGACTGTGAATAGAGGTAGGAACCACTCCAATGGGTCCTGCATGACACCTGGCGGCATCCCGTGGCGCCACTGTTGCAGAGGAAACTGAACGGCCCTTGTGGCGTTTGGGAAAACCGGGGGTCACTCTCCTGGGTGGTGGCTAGGGTAGATCCCGCCACTATAGGCCGCTCCACCCAGTCATGGGCCATGTCTCACATGGCTGGGCTGCCTTCCCAGTGGGCCACACACCCCCTTGTAGGATGGGCCACCCCCTTGCGGGCTAGGCCATGGTTTTTGCGGGCTGGGATGGACCACAACCCAATGGGCCGAGTCTGCCACAGCTCGTCCTAGCTGAGTTTGACCCGGATCAGTTTGGACCAATCCCAGACCCAAACAGGACTGTTTCCACTTAAAGGGACATAACTAGAGAACCTGGAATCCGTTTGTTAAACCATTTGCGGCACTAAGACCCTTGGAGTGATACAATCCTATTTGTATACTCCACTTGAGTTTTGGAGAAAGTTTGAGTACCACCGGTTGGATTGAACCTGAATCCAACCGGGCCCTCAGAACTAAATTACTTATAAATAACAGAATGAGTGTACGATAGACACACTGTATGTCATGTTGGAACCTTTAATACATGGAGGTCCTTTGGGTTACTCTTTTATAGAGCTTAGTGGGGGTCGAGGCATGACCGATATCTCGAGGGGAAGATTCTACGGAACTTGAGTGCACCGGGTACGAGGAATCCAATGGCTGGCTATAACGTGAAGAATGAACATCGATCCTGTGTGGGTCAGAATCAATCGATACTATGTGGGTCAGTATCTATTAGATCTTGTGTGGGTCAGCTCTCAACAATCCTATACGGATATGTGCATATCGATCCCGTGTGGGTCATATCCAGTGTGGGTCAGTGGGGGTTATTACCTATCAATCCTGTGTGGATTAGAAACAGTGCCTCTTAACAGAACAAGATGATCTGTGTTACAACTAATTATCTGTACTTCTATACTTAAGTTATTCCTAGTGTGAGCTAAGTCTTTTATCTTTATGGTGTTACCTGTGTGGTACTTATATCTTTGTGGTGTTACCTCTGTGGTACCTCTACCTTCATGGTGTTGTCTTCATGGTGTTACCTATGCGGTACTTCTACATTTATGGTGTTACCTTTGTGGTATTCTTTTCTCATGTATGGGATGAGTATATCTTGATAACTTAGGTATATGTATGGGCATATACCTAAGTAGTGTTGATGTCTATTGCATCATACTTTGAGATTGATGTCTTGTTTTGTGGTATTTTCTTTATGGAACTTTGGGATACCTACAGGGGTCTCGGGTCACTACTGAGTATCGTTATACTTACCCCTGCATGGGCTATGCCCACACCTTGTTGTGTCGTGTGCAGATGATGGACAACAGTGATCAAGGCTAAGGGATCTAGGACTGGATGGTGCTTGGAGGCAGACCATTTGGCGTGACGTGATGTAGGGACTACTAGTCATGAGTTGTACCTACCCTTCAGGTAGGATCCTCAGAGGATGATCCAGGAGCTATTTTTCACTTTTCAGTTGTATTTTTACTTTTCAATTGTACTTGTACTTTTCAGTTGGACTGGTATTCAGGCCCCTTTACTTTTGACACACTTTTACTACAACAGTTTACTTCGTGGTTGCTTCTTGTTGTGTTATTGGACTGTGTGTCTATACAGGTTAAAAGGTAATGCATTTCTATTTTAGGGATATGCCTTTCTGGTGCTAGTCTCTAAACCCTGGCCTATGAAAGGCAGACTTGGGGTAGTCACAACATGGGACTTGAAAGTCGGGTCGTGACAAAGTGGTATCAGAGGATTCGATTCTACCAAAGAACTAGGACTCTGATCTTTTCTATGTGGTAACAGTGTTAAGTGTTATGAGTGTGGTTTTCAATTTGGGGAATCCAGTGTCGGTGTGATGGATGATGTATCCATACAACAAGACCCTGAATTTTGATTTCCGACTTAGTGTACATAAACACTGATTGTGTGTGTTTTTGAAGAGTTTTTCTTGTGATCTCTTTGAGTCATCTCACCAGGTATAACTTATTGACCTTGGCGTACTTGTTTTCTTTTAGGATGCTGCCACAAAGAGATCCAAACATGATTCCTGATAGAGTATGCGATGACATCCCACCGAGTGATGAGGCCTCAATGCAGGGCCTTCTTACATCATTAAAAACTTCGGGTAGTGTACCAGCATCACCACTACTCGTTGGGTAGCCGTTTCCACCAGCCACACCAGCAGAGGGTGCACGCTGACTGATCACATTGCACGTGTTTCAGTGACAGAGGCCTCTAAGGTTCCAAGTTGATATAGACCTTTATGTGGCTGAGTACTGGCTGGAGGCTGTGGCAAGAGTTTTTCTCTTAGTTGGGACACCAGCTGATCTGATGGTGATCCTAGCTGTCAGTCCCTTCTAGGGAGAAGCTGGGAGATAGTGGAGTCTGACACTCCAAATACATGAAGAGGTGAACCTCATCTGTGTAGACTTTGAGGGCCTTTTTAGGCTAGAGTTCATCCCAGTGACTCTACGCCTAGTGTGTATACAAGAGCTGCCACACATACAACAGGGCATCAAGACTGTGGCCCAATACTCGGTGAGGTTCACCGATCTCTTCCGATACTCCACCAACATGGTATGAGACACTTTCTTTAGGACCTGGACCTTTTAGCAGGGTCTCCTATGGGAGATAAGAGCATCGATGCTATCTATTAGCATTCTGACATAGGTTGGGGTGCTAGAGAGAGCGATTTTGGTGGAGAGATTCCTAGTTGAGCAGACACCGACAACGAGAGCCACCATTAGATATCAGATAGAAGATTCATCTATAAAAGGTAGTAGAAAGATGACGCAGGGGAACAAGTGGGACAAAACTTCTGGTGGATGATCTTAGGATATAGGGTCAGTGGTGCGAGGATCACAGGTTAGAGGATGGAAGATTAGGAGTAGGTAGCACTACTCGTGCGGCAGACAGTGTCACATGGCTCGAGACTGCCCGACCTGCCATACGGATGACCAACAAATGGTCGAGGGACCACCAAGGCATAGGTAGAGATTTGATTAGGGAGGTACGTAGGTAGAAGGTGGATGTGGAAGAGGATCTGGTCATGTAGCAGGCAGTGGGTGGCTATTCGAGGTTCTACGGCCACCACCTCCAGGTGGTCCACCCCAACCATAGGGAGCAGGTGGACAAGGACGAGCTCAGCTCCAGGTAGCTGAGGCATATGACTAAGATTCTATGGAGATGATTAGAGGTATAATCTATGTCTATTCCACCCTATATGTAGTACTTATAGGCATAGCTTCCAATCACTCTTTTATTGACACGACCGTTGTTCAGAGCTTAGAGATTCTGGTGGATCCATTGGCTCGATCCTTACATCTAGAGACTCCTACGTGAGGGGATTCAATGATTACACACTAGTGAAAGCAGTGTGAGCTTACTCTAGGAGGCGAGAGCTTCGACTAGGATCTTCTAGTAGTGGCATCGAGGCATTACGACATTATCTTGGGTATGTAATGGTTATCCACAATCCATAATCATATTGAATGTATTAGGCGCAAAGTACGATGTCTCTGCAGGTATGGGATCGGGTTTTCCTTCACCAGCGAGAAGGGAACCTTTGCTGCACAGGATGGACTTACCCAGAGGAGGGTGCATCCGATCACACATTAGTTGAATAGCCTTACCCTCAGAGCAGTAGATGTAGAGAGTCCGAACTATCCAATAGTGGTGGACCAGTATGTCGATGTCTTTCTTGAGGATGTTTTGAGACTACCTCCACACAGAGAGGTATAATTTTACATCGACCTCTACTCTAAGATGACACTGATATCTACACCATCATATCAAATGGATCCCATGGTTCTTTGCGAGTTACAGGTATAGTTGGAGGACTTACAGAGTAAGGGGTTTATAAGGCCCAATGTGTCTCCATGGGTAGCCTCGATTTTGTTTGCCAAGAAGGCTAATGGGAGTTTGAGACTCTATGTGGACTATCAATGCCTGAACTAGGTGACGGTGAAGAACAAGTATCCACTTCTGAGGATTGATGATATTTTTGATCAGCTGAAGGGAGCTCATTGGTTTTTGAAGATAGACCTCAGATCAGGCTATCATCAGCTTAGGGTACGCGGTGAGGATGTGCAGAAGGCAACGTTCAGATGTCGGTATGGCCACTATGATTTCTTGGTTATGCCATTCAGTGTGACCAATGCCCTAGCAGTGTTCATGAGACTCATGAACATGATCATCCAGCCATACCTTAATCACTTTGTGGTGGTCTTCATCGATGGCATCTTGATATACTCAGCGTTAGAGGAGGATCATTCCTATCATCTGAAAATAGTTCTGGATACACTTTAAGAGAACCAACTTTATGGTAATCTCTCGAAGTGCCAGTTTTGGATACAAGAGGTCCACTTTTCAGGACACGTTATCTCAGAGGCTATAGTTGTAGTGGATCCAACAAAGATAGAGGTTATACTTGCTTGGGATCCACCTAGGAGTGTGATTGAGGTGCAGAGTTTCCTAGGGTTTGCTGAATACTACTGGAGATTCATGCCTGACTTTTCCAGAGTTGCGACACCCCTTCCAGCATTGAAAAAGAAGAGAAATTCATTCATATGGATGGAGATATGTGAGTAGAGTTTTCAAGAGCTGAGATAGAGACTGAAAAGTGACCCCATATTAAGGCTACCAGAAGAGGGTGTTGGGTATGTAGTCTACTGTGACGCATCAGGGACCAGACATGGGTGTGTCCTGATGTAGGAGTGGGTAGTGATCATTTATGGTTCATGAAATCTAATATATCCTGAGAATAACTATGCTACCCATGACCTAGAGTTAGTAGTAGTGGCCTTTGCCTTGAATATGTGGTAACATTACTTTATGGGTGAACATTTTATAGTCTAGTTTGATCATAAGAGTCTCAGGTATATATTCTATCAGAAAGACCTGAACCTGACACAATGACGATAGTTGTAGTTCCTCTAAGACTATGAATTTGAGATAGTCTATACTCCTATGAAGGGGAACGTAGTGGCAGATGCACTCAGTAAGAGTTCTGGTCTATAGTTGCTGAGTGAGGCGACAGATCAACATTCCGTGATGTAGATATCCTTCATGGATAGATATGGAGAAGCTTACCTCCATTCTATGATAGTAACTCCCCCACTCCTTCAGTAAGTCAGGGAGGTACAGCTTGGGGACATTGACTGTGAGGCTTGACATGCTCAGATATTCTCAAGACATGCACCTAAAGGATTTTCTAAAGGCGGGGAGCACGTCATCCTCTTCATAGGACGTACCATGGTACCAATGGCACTACGGGAGGAGGTTTTGAAGGAGTTCCATAAGTCCCATATGGTGGTACATCCTGGTGTGAAGAAGATGTACCAGGACCTCTGACGTTAGCATTAGTGGCCAGGGATGAAGAAAGTAGTGGAATATGTTGTTTCTTGATGCCTCACTAGTCAGTAAGTGAAGTCTAAGCATCAAGTTCCAACAGGCTTAGTGCAACCACTAGAGGTGACTGAGTGGAAGTGGGATGAAATCTCCATGGAATTTGTGACATGGATTCCATGTACGTCCATGGGACATGATTCCATCTGGGTGATCGTTGAACAACTCACCAGGTCGGCCCACTTACTACATATCTGAGAGCAGGGATCTGTAGAGGGTATGAGATGCCTCTCTATACAAGAGATTGCGCTACATTATGGGGTGCCATCGATGATCGTCTCTGAATGTGACACATTTTTTACATCACGATCATGGAAGAGATTACAGGAGGCGTTCGGGACTCACCTTTTTTTAAGTACAATCTTTCATCTATAGACAGATGGTCAGATGGAGCAGACCATTCAGACGCTGGAGTACATGCTACATTCTTGCGTCCTAGATTTTGGCTGTAGTTGTGTGGATCACTTGGCCTTGGTGGAGTTCACATACAACAAAAGTTATCACTCCCCCATCAGTATGGAACCATTTAAGGCATTGTACGGTTGACCATGCAGATCACCTCTATGCTGGACAGACCCCAGGGAGTCAGCACTTATGGGTCCAAAGTTGGTACGGGCTACCACTGAGAAGGTGCAGATCATCCAGGAGCAGATGAAGACTACACAGAGTAGACAAAAGTCTTATGCTGATAGGAGTCAGATACCTTTGGAGTTCGAGGAGGGAGATCATGTCTTCCTACGGGTCTCACCTTGATAATGTTCACATAGATTTGTCTAAGGCGACATGTTATCAACAAGGTTTATCAGACCATTTCTGATACTTTAGAGGATTTTCAAGGTGGAATACCATTTGGCACTTCCAACACAGTTTGAGAGGGTGCACGAAATCTTCAAAATATCCCAGTTGAGGAGATACGTGCATAACCCATCTCACATCATCGACCATGGCGAGCTAGACTTTGATGATGGGGTGATGTTTATAGAGGTTCAAGTAGAGATTGTGGATCGATAGAAGCGAGTTCTTAATGGGTGGTTGAAACCTCTGGTGCATGTTTGATGGTAGCACAGGAACCTCCAGGAGAGCACTTGGGAGTGGGAGGCTCAGATTCATGCTCAATACCCCCATTTGTTTTCTTAGTCTATGTTGTGGATTTTATGGACAAAAAGCCCTAAGGTGGGGAGAATGTAAAGACTTGAATTTTCCATGTAATTTTTTTTAATTATATAGAATTATTACGATTCTATAAAAATTAATGGTGAGTGATTCCAAGGCCCAGGGTGCTCGGAATGAATTTCTGAACTTTTTTTAAGTACGTTCAGTAAATGCTTGATCAATATTTTCTAACTTTTGAACCAGTGCTCAGATTAAAAATATGAGGGAACCATTGAATCTATAGCACCATGATTCTCTTAAGGGAGACTTCACTTCAACCACAGTAGTTCTAGAGAAAAATTTAGATTTTGAACTTTTTAAAATAATAATAAAATAACTTTATTATTTTATTTTATTTCTTTCTTTTCCTCTAACAGACAAGTGGCAGCGTGGGACCAGTGACGTGTCAATCCATTAAATGGATTGAACCTTAAAATCCTATGTAACAACCTCATTAGAATTTAGGAATGTTCCTATTAAATTAACCCTCATAAATTCTACGAGTGTTGCACACCCTCCCCCTCTTCTATTTATATGGAGCTTGAGGAGAGGTAATGGCATGGATTCACTAAGAAATGAAGTGCTGATAAAGTGCCGTGACACCAACCTTGAAGGACAGAGCTAGTTCCAGCGGGCAGTGGCGAGCACCACCGAATGAAAAACACCGACCCACTTCCTCAATCGCGGGCGTTCTACATTTTTCTCGAGGTACGGATTGGAACTTGTTTAATTTCAAGTATGGATGTTTCAATCTCTTGAACCTTTTTCTATCAAGCTAATGCGGAGGGTGCATGCTAAATGAACAAGGCCCGGTCCCTCTGCTATCTTGATTAATTTGTGCATTCTTCGCGGGAGATTCTTTGGGATGGAAGGAACCCAATTTTGATAGGCTAGAAGCAACGGTGATGTCCTGGAAAGTTCAACGATGCCTTCAGAAGGAAAAACGGGCCATTGGGACTCACTCGGTGACCCGTGGAAGGCTGCCACTATGTCGGTACCAGTGACCGGTGCTGGTGGGGACTAAAGTGACATCCCACACTGGCCGGCCGTGAGGGAGGAGGCATCTCATTAGCTGTGGCAGTCGAAGGAGGCGGCCGACATACCTGCCAGCCGCGGAAGCGGAGGCTGGCCCGACCAGCGCACTGTCGAAGGACGCGGGCCGTGGATCATCAGCCGTGGAGGATGGAAGGAGGCGGCCGAAACACCGGCTGGCCGTGGGTGACAGAGTGACACACCATCATGCGCCGTTAGAGACGACGGCCAGCATCGACTGACCACTATGGGAGGTAGGACCCGCTCTAGTGGATCCTGTATGACACATAGAAGCACCCCGTGGCACCACTGTTGCGGAGAAAATGGAACGACCCTCACGACCATTCGAGAAAACTGAGGGTAACTCCCTTAGGTGGCGGCTAGTGAGGGCCCTTCCATAGCGGTTCACTCCACCTAGCCACGGGCCGTGCCTTACGCAGCCGGGTTGCCTTCCCAGTGGGTTGTGCCCCCCTTGTAGGTCGGACCGCTCCCTTGCGGGCTGGGTCGTGCCCCCTATGGGCCGGTCTGGACCGCGGCCCAGCGGGCCGAGCCCGACACGGCCCAGCCCAACAGAGTTGGACCTAGACCGGGTCAGACCAAACCCGGACCCATCAAGGCCCAGTTCCTCTTAAAGGTCCATAACGTGAGAACCGGGTGTCCGTTTGACAAACCATATGCAGCACTGAGACCCTTGGAGCGAGATGGGCCTATTGGTATTATACACTTGAGTTTTGGAGAAAGTTGGAGTACGACTGGGTTGGATCGAACCTGAATCCAAATAGACCATCGGAACTAAAACGCTTATAACTCACAGACTGAGTGTCCGATTGATGAACCGTCTATCATGTTGGAACCCTTACAACCTGGTGGTCCTTTGGGCTACTCCATTGTGGAGATTAGTGGTGGTCATGGTATGAACAATATCTCAAGGGACAGATTCTATGGAACTCGAGCACACTGGGTGAGAGGAATCCTATGGTTGGCTGTAATGTGAAGAATGAACATCGATACTATGTGGGTAAACATCATTCAATCCTATGTGGGTCAGCATCTTAGGATCCTATGTGGGTCATTTTTCAGTGATCCTATGTGGGTCAGTGAATACCGATCCTATGTGGGTCAGATTCTGTGTGGGTTAGCGGGGGTTATTTCTTATCGATCATGTGTGGGTCAGAAGGAGTGCCTCTTAAAAAAATAATATGATCTAGCTTAAGATTAATCATATGTACTTCTATACTTAAGTTATTTCTGGTGTGAGATGAGTCTTTTATCTTCATGGTGTTACCAGTGTGGTACTTCTATCTTCGTTGTGTTACCTGTGTGGTACCTCTACCTTCGTGGTTTTGTCTTCATCGTGTTACCTATACGGTACTTCTACCTTTGCGGTGTTATCTTTGTGGTATTATTACCTCATGTATGGGATGAGTATACCTTGATAACTTAGGTATATGTATGGGAACATACCTAATTAGGGTTGATGTCTATTGATTCGTGCTTTGAGATTGAGGTCTTTCTTTGTGGTATTTCCTTTGTGGAACTCTTTGAGACCTACGAGGGTCTTGGGGTCACTACTGAGTATCGTTATACTCAGCCCTGCATGGGCTACGCCCGCACCTTGTTGTGTCTTGTGCAGATGACAGACAACAGTGATTGAGGCTGAGGGAGCTAGGTCTGGATGGTGCTCGAAGGTGGACCATTTGGCATGACATGACGTACGAACTACTGGTCGTGAGATTTACCTACCCTTTAGATAGGATCCTTGGAGGACGATCTAGGAGCTGTTTTTCAATTTTCAGTTATATTTGTACTTTTCAGTTGTACTTGTACTTTTCTGCTGGGCTTGTATTCCAGCCCCTTTACTTTCAGCACACTTTTAATACAGTAGTTTACTTCGTGGTTCCTTCTTGTTGTGTTCTTGTACTGTGTGTCTGTACAGGTTAAAAGGCAATGCCTTCTCGTTTTAGGGATATGATTTTTCAGTGCTATTCGCCAGCCCCTGGCCTATGGAAGGCGGGCTTGGGATAGTCACAACACGGGCCCTGAGGGTCGAGTCGTGACAACTTTCCAATCCCTACAAGTAAAATTATCACAATTACATAGATAATCAAGGCACTAACAATATAAAATAGGAAAATTCATGCTAAAAATAAATGTGGTATAGAAAAATACAGGGCATATTAGTCCTATTGTGCCTATAATGATGCATGTAATGAACACCCTCATTTTATTGGGCCAAGGTAAAATAAATTATCACTTTAATATTACCAATTTAAAAACACCCTAAAACAAGTGCATCACCCAACAATGAAGTCATATCAATCATAAATGGCATAATCAATAACTATAATTTCATATCCCATGTAGTTTGGGTTTCTCCTCTACATGAGTTAACTACGTCTAGACAAAGGATCAATTCCAAATCCCATTAACTCATAGTCTCCTATCTAATACCAAAACAACAAGACAAAGGAAACATATTCTCTAATACCACTTTGTAATATCCCAAAATGAGATCCACTTAACCTGTGCCCCGAGCCAGTGGGTCACATCACTACTACAAAAGGGACCTTTAACTGTGCTTGCCTTTATCAACACTGAAAAATAAGTGCCAATAAAGGTAACCTTTATTAGTGATAAGAAGGGCGCTGATAAATGTTACCTTTTATTAGTGCTAAAAAAATGTGTTGGTAAAAGGTACCCTTTATGTGCGCCTTTTTTTATCAGTGATAAAGGGTATCCTTTATCTGCGTTTTTATATAGCACTAATAAGGTTTAACTTTTTTAGCACTTTTTTTAGTACTGATAAAGGGAACCCTTTATTAGGGATAAAAATAAAGTACAAATAAAGGTCTAGAATAAAATGAAATAATTAAACAAATAATTTTTTAAAAACATTATCAATTTTATTTATTAATTAATTATTGATAAAAATGAATAAATTAAATATACACACATAGATATATATTATAAAAATTAATAAATAGTATATATTAAATATGTAGATTTGTAAAATGAATAAAATTAAATAAATAAATAAAAATTAAAAGAGTAAATTAAGAAAAATATTAAACATTTTATTAATTAAATAATTATTGATAGAAATGAATAAATTTAACACACACACACACACATATATATATTATAAAAATTAATAAATAGTATATATTAAATATGCAGATATGTAAAATGAATAAAATGAAATAAATAATTGCAAATAAAAAAAGTGTAAATTAAGAAAAATATTAAACATTTTATTAATTAAATAGTCATTGATAAAAATGAATAAATTTAATATACATATATATAGATTATAAATATTAATAAATAGTATATATTAAATATAATTATATAAAATGAATAAATTGTAATAATTAAAAAAAAAAATAAAAAATAAATAAATTAAAAAATTATTTAAAAAATTATTAATGAAAAAATTATTAATAAAAATATACAATTATAATATATATATATATATATTAATTATAAATACTAATAAATAATATATATTAAATATAAATATATAAAAAATGAATAAAATGTAATAATTAAAAACATATTAATGTCTTATTAATTTTTAATTTTGTTTGATTTTTCAATTTAACATATATCAAACATGTGTTACATTGATTTCACATACATATACATCATTAATGCATATTTATATACAACACACACACAAAAATAGTTACGCAATTAATGAAATATTATTTAGAAACATATGAACTTAATATTTATGTAATTTATTCAAATTTTAGAATATTTTAGAATTTCATTATAACATGATGCATTTAATATATTATGTTTTTAACTAGTAAATTTTATTTATTTAATTTTAATATCATTATATTTAGGTATTATTTATTCATTTTTTATTTTATTTTTGAATATAATCATTCTATACTATTTATTTATATATATTTATTTACTATATTTTGGTATTTTCAATATGTATTCATCTTTACTTCAATATATATATCCATATTTTTTTAATAATTTATATTTATTGAATAAAACCTATCAAAATTTTTAATATTTTTAAAATGTATTTATTTTTAATTATTCAATTTCACTCATTTCTAAAATTCATGTATTTAAGATTATATATTCATTAATAATTTTAAATATATATTTATAAATTTATAAATTTATAATTATTCTAAATAAATAAATAATATTTTTTTAAAAAGTATTTATATAATTATAAAGAAGTAATTATATATATTTAAAAAAATATAAAATAATAACAAATATATTTAAAAAATGAATATACTATATTTATATTTATAATATTTATATACTAGGAAGGTTTAGGACCTGAGTGAGCTATGTCCTAAAATTTATTAAAGAAAATAAAAGTACACCCAAGAAGCAATACAATATATGCGGTGCATGAACCACCACTAAACAAAAAAGCAGAAAACATGCCCATCAATCCATGAAAGCATCTGAATCCCCCTAGAATTTAGGCCAACACCCAACTATAGACCATCTACATCACCAAAACAAAGCACCATTACCAACAGATGAATGAAAAATGACCCAATGGCCCAAAAAAACATCAACGACCCAAACTAGAGCCTAATAAAAACACCCTCCCTGCTTCATCCGTGCAAGTAGGCCTTCAACCTGTAACTGCAAAATATGATTTGCATCGACCATCCAATAGGAAAACAAGAAGATGGATAGAGTCATACAAAGAGACATTCTATTATCTAGAAAGAGAAATACATATCAAGAAAATCAGGATCACTACCATAATCATAATCTGAATCATCATCATTATTTGATTCCCACTTCGACTATGAATTTCCTTGATTGAGGATACCAAGAATCCTCTCCTTAGACCTTTCCTACTCCAGAGTAAGCTGTATATTTAATTCCTTATAAGATGAATTGGAAGCTATATTCTAGGGCATGCTAGAGTAATCCCTCAATGGACTTCTTTTTAGAGGAACTAGAGAAATACCTTCTCTACTAATCATCTTGCCCTTTCCATGTTAAAAAATATCCTTAAAAGATACAAGATCACCATTTCCCAAAGATCAGATATGATTAGTGTCAATAAAAAAATTCCACTTTTCCTTGTCACTACCATCATCCGAAGTATTTACCCATTTACTAGAGATTTATAAATATTTGTAGACATTCAGAATCTCTTGAAGATAATCAATGCTCTGCTGAACATTAGATTTCCCAGTCCCATAATCTTGTGGAACATGTCCTGTGAAGTCTACATCCAGGGGCTACACAATACAAACTTGCTCATCAATTGGAAAATGAGAACTCCCAGACACAACAAAAATAACCTCAATAATCCAATCCTGAACAGTGAATTGTGTGAAAATAAAATTAGGATAGATAACCTATTGAACAGGTTCTGATGGAAAATCATTACATCTACAACCAGATTCCTCACAACCAACAGTAGGCTCACTGATAACATTGTAAACCTGAATTTGATCAATCCCAGTGTCTGTAATGACCACATGAAACTTCTTTTATTTGAGTATTGTAATAATAGCCTATGAAATTCTTCCATACTCCTGATTCACCATTAGAGATTTATCCTTGGACATTGAATCCCCTTTATATCGTGACTGCTTATCCAGATATTATGCCGACCATTTCCTGGGATGCCTAGGTACTGACTTCCCATGTGGTCTAGATGAATTCCCATTACCATTATCAATATATCTTTTTGAAGGATGCACCTTCCTATATTTCTCATCCAGATAACCAACAGATTTGCAGTTTTGAAAAAATTCAGGACAATTATCATACTCGACACTAATTTTTATATCATCATTAGGAGTAGCGAGAGTCACATTACTAATAAGAGTGGAAATCAAATCAATTTAAACTATAATTCTCGTGAAGTGACCATACCTGACATGATCTGTCTCCTTATCCAGATGAATAGGAATTCCAATGGTTGAAATAATATCAAGCAAGATTTTTGGATTCCATAAAATCCAATTGAGGTTGTTCAACCTAATCCATACCTGTTAAAAATCATTTTTGACCTTTGACACATTAAAACCCACTGTCCATTCATAAATATGAAGCATTCTTGGCTTCATGAATAATGAACCAAAGGACCACACATGGATTCTAGCTTCATTTGATGGAAACAGGAAGTTAAAAAAACATCTACCTAATGAAATACACTTCCAATCTGAAGATCCCCAAAGAAAGAAGATCCAACGAACAAGATCCTGAAGCTGCCATGGCTTCTAATCTTTGGTAAGAACAACCCTACCAATTAATGAATTTTTATCCAAAATCATATGCTCCGAGAAGGCCTCACAATTAGCTTCAACATGGGACAATGATACTTTCTTGGGGATCCTTCTAGTAGAGGAATTATTAAATTCCACTAGATGATGCCAAAGAGAATAATCCTTCTATCAGGGACATCAACCGAATTCCCTCCTTCAATTGAAACCCCATCAATCCCATGTTAATGACTAGGAATGGAAGGAAACACCCAGTTACGTGCATCAACCTCATTATTCAACACTACAACATCCAAAATCAGTAATAAACACCACACACCACCAGATCTAGTTAGCATTGCAACTCGAGCACCTAGAAGATCCAATCTACGAGCACCTTCATCTCCATTAGCAGTCACAAAAACTATTTACTCCATAGGTCGATGCGAGTCACCCACACCGTTCAGCATCAGTTTCGAGCACCAAAAAGATCCAAACAACATGAAAAATCATCTTTATCCTCATCCTTATATCAATAATTGAAGATTCTAGCCGTCACTACCATGAACGATCAAACACCATTCACCTCCTCACAATGAGATTCGTAAACACCAGTTATCGCCACCACAAGCGACCGAGACCCGACCTCAACCAACCTCACTAGAATCCTCTATTCTCCATCAGAGGATCTAAATGTGTCAGTCCACATAGCATTAGATTTGTGAGGATTTATTTTAAACCCAGCCATCATTCCTTCTTAGATACCATAAAGACCAACCAAGGGATAAGAATTCACGATCAAAGCATCTTTGGAACTTTCCATATTCTGAGAAGATTCTCTCGATAAAAGTTTTTGACCCAAAAAATGGGGAATCAACTTGAAGAAGGTGAAACCCTAGTTTTCATGAAAATCGCCATTAGAGAGCTCCCAAAACCCCATCGCCATTTTTGCCGTTAAATAGAGATAATTAAATTTTGGAATATATATATATATATATATATAATTATATAAATATATATAATGAAACAAATATATTTTATAATTATAAAATTATAATAAACAAATTTAAATAATGAATATACTATATTTATATTTATAATATATCTATAAATATATAAATATTATTTTTTAAAAGAATTATTCATATATTTATAAATAAATAATTATATATTTAAATAATTATAAAATTACAATAAATATATTTAAATAATGAACATATTTATATTTTTATATATTTATTAAATAAATATATATATAATTAAACAAATATATATAATGATTTATATATATTTATAATTATAAAATTATAATAAATATATTTAAATAATGAATATATTTAAAATATTTATATTTATATATTTTTATTATATATATAATTATATAAATATATATTATGATATAAGTATATCTATAAATATAAATAAATATATAATTAGAAATAAATAATTAGAAATAAATAATTATAATTAAGTAATTATAAATAACTACTTATAAATAAATAATTATAGATAAATAATTATATATATTTTTATAAATGTATATTTGGTATATTTATAAAATTATATATTTATAATTATAAATAAAAAAATATATTTTTTAAAAATATTAATATAATTATAAATAAATAATTATATATTTAAAAATTTATAAAATTATAATAAATAGATATATAATTATATAAATATGCTTATAATTTTTTTTATTTATAATTTTATTTATAAATATTTTATTAGTGTTTTTTAGCACTGATAAAGATACATTTTACCAGTGCTTATCAATTTAGCAATGATAACAACATCTTTATCAGTGCTTTTTTGAAAGTCTTGATAAAAGTGTCACCAATATATTTAAAAGAACCTTATCCAAAACTCATTTAGTTATGATTATCAAGCTCTCATGGAACTCATCTGATACCAACGCTACTCCTCTACATTCTATTAGATGAATCAAGGATAGAATCTAAGGTATGCGATTTTCTCCTTTTCGTCTCTCATTATTTAATTTTTCGGGTTCTGTGGTTTTTGTTTTTGCACTATTCTTAACCATGAAGAACCCAACATCTCATCTCATCTCTCTATCTCCCTCACTTACCTATACCTACAAAATTCCACCCCTACTTTGTAAACTCAATCTAAATTCATACAAGACCACTGCGAACTGAATCTCTATCCACTATTGAAATTAATGGTGATTTTATTGATGTTTCCATTATATTATTTATTATTACCTTTTAGATTGTGTGGATTTCCATTGTTTTAATCTATTTTCCACAATATGACATGCTCATGAAGATGAAAAAAGATTAATAAAATAAGAATAATCAAGAATATATGTGTATCTATTGAGAAAATCATCTTCATAAAATTTTATAGAATGATAGGTGAAGATTTTCACTTAATTAATATTGGATGATTAGTGTCACATAGGTGAATTATATTTTTGATAGAGGTCATATAACCTTTACATAATGAGTAATAATGACGTGTTGTTTGATATTGATCTTTGATTATGATTATAGATTAATAATTCATAATCATTGTTAATTATACAAAGGATCATGGGTTTGAAAAATAAGGTTGTGTAAATAAGGATTCATTTTGGTAAGATAAATATACAATGAAATACACTTCATGCATAAAATTCCACATTTTTTTGCATATTTCATGAAAATTGTTACTATTTTGAACAGAGATATAATACTTCAATAATCCAATACAACTAACTTGTAATACCTTTATTTATTCCGTCCTCAGATGCTCAATTTCCTTCTATCTCTTGATGATGTATTGGACACCCTATTTCAAATTATCCTTCCTCACATCATTTTGGTTGAAAATTTTCTTAATGATATACCTCTTGTTTAGATTTTTTTCATTTAATCTCCATTAATGATGCTTCCATGACTTTGTATACTATATCTCACAACCCATTCTTCAACTATTTAATCCTTTCATCCTCCTCCTTTACTACTTCTTGAGAACACTAAAAATGACACCTAAAAATTAATCAAAACATAATGAATGATTTTTTTGGTTTCTTGATATGAATTTCCTTATGCGACTCACTCAATTACTTTTCATAATGTCTTAAGAAAATTTTCACTATAATTGGAGCCTTTGGAGAAAAAGAAATTTGGATAAATTTTCATCATCTTTCTTTTTCTCCAAATACACCAATTGAAGTGAAAAGGGTTTCCAAAAAGGTTAATAGAATCTAGAATTTAGGTAATTTTTTTGGAGAAAAAATAGTGATTTAGAAAAATGAAATGATTAGGAAATATCCAATTTTATAGATTAAGGGAATAAAAAATTATTTCAATTTGGATTTGAATGTTCATTCATTCATTTTTGAATTTTGTTATGTTAGAATCCACAATTCAAATTGCATTTAGGTTATTTTTGAATATGAGTGGGTTTAGAGTATACATGGGATAAACATATTTTAAAAAAATAATAAGTGTTTTGTTTTATGTGAGGGATAGGTATGATATGTTAGAATGTGAGTTACTATAGACATGTTAGTGATTCATCGAGGGAATGGGAGTGGGATATGTTACATTTGTGTTGTTGTTTGATCTTATTTATGGTTTTTTAGAAGTTAGGTTTAACTAATGTATTGTGGCACCCATTATGTGGTTCTTTCTTAAGGGAACCAATTATGCTAAGACCTCCCCATATTTCAAATGGATTTTTAATAAAAATGACTATTTTATAGCCATTTTAGGATTTAGATACAATAATTACATGTGATGGTTATGCCTGAGGGATATACTTGGATGCTAGGGGTTTGAGGTTGAATCTCATGGTACCTGTGATATGGTTATTTCCATAGGGAGATAAATAATTTTCCCCTCCTATTATTCAATTGTTAACCTATTATTAGTAAAATGATTTAAATTTTTGGGAACAACCATGGTATAAAATTATGGTATGATTAGTATAATTTATTAGTATAAAATGAAGTCAGAACATTTGATTATCATGGTGTCCTGGTTAGTACACAATAACTTGACTTACTTATGTATTTTGAATGTTACTACATTAAAAATATACTCAAATATATACGTTGTAGATTTTAGGGTCCCTGTTAGTATTTACTAGTTTATTTTTATACTCACACCCTATACATGAACCTCATTGGATATAAAGATATTATATTTGAGATATAGGTGAGGGAAAATGACTAGTAAAATAGATTAGAGTTGGTTCTGCTCAGTGGGGATGATTTGATGTTCTCATGGTAGTGTAAATAACCTTTTAGCATTTTCATATGAGATATGAAATTTTAAATAAAGATGTCAAAATGTAAAAAATTGTAAGGATAAAACTTTCATCCTCACCAGCTTCATCTCTTGAACATTTTTTATTACATTTTGTTACTTAAGAATCATCCCCTATCTCTTCTATATTACTCGAACCACTCTAAGCAGTGCTCATACAAAATGATTACCAGTACCTGGTATGGTATGAATATTGTTTAGAGTGGTGGATGTACACAAGAGATGAGGGATTATTATCAAATGACAAAATGTAATAATAACTATTCAGGATATGAAGATGACAAGGATGACTGTTGTCTATAACTTTCACCTTTGGATGAATTCATAGGAAAAATACCATTATAGGGTAATTATTTTATTAAATTCAAGTATCAATTTACTTCAAAATAGATAACAATAATCGATTTACAAAAGAGTATGAATATAGAGTTAAAGAGTTCATAAAGTTTGCAATAAAGCATGCATGCGACCCTTCTCAAATGATTTATTTTTGTTTATATTGTCATTATCCAAGAAAAATTAAACGTTTGACTACTCATGTAGAAAATTTATTCTACACATCATGATGTTACCAATATTAAAGAAGAAAAGATTGTGGATGATGAAACTATAGAATTATTATGTAATCAACAACATGTTGATGAAAAAACAACAAAAATGAATAAATATCACACTGTTAAATAAAATTAGCAAGACAAGAAGTTAGGTTATAAAATTTGAGTTTGGTTGGAATCAACGTGGCCGACCTATTGACCTCAACAAATTAATGTTCATTAGTTATTTGAGGATCATAATGAGGATAAATGTGATGATTTATATTGATTCATAGTTCCACGTCCAACCTATAACTAAAAAATCCTTTGGAAAGATATAATAGTAATGTTATGATATATTTACTCTATTTTACAAAAAAAAAAATATAATGAAATGTTGATTTAATTTTCATTATTCCTTATAGAGTTCATTTATTTTAGAAAATTTCTATAATAAATTTTTCTTAATAGCCACTGGAAAAGCCCATAGAGGATTCCATACTCTTCTTATGAAGTTGCATCTTAGGTATTATAAGGGGAAAGTAAACCCACACCCACCAGTTAGTTATGAACACATTATAAATAAGGAAACATGGACTAATTTCATCAATAGTTTCAATGAGAAATTATTTCATGTGAATTTTAGTAGATAATATATTATTTGAAATTATTTCTTTTATCCAACTTGATTCAAAAACTGTTAATTTTTGAAACAAAAAAAGAGTGCTAAAAATAAAGAGCATGCATCAAAACTAATGTACCCCTATCGCAAAGCAAGGATGGAGTATGATTCATTTATAGAAGAAATTGATATGTATTTTAAATAAAAAATAAAGGTTTTATAATGTGACATGAAACAACATATGTTTCTTAGTTTATATGAAAATCAATGAATCAAAATCTGAAGCCACTTCAATCTCATGTCATGTGCTATGGAAGGAGTCTTTTGTAAATAAGGTGGTTAAAATAGTTGATGAAAACAAAAAAAACTTATGGGAAACATGTGTAAGTATTCCATAATTGTTATTCATTATGATTTATAATAGTATTACATAAAAATATCTATTTATGTTCATATTTTTTTATGTGTTTTAGACATAAGAATCAACAAAGATCATACCAGAAGAAAAGATACTTTTAGTAGCTTTGATGTGGCCAAAAAAATATGGTCACATTAGAGGATTAGGTTTTGAAGTATCTATTTGAACATATTTAGAGAATATAAAACCACATGAAGATACATATAATATGGTGATACTATTATAGAAACAAATAGAATCATTTCAAGATATTATTGTTTGGTTTGGTTTGATGGAACAATGCATGATAAATGATCCAAGAGAACCAGCGGTGGAACAAAGATCTTCACATGAACCAAATGATCCCATTATCTTTGATGCTAGTCATCACACCCAAAAACATACCTTAATTGTGTCAATTATTTTTTTTCATTACTCTTTATCCTAAATGTGAATAGAAAAACTTCTAATAATAAGATTTTACTAATGTTTTTTAGGGTTTAGTAGTATGTTATTTGTATCAATCAACACCTATGCACCACCTTGTTGTGATGTGTATAATGTATAATATACTAGGAGGTAAGATACACAATAATGTCCTCCCAAAATATCAGATGAGAGTGAGGATTGAGGTAGACCATGAGCTGGCTGTTGAGTTGCCTATTCCACTTGATGATCCATATGTTAAAACAGTCTATGATGCTATTGGAGCTTTCATATAATGGCAATTTAATATTATAAAGATACATGAGGTGTGCATTTAACAATTTTTTCCTATAAAAATCCTATAATGGATAATGATAATATTTTTTAAGTGAGGTATGATATTACAGATGGATAAAGTAGTGAGAAAACAGAAGGTTAGATCAAGAAAATATAGTGAATCAACGAAGAAATTAAAATGACATTTCGAGAGTACCTTGTCCCCGCTAGTTATAGAGAAACATTTATTATCATTACAACTTCACCTAGTGACCACATTTAAATATGAAAATATTTCTTACATTCCAAATTAAAAATAAATTTATGGAGCTTCCATGACATACATAATTGGTATTGAGACTATAAACAAGATTCTAAAGCATGAATGGCTAGGAACCTTAGTTGTGAATTAATACATAACGTACATTTTCATAATACATCTGTTCAAATAGTGAGATAATATGTTTATTAAAGTTAATAACTATTCATATTTTATACATGAATTTATATTACTTCTATATAAAGGGAAAATCATTGGAAACACGATTTTGATTCATTAATCCATATATCATTTCAATGTCAAAACTTACATTGAATGATACAAAATTTTTGAAGAACAGAAATAAGATACTCAAAGCATTTGAGAAAAAAACATTAGATTACATAAACTTTTTTATTCCTAGAATAAAGAAGTAAAAATCTATACTCTAATCACATAAAATATATTTTTAATTTTTCATTACTTATTTCTTTTTTCTTTTTTAGGAAACATTGGATACTAATCGTAGTCAATCTGGATAAACCAAATATTATTATTTTTGGATCCAATGCATGTATATATAACCAACTGACCACACATGATGTTTATTATGAATATGTAATACACTATAATAAAAATTTTATTGATAAACTTTGAATTATATGATTTACTCTATGTTTTAATATTAATTTTGTTTTGATAGTGTGATCTGAAAATATTGGATAAATCATGTAATGAAGTCAGTTTTTGAAGAGATAAATCTTATGGATTAATAAAAATAGAAAAAAAATTAGGGTATATATAAATTTTTTTAAAAAAAATTAATTATTTCAGTCACTGTTTCTACAGTGTTTGAAGTAAAATAATGGCATCAACTTTGGATATTATATTTAAAAATTTATGAGTGATGTAAAGACCCAAAATTTCTGTGGATTTTTTTTCTTAAATACATGGGAATTTTACAAGTCCGTGAAATCTGACGATGCATGATTTCGAGGCCCAGTGTGCCTGAAATCAATTTCTGAAGTTTTTTTTGGGTATGTTCAGTAAACGTACGAGCGGGTTTTTATAACTTTTGAACCAGTGATCGGAATTGAAATATGAGGGCACCGTTGAACTCACAACATCAGTTTTCGCTTAAGGAGACTTTCACCTCGATGACAGTTGGTCGAGAGTAGAAGTTAGATTTTGGGTTTTCATGGAAAGTAATAAAATAAAGTGAGTTTTCACTTTATTTTATTTGAGCTTCCATTTGGTGTGTAGTGGTTAAAAAATCCTCTTGAAAGTTGGAGGTGGGGCCACCACACCTTAATCTCCCATGTGAGGTTATGGTGGTGGGGCCCATTTGAACACAACCTCCCATGTGAGGATAAATGAGGTAGGGACCACCTAGGCTTTTAACCCCTTGAAACTCCCCATTAAAGTAAAGAAACTCTCAAGCTACAATTAATATAGGGGAACCTATTCAACTTCCCTTTATTTAATTTTGTGCCAACCCTTCACATTAATTAGGTGGATCCTATCTAATTAATTTGATTCTCCATTTTAATTTCCTGCCAATAACTAAAATAATAGACAAACTAATATTATTTTTGGCTTGGCATTTCTCACTTGGGGGAAGCTTTTGAGATGGGAGTTTGGGAGAATTAGAGTTCTCCAATGAAGAACCCCATCTCCCAACGAAGAACGAAGAACGAAGAACGCCGACCTTCTTTGACTTCTTCCTCATAGCTTCAGTCGACCTACCCTCCACATCATCGTCAACTAGCTGACGTAACACGAGATTGGGAGTGCGTGGCAGACATGACAGATGACAAACTCTTTCATCTTCTTTTTGCGACTTCAACAAACGATGAACGATGAACAAAGGTAGGGGTTTGTTTTGTGTAATTCTTATTTCCTTTTCTCTTCTTCGAATGAAAGGAATTTTTGCGGTGTATTGTAAATAATTTTTGTTCATCGTACTCTTTTGATGGACCAATTGATATCAACCCTAAACGCGGAGGGTGCGGGCCAAACTAAAATGGCCCGACTCCCTCTGTCGATCTCCTTGTGATGTTTCTTCAGCATGGTGATGAGGCGACGAAACGATGATGGCGGCGACGACAAAGGCCGCGCTACCCGCGGACTCTGCGAACCGCGCCGCCCCAGTGATGCTCTGGTGCTCCCGACCGAACACCGCTGGCCCTTGATGGCCTGAGCCGTGCCGAACCAGCCAGCCCGACCGACTCCCAGCCTCCTGTCTGCCCACCAGCCCACCTGGTCGAGCCACCGCCCCCCCTGGCCGCACACCTCGCAGCCGCCAGCCCGCTTGACCGCACATCTAACGACTGTCGGCTCACCTGACCGCTCGCCTCCCAGCCACCGGCCTAACGATCCGGTCGTCTCCCAGTCGTGTTGGCCCGTGTTTGCCGCATCCTAGCCGAACCATTCTCCTGTCTGCCTCCACGCGCCCTACGCGCCTCCCTAAGCCGACCCCCCTTGCGGCCTCCCAACTAAGCCGGCGTCCCGTCCCCCCTTGCGGCCTCCCAGCCAAGCCAGCATCCCGACCCCCTTGCGGACTCCCAATCGAGCCGGCGTTCTAGCCCCCTCATATCCTCCTGGCCGAGCCGGCGTCCCAACCACCTCGTGGAACCCTGGCCGAATCGGCGCTGGCCATGCCCTCCGGGACGAGCCGCACTGGGCAGTGCCGGTCGTGCCCTCTGGGCTGATCTGTGTTGGGCTGTGCCGGCCATGCCCTTCGGGCCGAGCCGCACCGGGCCGCGCCCTCGCAGTGCTCCGGGACGAGCCGCGCTGGGCCTCACCCTCATGGCACTCCGAGCCGAGCCAGCCCCGAGCCTGGGTTGGACCGCTGTCGCGGTCTGCTGGGCAGGACCTAGCAGGCTGGGCCAAACCCAACGAGCAGCCCCGCCCAATGGGCCAGGCCAAACCCATCAGGTCACCACGGGTCGACCCGAATAGGGTCAGCCCAGACTAAGTCGGGACGGGTCGATTCGACTGGGTCGGACCGGACCCAGGCCCACTACTGACCCTTTACTTTCTTTGGCCATATCTTTGGCACCAGACGTCCATTTGAAGATCCGTCAGCAGTGCTGGAAAACTTGGATCGTATCCGTCCATTTGAGTATACCCCACAGGAGTTTGAGGTTTATTTGAGATATGGTCAGGTTGGATCGTACATGAATCCAACCGGGCCCATGTGACTAAAAGGCTAATAACTCATAGACTGGGCGTCCGATTGACGCGCTGTCTATTGCGTTGAGACCCCTATGACATGGTTGACCTTTGAGAAACTTATTTTTGGGACTTCATGGCATTTTATGTATTGACACTTGGATTGAGGAGCGTAATCTCCCAGAATCAAGCATACTTCGTGCGGAACCCTGTGGCTGGCTGTGAACTGACAACTATTCCTAGATCTTGTGTGGGTTTGACAACAATAACGACTGTTCCTGGATCCTATGTGGGTTTGACAGCAGTGAAGAATGTTCCTAGATCCTGTATGGATTTGACAGCTCTGACTACTATTCCTGGATCCTTTGTGGGTTCGATAGTTTTGACTTTTGTTCTTGGATCCTGTGTGGGTTTGACAGAATAACTGTTCCTAGATCCTGTGTGGGTTCGGCAGAATAGATGATTCAGTGGATACATCTTATCATCTATATATCTCTACAAAAGTTGTATACCTGTGTGAGCTGAGTCATTAAATTATGCTTTCTTCATGATTGAGATGGATTACTAGATAACTTAGGTATATGTATGGGCATATACCTAAGTAGGGTTATCTGTTGATTTTATACCTTTTGGTTTATCCTTTTTGGATTTTGTGAGACCTTGAGGGTCTCGAGGTCCCTACTGAGTATCGTTATACTCAACCCTACATGGGCTTTTCCCACACCTCATTATGTTGGATGCAGAAGACGGACAACACCAACCGAGGCTGAGTGTACGAGGACTGGACGGTACCTGGAGGTGGACCTCATGAAGAGTCAAAACCCGGTGGAGAATAATGGACATGGAGTGCTAAGGAGATTATGTGTACCTACCCTTCAGGTAGGATCCACGGTGGACAATCCAAGAGCTTATTTTCACCTTTCAGCTGTTTTTTCCTTTTCAGTTGTACTTGTACTTTATAGTTGGGATTGTATTTCAGGCCCCTTTACTTTTTAGCACTCCTTTTTTATACAGTTTTGCTTAGTGTTTTGTATTTAGATGTGTACTCTGTTGTGTGTGTTTTCGGTTATAAAGGCAATGACTTCCCAGTTTAGGGATTTACACCTTTGGTGCTAGTCGCCAGCCCCTGGCCTATGGAAGGTGGGGTTAGAGTAGTCACAACACGGGCCCCGGGGGACGAGTTGTGACAAATTGGTATCATAGGTGTCAGTTCTACCATAGAACTTAGGACTCTAATATTTTCTATGAATCAATAGTGTTAAGGGTACTAAGTGTGTTTTTTTAGTTCAGGGAGTCCAGTGTTGGTGCGGCGGCTGACTTATCCATACACCAGGACCCTGACTTCTGATTTCTGACTCAGTGCACAAAAACACTGATTGTGTGTGTGTTTTGAAGAGTATTATTTGTGATCTCTTTTGATTCAGCTCACCAGGTATAACTTATTGACCGTGGTGCACCTATTTCTTTAAAGGATGCCTCCACACAGATAGCCATCTAGGGTTCTGAGAGTTGTACAAGATGGCAGCCCCCAAGCAACGAGGCCTCAGTGTAGGGCCCTATTATAGTGGATGATCCAGTGGTACCACTACCCATTGGGACACTGATACCACAAGCCCCAGCAGCAGAGAGTGCATTTCGCCTAAGAGATTTGTACGAGTTACATCGCCAGAGGCTGCCTAGGTACAGGGGTGAGATGGACCCTTAGGTAGCTGAGGATTGGATGGAGGCTGTGGTGAGAGTCTTTAGACTTGTAGGGACACCCGCCGACCTTATGGTGATCCTTGCCGCGAGTCTCCTTCAGGAAGCAGCAGGAAAATGGTAGAGTCTGATGCTCCAGGTGCATGACGAGGTGACACTAATCTGGGCAGACTTTGATAGCCTATTTCGGGCAGAGTTTGTCCCAGCCACCCTACATGTAGTGCAGATTCAGAAGCTACTTCATCTAAAGAAGGGTTTCATGACAGTATCTTAGTACTCAGCGAGGTTCACTGACCTCTCACGCTACTCTAAAGATATGGTACGAGACCCATTATTCAGGGCTTGGACCTTTGAGCAGGGTCTCAAGCGAGAGATTAGGGCTTCGATGATCTCTCTCAACATCCCAACGCAGGCGGGGGTGTTGGAGCGAGCCCTCCTAGTGGAGAATTTCCTTGCTGACCAGTCACTAGCAGCGAGATCTGGTACCGAGTGTCACGTAGAGGAGTCTTCTGTAGCTGGAAGAAGATAGATGTTGCAGAGGTCCAAGCGGACCATACCATCCAGTGGACAACCTCAGGACTCAGGTTCAGTTGTGCGTGGAACACAAGATAGAGCCAGTCATTCGAGGAACATGAAGTGTTTCACATGCAGCGGGCAGGGTCACATGGCTCATGACTGTCTGAACCATCGTTCAGATGATCAGCAAAAAGTTGAGGGACCTCCCAGTTAGAGGCAGAGGTTCGATTGAGGTGATCCGCAGGGCACATGAATATGTCGAAGAGGAGCTAGTCATGCAGCTGGTGTTGGATGATGTTATGAGGTGTTACCACCACCACCTCCAGGAGGTCCACCCCGACCGCAGGGAGCAGGTGGAAAGGAGATATCTCAACTCCAGGCAGCTGAGGTTTATGATCACGATGCTCCGAAGATGATTTGAGGTATGATATGTGTCTACTCCACCTTAGCTATAGTTCTTATAGACATAAGTACCAGTCACTCTTTCATTGCCACTAACCTCATTTAGAGCTCTAAGATTCCAACAGAGCTGTTGGATCAATCCTTATGGCTAGAGACTCCTAAGGGAGCATAATCAATGATTACACACTGGTGCCGGTAGTGTGAGCTTACTCTAGGAGGTGAGAGCTTCGGCTGGGATCTCCTCGTAGTGGCGTTGAGGCCTTACGACGTCATCTTGGGTATGGATTGGTTATCTACAGTCCATGCTCATATCGACTGTATTAGGCTCAAAGTGCGGTGTGTCCGCATGGATGGGACTAGGTTCACCTTAATCGGCAAGAAGGGAGCCTTTGCAGCACAAGATGGACTTACTTAGAGGAGGGTGCAACCGATCACTCATCAGTTGGCCTGCCTTACCCTCAGAGCAGTTGATGTCCCAGTTCTACCTCCATGAAGAGAGGTGGAATTCTACATTTACCTATACCATGGGACAACATCGATATCTACACCAGCATATCGGATGGCTCCTGCTGAGCTTCGTGAGCTACGGGTACAACTAGAGGACTTGCAGGGGAAAGGATTCAGTCGGCCCAGTGTTTCCCCCTGAGCAACCCCGATTCTATTTTCCAAGAAGGAGGATGGGAGCTTGAGGATTTATTTCGACTACCGTTGCCTGAACCAAGTGACCATGAAGAACAAGTACCCACTTCCGAGGATTGACGACCTCTTTGATCAGCTGAAGGGAGAGCGATGGTTCTCGAAGATAGACCTTAGATCAGGCTCTCACCAGCTCAGAGTTTGAGATGAGGATGTGAAGAAGACAACCTTAAGATGTCAGTACATCCACTACAAGTTTATGGATATGCATTTCGGCGTTACCAATGCTCTAGCATTGTTCATGGGATTAATGAACATGATCTTCTATTCATACCTCGATCGCTTTGTCATAGTCTTCATTGATTACATTCTGATCTACTCGACTACTAAGGAGGAGCATGCCTACCATTTATAGGTAGTACTGGACACACTTCGAGAGCACCATATTTATGGTAAGCTCTCAAAGTGCCAGTTTTGGATTTGAGAGGTTCAATTTTTGGGACATGTCATCTTGAAGGCTGGAGTTGTAGTGGATCCAGTGAATATTGAGGCAGTACTTGCCTGGGAGCCACCCAAGAGTGTGACAGAGGTTTGGAGTTTCCTGGGTTTGGCTGTATATTGTCAGAGGTTTGTACCAAACTTCTCCAGAGTTTCAGAACCACTACCATCATTGACTAATAAGGGGAAACCCTTCGTGTGGTCGGAGAAATGCCAACAAACCTTTTAGGAGCTGAGGCAGAGGCTGAATAGTGACCCCATCTTGAGGCTTCCATAGGATGGCGTAGTGTACATAGTTTACTGCGACACATCAGGGACTAGACTCAGGTGTGTCTAGATGCAGGAGAAAGCAATGATTACTTCTCGGTAGTTGAGACAACATTATCAAAACTATGTTACGAATGGCCTGGAGTTAGAAGTGGTGGTCTTCGCCTTAAAAATGTGGTGACACTATCTGATGGGCGAGCATTTTACAGTCTACTCTGACCACCAGAGTCTCAGGTATATCTTCTTTCAGAAGGACCTAAACCTAAGACAGCGGCATTGGCTTGAGTTCCTCCAGGACTATGACTTCGAGATAGTCTATACTCCTTGTAAGGGGAATGTTGTAGCAGATACACTCAGTAGGAGATCTTGTATAAAACTGCTAGGTGAGGCGACAGAGTAGCTGGATACTTTGCAGATATCCTTTGTGGATATAGATGGAGTAGTTTTCCTTTAGTCTATTACAGTCACTCCTCTACTTCTTCAGCGAGTCAGGGAGGCACAGCATGGAGACATTGACTGTGAGACACGACGTGCTCAGATATCCACAGGGTAGTCACCTAATATATTTTTTAAAGGTGGGGAGCACGTTATCCTCTTCATAGGATGTACTATGGTTCCAGTGTCACTTTAGGATGAAGTGTTGGAGGAGTTTCACATGTACCCTCTAGCGGTACATCCAGGAGTGGAGAAGATGTACCAGGACCTTTGAATATAGTACTAGTGGCCAGGTATGAAGAAGGCAGTAGTGGAGTTTGTCTCTCGATGCCTCACTTGTCAGAAAGTGAAGGCAGAGCATCAGGTACCAGCGGGCTTGGTATAGCCTTCAGAGGTCCCAAAGTTGAAGTGGGATGGGATATCAATGGACTTTGTGATGGGTCTAACACATACGTCCAGGGGACATGAATCTCTGGGTGATCATCGACCGACTCACAAAGTCGGCCCACTTCCTACTAATCAGAGAGTAGGGTTCAATAGAGATCTTGAGATGCCTCTACGTGTAGGAGATTATGCAGATACATGGAGTACCTTCTTCTATTGTCTCTGACCATGAGGCATGGTTTACTTCCTGGCTATGGAAGGGGTTGCATGAGTTTTTCAGGATGTAGCTTCGTTTGAGCACTGCCTTCCATCCTCAGACGGATGGTCATACTGAGAGGACCATTCAGACCCTCGAGGAAATGTTGTGTGCTTGTTTCCTCAACTTTGGTTGTAGTTGGGAGGATCACTTACCTTTAGTAGAGTTTTCCTAAAACAACAGCTATTACTATACCATTGGTATGACACCTTTTGAGGTGTTATACGTGCGACCTTGAAGATCACCCTTGTGATGAACAAACCCAGGGGAATCAGCCCTGGTGGAACCAGAGATGGTATGGGATACCACAGAGAAGGTGCAAATCATTCAGGGGTGGATGGAGACTGCACAGAGTAGGCGGAAGTCATATGCTGATAGGATATGGAGACCTATGGAGTTCAAGTATGGTGACCACGTCTTTCTACGGGTCTCACCCCGACGAGATTTACGGAGATTTGTCTAAGGCGGAAATTTATCTCCACATTTCATTAGACCTTTTTAGGTCCTCAATAGAGTTGGCGAGGTGGCATATTGCTTAGCTATTCCACCTCAGTTGCACCGGGTGCATGAAATTTTCTACGTATCCTAACAGAGGAGATATGTCCACGACCCTTCACACATCATCGACCATGGGGATATGGGCATCGATGATGGGGAGACTTTTATGAAAGTTCCAGTGGAGATTCAGGATCGATAGGAGTGAGTCCTACATGTATGGTCGATACCTCTAGTGCGCGTTCATTGGTAGCACAAGAACCTCCAGGAGAGAATATGGGATCAGGAGTCTCAGAAGTGTGCTCAGTACCCCCATTTGTTCCCTTAGTTCGAGTTATAGTTTACGAGGACATAATGCCCTGAGGTGGAGAGAATTTAAAGACCCGTAATTTCCATGGAATTTTTTTGTTATATATATTAGAATTTTTCGAGTCTATGGAATCTAACAGCGCGTGATTCTGAGGCCCGGTGTTCCCGGAATCAATTTTTGAAGTTTTGTTTGGGTATGTTTAGTAAACGTACGAGCGGGTTTTTATAACTTTTGAACTAGTGCTCAGAATTGAAATCCAAGGGCACTGTTGAACTTGCAGCACCGGTTTTCACTTAAGGAGACTTTCACCTCGATGGCAGTTGGTTGAGAGTAGAAGTGAGATTTTGGGTTTTCATGGAAAGTAATAAAATAAAGCGAGTTTTCACTTTATTTTATTTGAGCCGCCATTTGGTGTGGGGTGGTTAAAACCTCCTCTTGGAAGTCGGAGGTGGGGCCACCACACCTTAACCTCCCATGAGAGGTTATGGTGGTGGGGCCCACCTGAACACAACCTCCCATGTGAGGATAAATGAGGTGGGGACCACCTGGGCTTTTGAACCCTTGAAACTCTCCATTAAAGTGGAGAAACTCTCAAGCTCCAATTAATATAGGGGAACCTATTCAACTTACCTTTATTTAATTTTGTGCCAACCCTTCACATTAATTAGGTGGAGCCTATTTAATTAATTTCATTCTCTATTTGAATTTCGTGCCAATAACTAAAATAATAGACAAAATAATATTATTTTTGGCTTGGAATTTCTCACTTGGGGAAGATTTTGAGAGGGGATTTTGGGAGAATTAGAGTTCTCTAACAAAGACCCCCATCTCCCAACGAAGAAAAAAGAATGAATAACACCGACCTTCTTCGACTTCTTCCTCGGAGCTTCAGCCGACCTACCCTCCGCATCATCGTTAATGAGCCGACGCAGCTCGGGATTGGGAGTGCATGGTAGACGCAATGGATGACGAACTCCTTTGTCTTCTTTCCGTGACTTCAACAAACGACAAATGACCAATAAAGTTGGGGGGTTGTTTTGTGTAATTCTTATATCCTTTTATCTTCTTTGAATGAAAGTAATTGTTGTGTTGGATTGTAAATAATTGTTGTTTATAGTATTCCTTTGACGAACCAATTGCTATCACCCCTAAATGCAGAGGGTGCAGACCAAACTAACATGGCCTGACTCCCTCCGTCGATCTTCTTGTGATGTTTCATCGGCATGGCGATGAGGTGAAGGAACGATGAAGGCGGTGATGACAAAGGCCGCACTACCCATGGCCTTCGCGAACCGCACCGCCCCTGTGACGCTTCGGTGCTCCCGACCCACCACCGCCGGCCCATGCCGGCCTAGGCCGTGCCGCACCAGCCAGCCCAGACGCCTCCCGGCCTCCCATCCTCCCGGCCTCTCAGCCGCCAGCCGGCTTTCCTGGTCGAGCTGCCAGCCTGCCTGGCCGCGTGCCTCCTGGCCACCGGCTCCCCTAGCTACGCGCCTCCAAGCTGCCAGCCCGCCTGGATGCACGTCTGCAGACCGTGCCAGCCCGCGCTGGCTATACCCTTGTTGAACCGGCCGCCTGACGGCCTCTGCGCACCCTACGTGCCTCCCCAAGCCGGCCCCCCTTACAGCCTTCTGGCCGAGCCAGCGTCCTGACACCCCTTGCGGCCTCCCGGCCGAGCCGACATCCCGGCCCCCTTGTGGCCTCCCGGACGAGCCGACGTTCCAGCCCCCTTACGACCTCCTGAATGAGTTGGCGTCTCAGACCCCTAGTAGCGCCCTGGCTGAACCGACCCCAGCTGTGCCCTCCAGGATGAGCCACACCAGGCTGCGCCCTCCTGGCACTCTGGACCGAGCCAACCCTGAGCCCGGGCTGGACTGCTCTCGCATGCCACTGGGCGGGGCCCAGTGGGCCGGGATAAACCCAATGACCGACCTGCCCAACGGGCCAGGCCAGACCCATCGGGTCAGAACGGGTCAACCCGAACCGAGTTGGCCTAGACTAAGTCGGGTTGGGTCAGTTCGGCCAGGTCAGAACGGACCAGGGCCCACTACCGACCCTTTAATTTCTTTGGCCATATCTTTGGCACCCGGCGTTTGTTTGACGATCCGTCAGTAGCGTTGGAAATATTGGAGCATAGCCATACCTTTGAGTGTAACCCACTGAAGTTCGAGGTTTAGTTGAGTTACGGTTAGGTTGGATCGTACACGAATTTAACCGGGCCCTTGGGACAAAAAGGATAATAAATCACAGACTGGGAGTCTGATTGACACGCCGTCTATTGTGTTGAGACCCCTATGACGTGGTAGACCATTGAGATACTTCTTCTTGGGAATTCGTTACAATTGATTTATCGAAACTCAGCTTGAGGAGTGGATTGTCCTGGAATAAAGCATGCTTCGTGTGGAACCCTGTGGCTGGCGGTGCACTGTCGACTGTTCCTGGATCCTGTGTGGGTTCGACAACACTGACGACTGTTCCTGGATCCTATGTGGGTTCGACATCATTGATGACTATTCCTGGATCCTGTACGAATTTGACAACTCTAACTACTATTCCTATATCCTGTGTGGGTTCGACAGTTCTGACTTCTGTTCCTGGATCCTGTGTGGGTTCGACAGAATAACTATTTCTAGATTCTGTGTGGGTTTGATAGTTCTAAATTCTATTCCTGGATCCTATGTGGGTTTGAAAGAATAGATGATTCACTGGCTACATCTGATAATCTCTATCTCTCTACAAAAGTTTTATACCTGTGTAAGATGAGTCAGTAACTTGTGTTTTCCTCATGATTAAGATGGATTAATAGATAACTTAGGTATATGTATGGAATTATACATAAGTGGGGTTATCTGTTGATTTCATACCTTGTGGTTTATCCTTGGTAGATTTTGAGAGACCTTGAGGGTCTTGAGGTCCCTACTAAGTATCGTTATACTCACCCCTGCATGGGCTATGCCCGCACCTCGTTGTGTTGGATGCAGACGACGGACATCGTTGACCGAGGCTGAGTGTATGAGGAATGGATGGTACCTGGAGGTGGACCTCATGACGAGTCAGTACCCGATTTATACTAACGGATGTGGAGTGCCGAGGAGGCTATCTGTACCTACCCTTTAGGTAGAATTGGTGGTGGACAATCCAGGAGCTGATTTTCACCTTTTAGCTGTTTTTCCTTTTCATTTGTACTTGTACTTTATAGTTGGGCTTGTATTTCCAGCCCCTTTATTTTTTAGCACTCCTTTTTTATACAGTTTTTCTTAGTATTTCATATTCAGTTGTGTAATCTATTGTGTGTGTTTTTAGTTATAAAGGATATTCCTTCCCAGTTTGGGGATTTACTCCTTTGGTGCTAGTCGCCAGCCCCTAGCCTTTGGAAGGCGGGCTTAGGGTAGTCACGACACGGGCCCCAGGGACGGGTCCTGACAAGGGTGATCCTAAAGCATGAAAAAAACAGCATCCCCTAATAGTTAATTTCCCAAGGTAATTACAATTTCATTAAATATAGTTCATTTTTTTTGAATATATTTTATTAGTACTATCAATATTGTCAATAACCTTTGTACTCAAAAGAAGAAATAATTTTTTTTAGAGATGAGTGAGTAGCATACTTCTTGTCAGAATGTATACAGACAACAAATTTAGGTGATTACTTACTATTTTTGTGATCTATTACAAGTTATGACCTTAGAAATACATTTTTGGTGTGAATAATTAGTGTCATAATGCTTATATATTAATTTTTATCTGTTTCTCAAGGAGAAGTATAGTGGAGGAAATTAATTTGTTTATAAGTAATAACATGAAAAAAATAAATTTTTTGGGAATTGAAGAAGGTATAGGTGGAGGCAGAGGTGGAGGTGGAGGTAGAGGTAGAGGCAGAGTTGGATTTGGAGAATGAGGTGGAGGAGGAGGTAGAGGCAATGGACAAGGGGGAGACTGAGGTAGTGACCAAGATGGAGGAGGAGATGAAGTGATGGCTTACAAACAATAAAATTATTGGTAAATGGAGTAGAATGAGTATCATATCAAGATTGTGTTTGAAAAAAATTGTTGAAAATTGAGCACAAAACTTATCACTTAATATAATATCCATTGTGCAAGTGTTTTAGGTGGATTATTGAAAAAATGTTTTCACTACTTTTTAAAGCAATTTTATATAAGAATTTAAGTAGAGGAAGTTTTTCCTAAAACAAAACAAACACAACTTACTTTTTTAAACTAACTATCATAGAATACAATTTATATTATCACATTCCAAGTAATATCAAATATTACTAATGTTTTAAAGAAACCCATCACCAAGAACAAAATAAAAAAACAGATGTAGTTTCTTTCCCACGAATTATCTAAATTGTAAATGAAGGGTCTTATTAGTGGAGCCAATAATCACTTGATAGTCATACAACACCAATCCAATCATCAAATGGGTATATAATTCAACATAAATGTTTGAATAAATATGCGTGTAATCAAACACAGAAGCCAGTAGGTGTATGAGTGAACTATTTGAGGACAACTATCATTGAGAGATTGTGGTCATCGAGGAGGGATGGTGTCAAAGGAAACATGACATCAAATGAAAATAAATCACCTTATTAAGAAATCCATGAAAATTAAAAACCCAATTCAAATAAAATTGTGAAAATTGGTAGTTGGGAATGTTTTAAGACTTTGGGACATGTAGGAATCAGATGCTCCCCAATCTGATGCATGGTGTGATTGGTATGACTCTAAGTGTATGTTTTTTAAAATTTACATCAATTTTAGTAAAAAGGACAATTCCCCACTCAAAAATAATAATAAACAATCGAATTATTTTGAAACTTTAGGAAAATGATTCATAAGTCATTTTTAAATTATAAGAATTAGTCACACCTGAATCTGAAACATGATGTTCATGACCCAAAGTGTCTGTTATCAATTTAAAATTGACATTTTAGTTTAAAAAGTGTCACTCATTTAAAACTAAGAAAACATGATCATATTTTATTCATAATTTATGAAAATTATTCATAAATAATTTTTGACATGTAGAAATATATCTCATGTCAATCTAATACACAATGTGACCGGTATGAGTCAAAGTGTGTGTTTCCAGCTTAAAATGACATTTTAGTAAAAAAAAGTGATGTACTCCAAACCAAGAAAATGAATTAGTGTTTTTTTAATACTTTAGGAAAACGATCCTTAAGTCATTTGAGACATGTAGGAATTAACCTCACCTCAATCCAACACATAGTGTGACTGGTATGACTCTAAGTGTATCTTTTTAGTTAAAATTGATGTCAATTTTAGTAAAAAAGGAAACCGACCTACTCAAAATAGAGAAAATGCAATCAGATTGTTTTTATACATTATTAAAATGATCCAGAAGACATTGTTTAATTTTAGGAATCAGTTGAACCTTAATCAAATACACGATATGGCTCAAAGTGTCTCTTGTTAGTTTAAAATAAACATTTCAGTTCAAAAAGTGTGTCTCAATAAAAACTGAGAAAAAAAACTCATACTGTCTTCATAATTTAGAAAAACAATTCATAAATCATTTTTAAAATATAGTAATTGGTCTCACTTTAAAATTATAAATTATGTGACTTATATGATTCAAAGTGTTTATTTCCAATTTAAAATGACATTTTAGTAAAAAAGTCAAGTGACATACTCAAAATCTTGAAAACACATTCATATTATCTTGATAATTTATAAAAATTATCCATAAGTCATTTTATATGAGTAAGAATTAGATGCACCACAATTTGACGCATGATGTGACCGGTATAACTCTAAGTGCATCTTTTTATTTAAAATTGACATCAATTTTAATAAAAAAGACAATTAACCTACTCAAAACTGATCAAACACAATTTTATTATTTTTATACTTTTGTAAAATTATCCATATGTCATTTTTTATGTGTAGTAATCATCCACACCTTAATCTGATACCCGATGTTCATGGTATGACTTAAAGTGTTCGTTATTAGTTTAAAATCAACATTTAAATTCAAAAAGTGTATCTCACTAAAAACTAAGAAAAAAAAGTTTGATTATCTTGATAATTTAAAAAAATTATTCACAAATCATTTATGACTTGTAGGAATTATTATAATATCAAACTAATACATGATGTGATTGGTATGATTCAAATTATGTGTTTCATGTTTAAAATGACATTTTAGTAAAAAAGACAAGTGACATACTCAAAACTATGAAAATGCATTCATATTGTTTTGATAATTTATGAAAATTATCCATAAGTCATTTTAGATGTGTAATAATTAGATAAAAATCAATCTGATGCATGGTGTGACTGGTATGATTCCATGTGCCTCTTTTTATTTAAAATTAACATCAGTTTTAGTAAAAAAGACAACTGACCTACTCAAAACCAATTAAATGATTTCATATTTTTTTTATAATTTAGGAAAATGACCCATAATTAATTTTTGATGTTTTGGTATTTGCTAAAACTCATTCTGATACATGATGTGCCCAGTATAACCTAAAGTATCTAATATCATTTTAAAATTGATATTTTAGTTCTCAAAACGTCACTCACTGGAAACTAAAAAAACACTCATGTTTTCTTTATAATTTAGTACAATGATTCATAAATCATTTTTGATTTGTAAGAATTTATATCACATCAAACTAATACACAATGTGACCAGTATGAGCCAAAGTGCATGTTTCCAGTTTAAAATGACATTTTTGAAAAAAAGAACGTGGCATACTCAAAACTAAGAAAATGAATTCAAATTGTTTTTTATACTTTAGTAAAATTATCCATAAGTAATTTTATACATTTATGAATCATACTTATCTCAATATGATACATGATGTGATCGGTATGACTCCAAGTGCGTGTTTTTATTTAAAATTGATATTAATTTTTAAAAAACAACAACTGACATAATCAAAACTGAGAAAATTAAATCGGTTTGTTTTGATACTTTAGTAAAAGGATTCATAAGTCATTTTTGATGTGTAGTAATCGATCGAATCTGAATATGATACACTATGTGATCAGTATGACTCAAAGTGTCTGTTATCAATTTAAAATCGACATTTTAGTTCAAAAAGTGTCACTCATTAAAAACTAAGAAAACCCACTCATATTGTATTGATAATTTATGAAAATGATTCCTAAATAATTTTTGATGTGTAGGAATTGGTCTCATGTCAAACCAATGCACAATGTGACTGGTATGAGTCAAAGTGCATGTTTCCAGTTTAAAATGACAAATAGTAAAAAAGAAAAGTTATGTTGTCAAAAATGATAAAACATATTTGGATTGTTTTGATACTTTAGGAAAATGATCCATAAGTCATTGATATATGTTGGAACTAACCTCAATTAAATATTACATATGGTGTGACCGGTATGACTGTATGTGCATCTTTTTATTTAAAATTGATATCAATTTTAGTAAAATAGACAACTGGCCTACTAAAAACTGATAAAAAACATTCAAAATATTTTGATACTTTATAACAATGATTCATAAGTAATTTATAATGTTTATGAATTAGCTTCACCTCAATCTGATACATTATGTTCTCGGCATGACTCAAAGTATTTATTATTTGTTTAAAATCCATATTATTGTTCAAAAAGAGTCACTCACTAAAAACTAAGAAAATAAACTCAAATTTTCTATATAATTTTTTAAAATGATTCATAAATCATTTTTGATGTGTATAAATTGGTCTCACATAAAACAGATACACAATGTGACCAATATGAGTCAAAATGTGTGTTTCATGTTTAAAATGATATTTTAGTAAAAAGACAAGTGAAGTACTCACAACTAAAAAAATTAATTCACATTGTTTTGATACTTCAAGAAAATCATCCACAAGTAACTTTAGACATTTAGTAATTAACCACACCTGAATCTAACACACAGTGTGACCAGTGTGAATCCAAGTGCATATTTTAATTTATATTTGGCATCAATTTTAGTGAAAACGAAAACTGACCTACTCAAAACCAAGAAAACTAAATCATATTGTTTTGATACTTTAAGAAAACAATACATAAGTAATTTTTTATGTGTAGGAATTAGCATTAGCTCAATCCTATACACAATGTTCCTGATATGACTTAGAATGCCTGTTATCAGTTTAAAATCAATATTTTAGTTCAAAAAGTTTCACTCAATGAAAATCAAGAAAAAAAGTTCGTATTATCTTGATAATTTAGGAAAATGATACATAAATAATTTATTATGCATAGGAATTGGTTTCACTTGAAAGATATATACAATGTGATAGGCATGAGTCAAAGCAATACATGATGTGATCAGTATGAGTCAAAGTGTGTTCTTTTGCTCAAGCATGGGTGGTTTGTTCGACAATAGCACGAGTCAGGGTTAAGATAAAAATAAAAAGGAACATTGATTTTTTTGAATGTATGTAATAATTTTTACTTATGTAATTGCATAAATTGATGCTTGAAATGTCTATAATATTGTGTTTTTTATTTGTGTTGTAAATTTCATTTCATTTAAATTCTGTATTGGTACTTGATTTTGTTGATATCTGGTGGTGTTTTTTGTGTTGCAGTGTTCTATTACAACACACTACACAAATGGTGCAGTGTGTATTACTGTACACTAGTATTCCTCATTATCAATGCTTTTATTTAGTGCTGATATAGGAAACCTTTATCCGTTCTTTTAAAAGCACTGATATTGGGGACCTTTATCAGGGATTTTATTTAGCTCTATTAAAATCCTAGGGCTTTTAAAAATTTGGGTACAACCATGAAAGCAGTACACACGCAAGGAAGAAAATTACATGCAAATCGCAAGCCTAGGGACTTGACCCCGCGACCTGCCCCTCACCCCCAAGCCCTTACCACCCCACCACCAACGGTGGGGATCCTAGGGCTTTTAATCTCATTCTGGTAATCAACACTTCTCTATCACTGATAAATGAAACTTTTAGTACTATTAAAAGACTATTTTCTAGTAGTTAATGACCTCAAGTATGCCTCCCCATATGTCAGAGGTTACTGACTAGAAGTGAGGGTGTGTGAGTGGTGCGATGGGGAGACTATACCCTCTTATCAGAGTGGAACAACAAATAAAACCATAAAAATACAATAGCAGAAGCATATATATATATATATAAACAAACAAAATAAATAAGTAGTGGAATAATATAAATAACAAAACAACTGATAACACTAATAAAAATCCACTAGGCAACATCATATATATGGATGCATGTTGTGCTAAAATACCAAAGGGGAACAAAGTTTAGGAAAATATAGTCATTCTATTCAAAAACTATAAGAAGAACAAATGGTTTGTCCTCTAGAATATCGAGCATAAGCTTGGTCCTTTGTTCGTATGCTCAATCTATAAGTCAAACATATCAAAAATTAGTATTAGGGAACTTTCCCTTATCTATACCTAGAGTCATATAATCTTCTTTGGTACCAAAGCCAACCTGAGTAGGGTGTGAGATAAAATCCCAATAGGACACCACCAATGGTGTCTAGAAGTAATCCAAGTAGTGAACATAACTAAATAGTATGAAGGTATAAATGGAATAATAAACCATACTAAATGAATAAATAAAAACCTACTCAGGTTTCTAAAGGACATCTGGCGGCTCTACCTACATCATCTCATGGATGGAATGAATGTCTGAATGGTCACTATATATATTTTTATAATATATATATATAATAGTTATATATTTAATCCACCCATATAGACTAAGTACGTGCAGGCGTAAGTGGACATATACCTGGAATACTAGGTACTGGATGGACAAGGGTGTAACTCAAACATCCATGGCTAGTCTAAATGAGCATATAAACTCAAACAATAGGGTACATGACTTATATACCATATAGATTTTGAAATGTAATTCTTGAAACTTGGGATGGTGAGTGTTATAACATGTCATCACTTGAACAAGGGACGTGGGTTGTCATGCCCACTATCCAAATAGTGTCAATGGTGTGAGTTGTCATGCTCTACATCCTATGTAAGGGAGAGTGTAACCTTCATGTCTAACTAAACCCTTACAATCATCTCACAAAATATATCAATGCATAATAATAATTATAACAAAGGAATGAGGCAATACCTCTCATGAATTTCATTCATCAATCCCAAATACAATAAGGAACTACAATTCATATTAATCAAATATTAAAGGATGAAACAATCAGCATGGCCTCACCACCCTTTATAAGTCATTTCGTTTTAATTCATTCAATTAATTTAATCTACTTGAGTAAGGTAAACCCTCATGAACACATTGTTCCATATATTCAATCCATTTAATTTAATAAAACAAGAAAACTCAATTAATTGATAATGTTCAAAGGGGAATTTATAAGGTGTAACGCCCCGACCCCAGCTACCCAGAGTCGGTGCATTACTTCGTAACATTGGCATGATCACAAAAGATCAAGTCTCGAAAGACCGATTAGTTTAGTAGCCTTGGAAACACTAGATACATTCATAAATGTTACATTACATCACAAAGTGAAAAACTATAATAACATAGTCTCCATAGTGCACACTTCTGTCCTCTTCGGACTATCCCTGCAGGTCATTCATAAAATACTTCCTCACATCTTGGAAAATATTAAAACATTGAAAGGGGTGAGCTCAGATGCCCAGTAAGGATAACAATATTGCGGAAGCTTTCATAAATAAACATTAACATTTAAGGCAATGTATAACTAAAACAAAAGCCTTTTTAAACTTGAACTTCATCATAATATGGCAAAAATAAAATTGAATAATGCCATTTACTTACTCACATGTATATTCTACTAGTCGAATAATCACATGAAATATCAATAACCACTTTCATAATGAGGGAATGTAAAATGCCAGACATTCTGAAACATTTTGTCAAGGCCTCGGCCAAGACGTCTAAAATGATTAAGGCCTCGGCCAAAACCATAAATCAAGTTGGGAAAGGGCCTCAGACAATTCCACGTCTAGTTGTCTCATGAGACCTACTGATGCATCGAGGAGCTATAGCGGGCTCCACCCGTCACTTATTAAGTCCAATACATTCCTCATATGAATAGGTTTAAACATATCATAAACCATAACATAATCGTATCACATAAAACATGCATAAAGGAAACATAACATTTCCACATTCCAATCACAAGATATCAATACAACACATTGATATAATAAAAACTCTTTCAAAACCATTTTCAATACCAAAATAAAAGAAAGTTAAAACTTTGTATTTATTTTTCATTAAAAAAAATGATGGCTTGTAGAGGAAGCCGAAACTCAAATAATGGTCATGGCGGCGGAGAAGTCGTTGTCGCCGCATAAGTACGGAAAGAAAAACATTCCCTTTTGTCGTTTAGCAAAACGCTTCATATAAAAAAGATTCCTTTTGAATAAACGTAAAAGTCAAAGGGGTTTATACACCGTATAAAAGAACGTTGTGTATAAAACCAAATATGCCTCAATGAAAGGGGATTGAGACGAAGTCCTTAAAAAGATCATTTTTTTTAATAAAGTACATCTATAATGTGTATTCACTATAAGTACACATAAATAATGTAAAAATACAAGATAGGACATAATAATATCATGACATAATTTGAAATTAGGATATTAACCCAAAGAATAGAAATTGGGTTAAGAAGTTCCCTTACCTCATGTCCGACTTGACTCAACCGTTCTTTAACCTCCTGAATAATAAACTAGAGTTAATATATACCTTATTAAGAACCATTTTCAATTTCATTATCCTTTTTATATCACTTATTACAATGATATGAACATTATGTAATTATTTAAGTTAATAACGGTCGTTTTGTCGATCTTTGGTACTTGAGTCAACAATAAACTTCTTATAATTACAAGTTGTTTATGTGGTAGAATATCCATTATCTCCAGAATTATATTCATAATTTAGATGTCATATATATTATATATATCCAGTATATACATTCATTTATAACATTACGTAACATTTAGAGGTAAGAAATGAAATGCACCGTTCATGGAGACGGTAAGCCGTACGTACGCATGAACGCTACTTTCATTTCTATTTCGTATTTAATGGAATGATGTTATAATTATATAAAGTTATAATATAATTCCAGTATAATATAATTTATAATACCATTTACTCCATCCTTTATACATCCCACATATGGCATTAACGATTCAAATCACTTTGAGGGGGCGGTAGTCCGCACTTCCTAAAATGAAATTATCGCATTTACCCATAATGGAAATCATAAAGTATGCCATAAATGAGAAATACAGAAGCATAAATAAGACATAAAAATAATATATATATCATATATGAAAATAGTGTTATCAAAATGGCCACCATTAGAGGTGTTAAAGGAGTGTTGAACAATCATCGTTTCGTGAGGCAGAAATTCGCCATCCACAGAAACAGTATGTTCTTTAACCATTAGATGTAGGTGTGTGTAAGTGTAGCTAGAATACTTCTTATAAAAACATCCTAGTATATTTAGGATACTTTTGTTGTTACAAAATAAAGGAATAAAAAGAGTTTAAGGGGTTGGAGAAGCAAAATAAAACAAAACAACATTAGAGAAGACATTACCTTAAAATCGAGTAACTCTTTTTGATTTGAGCCAAATGCTTCTTTGGATAGAATTATTCCCAAAGTGAGGATTATAGGAGTAATAGAGGAAAGTGGAGAGAGTATTTGGGCAGAGGTTGGCCGAGCCAAATGGCTTGGAAGGTGTGAATAAGGTGGTAGTGGTGGGGGCCTTTTATAAGAGGAGAGGAGGGGCTCTTTTGGAAAGATTGAAATGTTACATTATTTTGAAATTATTTTCGGATTCCAAAGGTCCCACACTTCTATAATTCGTGTCTAAGGTGATAAGGGTTCGAAATATACCCATCCAATAGTCTTTGGACAAGTGTATGCCTTGGATTTTACATTATCTTTTCATTTTATTAAAATCGTTAAATAATGAGGTCATCGCTGCATCATAATGATGTCATAAATAATTTAATTTATTTAATGTCTAAAAATTATAAAAAAAATACTATGATGTAGGAAATTGTTTTATCTTTCTAATGAATATTTATAATCAAAATTTGGACTTGTGTAACCCCACTTAAAAACTGTTTTAGTAAAATAACTCATGTTTGTGTCAATTTAATTTTAACATTAAATAAATATATATTGATGTCATTTTCCAACCAAAGTGGCTCCATGGGGTCCCCAAGTTGACCCATGGGTTGTCTTGGTCGGCCATGACTCATCCAATAGGATTAGGACAAGTGTCAAGCTCATATTATATTATTAAAACATTGTTTTTACCTTAAACTACACTAATTACCTTTAATCGCGATTAAGAACTTAAAAGTTACTATTCACCAAAAAATTATTTTAATCTCATTGAACCACATTTTACTTCTTAATGACAACCATGTATGTAGGATTTTTGAAAATCAAATCACAGAAGTGGTAATATTTCATTTAAATGAAAAATCAGTTATTTAACTACCACTTAGTGGTTTCACTATTCCTCAAAAATTGAAGTTTTTCAGAACAATGCCAAAATTTCACCCTAAGCTATAATTGATATTCCAAATTCAAAAATGATGTCTATTTTACAAAATTCCAAACATATAAGTTGCATTAATTAATTTTATAATTAATTCCCGCTGTCACAACAAATAGCGTGTTTTTAAGAAACAATTTATATCAAAAGATTGACAATTGTTTATGTCCAATTTCAATGTTAAATTAATTCTAATGACCACCATAGGATAAAATGGTAAAAATATATTCTAATTATACTTTAAAACCACTAAATAGTATAATTTATCACAATAAATTATTTTTATTAAAAAAGTTGTTTTAAGTATTTTTCACTATTCATAAAAAAATTGGAAGTTCTCAGAAAGTTACAAAAAATTCAACTTAGGATACTTTCGATATTACGAATACAAAAATGAAGTCCATTTTGAAATGTAAAATTTCTATAATTTTAAAAAGTGGTTATTACTATTCATAACGGCTACTTTGATTAGTCGTGGTGTTTTAGAACTCGAAGTTGCGTACAATGCAAGCTATTGCATTATTGAATGAGAAGCGTATCGTGGAAGCTCAGGGTGTTACATTCTCCCCTACTTCAATAAATTGCATCCTCGCAATTTGAAATTTTTTTCTTTGAAAATAAAAGGTTGAAAAGAGAAAATAACTTTGTGGAAAACCCACATCGGAAATAAGATTAATAAAATTTAGCCTTAATAAGAGGGAAAGGGAAATGAAAAAGTCACCACCCAATTATGATCTCTATTAGGAGAACATTGGTGGCAATTAGAGACATATAATTGGAGGAAAAACGTAAATATTTTTAGGGAGTGATTGAGGTCATCAATCACAATCAACTGTCAAATTGAGGGCCTCAAAGCCTTCAATCTATGTTGATTTAAAATATCATCAGTTCAACAAGACATAAGGTATTAGGATAACACATTTTTTTTGTTTTAATATCTCTTTACTAAAGTTTAAGAATTAATTCATTCATTGAATAAGAGATAGGTATATATATATTTATGCTTGACAATTAGAGTTTCAACCTTCAACTCATCTTTCATTCAAAAAGATAATAGAACTCAAAAATATTATACTTATCCTAATTTTATAAGGTTCCAAATGTTAACACATACCTTTTAGATTTGTAAAATTATTTTGTAATAACCAGGGACTTCCTGTAGGCTAGTGGTAGGAAATAAAGGCATGTCGCACTATGATTGTGGGTTCGATTCCTACAACTTTGTCCGACGCGACGGGTTATGCCCCACCCTGCAGGTTGTCCTTTTCCTAAAACTATAGTATCATAATATTCCAAAAATAATCATCATAAATTTTTTAACCTTAAACAATACTATCCAAAGATCAACTTAATCCACTCTAACCTTTATAGTTATCCAAAATACCTCTGTCCAGACTTTCTCTAAAAAGTCTCTTAATTCCTAAATCAATTTATCAGATTCCCCAAAAAAGTAAAGTTTCTCTTATTGTCACATACTAAAAATATGATTACCTTCATCATATTAAAACCTTACTGAAACAACAAGTACTACAGTACAATCCTTATATATATATCAAATTATTCTAATAACCAGAATATAATCCATGAGTCCAAAAGCACCAATACATTAATTATTCCGCTTCAACTGTAGTAACAGCATAAGATTGTCCTTGATCCCTTGGCCTTTTCTGAGGTAAGTTTCCCTGACGCTTAGGACATTCATTTGAATAATTCCCCATTTCCCTACAATTGTAGCATTCAACTTTGATAGCCTCTTTCTTTCCCTTGCAATCACGAGCCTGGTGACCCTTTTCTCCACATTTATAACAAACTCCCATTCCTTTTAGGCAAGTACCAGGGTGATTCTTCCCACAATTATCACATGATGGAAAATCCTTCTTTCCCTTTTTCCCTTTATCTGTCTCTTGTTCCACCGTTCTCTTCTTCTCTTGCTTTACTTTGTTGTCATAAGACTTAGAGAATTCCTTTTCTGTCTTGATAGCACACGAGACAATATCTTCGTATGATGAGAAGGATTGTGATACTAAAGCTCGGCGGAGAAATGGTTTTAACCCATCAAAGAAATGATCAATCTTACTCCTTGGGTTACGTATATAATCGGTAGCATGCCTCGCTAACCTTGTAAAGTTAGCCTCATACTTTGCGACATTCTCATCCTCCTTCTGCCTCAGACTCAGAAATTGCCTTTCCATATCTACTCGATGGTCACGAGGAAAGTATTTTTCTAAGAAAAGCTCTTTGAACTCCCTCCATTCCATGTTCGATATGTCATCATCTTACTTTGTGTTTTGTATCAGCGACTACCACTGATCGACATCTCCAGTGAGGCGGTAAACTGCCATGACAACCTTCTCCCTTTCGCTACTCCCCAAGGCATGGAATATTTTCTCTAAGGAGTTTATCCATTGCTCAGCTACTAACGGATTTGTACCCCCATTAAATGTCGGTGGTTGTTGCCTCATGAAGTGGTCTAACATTGATCCTCCACGTTGCGGATCAGGGTGCTCCATACGAGTAAGGATATTATTCATAACCTGAGTGATTTGTCCCAGTATGGTAATAAGTTGATTAGCACCAGTTGTATCTCCAGCTCCACAATAATTATATTGAGCAGGAGGGCAATCCCTACACGGAGTGCGTGCATTGATACAGTTTCCATTCCTTCCACTAGGCGCCATTTCTAAACAATGGCATAAACTATATTAGTTTATGAAATAAAATACATAATTCCACACTTGTAAAACACTTAACACTAATTGAACTATTTATGGATATAATCCATAACCATAAAAATTATTTCTTCGAGGAAGTATATACTCATAACCCTTCATAGTGGTTTGTAAAGAAAATGAGAATTATCCTAAGCATATCCCCCGGGAGTGTCGTAACCAAGAGTGCAGCAAGGCCCGTTGTCGTGCACCAGTTCCCGTTCGAGTCTAGCTCAAAGTGGTGTTTTCGGGTTTTACCCCTAGGTACATCTGTGCCAGAGCTGCCTCTACCTGCTCGTATCCAGACAGGGATGTATTGCTCAGAAAACTCACAACATCTCTAAAATACCAAAATTCTAGGAAGTTATTCTATACTAATCCTCAAAGTCTATCTTCAGGCTATGTGCTCTAATCAGAGTTTATCTAAATCTAGCTTCCAAGGTTAGTACTAAACTGCCTCTGATACCAACTGTAATGCCCCGACCCCAGCTACCCAGAGTCGGTGCATTACTTCATAACATTGGCATGATCACAAAAGATCAAGTCTCGAAAGACCGATTAGTTTAGTATCCTTGGAAACACTAGATACATTCATAAATGTTACATTACATCACAAAGTGAAAAACTATAATAACATAGTCTCCATAGTCCACACTTCTATCCTATTCGGACTATCCCTGCAGGTCATTCATAAAATACTTCCTCACATCCTGGAAAATATTAAAACATTAAAAGGGGTGAGCTCAGATGCCCAGTAAGGATAACAATATTGCGGAAGCTTTCATAAATAAACATTAACATTTAAGGCAATGTATAACTAAAACAAAAGCATTTTTAAACTTGAACTTCAGCATAATATGGAAAAAATAAAATTGAATAATTCCATTTACTTACTCACATGTATATTCTACTAGTCGAATAATCACATGAAATATCAATAACCACTTTCATAATGAGGGAATGTATAATGCCAGACATTCTGAAACATTTTTTCAAGGCCTCGGCCAAGACGTCTAAAATGATTAAGGCCTCGGCCAAAACCATAAATCAAGTTGGGAAAGGGCCTCGGCCAATTCCACGTCTAGTTGTCTCATGAGACCTACCGATGCATCGAGGAGCTATAGCGGGCTCCACCCATCACTTATTAAGTCCAATACATTCCTCATATGAATAGGTTTAAACATATCATAAACCATAACATAATCGTATCACATAAAAAATGCATAAAGGAAACATAAAATTTCCACATTCCAATCACAAGATATCAATACAACACATTGATATAATAAAAACGCCTTCAAAATCATTTTCAATACCAAAACAAAAGAAAGTTAAAACTTTGTATTTATTTTTCATTAAAAAAAATGATGGCTTGTAGAGGAAGCCGAAACTCAAATAATGGTCACGACGGCGGAGAAGTCGTTGTCGCCGCATAAGTACGGAAAGAAAAACATTCCCTTTCGTCGTTTAGCAAAACGTTGCATATAAAAAAGATTCCTTTTGAATAAACGTAAAAGTCAAAGGGGTTTATACACCGTATAAAAGAACGTTGTGTATAAAACCAAATATGCCTCAATGAAAGGGGATTGAGACGAAGTCCTTAAAAAGATCATTTTTTTTAATAAAGTACATCTATAATGTGTATTCACTATAAGTACACATAAATAATGTAAAAATACAAGATATGACATAATAATATCATGACATAATTTGAAATTAGGAGATTAACCCAAAGAATAGAAATTGGGTTAAGAAGTTCCCTTACCTCGTGTCCGACTTGACTCAACCGTTCTTTAACCTCCTGAATAATAAACTAGAGTTAATATATACCTTATTAAGAACCATTTTCAATTTAATTATCCTTTTTATATCACTTATTACAATGATATGAACATTATATAATTATTTAAGTTAATAACGGTCGTTTTTTCGATCTTTGGTACTTGAGTCAACAATAAACTTCTTATAATTACAAGTTGTTTATGTGGTAGAATATCCATTATCTCCAGAATTATATTCATGATTTAGATGTCATATATATCATATATATCCATTATATACATTCATTTATAACATTACGTAACATTTAGAGGTAAGAAATGAAATGCACCGTTCATGGAGACGGTAAGCCGTACGTACGCATGAACGCTACTTTCATTACTATTTCATATTTAATGGAATGATGTTATAATTGTATAAAGTTATAATATAATTCCAGTATAATATAATGTATAATACCATTTACTCCATCCTTTATACATCCCACATATGGCATTAACGATTCAAATCACTTTGAGGGGGTGGTAGTCCGCACTTTCTAAAATGAAATTATCGCATTTACCCATAATGGAAATCATAAAGTATGCCATAAATGAGAAATACAGAAGCATAAAGAAGACATAAAAATAATATATATATCATATATGAAAATAGTGTCATCAAAATTTCCACCATTAGAGGTGTTAAAGGAGTGTTGAACAATCATCGTTTCGTGAGGCAGAAATTCTCCATCCACAGAAACAGTATGTTCTTTAACCATTAGATGTAGGTGTGTGTAAGTGTAGCTCGAATCCTTCTTATAAAAACATCCTAGTATATTGAGGATACTGGTGTTGTTACAAAATAAAGGAATAAAAAGAGTTTAAGGGGTTGGAGAAGCAAAATAAAACAAAACAACATTAGAGAAGACATTACCTTAAAATCGGGTAACTCTTTTTGATTTGAGCCAAAGGCTTCTTTGGGAAGAATTCTGCCCAAAGTGAGGCTTCTAGGAGTAATAGAGGAAAGTAGAGAGAGTATTTGGGCAGAGGTTGGCCGAGCCAAATGGCTTGGAAGGTGTGAATAAGGTGGTAGTGGTGGGGGCCTTTTATAAGAGGAGAGGAGGGGCTCTTTTGGAAAGATTGAAATGTTACATTATTTTGAAATGCTTTTCGGATTCCAAAGGTCCCACACTTCAATAATTCGTGGATAAGGTGATAAGGGTTCGAAATATACCCATCCAATAGTCTTTGGACAAGTGTAAGCCTTGGATTTTACATTATCTTTTCATTTTATTAAAATCGTTAAATAATGAGGTCATCACTGCATCATAATGATGTCATAAATAATTTAATTTATTTAATGTCTAAAAATTATAAAAAAATACTATGATGTAGGAAATCTTTTTATCTTTCTAATTAATATTTATAATCAGAATTTGGACTTGTGTAACCCCACTTAAAAACTGTTTTAGTAAAACAACTCATGTTTGTGTCAACTTAATTTTAACATTAAATAAATATATATTAATGTCATTTTCCAACCAAAGTGGCTCCATGGGGTCCCCAAGTTTACCCATGGGTTGTCTTGGTCGGCCATGACTCATCCAATAGGAGTAGGACAAGTGTCAAGCTCATATCATATTATTAAAACATTGTTTTTACCTTAAACTACACTAATTACCTTTAATCGCGATTAAGAACTTAAAAGTTACTATTCACCAAAAAATTATTTTAATATCATTGAACCACATTTTACTTCTTAATGACAACCATGTATGTTGGATTTTTGAAAATCAAATCACAGAAGTGGTAATATTTCATTTAAACGAAAAATCAGTTATTTAACTACCACTTAGTGGTTTCACTATTCATCAAAAATTGAAGTTTTTCAGAACAATGCCAAAATTTCACCCTAAGCTATAATTGATATTCCAAATTCAAAAATGATGTCTATTTTACAAAATTCCAAACATATAAGTTTCATTAATTAATTTTATAATTAATTCCCGCTGTCACAACAAATAGCGTGTTTTTAAGAAACAATTTATATCAAAAGATTGACAATTGTTTATGTCCAATTTCAATGTTAAATTAATTCTAATGACCACCATAGGATAAAATGGTAAAAATATATTCTAATTATACTTTAAAACCACTAAATAGTATAATTTATCATAATAAATTATTTTGATTAAAAAAGTTGTTTTAAGTATTTTTCACTATTCATAAAAAAATTGGAAGTTCTCAGAAAGTTACAGAAAATTCAACTTAGGATAATTTCGATATTAAGAATACAAAAATGAAGTCCATTTTGAAATATAAAATTTCTATAATTTTAAAAAGTGGTTATTACTATTCATAACGGCTACTTTGATTAGTCGCGGTGTTTTAGAACTCGAAGTTGCGTACAATGCAAGCTATTGCATTATTGAATGAGAAGCGTATCGTGGAAGCTCGGGGTGTTACATAAGGTTCCAATATAAATAGGGAAATTTACTATATAGAAAATTCCTATTTTAAGACAATCCACAAACATAGGAGGTTCTTGAGTTCATTTTACACTTATCTAAAAGAGGGAAAATCATTTAACGATCCCAGCCTAACTCTTATATGGTGATTCGGGAATATATTCAAATAATTATAATAGGGAAATTCGATCTGGTACACCCAAGGGGTGTCCATAACTGAGGTAAACATCCTTTAATCTGCTAAACAAGGAGAAACAGTATTATATCAAGGTGTGTAGATAAATTTAATATAAATAACTCAAATAAATGGTAATGCACAAAAAATGATGATGTGAATAACAATGGAAAAGCTATGAAAACACTAAAAGTTTTAGAGAAAAAGATGAAACCACCTACCTTAGGGCCGTTGATGACTCCTCATATGATAGAATCGTCAAATTTGATGTAGGTTAGAAGAAATATATGAAATGTTCAAAATACCTGAAAATAGGGAAAAAGTTCTTGTACCTAAAAAGAACAATAGATACAAAGATAAACTCAAATTTAATGGAATATAACTTGAGAGTTCACCTTAATCTATCCAATTCCATTAATAGATCTTGATTTGGGAAACATATGTGGGAGTTATAGAAGAACCAAGATTGAGGAGGAAGTTTCCCCATGAGAGGAGAAAACCCACTTAACCACTAGAATTATAAGGAGGAAATGGAAAACAAGTTTATAAAATTAAATAATGGAATTTTGGTCAATTCACCCTCAAAATAGGGGGTGCACAATTTTGCCACACGATTTGGCCAAACTATGTGCAAACCATTCTTAAGACACTTACCAAAGAGATACCCCACATAGTTAAGGTGCATTGTTTCTCTAACCATGTGAAAATCATGTGAAAACCCACTGTCAAATGTATGCATTTTTTTGAACGGGTGTGTTCATGGAGTTTTAGGGTTTCAGGAATACCATGTAACTTCTACATTACCTCTGTTTCACCTTGCACAGTTAGTAAAGACCATATGGGCTAGGATTCATGGTTTATACTAGTCATTTGACCTAGTTTATATTTCAAAATTTTGGGGCTCTAGGCTCTAAAAAATCTATATATAGCCTATTTACCCCTATGAATCCATTGGGTAAAATTATAAGGGCCATTTAAAGTATTTTAAACCCAAAAAAAATGATCTGTACCTTTATGAAAAGACAGGTCATCAAAACTTCCCATCATTAATGAAACTCATCCCTAAGTTGGACTTTTAAGGGTAAATATGTATCATTAGTAAGGAGCTCCAACCACTAATCTTGTATGTTAGCTTATCAGTCTGAGGTCTCATCCAATACTCAACCACTCTTCTATAGCATCTGTACCAAAGCAACTGACCTTCCTCAAAGTGTCTTCACTCTTCGATCCACAATAAGAATTGGATACTCCTTAAAGGAAGCATCCATATACAAATCAACCTCATCAGGATGAAAGACATGTGATAGGTCTGGATAATATCAGTGAACCTGAGTTATGTGAAAGACATCATAAATAATCTAGTATCTTTGAGGAAGTACTATCTAGTAAGCCACTGGTCTAATCCGTTTCATAACCTTGAAGGGTCCAATGAACCTAGTTGAAATCTTACCATACCTCTAAATACATTTATGGATCAATCAGGGAATGTATCATAAGAATACCTGGTCTTTGATCTCAAACTCAAGAGGTCACTAGTGTCTATTGGCATATGACTACTATCTAGACCAATCCATCACCTAGTTCTTTCTAATTAGCTGTACTTTCTCTATAGCCTCCTATATGAGATACAGTCCAAGAATAGAAGCCTTCCCTACCTCTAGCCAGCACATAGGTGATTAGAAATGCCTACCATATAAGGATTCATAAGGATCCATCTCGATGGTAGTTTAAAATCCGTGATTATAAGAAAACTCAATGAGGGGAATATGTTTCTCCTAGGAACCCCTAAAGTCAAGGACAGATGCATAGAGCATGTCCTCTAGCACCTGCACAATACACTATATCTTTCCATCGGTCTGTGTGTGATATTCCATTATTAGAATCACCTATATAACCAAGTCATTATATAACCCCTACCATAACTATGACATAAATAAAGCGTCTCTATTAGAAATGATAAAAAGAGGAGCTCTATGAAGTCATACAACCTCCTTGACATATAGAATTCCTATATCATCTACCATGAAGGTCTCTCATATAGATAATAAGTGTGTTACCATTTTCAAATGATCAATTACAACACACTGTATCATTTCCCTGATTGGTATAGGTAAACCAGTCCTGAAATCCATAGAAATGTCATCCCATTTCCACCCAAAAATGGAAAATGGATGTAAAATACCTACCAGATGCTGATGTTTCACCTTCACCTACTGATAGGTGGAACACTATGTGTGGAATCCAACAATATCCCGTTTCATACTAGGCCACCAATACTAGAGACATAAGTCTTGATATATTTTGGTGACACCAGGATGAACTAACCATGTAGAGGCATGGAATTACCAAATTAGATCCTATCTAATGTCATATGGGACCCATACATTCCCATGTAATAGTAAATTATCATCCCCATCCATGGTCCATCTCAAAGACATATCATTATGTGAGAATATTTCCCTTAAGAAAATGCCCTTATAATTAGATAGTTTCCACATTCTTACTCATTCTAAAAGAGTATAGGTCACTACTAGTCTGAGAGGATGTCTAACCATGGTCCTCTTGAACCTCAATGTGCATCTTTGAGAATAAGGTCATGAGATTCCATTCACCACTGGACTCTTGAACCACCTATTTCTGAGTCTTTTGGATTAGATCATCATCCACTACATTTCCTTTTCTAGGCATGTAGGCATGCTCAAAATGAAATGACTTTAGCTAATCAAACCACCTACATTGTCTATGATTTAGATCTCACAATGTAAATATGAATTTGAGTTTTTTGTGATCAGTGAATAACACAAAATGATCTCCAAGTAGATAGTGTCTCCAAAAACATAAGCCAAGAATAGAAGCAGTGAACTTGAAGTCTTGCATTGGGTAATTTTGCTTTTGATGCCTCAACTGAAGCGACCCATACATGAAGACTCACTCATCCTATATTAGAACAACTCTAACAATAACACCTAATGCTTTATAGTATACATTATATCTCCTTTATGGATCTATAAGAATCATTATTGGTGATGAATTCAAAAATTAATTCAACTCCTGAAAGGATGCTTCATAAGCTTCAGACAATATGAATTTCACACCTTTATTTTTCTAGTCTGTAAGTAGTGCTACAAGATGTGAGAAATCCTGGATGATTCATATGTAATACCCAGCTAGCCCAAGAATATCCGTATATAAAAAAAATTCTTGGGTTACTCCTAGGAAACTATATCTCTCACTTTCTTTGGGTCTATTGAAACTCCTATCACCAAGATAATATGATATAGAAAGTATAATCTGTTGATTCGAAAGTAGAATTTACTGAGATTAGCATAGATCTGATTCTATCTTAGTGTATTTTGAACAATATCTAGATATTTGGCATGATTTTTTATGGAGTTTGAATACACTAAGATATCATCAACATAGACTACCATGAATGAATCTAGATATGGGTGGAAAACCTGATTCATTAGACCTATGGTGACTGTAGGTGTGTTTGTGAGACCAAACGACATGACCAGGTACCTGTATAGACCATAAATTATCTAGAAAGTTGTACAAGGTATTTCAAAGTCCTAAAACACACTTAATGACAGATCGACCTCAAATCTACCTTTTAAAACAATCTCTCCCCTCAGAGCTGATTAATGAGGTTGTCTATTCGAGGTAGTAGATACTAATTCTTTACAATAAGCTAGTTCAATCGACTTTAATCCACACAATGCCTGAGGGTACCATCTACCTTCTTGGAAAAGGATCGGTGAACCCTAAGGAGTAGTATTTGGGTGTATTAAGCCTTTAGCCTCTAGATCCTCTAGCTATTTATTGAGATCCATAAGCTCCATAGGTTAAATCCTATAAGGAGGAATGGTCACTGGTGATGCTCCTAAAACAATATCAATGGTAAAATATACCTTTGACATTAGAGGTAGACCAGACAAGTCTTTAGTAATGATGTTTCTAAAATGCTCTACTAAAGGTAAGAAAATTGCAGGTCATAACCCCTGATCATTTAAGAAGAGACTAGCAATTTGTGCTATTACACTACTCAGCCTCTGCTGACCAGGTCATGATTTCATAGATTTCATATCCAATTCCCCCTTATGTGTGTGTATACAACCCTCTAGTGATATAAACATCTCCATCCAACAATAACAGTCTATATTCTCTCGATAAGGAACTAACTAGTCCATTCCAATTATTACTTCAAATCTCATCATGTTAAGGAAGAAAAGATTCCACATGAAGAGGTATCCACCTATATCAAGGGGAAAATCCTTACTATTAGGACAAAACTGATAAGGATGATCATATTCAAGCATTGCATTTTTTATTCAATGAAGATTTAAAAGTAAAGGAAGTTTAATAAAAGAAATAACCTCACTTTGTTTTTGCTGACAATCAGACTGACCATTGTATTCAAGAAATTTAGACTCACAGTGGTTAAGAAAATCCATCATATTGAGAAGATGGTTTCTATATGAAAAGGATCATCAGACTCACATCAGGTATGGAATAGAAGAAGAGATCATAATCTGGGAGAATCAGAGTTCTCATGAATATGATATAAATGTGATGATGATTTTTAAATCACAGAGTTATCATAAATCATAAGTATTTTGTACAAATTTTGATGCTATCTTGATGAAATAAAGGTGGAGAATAAGTGTTCAAAATTGAATTTAGAATCAAATTGGAATAGAGAAGGTGCTTTAAATCATATCCATTCTGATCATAATCATGTCATTCATATTCTGATTGAGAAGGAAATAAATCTTTTGGCGAAAGATAGGGAAGTTATAATACTTTCCTTAGTAAGAAAAACGATGCTAAAGCTAATCTTAAACACAATCAATGTCATGAAGGAAGTCACGACACAAACTGAAGTTTGGGAATGAAGAAAGTTGATGAAGCCAATGTTTTCTAGCCTCAAGGTTATCATAATGAGTTTTATGAATACATATTTTCTTAAAGGTTGAGAAGGATTATCATAATGAAGATATGAAAGAAGCCTAATGAATTTAGAGATACTAACATCGGTTTGTCATATTCGGTGTACCATCAAATTCATCAAAGGAATAATTTTTCTCATCAAGACTGATGGTAAAGGAATTTAAACTATAGAAGCTGATTCAAAATTCAATGAAAGAGATCAATCAACAATGTAGTCAAACATTTATCAGGTGTGACATAAATTTTTCTTCATTGCAATGAGGTAGATTGTAATCAAAATAATAATCATACTTGAGTTTATTAAGATCATGAAGGAGATGGTTGGATGTATTTTCAAATTGGGATCTTGAAATTTGATGTTTGGGAATATTTTTTGTAAATTTTAGAAACCAAAGGTATGAGTTTTTAGTCAGACTAAAAGCCAAAAGATATAAATCTTCTAAAAATGAAGACGATGGGAATATTATTTAGAAAAGATGGAAAAAGCCTAATTTGTTTTCAAATAATTTTACCAATTGGTTCAAGATCCACCATATCATAGCTGATACTAATTCATCATGTTGATTATAATGAAAAAATTGTATTGGTCATATTGCAACATAATAATATCGACAATTGGAATGGATAATTAGAACCAAAATTATGATTGTAAAAAATATCATAAGTGATCTTAAGTGGTTAAAAGATTTTGAGAATGATTGAGAAGAAATTATAAGAGTTTAAAAGCATCAATGAAGTCAAGATGCACCTGAAATTCAAGGAAATATGCAAATTTATGGAATTTGGTTGAGCGAGAAAGTTTTCATGAATCCTTCTCAAACCACATTTGTGGTGATTATAAAAGGTGAAAAGCACATTACACTTTTCTTTCTGAAGTACTATTCATGATAGATAGAGAGAAGGTGGAGGGATAGAGAAATTATAGAGAGAAGAAGTGGTTTTTGTATTAATTTATTGAAGAAATTGTTCCAGAAAAAAGAGAAAGGAGAAGAGAAAATATTTCAACATATTCAACTGATCATCGTATTTATCTTATTATCAATGATTATATTGGGAAGAGTTATCATATTTATCTAGTGATCATATTGAGAAAAATTATCCTATTCATGTGGTGGGATTATCATATTGGGATTTATAGTCTGAAGAATAAAGTGTTCAGAATTGTCTCAATTGTATTCTATAGAGATATATTATTGTATTGAGCAATCACACTGGGAAGAATCAGATTGGGAAAATAGGAATGATTTTTTATTACAATGTCTAGATAGTTCTTACCAACTTCTGGGTAAGAAAATAAAGAATTTCTTTAAAATTTTATATTTTTTAAAGTTAATAAATAAGCACAGGTAACATGTTTTGTTACAAAAGCTTTTTATTACATAAGTTTTTATAGAGGGAGCACAAACACTATTGGATTTTTTAAATATTGATACACAAGTTAAAGGGAATACCCTAGTCATTGTATTTCACAAAAAAGTATTATTTTCTAGTGGATTGTGTGGTATTAGATTATTTTAAAACCATACCCAGGATGTAGATATTCTTATTGAATAGTGAACCTTATAAATTATTGTGTTCCTATGGATGTGTGTCTGAATTTTTTTCAATAGGTAAAGTAATATTTAATAGGAGGCGAAGTATGTTTCATTTTATAAGGAAACATAAAAGAAAATATATCACTAATTCACCCCTACCCCTCTTAGTGATACGATTATCTTGACTAGGAACTTACAATTGGTATCAAAGAAAATACTCCCTTCATTTTTATTTACGGAAGTTCTGAAGAGAAGTTGATGGAGAATCAAAATTGTGTGAAAAATAAAGGAATTCCAGTTTTCAGTGGAAATAATTATCATATCTTGAAATATAGAATGTTTAATTATATCAAGTATATTGGATATGATGTTTTTATAGCTGCAACAGATAGGTTTCCTCCTATTCAAGAAAAAGTTCCTCATATATCTATTGATAAGAAGAATCTTGAGAATGATGGAAAGGAAAAGAATGCGTTATTATCATCACTTTCTGAAAGTGAATTCTTAATAGTGAAAGGTACTACCACAACCATAGGTACATGGGACATATTGAAAAAAAATATATGAAGGTAATACAAAAGTGAAGAAGGAAAAACTACAAATCTAGAGGATGAATTTTGAAGATTTGAAAATGGGTGGGCATTAATATGTTAGGGAATTATTTACCAGGGTAAATGAAATTTTTGGCACGATCAAATGTCTTGGTTAAATGTTAAAATATTATACAGTTGTTGAGAAAATCTTAAAAATCCTTCCTGTAAAGTTTGATGCTAAATTTGTTTCATTATAAGATAGATATTCTGATACATTATCTCTAAATGATTTTCATAGCACTCTCATCACTTATGAAATGAGAAGGGAGAAAGCTATGAAAAGAGAAAAAAAGTTGATAGAGAAATGCCTTTCAATGCTATCAAGAAAGAAAATTTAAAGAAGATTCTTATTGAAGAATAATATGGTAATTCCACTTTGAAATTGAGGTATGTAAGAACATTGATGAAATTTTATCCTTGTTTTCTAAAAATGTAAGAAGAGGTTCAGGTAAATACAATGGGAAACTTCCCTTGAAATGATTTGAATTTGGATCTATTGGGAACTTTATAGCCAATTTTCCATGAATAATGATAGAATAAGATAGTTATGAAGAATAAATATGGCTAAGAAAGTTATGTAAGAAACTTGGTGAAAAAGGAAAATCATATTCCATAGAGAATGATATAAAATTCTCCAAATCTAAAATAAGGAGTTTCTTATCTAAATATGAAGAAGAATAAAATAGTAAATCTAAATCTGAAAATTCTTCTGATCATATTGGTTAGAATACTTTTTTTATAATAGTGAATGACGAAGAATTCAGAAGAAATAGTTTGGATAAAGAATAAACTCAACTTGAAATTCATTTTAAAGAAGAGTTGAAAGAATGTGTATGAAAGATGGGAAATCTTGAAAAAAAACAAGAAGTTGGATGATGAATGCTCCTTAAAAAAATCTCAAGAAAGTTTTTCAGAAGATAATAACAAGATTATAGTAGAAATTGATGATTTAAATAAATATATTGAGGAAGAAAAGAATCATAATGAGCATCTAGAAGTGATGTTGAAGGAAAAAGAAGAAGAGTTAGAACTTGTACAATAAAAACTTTTTAAAGCTTAAGAGAGAAATAAATGTTTCAAAAACTCTATATTTGAAGTTGGTGAAAGTTATCATAATGAGAAAATTGATTAGGATTAACAAAATTTACCTTTAACGGTTGATAAGAAACTTGGAATTGTTTCTGAAAAGAAGGAAGCTGGAAAAGTTATGTTTGTGATCAAGAGTAACAAAGTAGAGAATTAATTAGTTTATAAAAACCCTAAGTCCAAAATATTTTCTAAAAATTATGAATAAAAAAATGTCTCTATTACTTCTAGTTCTGATAAGGATGTGAAAAAATAGAAGATTCTGATTGATAATGGAAGGGTTCGTGATTCAGGTAAGAAAGATAAGAAGGAGAAACATGTTCACAAATTTAGTCAGTACAGATGTTTTAGAGGAAAATAATCTTTCTATGGATACTGATGGTATTATGGTGGATTCAGACATATAAATAATATGTGTTCATTTAACCAACAACAATACTATTATTCCATAGGTTATGGATGGTAAATTTTGAGGGGGAGTCAATCCTCTCAAAATAAGAAGTCTTAGAAGAAAGTTTGAAAGAAACATGAGAAGGTTGGTGTGAAAGTTTAAAATATATTTCAGCCACTAGAAACTATTTTTGAAATATGTGAAAAGCCTAGACACATTGAAAAAGGATGTATTGTTTTATTACTAGCATAACAAGAGTTTCTTAACAATTCTCAAAATATAAAAGTGAAGAAATAAAATATAGAAGAAAAGACTATTGTTTTTGAAACTATTTTGAAAGTTATAAGAGGATAAAAACCTAGGATTATTGATTATGGGTGTTCTTATCATATGATAGGAGATTTAAGGTTATTTAATAATGTGAAAGACTTTAAATAATTCATGGTGATATTTGGAAATGTCGAATCATTGAGAATAAAAGGTATTGGTTTAGCCATTATTGGGAAAGAAAATATGCATTCTAAGAAAGCATTATATATTTATGGGATAAAACATAGCATGTTGAGTGTTTTAATATTTTGTGATAATGGAAAAAAGTTAATTTTAGGAAATATAGATTTTTTTAATATCAATAATTATGAAAATATAGTTACAAGAGGCCAACATACAGAGGGAAAATTATTTCAAGTTGGTGAGGCCCAAAAATATTGTTACCTGAGCATGGTGGAAGAAAATAAATTGTGGCATAAAAGGCCAGGACACATGCGTAAGATAAACATGATAAAGTTATCTAAAATAAATATTGTCTAAGACATTCATGATTTTCCAATAGAAGTAAATCGGTGTTGTACTTTTTTTCTTAAAGAAAAGATTACAAATTTAGTATATAAGAAAGTTGATATATTTTCAAAACAACCCTTGAAACTTATCCATCCTAATATATGTGGGTCAATGAGAAAATAATAAATTAATGTAGATAATCATTTCATCACTTTTATTGATGAATTTAATGTCATTAATTGTGTAATGTATAGGGAACATAAATAAGATTCTCTAAAAATATTTAAAAGTTTCATGAGGAAAGATGAAAAATAATATAAGTATTCAGTGAAAAAGTTGATAACTGTCAATGGTGGGGAAAATAGAAATGAATAATTTGAAATTTAACTTAGAAATCATGTAATTTGGAATGATTATAATTCCTAATACACTCCTCAACAAAATGGGGTAGCTAAAAGAAAGAATATAATTTAGTGGAAATGGGGAGAACTATGTTACTTGAACACAGACTTTCTCATTACTATTAGAGGTAATCCATGAGTACTACTGTATACATTCAAAACTGATGTTTAAATAGGAAAGGATATGATATGACTCCAAATGATTTGTTTTATAGAAAAACTCAAAATTTGAAACACTTAAGAGTTTTTTGAAGTCCATATATTATAAAAAAGAAAGGTGAAAAGTTTGGAAAGTTTGAACAGAAAGGTTAAGATGGAATATTTATTGAATATTCTCTAGAAGGAAGAGGATATAGATGTTTCAAAAAATAAATAGGAAGGAATTTTAATTCTATTGATGTGAAAGTTATTTAAAAATCCAAGAATACTAAACAAACTCATTAAAATAAGGAAGTTTAGAATGATAAGGAAAGTTTTGTTAACAATTCCGATAAGGGTACAAAAAATTGTAATCCTACTCAAGAAGAAGAAGAATCATACTCAACCATTTCCATTGATGAGGAAGAATCTCAAAAATCTCATCCTAGTCTGAGGAAGCAAGTGGAAGCTCTGAATATTATTGGTTATCAACATTAAAATGTTTAAATAAGAAGAAAAAATTCTATTACACGTACTTGTATTCAAAAGTTGATCCAAATGATGTGAATGAAGATTTTGAGTATCCAAAATGGGTTTATTCCATGAATGAAGAGTTAGATCAAATTGGAAAGAATGATACATGGGAACTTGTTCCTAATCCATAGAACAAAAATGTTATTGGTACAAAGTGGGTTTTCCAAAACAAGCTAAATGAATAAGGTGATGTGATAAGAAATAAGGAAATATTAGTATTCAATGGTTAATCAAAAATTGAAGATATTTATTTCGATGAAAATTTTTCTCCAGTGGAAAGATTAGAAAAAATTAGAAATTTTCTTTCTATTGCTTCAAAACAAAGTTAAAAAATATTTCAAATAGATATAAAGTCCACATTTCTAAATGGGGATATTGATGGGGAATTTTACATTGAACAACCATGTGGATTTTTTATTTAGAAAGATGAAATTTATGTATGTAGATTGAATAAATCCTTGTTTGGGATGAAATAAGCTCTGATTGCATGGTATTCCAAATTGGATACTTTTTTAAGGAATATGAGTTTTAAGAAATTAAGAGTTGATAACAATATTTTCATCAAATAAAGTCAAGATTATTCCATCATCATAATTGTTTATGTTGATGACATTATCTTTTCTGGGAAGGATGAAAGATCTTTTGAAAGATTTTTTGATGAAATGAAAAGTTGTTTGAGATGTCCATGATGGGGGAAATGAAATATATTCTTGGCTTACAAATTTTAAAGAATAAGTAACACATATTTATTTATCAATAAAATTATGCTAAGTAACTTATTAATAATTCCGGAATGGAAAACTCAAAATTATATTCCACATAGATTTTAGTGAGAACAAAGTTGTCTAAATATGTTGAAGGAAAGAAAGTTGATTAGAAAGAATTTTGGAAACTGATTAGAAGTTTGTTATATTTGATACCATCAAGACATGACTTTGTTTATGCTATTACCTTATGTGAAATATTTTAGAGTGCTCCTAAGGATTCACATTTAATTTTTGGAAAAATAATTCTCAGATACATCAAAGGCAAAACAAATTTTAGAATAAAGTATGATAGGTCAAAAATAATTGATTTGTTTGAGTATTCATATGATTATTGGGAAGGAAATGTTGATGATATAAGATCCACATATGATGAAGTATTCTTTCTTGGTAAAATTTATGTTAGTTGTCATACAAAGAAAATTAATTCAGCAACTCTTAGTAAAACTAAAGATGAGCATGTCAATGCTGCTCAATACGCTACCCAACTTATATGGATGAAGACTCAATTAGAAGATTTAATTATTGAAGTGAAGTTCCCCTTGATCTTGTGTTGTGATAATCAAAGTGAAATCAATCTCACCATGAATCCAGTATAATACTATCTTTCTAAATATATTGATATCAAATATCATTTCATCAAAGAGAATTTAGAGAAGAATGAATTGAATGTCAAGTATGTTCTTATATAATAATAAGTTGCTGAAATTTTTACAAAACCTTTACTAAAGGCATCCATTTCTAAATTAAGGTTGAACATGGGTGCCCAACATCTTTTTCATCATGTTTGAGGTATGTGTTTCTATCCTCTCTCATATTACCTTTGGAAAGTGTTTTCAAGGGGGATAATTATTTCATAAATCTATTGTTATGGAAGCATATAAATAAGAGGAGTTGTGGGTAAGCTGTGAGTCTAGCATTATATGCATGTGAAAAATTCTAACTCTTTGTTATATTGGTTGTAGGAAACAAAACTTTTCTATTCCAGGGAATTTGAAGAAGTGAAGAAAGTTGAGGAATAAAGTTGTGAAGAAAAATTGAATAGGATTCATGATCACTATTTTTGGATAACATGGTTTTGTTATCAATTATTCTTGTTTCCTATAATGAGTTAGCTCACGTAGGTATAGAATTGTTGATAATTAATCCATATCTTGAGGATACAAAGTTCAATGATTTTCAATCTTGGTTGATAATTAAATCTAAAGGGAGAGATTTTTAGGACCAAGATGATAAGGATGATCATATTCAGGTGTTATCTTTTGTTGTTAATAAAGATATAAAAGTAAAGGAAGTTTAAGAAAAGAAATCACCTCACTTTTTTTTGTTGAAAATCAGACTGACCATAATATTAAAGAAATTCAGACTCGTAATGATTGATAAATTCCATCGTATTGAGAATCTATTTTATAGATGAAAAGGATCATTGGACTCTCCTTAGGATCGAACTGAAAGAATATATCATAATGGAAGAGAATCTAAGTTTGCATGACTACAAAAAAAATGTGGTGACGCTTTGCTGATCTTGGAGTTCTCTTAAATCATAATTATTCTATAAAACTTGTGATGCTTTCTTGATAAAATAAAGGGGAGAATAAGTGATAAAAATTGAATTGAGCATTGAATTGGAAGAGAAAAAGTGATGGAAATCATATCTTGTCTGATCTTAATCATGTCAATTCGTATTCAGGATGAGAAGGAATGAAATTTATTAATGAAGGATACAAAACTTACAATACTTTATTTGTTTATAAAGATGATTCTAAAGATGATATTCAACATAATCAAAGTCATGAAGGATTCCATGATACAAGATGAATCTTGGGAAAGAAGAAAGTTGGTGAAGCTGAAGTTTTCTAGACTCAAGGTTATCATAATGAGATTTATGAATTCATATTTACATAAAGGATGAGAAGGATGATTGTAATAAAGAAATGAAAGAATCCTACTGAATTCAGAGTTACTGACAACGGTCCATCGTATTCAGCATACCATCACATTCATCAAAGGTAGAATTGTTCTCATCGGGACTGATGGTAAAGGAATTTAAAATGTTGAAGTCAATTCAAAATGAAATGATAGAGATCAATCAACAATAGTCAAACATTTATTAGGTTTGAATTACATTTTTCTTCATTATAATGAGGTACATTGTAATTAGAAATGGAATTTTACTTGAGTTTGGTAAGAGTATGAAAGATATGGTTGGATGTATTGTCAAAGGGGGAGCTTAAAATTTGATGGTTGGGAAGATTTGCAGAAAATGTGAGAAACTGAAGGTACTGGTTTTTTGTCAGACCAAAAGCTAAAATATATAAATCTTTAACGAATAAAGATGATGGGTATCATATTTAGAAAATAACGAAAACCCTGATTTGTTTTTAAATGATTTTATCAATTTGGTCAAGAGCCACCGTATCAGAGTTGATACCGATTCATCTCGATGATCATAATGAAAAAATTGTATTGGGAAGATATCAATGTAATCATATCAACATTCAGAATGGATAATTGGAATCAGACTGGTGTTTCTAAAGAAATTCAGAAGAGAGATAAAGTGGTTATAAGATTCAAGAAGGATTGAGAAGAAATGAGAAGAGTTGAGAAGTGTTGACGAAGTCAAGATGCACCTAAAATTTAAAGAAAATTGAAAATTTGGGGTATTTGGTTGAGTAGGAAAGTTTTCAAGAATCCTATCCAAACGAAATTTGGGAAGAGTATAAAAGGATAAAAGTACATTGTACTTTTCTTACTAAAGTATTGTTCATGAGAGGTAGAGAGAAGGAGGAGCAATAATGAAATTCTAGAGAGAAGAATTGGTTTACAGATTTATTTCTTGAAGAAATCGTGTTTGACAAAATAAAATGGATAAGAGATAAGATTTCAATGTATTCATATGATTACTTTATTTAGTTGATTATCAGTGATTGTATTGGGAAAAGTTATCATATTCAGCCGGTGATCATATTAAGCAAAATTATCATTTTCAGTTGGTAGGATTATCGTATTGGGATTTCCAGAATGAAGTAGAACATGTTCATAATTGTCACAATTGTATTCTGTAGAGATATATTATCAAATTGAGCAATTAGATTAGGAATAATTGTATTGGAAAATCAGAATGAGTTTTATTATGAATTACAAGAAGTTCTTACCAACTTTTTGGTAAGAAAGTGAAGAATTTATTTGGAAGATTAAAATTTTTAAAGTCAATAAAGAAGCATAGGTAACATGGTTTTTTATAAAAACATTATTTTACATCATTTTTTCTAGAGGGAACACACACACTATTGGATTGATTACATATTTCTACATGAGTGAAAGGGAATATACTACTCATTTTATTCCACACAGAAGACACAGAAGGACTGTTTTCTAGTGGATTGTGTGGTATTGGATTATTTAAAAACCATACCAAGGGAGTATATATTCTTACTGAATAGTTAACCTTATAAATTATTATGTTCTTGTGGATGTGTGTGTGAATTTTTTTAATATAAAAAGTGATCTTTAATAGGAGGTAAATGTTTTTTTCATTTTTTTGAAAATATAAAAGAAAAATTTCACTAATTCACCCCTACCCCTCTCAGTGATACAATTATCCTAACTATAAACTTACACTTACAATGATAAAAAAAATTTGATCGGATACCTAATGGGGTATCAAGCATCATAACTCCATTAAAGTGTTTGATCTTGAGGCCCAAAATTCCGATAATAGTCTCAGATATAAATGATCGAGACCCGCCTATTTCAAACAAAGAAGACACTAATGTGGAGTCTACTAGAATAGAACCTCATACAATATAAGGTCAGGTGATTTTCTCCTCTATCATAGGTTAGAATGTATATAACTGGCCTATACTATAGCCTTGAGTCCTGGCATGACCACCCTGTACAAGCCCTCTCTACTGGCACTAAGAATCATGAGTCTGACTACCTCTTCCTCAACCGCCACATCAGCCTGAGCAACCAGTGGTATTCCAACTTCCTACCTATTATAACACTACTAACCCCACTTCTAAAGGTGGAGTAGGAGTATATCCCCACCCACTAGGAACTGATGGAAAGGTCTTGAAGAATTGTAGGATTTCCCATTGTGCTACAACCTCTGCATTCCACCAGATCTCTTAAGCATCGAGGATTTGTATTTCATGGCTTCCCACACTGGTGACATATCAAGAATATATCTGCATGCAGAGCATATCTAATTCTACCTCCCTGAGTAGCCTCAAAACATATCTTTCACCCATAGTAAGAGCCACTAACAGATCTTGGTACCAAAATTCCCTAACTCACACCATTATTTTACCTAAAATTCCATTATGAAATTAGGGCATGGTTGATGATTTCATAAATGGTTGTCAACTTGAACACATTGAACTACGATCATATGGAATAAACCAGACCATCCTCAAATATCAGGGTGGTCAAAAAGCCATCACCTACTAGAGTAGGAGTGAACCATCTCATCTCAGTAAAACAAGTGGAGTATTCCATAATAGACATGATTCCCTTCTAGAGGTTCATGAATTTTCTAGATCTACCAGCCCTCAGAGCCTAGGTATATAAATCATTATAGAATATGATTTAAAAATTATCCCAAATCATACATCTATGAAGATTTTATGTGGTAATAACATCCCACCACCACTTAGTAGAATCACACAACATATACATAACAAGTTTTACTCTCCTAGATGGAGTAATATCTAAATGCTCGAATATAGAAAGAATATCTTTGAGCCAAAACTTAGAGACATTTGGTCCGCCTTCCCATGAAAAGGTGGGAGGATGCTGCTATTGAAATTACCAAGTCAACTCTGCCATACTCAGGGTAGTTCAAACAACACCTTTCATATTCTACAACATATGTAGAAATACCACTCAGAATTGGGCATCAATTCCCATATTAGAAACACGAAGAAGTACCATAGACATCCCACAATTGCTTAGTATAATCATGAAACATATACATAACAAGTTTAACCCTCCACTCTGGAGTCATATCCAGATGCTTAAATATAAAAAGAATAGCTTAAAGCCATGAATAAGTATCATGTGGTCTGCCATCCCCTAAAAAGGTGGGAGGATTCTTCTAATAGAATTCCCAAGTCAACACTTACATACTCAGGGTTGGTCGAACAACACCTTTAATATTATACAACATACATAGAAATCCCACTAGGAATTGGGTGTTAGTGCGCATATAAGGAACCAGAGGAGGTTCCATAAGTGGCACTGCAGGAGGAATCACCTGTGGTTCAAGGTTCACCACCTTAGGTGTATGGTCATCACCACCTTTAGGTTTTTCAAATGGAGGAATTCTTGGTGACATGATACTACAATTCCAAATGAATGCATCAGAATAGATCTTAACAATTAAAAATATTGTAGATATAAAACTAGGACAGGTGCATAAACTTCTTATAGAAATGATCATACCTCTCTACCTAATCCAAAAGCCAGGTATAGGCGGTATAAGGGACCATAATGGGCATAAGAACGTAAGTAATACACCACTACAAACTATTAATCCCGAGTTTGGGTCTAAGTCTCTATTTTACATGTATATAATGGTCATTTACACTTTAGATGTCATATTCATTTTATATTTTTGCTCGTTTGAATATTTAAATATCATTAAATGATTTAATTTGATTGATTACCATTTCTAATCCATAAGGGCCCATACTCCTTATGAACCAAAATATGGCGCCCACTTAACTCATACCATAACATGTTCCATCCTATACAACCAATGGTGTATGGATCAACATTCCATAATTAACTACATAAGTTTTTTACTTTATCCTTTGTAGGAAAACATTGTTAGGTTAAGGCAGACACTTTAAGCATCAAAAATGATTTCCAATACCTAGAAGTAAAATTAGCACAATTCCATAGATAATCGAGGCACTAATTATATGAAACAGGAAAATCCATGCAAAAAACAAATGTGTCCTGCCAAAATACATGAAATATTAATCCTATTATTCCTATAATGATTCATTTAATGCAACACCCTAATTTCATTGTTCCAAGGAAAATAAATTATCATTTCAATAATAACAATTTAATAACACTATAAAACCGGTGTATCACTCAACGGTGAAGTTGTATCAATAATAAATGAAATAATCAAAAACTAAAATTTCCCATCCTAGGTAATTTGGGTTTCCCCTATATATGGGTTAGCTACATACTTTCACAGGGTCAATTCCAAATCCCATTAACTCATAGTCTCCTTTCTAATACCCAAACAATAAGATAAAGGGAAAATATACCCAAATACCACTTTGTAATGTTCTAGCCCAAGATCCACTAAAACCATGCCCCGAGCTAGCGGTTCACATGGCCTTAAGTGTACCTATCCATATACTTGAGGCTGCTGAATAGAAGTGAGGGTTTGAAGGTGGTACTACAGGAAGACAATACCCTCTTATCTGAGTGGAAAAAATAGATAAAACCATAAACATACAAAAACAAAATCATATATATATATATAAATATAAATAATAAATAAGAATATGAAGAATATAAATAACTGAATAACTGATTAAACTAATCAAAATCCACTTGGAAATGTCATATAAATGGATGCATGTCATGATAATATACAAATGGGGAACATGGGTCAGGAATATATGATAATGATATACCGAAACTAAAAAAAAAACAAAAGGATGCTTCTCTAGAATCATGAGCATATACTTTGTACTCTACTCCTATGCTACATCTTTAAGTTAAACATATCAAGAGTTCATATTAGAGATCTTTCCGTTATCCATACCTATAGTCATATAATCTTCCCGGGTACCAAAGGCATCATGAGTAGGGTGTGAGATAAAATCCTAGTAGGCCACCACTAATGCTGTCTAGAATCAATCCAAGAAGTGCACATAACTAAACAACATGTAGGTATAAATGGAATAATAAACAATACTAAATGAATAAATAACATTCTGCTCAGGTTCCTAAAGGACACCTTTCGTCTTTACCTGCTTTGACTCATGATCGATATGAATGTCTGATCAGTTACTATATACATACTAATATATATATATATATATAGATAGTATAGTTATATATTACATCCACCTATATGGTCTAAGTATGTGTGAATGTATGTGTCCATATACATGGAATACTAGGTGCTGGTTGGACCGAGTTGTAACTCAGACATCCATGACCAGTCTATTTAAAACTATAAGCTCAAGCAATAGGGTACATGCCCTATATCTCATAAAGAGTGTGATACTTCATGCTCGACACTCAGGATGGTGAGTGTTCCAACATGTAAACACTTGAATAAGGGATGTGGTACGTCATTCCCACAATCCTAATAGTGTCAATGGTGTGAGATTTCATGCTCAACACCTAATGGAAGGGATCATGTAACCGTAATACCCAAAAAAACCCTTACCAACATCTCACAACCTATATCAAGGCATAATTATATTTATAATAGAGTCATGAAGAAATACCTCTCATGATTTTCATTCATCAATCCCAAATATAATAAGGAATTACAATTCATATTAAGTATACATTGAAGGATAAAACAATTGTCATGGCCTTTCCACCCTTTATAAGTCATTTCATTATAATTAATTCAATTAATTTAATATATTTAAGGAATGTAAATCCTTACTAAACATGTCGTTCAATATATTCAGTCCATTTAACTTACTAAAATAAGGAAACTCAATTAATAATGTTTATAGGGTAATTTAGATTGTACCAAAATCAATATGGAAATTTCATATATGGTAAATTTACTTTATAATACTAGCCAAACACTTAGGAGGTGCTTATTTTCATTTAACATTTATATAAAAGGGATAAAATCATTTAATGATCCAAGAAAAATTATTGGAAGATGATCAAAGAATATATTAAATTAATTATAGTATGTAAATTCAAGATAACACACCCAAGGGGTGTCCATAACTAAGGTCAGCAACCTTTAATCTACTAAAAAAGGATCAATGAGAATAAATCATGGTGTGTAGATCAATTTAATATGAAGAAATCAATTAAATGGAAATGCATGAAAAAGTACAGCATTTTTCAAAATAAAAAATCTATAAAAAACAAAAATTCTGGGTAGAATGATGAGACCACCAACCTTAGGGCTGTTAATGACTTTCCATCCAATGGAATCCTCATATTTAAAGTATGTTGGAATAAATATAAGAAATGTTCTAAATACCTAAAAATAGGGAAAAAGATATTTCACCTAAATAGCATAATGAATAAAAATATAAACTCAGATCGAAGGGAGGAGAACTTGAGAGATCAACTTAATCTATCCAATTCATTCGATGGATCTTTTTTTAGGCAACAAATGAGGGAGTTATAGAAGAACCCAGATTGAAGAGGAAGTTGGCTCAGAGGAAGATAAAACCCACTCAACAACTGGAATTAGGTGGAGGAAAAATAAAATAAGGTTATATGATTAAATAAGGGTGTTTTTTTCAATTAATCCTCAAAATAGGGGGCACATGGTTTGGATTCACGGTTTGACCAAACCATGTGAAAACTGTGCTCAAACCCCTATCCAAAGTGATACCCTACATGGTTTAGGTGAAAAATTTCTCTAACCGTGTGAAAACTATGTGAAAACCACTAAATAATGTCTATAGTTTTTCACACAATCTTGTTCTTGGAGTTTCATACTTAAAAAAACCATGTGGATCCTACCATACCACTATTTATCCCCTCACGGTTAATAGATACCGTGCTGGATGGGTTACACAGTTTTTACTAACTGTGTAACCCAGTTTATTTTTCAAAATTATAGAGTTATGGGATCCAAACAAGACCCGAACACCCTTGTGACCCCATGAATCCATTAGATAACATTATAAGCAATGTTTAAAATATTTCAAACAAGAAACAAATGATCTATACCTTTTTGAAAATATGGGTCATTACATCAAGGAACTGTGAGTTCACACAGTGCATGTTATTCCTACCTAAAACCCTTAAATTAAATTTTAAGGCCAAATTCTAGGTTATGATATGGGAATATGGGTCATTTCCACTATAATATCCCTAAAATAGGATATTCTGAAACTAATGTTGGGGGTTATTAGGTTTCAAAAAAATAGTTGGAGATTAATGACATTTAAATTTATCAATCTAATTTAGCAATCAAGGAAGTACTAATAATATGATCTTAATTTTTTTAAAATGGAAAACCGTATGAATTTGATAATATCATTGAGATCTATACTAAGAAGGATAAAATTCTAAAAAACATGATTTTTTTATGAATTATATAAGTTCTTACACAATATTTCATGAATAGAAATTATAAGTGCCGACAACCCAACTTCATGAGTCGCTTTTGAGAGTGGATAGTGAGGAAGAAGTACCTCTCAAACTAAAACATGTGGATGATGAAAGGGATATCTATTGTATAATTCTATCGTTGAAGTCTAGTGAGATTATAAATAAATATAACTATTCAAATTAATATTGCATCATTCCTCACCTTCATGATTTTTATCAATATAAGGTGAGATAAGAGAGATATGAGATATCCAATGCATGATTCACATGAATGCTTAGAGAGTCAATTCCAGGTGAGCCTCGTGTGGTCAAGATGATTGGATACATAAAAATCTTGTACAAATTTTGGGTTTAAGATCCTTGATGATTTTCACAAAAAATTCATTCTATCCCCACTACCTAAAATCTTCCCCAATTTCATTGTGAATTATAATATGAGCAATAAAAAGAAGAATATTTCAAAACTTCATACTCTAATTCTCCAAGTTGATAAAGACACAGGTTTTAAAAAACCTATGGTAATTCTTATGAATAAGAAATTAAAGAACATGGAAAAAGGGTTAAACACTCATTCAGACTCTTAGGGTCTAGAGCACTTTCTTTATAAGAAGAAGAATATCTAGTAGAAAGAAAAGGAGCAGAATATAGTGTATTTTACATCTGGAAAGAAAAGAAACTATAAGTGGAATCACACCTTTCCAAAGAATCAAGGGAAATATTCATCTACTATTCTTATTGAGTTTTCTCTTTCTATATATTTAATTTGGATATTATACGTGGTTCTCACATTTGTATCCAAATACAAGAACTGTGTAGATTTTGGATGGCTTCTGAAGGTGAGTTGGATCTACGAGCTACCAATGGGGTGAGGCTAGCTACTATAGCCATTCGAGACTAAAAACTAATATTTTAGTCATGATTTATTTTGTTTTTAAAGATCTTTTATTATTTTCCAAGCGTAACCAAGAACATAATTTCTATTTCTTGTTTAGACATTGATGGGTTTATTTTCATATTTGGAAATAAGAGTTGATACTTATATATATATATAGAATATGTTATAGTATAGAACAACTGAATAATGGTATTTATGTATTAAATTATGAAAACCAAATATTGTAAATTAATAATGAATCAAATTCACATGAATCATTTCACACCCTATTGTAGAATCACCACCATGTTCCTATAAACGAGAAGAGTTTGATAAAATTCTATCAAAATGGTTACTTAAATTCATTTGATAATAAACCACTCGAAAGATATCATGCTTTTTTACAAATAAATATGAAAAACCTAGTATTTGGTGCTCAAGGTGAAAGGGCCATTAAGATTCTAGAATTATTACGAACTGATGTGTTCAGGACTTTTTAATTAGAAGGTAAATGTGGGTTCTCATACTTTATTAAATTTACTGATGAATTGAGTATGTATGGTTACATCTACTTGGTGTGGTATAAGTCTGAATCCTTTGAGAATTTTAAATAGTTGAATAATGTAGTAGAGAATCATATTGGTAAGAGGATAAAGAAACTTTGATCGAATCAAGGTAGTAAATATTTCAGCCAATATTTTATCAACTTTTATAAGAGTATGAGATTTTATCTCAACTCACTCTTCCTTATACACTGTAGTGGAATAGTTTCAATGAAAGGATGAACTATACCTAGTTGGATATGAAAATATTGACGATGAGTCCCACAAGCCTTCTATTATCATTTTGGGGATATGAATTACACACAACAGTATACATACTAAATCGATTACTGACTAAATTGGTAAACTATATTCCTTTTGAGTTATGGAGTAGAAAGAAACCTATTTTGTAACATATTCAAGCATGGGGATGTGAGGTGTTTTTTAAGGATAGATTAAGAAATAGATTGTCACCTTGGGGAATGAATTATGTCTTTATAGGTTAACCCAAGGAAACAAGGGGATAATACCTATATTATCCCTTATATAAAAATATTATAGTTCCTAGGAAATATGTATTACCTGAGATGGATCAAAACCTAAAGGAGGTTAGTGGGAGTAAGATTGAATTAAATTAAGTCTATTATCAAGATACAAAAGAGTTGGTATAAGAATAAATTCAATAGGTTGTTTTTGAAATAGAAGTACTATGTAGAAGCACCAGAGAGGTTAGAGAAGAAAAAAATATGGTTTTCTAGTCAAAACAATATGGCGACTCATTATTGGTTGAACATAATGACCCTATATCTGGAAAGTAGGTAGTAGATATATCATAGTCTAGAAGATGAAAATAATCCATGAATTTTGAGATGGATTCTATGTATCAGAACTATGTTTGGGTTCAAATCGATTCACTAGTTTATATAAATATCATTGGGTGTAAATGAGAATTCAAGAAGAATTTAGACATGTAAGGTCAGGCTAGTATATATAAAGCATGACAAGTGGCTAAAGGGTTTATAAAATTTCAATCCATCGAATGTGATAAAACATTTTCTCTAGTTTCTATGTTTAAATACATCAGAATTATACTTTTTATAGTATATTTATATGATTATGAGATTTATAAGATGGATGTACAAACTACATTCCTTAATGGGAACCTTTATAAGTATGTGTATCTGACACAATGAGAAGGTTTTGTGACTCAAAGAAATTCCAAAAAAGGTATGAAAGTTGCAGAGATCTATTTATGGATTGAAGTAAGTATCTAGGTCATGAAACATTTGGTTTGATGAAGCTGTAATTTTTTTGGTTTCCTTAAAAATGAGTGTGATCCATGTGATTGTAGAAATTTTATAGGGAATATTGTCATTTCCATTGTAGTATATGTTAATGAAATATTACAAATTGGAAATGAGATACCAGCCTTATAAGAGGTTAAGTCATGGTTGAGATAGTTATTCTCTACAAATGACTTAGGTGAAGACAACTACATCCTAGGGATCAATATCATGTGTGATAGATCAAAGAGGATTCTTAGAATAAGTCAAAGTACATAAAATTTCTAGATAAAAAATAGGTTCAATATATAACAATTCAATATTGGATTGGTTCTAGTATCGTATGGTATAAATATTTCCAAGAAGATGTGTTCTTATACACATTAGGAAAGAGAAATAATGAGTAAGATCTCATATTCTTATGTGATAAATTATATCATGTATACCATGTTATGTATGAATCTTTGTGTTTCCTATTCTTTGATAATGGTAGGAAAATATCAAGTTGGTATAGGTGAATAGAATTGGACAATTGTTTAAGAATATCCTTAGTATATAAGGTGAACAAAGAATATATTCCTAGTGTATAGAGGAGATGAAGAGTTAGTCATCAGGGGTTATAAAAATGATAGTTTTAAAATAGCTCAGAAATATCTGAAGTCATATTCAGGATGTGTATTTTTTTTCAATGGAGGATCTATGATATGAAAGAGTTAAAAGAATCTAGTTTTCACCAATTTTACCCCTGTGTTCGAGTACATTTCAGCTTCTGATGACCTAAGGAAGAATTTTGGATCCAAAAATTCATATAAGAGCTTTATGTGGTTCATATTAGTCAAGACCCCATCACATTTTACTATGATAACAATGCAATGATTTCTATTTCCAAAGATCCAAGGTTGTCATGACCCGTTCCCCGAGGCCTGTACTGTGACTACCCAAAGCCCGCCTTCCATAGGCCAGGGGATACCGACCAGAACAAAAGGAATAAATCCCTAAAATTGGAAAGACATTGCCTTTATAACCTGAAAACACAAACAATAGAGTAAAATCTATAAGCAAAACACTAACAAAAACTGTATAACAAAAGAGTGCTGAAAAGTAAAAGGGGATGGAAATACAAGCCCAACTGTAAAGTACAAGAAACTGAAAGTACAAGTAATGGAAAAGGTAAAATAGCTCCAGGATCATCCACTGGGAAATCCAACCTGAAGGGTAGGTACAGATTTCCTCCACTATACTCCACGTCTAACCATCTCCTTCATGTACCATCACGTCGTGTGGTCCAGCTTCGGGTACCGTCCAGTCCTCGTACACTCAGCCTCAGTCAGTGCTGTCCGTCGCCTACATCCAACACAATGAGGTGCTGGCATAACCCGTGAATAGGTGAGTATAACGATACTTAGTAGGGACTCTGAGACCCTCAAGGTCTCTCAAAATCCACCAAGGATAAACCACAGAGTATGAAATCAACTGATAAACCCACTTAGGTATATGCCCATACATATACCTAAGTTATCAATTAATCTGTCTCAATCATGAGGATAAAAAAAAAGTTACTGACTTAGCTCACACAGGTATACACCTAACGTAGAGTTTTAGAGATAATTAGATGTATCCACTAAATAATCTATTCTGTCGAACCCACATAGGATCCAGGAACAGAAATCACAACTGTCGAACCCACACAGGATCCAAGAACAATCGTCAGTGCTGTCAAAGCCACACAGGAACCAGGAACATTAGTTAGAGTTGTCGAACCCACATAGGATCTAGGAATAGTCATCAGTGCTTTTGAACCCACATAGGATCCAAGAATAGTAGTCGGAGCTGTCGAACCCACACAGGATCCAGGAATAGTCGTCATAGCGTAGCCAGCCACAGGGTTCCTCACAAAGCATGCTTGAATTCGGGAGTGTCTACTCCTCAAGTCAAGTGTCTATATATCAACTTCCATGAAGTCCCGAGTTTATGTATCCAAAATATCCAACTTTCCAAAAGGAACCTAACATGATAGACAGTGCGTCAATCGAACACCCAGTCTGAGAGTTATTGGCATTTCTGTTCTGAGGGCCCGATTAGATTTTACGTTCGATCCAACCTGGATGTACATAAAATATGTCCAAACCTTGAGTGGGTTATACCAAAAGAACCATCTTCCTCTAAGTTTTTTCTCACCGTAGATGGTTCATCAATCAGACACTCGTAGCTCAAGTTACGGGAAAAAGAGTGAAAACAGGTCAAACGGGTCCGGGTCCGGTCCGACCTAGTCTGACCGACCCAGTCCGTGGGGGTGGCCCATCCCGCAGGGGTGGCCCGACAAGTGAGGGAGACCCAGACCGGCCCACGCTAGGTCTGAACCACGCTGGTTACGACCCGCATTGGGCTCTACCCGCGCGAGACCCGGGGCTGGCGGCCCGTGGGGTTCGCCCTAGCCGCGTACACGGGGAGGCCACACCCTCTGGATCCTAAAAGGCTTAGCCGTTTGGTTGAGTTCCAAAACTGGCACCACGTGTCACCAATCCATGTCACATGGGAACCATGCAGTGGGGTCCAATTGTTCCCGGCTGGCCAAGCATCCAACCACCTCCCGCGTGGCACGGTTGCGCCACGCCTCCTACGGTGGTCTGGTGGCTCGGGCCACCGGTCCTTCTCACGACCGGCCTTGCGCCGGTCACCGCTAAACCACCGTGGCCAGGGGCCACGATCCCTTTTGTTCCACTGCACAGTGCAGTTGCGCCACGCCTTCCCTGGCAACATGACGGCTCGAGCCACCAGTTTTCAGTGCGGCCGGGCTTGCACTAGCTGCCGCTGCACCATCGTGGCCCGTTGGACATGGCCTACTCCTCCAATGGCGTGGTTGCACCACCGCTGTCCACACGGTGACGTTTGTTGGTTCCATCCATCAGTGAACTTTCCTCAGGTCACTGGACGAGTTACGGTGGCCGGATTCTTGTTCTAGTGGTAGCCGTGCACTCCTCGGGACGTCACCTTCGATCTGCAACCATTTTTGATGAGTATCACTCATTTCAGACTCATGAAGAGTTTAGTGTCAAATTCCCAAAGAATGTGGAGGGGTCGGCCCGTGTTTGTTCAGCCTGCACCCTCCGTGTTAGGGTGATAACATGCGGCTTTGAATAATAATCCTCGACGGAAAATGAAGAACGTGCAACAATTAGAAAATCTTGAACCCCTACCTTTGATTGTTCACCGTCGACATTGGCCCGTGAAAACGGACGTCGATTCGTTGTGGATGAAAACATCCTACGTCGAAGAAGGTTACGAGGAAGGAAGTTAAAGATGATCCTCGACGTTCTTCATTCTTCGTTGGCTAGAGATTTCCCCCCCAAGCTCTCTCCTCTCCAAAGTTCCCCCAAGTTGAAAAATGACAAGCCAAAAATAATAGATTATGATATCCTATTAAATTTTTGGCATAATATTCAAAATGGTTTAATTAATTATTTGAAAGTGTTGGCTCAATTAATTAATGAGGAGGATAAGGCACAATAAGTGTTAGGGGATTTGAAGAGGCTCCCCTACACTTAATGGAAGTTTGAGGGTTTCTCCATTAATGGGGAGTTTCAAGGGGGTTTAAATCTTGGGTGGTCCCCACCACATTAAACTTGAAGAGAAGGTTAGGTTTGGGTGGTCCCCACCACCATAACCTCTCATGGGAGGTTAAGGTGTGGTGGTTCCCACCTCCAACTTCACATGGAGGCTTCAACCAACTTTAATAAAAATAAAGCTACAACTTTATTTTTATTAAATTCTTTCATTAAAAACCCAAAATCTATTTTAAAAATCCAACCATCTGCCGTCACAGTGAAAGTCTCCTTAGGTGAATATTGGCGCTGTGAGTTCAACGGTGCCCTTATATTTCAATTCCAAGCACTGGTTCAAATGTTATAAAAACCCACTCATAAGTTTAATGAACGTACCTAAATAAATCTTCAGAAATTGATTTCAGGCACACCAGGCCTCAGAATCATGCGCCGTCAGTTTTCACAGACTCATAAAATTTCCATGTATTTAAAATAAAAATTTCCACGGAATTTTTGGTCTTTACATTCTCCCCACCTCAGGGGTTTACGTCCCCATAAGCTACAACTCGAACTAAGGGAAAAAGTGGGCATACTGAGCATGCATCTGAGCCTCCTGCTCCCATGTGCTCTCCTGGAGGTCCCCATGCTGCCAGTGAATGCACACCAGAGGTATCGACCATCCATGTAGGACCCTCTACTGTTGATCCTCAATATCCACTAAAACCTCCATAAAAGTCACACCATAGTCAACATCCAGCTCTCCATGGTCAATGATGTGAGAAGGTTAGTGCACGTATCTCCTCAGCTAAGATACGTGGAAGATGTCGTGCACCTGGTGAAACTGAGGTGGAAGAGCCAGATGATAATCCACCTTGCCTACTCTGTTAAGGACCTGGAAAGGTCTTATGAATCTTATAGATAAATTTCCGTCTCGTCCAAATCTCTGTAAACCACGTCGAGGTGAGACCCGTAGAAAGACGTGGTCGCCATCCTCAAACTCCAGAGGCCTACGTCTTCTGTATGCATATGACTTCTTCCTGCTCTGTCCAGTATTCATCCGCTCTTGGATAATCTGCACCTTCTCTGTGGTAGCCTGTACCATCTCTGGTCCCACTGGTGCTGACTCCCCAGGGTCATTCCAGCACAAGGGTGATTTGCAAGGTCGCCCGTATAATGCCTCAAAAGGTGACATCCATATGGTGGAGTGATAACTATTATTGTATGAAAACTCCACCAAAGGTAACTGATCCTCCCAACTGCGACCGAAGTCGAGGACACATGCACAGAGCATGTCCTCGAGGGTCTAAATGGTCTGCTCCGTTTGGCCATCTGTCTGAGGATAGAAGGTGGTGCTCAAACAAAGCTGTGTCCTGAAAGCCTCCTGTAACCCCTTCCATAACCGGGAAGTAAACTTTGCATCATGATCAGAGACAATAGAAGAAGGTACTCCATGTAGCCGTACAATCTATTGCACGTAGAGGCGTCCCGATATCTCTACTGAACCCTGCTCTTTGATTGGTAGGAAGTGGGATGACTTGGTGAGTCGGTCGACGATCACCCAAATCGAGTTTTGACCCATGGATGTATGTGGATGTCCTGTCTCAAAGTCCATGGATATCCCATCCCACTTCCAATTTGGTACCTTTAAAGGCTTAACCAAGCCTACTGGTAAGTGGTGATCTGCCTTCACTTGCTGACAAGTGAGGCACTGAGAGACAAACTCCGCTACTGCCTTCTTCATACCTAGACACCAGTGCTGTCGTTGAAGGTCCTGGTACATCTTCGCCACTTCTGGATGTACCACTAAGGGGGATGTGTGGAACTCCTTTAACACTTCCTCCTGAAGTGACACTGGCACCAAAGTACGTGCTCTGAAGAGGATGACATGCTCCCCACCTTCAGAAAATCCATCAGGTGCCTACCCTGTATATATCTGAGCACGTCATGTCTTGTAGTCAGCGTCTCTATGCTGTGCCTCCCTGACTCACTAAAGAAGTGGGGCAGTGACTATAAGGGACTGAAGGAAAGCTAATCCATCTCTATCCACAAAGGATATCTACAAAGCGGCCAACTACTCTGTCGCTTCACCTAGCAGCTGTATACCAGATCTTTTGCTGAGTGCATTTGAAACAATGTTACCTTTTTTAGGATTATAGACTATTTCGAATTCATAGTCCTAGAGGAAATCTAGTCATCGCCACTGTCTCAGGTTTAGGTTCTTCTGAGAGAAGATATACCTGAGACTCTTGTGATCAAAGTACACGGTAAAAAATTCCCCCATCAGATAGTGTCGCCACATCTTCATGGTGAAGACCACTACAGATAACTCTAAAACATGGGTAGAATAGTTCTGATTGTGCTGTCTCAGCTGCCGAGAACCATACATGATCACTACTCTCTCCTGTATCAGGACACACCCAATTCTGGTCCCTGATGTGTCATAGTAGACTACGTACCCTATGCCTTCCTTTAGAGGCCTCAAGATGGGGGCACTAGTCATCCTCTACCTCAGATCCTGAAAGCTTTGCTGGCATCTATCCGACCACATGAAGGGTTATACCTTCTTCTTCAAGGCTGATAGTGGTACTGCAACACTAGAGAAGTATATAATGAACCTCTGGTAGTAACCATCCAAACACAGGAAACTCCGTACCTCCATCACACTCCTGGGTGGCTCCCAAGAAAGCACCACCTCAATCTTCACTGTATCTTTTAAAACTCCATCCTATGAGATGAAATGTCCTAAAAATTGAACCTCTTGGATCCAAAACTGGCACTTCGAGAGCTTACTATAAAGATGGTGCTCTCGGAGTGTGTCCAGTACTACCTGCAAATGGTAGGCATGATCCTCCTCAGTAGTCAAGTAGATCAGAATGTCGTCGATGAAGAATATGACAAAGTGATCGAGGTATGGCTGGAAGATCATATTCATGAGTCCCATGAACACTGCTGGAGTTTTGGTTATGCTGAAGGGAATTACCAAGAACTCATAGTGGATGTACCAACATCTAAAGTCCGTCTTCTGCATATCCTCATCTCAAAATCTGAGCTGGTGATAACCAGATCTGAGGTCTATCTTTGAGAACCACTGTGCTCCCTTCAGCTGGTCAAAGAGGTTTTCAATCCTCAGGAGTGGGTACTTGTTCTTAACCATCACCTAGTTCAGGGAACGGTAGTCTAAACAAAGCCTCAAGCTTCCATCTGCCTTCTTGGCGAACAGAATCGGGGCTGCCTAGGGAGAAACACTGGGCCAGATAAATCCCTTCCCCTACAAGTCCTCCAGATTTACCTGTAGCTCATGAAGCTCACCAGGAGCAATCCAATATGATGGTGTAGATATCGGTGATATCCTGGTGGTACATGTCAATAAAAATTCCACCTCTCTGTGAGGAGGTAGTCCTAGAACATCGTCAGGGAAAACATCCGTGTACTGGTCCACCACTACAGGATAAGTCGGACTCTCCACATCAACTGCTCCAAGGGTAAGGCAAGACAACTGCTGAGTGATCGACTGTACTCTCCTCCAGGAAAGTCCCTCCTGCACTGAAAAGTATCCCTTATCTCTAGTGAAGGGGAACCTAGTCCCATCCGTGCAGACACACCGCACTTTGCGCCTAATATAGTTGATCTGGGCATGGAATGTAGATAACCAGTCCATACCCAAGATGACGTCGTAAGGGCTTGACACCGCTACTAGGATATCCCAGTCGAAGGTCTCGCCTACTAGAGTAAGCTCACACTATCATCACCAGTGCGTAATCATTGAATCTACTCCCGTAGAAGTCTCTAGCCATAAGGATCAAGCCAACAGCTCCGTCGGAATATCCGATATTTGAACGAGGGAAGTGGAAATGAAAGAGTGACTGGAACCTGTGTCTATAAGAACTGGAGATATGGTGGGGTAGACACAGATTATACCTCGAATCATCTCCAGAGCACCATGATCATATGCCTCAGCTACTTGGAGTTGAGCTCTCCCCTGTCCACCTACTCCCTGCAGTCGAGGTGAATCTCCTGGTGGTGGTTGCAGTAACACCTCGAAACATTGTCCACCGCCAGCTGCACGACCAGCTCCTCTACCACATCCTCCTGCTCCCTGAGGACCGCCTCAATCGAACCTCTACCTTTTCCTGGGAGGTCCCTCAACTGTCTACTGATCATCCGAATGGAGGGTCAGACAGTCATGAGCTATGTGACCCTTCTTGCTGCATGTGAAACACTGCCTATTCCTCAAATGACTGGATCTATCTCATGTGCCTCGCACAACCGAATCCGAGTCCTGAGGTCGTCCACAGGATGATCTGGTCCACCTAGACCTCTACGACATCTGTCTATTGCTAGCTATAGAAGACTCCGCTACGTGATGCCTGGTGGCAGGTCTCACTGTTGGTGATTTCTCAGCAAGGAAACTCTCCACTAAGAGGGCATGCTCTAACACCCCTACCTGCGTCGGAATGCTGAGGGAGATTATAAAATCCTTGATCTTTCTCTTGAGCCCCTGCTCGAAGGTCCGAGCCCCGAAGAATGGGTCATGAACCATATCTGTGGAGTAGCGCGAGAGGTCGGTGAACCTCATTGAGTACTATGCCACCGTCATGCTACCCTTCTATAGATGCATTAGCTCCTGTGTCCACACTACACGTAGGGTGGCTGGGAAAAGCTCCGCCCAAAACAGGTGCTTGGAGTCTGCCCAGAGAAGTGTCGCCTCATCATGCACCTGCAACATCAGGCTCTACTATCTGCCCACTGCTGCCTGAAGGAGACTCACGACAAGGATCACCATAAGGTCTGATGGTGTTCCTACCAGTTTGAAGACTCTCACCACAGCCTCCAGCCAATCCTCAGCTGCCTGCGGGTCCATCTCGCCCTTGTACCAGGGTGGCCTATGGCGCTGGAATTCATGCAACGCGCTTAGGAGGCGTGCACTCTCTACTGCTGGGGCTGGTGGCATTGGTGGCCCAATGGGTAGTGGTACCACTGGTGCCTCCGTTGTGATAGGGCCCTGCATCAAGGCCTCATCGCTCGGTGGGTTTCCGTCTCATACAAATCTTGGAACCCTAGATGGCTGTCTGTGTGGGGCCATCCTGAAAAGTAACAGGTGTGCCGTGGTCAATAAGTAATACCTGGTGAGCTGACTCAAAGTGATCACAAAGAAAACTCTTGAAACACACACGCAATTAGTGTTTTTGTGCACTGAGTTGGAAATTAGAAGTCAGGGTCCTAGTGTATGGATACGTCGGCCACCGCACCAACACTGGACTCCCTAAACTGAAAACCACACTTAGTCCCCTTAACACTATTGCTTTACAGAAATGATCAGAGTCCTAAGTTTTGTAGTAGAACCGACTGCTCTGATACCAATTTGTCATGAACCATTCCCCATGGCCCATACCGTGACTACCCCAAGCCCTCCTTCCATAGGTCAAGGGCTAGCGACTTGCACCAAAGACATAAATCCCTAAAATTGGGAAGGCATTGCCTTTATAAATTGAAAAATCACACAAAAAAGTACAAGATGGAAGCAAAACACTAAGTAAAACTGTATAACAAAAGAGTGCTGAAAATTAAAAGGGGTTGGAAATACAAGCCCAACTATAAAGTACAAGAAACTGAATGTACAAGTACCGAAAAAGGGAAAACAGCTCCTGGATCATCCACTGGGAAATTCTACCTGAAGGGTAGGTACAGATAGCCTTCACAACACTCCACATCCGACCGTCTCCTCCATGTACCGTCACAATGTGTGGTCCAGCTCCAGGAACTGTCCTGTCCTAGTACACTCAGCCTCGGTTAGCACTGTCCGTCGTCTGCATCCAACACAACAAGGTGAGGGCATAGCCCATGTAGGGGTGAGTATAACTATACTTAGTAGGGAACCCGAGACCCTCAAGGTCTCTCAAAATCTACCAAGGATAAACCACAAAGTATAAAATCAACTGATAACACCACTTAGGTATATACCCATACATATATACCTAAGTTATCAAGTAATCTATCTCAATCATGAGGCTAACACAAAAGTTACTCACTCAAATCACATAGGTATACAAATCACGTAGAGTGTTAGAGATGATTAGATGAATCCACTAAATCATCTATTCTATCGAAACCACACAGGATACAGGAACAAAAATCAAAACTGTCGAACCGACACAGAATCTAGGAATAGTCGTCAGTGATATCGAACCCAGACAGGATACAGGAATAGTAGTCGGTGCTGTCGAACCCACATAGGATCCAGGAACAGTCATCAGTACTGTTGAACCCACACAAGATCCAGGAATAGTAGTCGGAACTGTCGAACCCACACAGAATCTAGGAACAGTCGTCAGAGCATAGCCATCCACAGGGTTCCACCCAAAGCATGCTTGATTTTGGGAGGGTCCGCTCCTAAAGACAAGTGTCTATACATCAAATCCCACAAAGTCCCATGTTGATGTATCCAAAAGATCCGTCTTACCAAAAGGAACCCAATGCGACAGACGGTGCATCAATCGGATGCCCAGTCTGAGAGTTATTGGCATTTCCATTCCGAGGGCCCGGTTGGATTTTATGTTTGATCCAATCTATATGTACAAAAAATGTGTCCAAAACTCTATTGAAGTATACCAAAAGAACCTTCTTCCTATAAGGATTCCTTCGCCGCAAACGGTTCGTCAATCAGACACCCATATCTTAGGTTACGAGCAAAAGAGTGGAAACATGTCAAATGGGTCCGGGTCCAGTCCATCCTAGTCAGACTGATCCAGCCTGACCTGGGTCTGGATTGGGATCCGACCCGGTCCGTGGGGGTGGCCCGGCCCGCGCTGGGTCTAGCCCGTGCTGGGTTTGGCCCGCATGAGACCCGCGGCTAGCTGCTCGTGGGGTCCTCCCTAGCCGCGTCCAGGGGGGAGGCCGCGCCCTTGGATCTCAAACGACTTAGCCATTTAGGTGAGTTCCAAAACCAGTGCCACGTAGCACCGGTCCACATCACGTAGGAACCACATGGTGGGGTCTTGTTTTTCTGGGCTGTCCGAGCATCCAGCCGCCTCCCGCGCGGTGCGGTTGCGCCGCGCCTCCTCTGGCGGCTCGGCAGCTCGGGCCGTCAATCCTTCTCGCGGTCGACCTTGTGCCGGCCGCCACTGCACCACCATAGCCAAGGTCCGCGACCCCCTTTTGTTCCACCGCATGGCGTGGTTTCACCGTGCCTTCCCTGATAAACCGGCGGCTTGAGGCGCCGGTTTTCTTCGCGGCCGGGCTTGCGCCGGCCGCCGCTGCACCACCACGACCCATCGGTCGTGGGCTACTCCTCTGGCAGCGCAGTTGCACCACTGCCATTCACGTGGTGACGTTTGTTGGTTCCATCCATCAGTGAACTTTCTACAGGTCACCAGACGAGTTCTGATGGCCTAATTCTCATTCTGGAAGTAGCCGCACACTCCTCAGGATGTCGCCTTCGATATACAACCATTTTTTATGAGTATCTCTCATTCTGGACTCATTATGCATTTAGAATCAAATTCCACAAAGAAGGCGGAGGGGTCAGGCCATGTTTGTTCTGCCTGAACCCTCCGTGTTAGGGTGATAACATGCAACTTTGAATAATAATCCTCGAAGGAAAACAAAGAACGTGCAACAATTAACAAATATTGAACCCCTACCTTTGATCATTGATCGTCAACATTTGTGCGAGAAAGCGGATGCTGATTTGTTGTGGATGAACACGTCCTACATCGAAGAAGGTTCTGAGTAAGGAAGTTGAAGATGATCCTCGGCGTTATTCATTCTTCATTGGCAAGAGCTTTTCTCCCCAAGCTCTCTCCTCTCCAAAGTTCCCCCAAGTTGAGAAATTCCAATCCAAAAATAATAGATTATTATATCCTATTAAATTGTTGGAATAATATTCAAATGGTTTAATTTATTAATTAAAAGTGTTGGCTCAATTAATTAACGAGGATGATAAGGCACATTAAGTGTTAGGGGAGTTGAAGAGGCTCCCCTACAATTAATGGAAGTCTGAGGGTTTCTCTATTAATGGAGAGCTTCAAGGGGGATTAAATCCTGAGTGGTCCCCAACACATTAAACATGAAGAGGAGGTTAAGTTTGGGTGGGCCCCACCACCTTAACCTCTCATGGGAGGTTAAGGTGTGGTGGTTCCCACCTCCAACTTCACATGGAGGCTTCAACCAACTTTAATAAAAATAAAGATACAACTTTATTTTTATTAAATTAATTCATTAAAAACCCAAAATCTATCTTATAAATCCGACCATCTTCCATCTAGATGAAAGTCTCCTTTGGAAAATACCGATGCTGTGAGTTCAACAGTGCCCTTCGATTTCAATTTCGATCATCAGTTAAAAAGTTATAAAAAACCTGCTCGTACATTTACTGAATGTACCCGAACAAAACTTTATAAATTGATTCTGGGCACACTGGGCCATGGAATTACGTGCCGTCAGTTTTCTCAAACTCATAAAATTCCCATGTATTTAAGAAAAGAAAATTTCCATGGAAATTCTGGGTCTTTACAAAGGTCATATCAAAGGGAAAATAGTATACTTCAAAAGTTTTATCTCTTGAGGAATTTTTCTCAATGAGGTGAAGTTGCAGTGAGTAGGGTATCCAAAGAGGAAAATATGGAAGACCCCTTGAAAAAGGATATATCTTAGCAGATCCATGAGTATCATATCAGATCTAGTGTAATGAAGGTTTTTAAAAGTGGGATCTAGTGAAATTATGAGTCTATCAAAGTTGGTTCCCTAGAACCAACTACTAAGAACTTGATGATAAAAGGTACTCATAATTTTGAATATTAATAATGTTTCTTATCACATCATTATTTTTCCTATGCATTAGCTAGTATGTGATAAGGTCTTAAGAACATATGTTGTGTTAAAAGGTTATTGTAGTTCTCCATAATAATAATAACCTATTGGTGCCATGATAGTATTCTTGAATAAATGTTCTATATCTAGATGATATTTATTAATTGGACACAAACCATACATTCTATCAGGTATAGGAGGCTCATAATACATTTAAAATCCTTATCATGGTGTTTTCCCTTAGTAATCTCTATGAAGTGGTGGGAGGGGGGGGTATGAGAATGAACCCGTGAGTAGGAAATACGAATTATTTGTTTCATTGGATGTCATAATCTATGGATGTGTGTATTGATCCTTAAACATTAATATTATAATTAATTAATACCATAAGTTGTGTACTTTCATGTATTGATGAAAACAATTATGAAATTTTTTTAAAAGGTTGGGGCTGAAGCCTCATTATGTATACTAATAAGTAGGATACATTAAGCGTGTCACATGTGATATTACATTAATTGATATTGCAATAAAGGATTTATCCATTAAATCTATCAACTAAAGTTGATATCTCAGGCCCTTTGAGGGAAATAGAACTACCTAGATAAAACAAAGGCCATTGAGTTCTATGTGAAAGTTCATTTTCATAAATTCAAGGAAAGTGACATCAAGCAAATAGTTTGACGACACTAGTGTGAAATATATTTAATGAGCGATATCACAATAAAAGGATTATATTACACAATAAGAGTTCATAGGAGGTTGTTTGTTATTATGACATTAAATTATTTATGTATGGGTACCTTTGCATGTTCCTAGTTTCTATCATTATACTTTATGGATCTCCACCTATTTCCACTGAGAAAGAGGCCTGGATGGTCACACACTAAGTGTATCCTCAATATCAGTGAAATTAAACAATTAATTGAAAAGTCTGAATAAATATTATTCATATTTTTTGGTTTAATAAATATTTGGGTTTGGTCAATCACTGAGATTTAATCAAAAGTTATTCAAAAGAATAAGTGAGTTAAATAATAATAATAAATATTTATTTTCAAGGTTTGGTGAATATAATTTTTATTATATTTTTCAATGAATAATGAAGTGAAATTTATTTATTAAATAAGAAGTCTTTATTGAAGGTTTATTAAATGTAGAGGAGGTTCATCAGACCGAGTTTAATGGTCTGGTTTGAAATAATATAAATGTCATTTATTTATTCTTAGGTGACTGACATGTTAAGTGAATAGTAATAATATTATTATTAATACATGAGGTTTAATAAGAATTAAGGTATTGGAGATGGGTTTTTGTGAAGGTTTCCAACCATAAGAGTTCCATTCTAAATATCCAATTATATCTCTTTCTAAAAAAAACTTATTGTGTAAACAAATAGATATAATCCCTCTCAATCCCTAAAAAAAGTTCTAGAGGTATAAAGTGTTATCTATGATTCTATTCTCTCAATAAATAATGATAAAACTAATATTTTTCATCATGGTAGAGTAATTATGATGTGATAAACCACGAATTATTCAAGAAATTAAGATTGACCATGCTAGTTCTTGATGATTCCATGACAACATTTAAAGATCGTAGTGCACATGTAGATCAGTGTTAGGGTGATTCTTCACTTGGATCCTATAGAAAAATGATGGTATACTTATATTGAGTTAACCAGATCATCAATGAAGAAAGGATTAAAAGTTTAGGTAATTATAGATCTATATATAAATTAAATATAAATTACATTTAAAGATCCCCCTTTTTTGGTTTTAGCATTTAAGTTAAGTAATACATGATTTAAAAATATTGTTTTTGACATCATTCATTATGTACATTAATTATTATTCACAAATTATGACTATTAATCTTAGTTAGTCATTCCATATAGGAACTTTCATTGTGTCTAGTACCTAGAATGCAAACATATAAATGAACCAATTCTAGAAGCTCTATAGTTATTTCACCTTTTGTATTGAATGAAGATTTGATAATTTTTATTTTTAAATAAGAATGAAATATATTGAATGGTTTTAGTTTAAAATAATCAAAATATCCTTCTTAATATAGTTTTTTCAAATAATTTTTTTACATGACATAGAAGGTGATTCCCAAACTTGATGTGATATGATAAGTTGATTCATTATCAATTACAAACACTTGATTTTCATATTCCATTACATAAAGACTATTATTCAAATGTGACATCCCATAATATATGACATCTTTATAAAAGTAGGAAATCTTATTTTCAAACATGAAAATAAACCCATCAATGTCTAAACTAGAAATATATAATATTTTTTTGGTTACACTGGGATCATAATAACAATTCATAAAAATTATAACTAAACCATTCAATAATGTGATATGGTAGTCACCTAGAGTCATCACAACCAGTCTTTCTATAATGCCCCGACCCCAATTACCTAGAGTCGGTGCATTATTACATAACACTAGCATTATCACAAAAGATCAAGTCTCAAAAGGCCGATTAGTTTAGTAGCCTTGAAAATACTAGATACATTCATAAGGTTTACATTAAATCATAAATGGAAAACTACAAAAAAATTATTTCCATAGACAACACTGAGATACCATAGACTATCCCTGCAGATTAGTCATAATATACTTCTTTGCATCCTAGGAAAAATAAAACATAGAAAGGGGTGAGCTCAGATGCTCAGTGAGGATAATAATATAGTAGAAAATTTCACAAATAAGCATAAACATTTAAGGAAATGCATAAAACTAAAACAAAAACCTTTTAAACTTTAACTTCAACATAATATGTAAAATATAAAACCATAATAATGCCATTTACATACTCACATGTATATTCTACTAGTCGAATAATCAGATGCAATATCAATAGCCACTTTCATAATGATGGAATGCATAATTCCATACTTTCATAACCACATAGTCAAGGCCTTGTGGTAAGAATACAAATAATATTTTGTCAAAGACTTGTGCCAAGACACTAGTTTGTCTCATGAGACCTATCAATGCATCTAGGAGCTATATCAGGCTCCACCTGTCACTTACTAAGTCCAATGAATTCCTCAAATGAAAAGTTTTAAACATAACGTAAACATTCATATTAAAACTAGCATACGAAATGTCAATACTTTATCTATAAACCATGGATGGTATAAAAATAATACATCCACAATCAAACATATCACAAACAATTCAATACAATATGTAAGTTTTGTATCATAATGAATCAACTTCAAATAAGCTTAAAATCCATCAGAGGACGTTGACATAGATGAAATCAAAACCGTTTTTAGAGAAATATCTCTTTATATTTTGAAATCATTTAAGAGTCACATAATTATAAAGGAAACATTTATTTTGAAAATATTTTTATAATATTTTAAGGAAATCTTAGACGATGTTACAACGGCGGAAAATAGCCGTACTCACCGTATAAGTTAAAAAAACATTCTTACCTTAAATTTGTCGAAAAGGTAAAAAATTACCTTGTTTGGAAAACGACGGAAAGATTACTTTAAAAAATATATAAGGTCAAATAAAGGTATAAATGAATTTAACCCATTGTCTATTAAATAATAATTTTTTCTGAAATACATTTTTAAGAAAAATGTATGTGGATGATAAAGAGGTCCCAGTAGATACTTACGTAAAAACAACCTCGGATAATATAGATATTGTGAAATTAACCCTCACCTTGTAATTTTACTTGGTAGAGGGTAGGTTAACCTCCTTTATAATGGTGAAATATTTTTTTTAAATTATACAAGAACCATATACATTAATATGATATCATATATGATCTTTTAACATTGCATTGTTAATAATATCTTAGTATTATCGTTGTTTCGGGTGTTAACAGATTCATTATCCTTTATATTATTTGTTATGTGAGTCATATTTTTTATGGATGGGATGTATATTATTAATATAATGAATGATATAAAGTGTTTCAACATTATTTTTAATCCTCTAATGAAAGTTAGTCTTGAATGGATACGATGAGGAATGAATCTCATCGCATTCGTGGAGATGGTAATCCGAACGTACGCATAAGCAACAATATCATTATTTTGAAATTAAAATAATATATAATTGGATGTTATGTCATATATACAGAATCATTATCATGTTATATTTATTATTTACATCAATTAAACATCATTATTATACCCATCCAAATAATAATGTATTGAATAACAATTACACCATGACGTGGAGACGGTAAGCCGTACGTATGCACGTATGGTGACATGTCATTCAAAGGATGGATAGAATAATGAATTTGGTTGGACCATATTTATAATAACATCAACGTATATAGAAGATACTGGATTTATTATTTTAGAATGGAAACAAAAAAGAGAAATGAAGTGGAAGAAGAAAGGAACTTGAAAGAGGTGGTGAGATATTTACCTCTTCTTCAGGTTCTTCCTTTTGATTTGAACAAAAGGGCTCCTTAGGATGGATTTTTGACGAAAGGAATTCCTATAGGATGAAGGGAGGATAGTTGATAGGGTATTTGGGCAGGTTTTGGCCAATAAAAATGGCTTTGAAGGTGTGAATTAGAGAAAAGGGGGTGTTCCCTTTTATAACAGGGGTGAGGGGCACCTTAGGAAAAGCTAGAAATATTATTTTATAATAAAATCATTTTCGGTTTATAATAGCCTAAAAGTGGATTATTTAAAGGATAATTTTGGTATGGGTCCTAAACCACTCAACCAATAGGTTTTAGATAGGTTTGGGTCAATATTAACTTTATCTTTTAGATTTAACTCTTAGTTAAATAGTTTGACATTTACCATGTCTCTTTGTATTTTTATATTATATGATTAATAAACTTACTATATACTTCTAAGAGAACCCCAAGTGGTTAATTAATGATACAAATATCATTATATAAGTCTTTTGGCCAAGCCTTATATTTTTAGGAATAGAATATCAATTAATAATATAATATTTGTGTTAAAAACTATTTTATGTCAATTTTGACACTATTTGGTATTTTGTTTTTGCTAAATTCATAACAGCATTATTACTTCAAAAAAAAATTATCTAACCAACCCTATAATTTCATATTAACCTATAAAATTAGTGTAATTCATAAAAAGTCTCAAATTACATTTATTTGGATATTTATAATATCAATTATTTTAAAATTTCATTAATTAGGTAATTACTGCATCATTGTTGTGTCATAAATAAATTAAATTATTTAATATCTAAAAAAATATAAATAAAATACCATTATTTAGGAAATATTTTTATATTTCTAATGAATATTTATAGTCGAATTTATCTTATGTGTAACCCTATATTAAAATTTTTTTAGTTATTAAACTTTGATTTTAACTCTTTTAACTCTTCTTTGAATTAAATAATAATAAATGTCCTAATCTAATCCAAGTGAACCAAAGAGGTTCATATTTTATTCCTAAGGTTTTTTGGTAGAATTATATTTATCCAATAGAATTAGGACATGTTTTAGGGTAATAATACTTTCATTTTTACCCTTAATTACCCTATTTACTTTTAACAGTGGTAAATAAAAGTAAAAAGTTACTATTCACCAAAAATTATTTTTATCTTATTTAACCACATTTTACTTACTGATATCAACTGTGTCTCTCATATGTTTTGAAATTACACTAACAGAAGCGGTAAAATTAAGTTTTATGTGAATTTTCAAATTCTCCTAGGAGGTGGGTAAAAGACGGTAAAAAGTTCAATAAAATTTTTATATATAACAAATTATTATAAAGTAACTCCAATGAATTAAATTGAACTTATATAGGTATTATGTATCTATTTTGACCTAAAATAAATTTAAATAAAATAAATAATTATTTAAATAAAAATTCGGCTTTAAACTATAAGTCAGTGTTTTTCACTATTCATCAAAAATTGAAAGTTTTCAGAAAAATACCAAAAATTCACCGTAAGATAATTTCAATATTAAGAATCCAAAAATAAAGTCCATTTTGAAAGATAAAATTTATAATATTTCAAAAAGTGGGTATTACTATTCATAATGGCTAGTTTGATTGGTTGTGGTGTGTTAGAACTTGAAGTTGCGTTCAACACACACTATTGTATTATTCAAAGAGAAGCATACCATGGAAGATTGGGGTGTTACATTCTTCCTTCCTTCAAATAATTTAGTCCATGAAATTTCTAAAATATTACTGCATAAAAAGAATTGGGTGGTTCTTCATCATAAGTTCCTTGGGTTCCCACATTGCCTCTTCCTTCTTATGGTTTCTCCATAGAACTTTTACCAGACGATTTGTCCAGTTTCTCAGTACTTGTTCCCTTGTATCAAGAATGTTGACAGGCTCTTCGCAATAAGACAGATCGAGTTCCAGTTCTAATTCCTCATAGGTGAATACATGCATTGGGCCAGGCATGTATTTTCTCAGCAGTGATACGTGGAATACATCGTGAACTTTGGAGAGACTTGGCGGCATTTCCAAATGGTAATCTATAGCCCCAATTCGTTCTAGAATTTCGAATGGTCCGATGTACCTGGGAATCAATTTACCCTTCTTACCAAAACGTATAACACCCTTCCATAGAGACACCTTCAAGAAAACATGATCTCCTACCTGAAATTCCAAATCCTTCCTTCGGTTATCAGCATAACTCTTCTAGCTACTTTGATCTTCTTTGATGTGGTTTTGGATTACCTTCACCTTTTCCATTGTTTCATACACAAGTTCTGGGCCTATGAGTTTTCATTCACCAAAATCATCCGAATAGGTTGGTGTGCGATATATATTTTCATATAACGCTTTATATGGTGCCATATGAATACTTGAATGGAAGCTATTGTTATAGGAAAATTCTACCAAAGGTAAATATTTATCCCACATACCTTGAATGTCAAGTGAGCATGATATCAACATTTATTCTAAGGTTTGAATAGTCCATTCTGATTATCCCTCAGTTTGGGGGTGGTAGGCAGTTCTCAAATGAAGTTTAGTATCTAGGGCTTTCTGAAGACTTTTCCAGAATCTTGATGTAAAACAGGGATCCCGATTAGAAACAATCGATAGTAGTACTCCATGAAGTCTTAAAACTTCATTAATATATAGTCTTTTTAATTGTTCAAGTGGTAAATCTTCTCTTATAGCATGAAAATGTGCTAACTTGGTATAAAGATCAACAATGACCCATATTGCATCGTTCCTTCTAGGAGTATTTGGTAGTCCCATGAAAAAGTCCATCGTAATATTATCCCATTTCTACCCAGGCATGGGAAGAGGTTGCAAAACTCCTCTAGGCTGTTGCCTTCCAGCTTTCACTTGTTGACAAACCATACATCTTAACACAAAATCAGAAATCTTCCTCTTCATGTTGTCCCACCAAAAATGTTCCTTCAAATATCTATACATCTTAGTGCTACCATGGTGTACATAGAAATTGGAACTATGAGAATCATCCAAAAATTACCTTTTTAGATTGGGTATATCAGGAACACATGGTCTCTTCCCAAATTTCAAAATTCCATTTTCATACACAAAGTCACTCAATCTCCCATCATTCACAGCTTTAATCTTCATTTGAAACTCTTCATCATCGGTCTGAGAACTCTTTATCCTTTTTAGTAAAGATGGTTTGGAAACCATTTGAAAAAGTATTGATGTTTCACCTTCCATGGTTATTCCCATATCTATATTTACTATATCCATGTATATAGGATCCTTTTAAAATATTATCTTGTTCAAAACTCCATGATCCTTTATACACAAAGCATCTGCCACCTTATTTACCTTCCCCGGGTGGCAGTGTATAGTGAAATAATAATCCTTGAGTAGTTCAAGACATCTCCTTTGGCTCATGCTGATTTCTTTTTCTGAAAAAATATACTTGAAACTCTTGTGATTAGTATAAATCTCACATTTTTCACCATATAAATTGTGTCTCCATATCTTCAAAGCAAAGATTACTACTGCTAACTCAAGATCATGAGTAGGATAGTTTTTCTCATGAATTTTTAGCTGTCATGATGCATAGGCAATAACCCTATCATTTTGAATAAGGAAACAACCAAATACTTTCTTTGAAGCATCACTATAAATAACAAACCCATCATTCCCTGATGGTAGCGTCAATAAAGGAGCACTGACTAATCTTCTCTTTAGTTCTTCAAAAAATTATTCACACTCTTTTGTCCAAACAAATTTAACCCCTTTTTGTGTGAACTTTATTAATGGGTTATCCAATAGGGAAAAATTCTGGATAAAATGTCGATAATAACCTACTAAACCAATAAAACTGTGTACCTCAGTTATAATCGTTGGTGCTGACCATTCTTGGATTGCCATGGTCTTTTAAGGATCAATGGAGATTCCATCCTTAGAGACAATATGGCCAAGAAAAGAAATCTTTTGAATCCAGAATTCACACTTACTAAACTTCCCAAATAATTCATGACTTCTTAGAGTCTTCAGGATAATGCGCAAGTGATTTTCATGATCTTTGTAGCTTTTGGAGTATACCAAGATATCATTAATAAATACCACTACAAATTCATCAAGATATTTCTTGAAAAATATATTCATTAGATCCATGAAGACAAAGGGTGTATTAGTCAATCTAAAAGGCATTACTATAAACTCGTAATGCCCGTACCTGGTTCGAAATACTGTTTTTGGAATGTATTCCTTCTTCACACACAACTGATGATATCCATATCAAAGTTCAATCTTTAAAAAGTATTGAACTCCATGAAGTTGTTCAAATAAATAATCAATTCAAGGTAGGGGATACTTGTTCTTTATTGTTATAGCATTGATCTCCCTGTAGTCAATGTACAACCTCATAGATCCATCTTTCTTCTTAACAAAAAGGATAGGGGCTCCCCATGGAGAAACACTAGGGTGAATAAATCCTTTATTACTAAATTCCTCTTGTTTTTTCTTTAGTTCCACTAATTCCAAAATGGAAATTCTACAAGGGGTCATTGATATGGGCCTTTATCTAGGAATTAAATCAATGGAAAACTCAAATTCTCATTATGGAGGATGTCCAGGTAAATATTCTGGAAACACATCAACATACTCTTTAAAAATAGGTACATCATCTATTTGAACATTCCTTTCCTCACCCATATTAATTTCATTCTCTTACTCCCCAATAATTGAATTTAGTTGAGCTACTCGGGGTGGATCTAGATAATAATTAGGTGGTGACGATTCTTCTCTAAAGATAAGGCATTCTTTATCATTGTCATCAAAAATAGTAACCTTCTTCTTCTTATAATAAATTTTTGCATCATGGTCCGAAAGCCAATCCATACAAAGGACTGTATAAAATTCAATCATGGGTATGATGATGAGATCAACAGATAAAGAACATTTATATGCTCTAATGGGAACTGATTTGCAAAACTTTGTTGTGATGATAATTCCCTTAGGAGTTTTAACTGAAAACTCCCTTGTTAAGTCAAATTGAAAATATCTAATTTTCTTAGAAAACTGGGAAGATATGAAACAATGCGACGATACAGAATCAAATAAAGAATTTTCTAAACTTGAGGAAACCATTAAATTACCTGCCACCACGTCTTTCATAGCTTTAACCTCAGCAGTATTGATATCATAAGCTTGTCCTTGATCCCTTGTCCTTTTCTGAGGTAAGGTCCCCTGACACTTAGGTCATTAATTTGCATAATTCCCCCTTTCTCTACAACTGAAGCATTCAACATCGACAACCTCTTTCTTCCCCATGAAATCACGATCTTGGTGGCCTTTTTCACCAAACTTGTAATAGAATCCCATTAACTTCAGGAAAGTACCAGGGTGTTTCTTCCCATATTTACTACAGGATGGATATTCAACTTTTCCCTTCTTCCCCTTATTTCCATTTCCAGAGTGTTCAGCAGATCTCTTCTTCTCTTTCTTTGCTTTAAAGTCCTAAGACTTATATAATTATTTTTCTATTATGACAGCACATGAGTCAATATCTTCGTACAACGAGAAGGATTATGAGACCAATGATCAATGGAGAAATGGTTTTAACCCATCAAAGAAATGATTAATCTTACTTCTTGGGTTGCATATATAATTTTTAGCATGCCTCAATAACCTTGTAAAGTTAGCTTCATACTTTGCGACATTTTCATCCTCCTTTTGCCTCAGAATTAGAAATTGTCTTTCCATATCCGTGAGATGGTCACAAGGAAAGTATTTTTCTAAGAAAATTACTTTAAACTCCCTCTATTCAATATTTGGTACTTCATCTTCTTCTTTTGTGTTTTGAATCAATGACCACCGTTGATCAGCATCTCCAGTGAGGCGGTAAACTGCCATGATTTTTTTTTCCATTTCACTACACCCAAGGCATGGAATATTTTCTATAACAACCCAAGGTTTTGAAAATAAATATAGAATTCAATTTTATAATCTATCCATTAAACACAACTTTGCCTCTTCTACGTTTTGAATTTCAAGAAATGGTCATCCATAGTTGTGTTCAGTAAGTCATTTGTAGTTTGATAGAACAAACTTGATTTTTGGTGAATAGTAACATACCCTTATGAATAGTAATATGAATAGTAATATGACCCTTATGAATAGTAAATAATAATATTATTTTATTTTTTCAAGGCAATATGATAATGGGATCTTAATTAATTTTTCAATGTCACATAAAACTAATTGCACTTCAAGATTGTTACTTTTCGAATTAACTATGACCTTATTTAAAAATTAAATTAATAATATTTAGAAAATTATTTTTGAAAAATGGATTTCACTTTTTCACTCTACACGTTGAAAAATGGTAGGGGTGAATTTTTTGTATTTTTCTAAAATACTTGAATTTTCATCAATAGTGAACAATACAGTTTTGAGTATTCAGTAGTTTAATGAAATCATAATGACATAATAATTAAAAAAAGGCTGGTAGACTTTTTTATAGTAACATATGTCATGAGGTGTCCCAAGTGGCTAAAACCATGGGAAGATACCATGGGAAAGCCCATGGTTTGTAAAAAACCACTAATGAGGTGTGCCTTTGAAATTATTAAAAAATTACCTCTCTTTTTCTATAAATACCCACTCATCCATTCGTTTTCATTCATTACAAATCCCTCATCCTCAAAGCTATGTTATTATTACCTCTATAAGAGTCCTCCCAAGGTGTCATTAATCCCCCAAGGTTCCAACCTTCAAGATCTAGGAGTTATTCTACAAGGTAAGGGAATCCTTCATTCTCTTCTTTAAGTCGACACTTCTTTTATGTTATCTCTTTGAATTTACATTCTAATATGTTTGGGTTTGATTTCATGTTTTATTTTTACTGTACTTTTGATTTAAATATGATGAGATACCCTTTTGATCTCATCATTTCATTTTAGGAAATATTAAGCGACGCCGTTGGGCTGCCGAATTTTCATAAGGGATCTCTGACCTTTTCTCTTATTTTCAAGATCATCTCTATTCTTTTTCTCTACTCACCTCCTCTATAAAAATGACCATGATAACTCCAGGAACATATATATACTATAATTATATCATGTGAATGTAAGAACCATCATAAATATTTTTACTCCCTCCCTTTTATTTTTATAAACGAAATCAACGTCCATGAGGTTCCAATTTATAGCCTTCGTGGACAACGAAGTTTCATTTTTCAATTTCTTCTTCATTACTGGTCATGAAACCATATTTATGGTTGAACCAGACTATAATATATTTATTATAACCTAATCAATATTAAGGAACCGGAATATGTACATATAAATAAGTTATATGACAAAACTAGTTAATAATAATCCAAATACCACCAAATAATCAAAGTGGTTGTCATCTAATGATTCATCCTCATTCCATGTAACCAGATGAAAGAAATAACCATTATCAATTATTTATTTTCATAAATAATGTGTAATTTAAATTCTGGAGATCTATAACCATTTGACATGAACTTTATTACTTAAAAACAAGTGAACCGAATATGAAAATAAAGGAAATGAACACTCCAGAACGACAAAATTCAATACAATAACTTATCAATAAAGACATAAATGAACTAACCAGAATTATGGTAAAATAAATACATGTCTAATAGGTTTGGAAATAATTTATTAACAAGTATAATTTCATATAACAAGAGCTTAAGTACAAGAGCGGAACACGTTTGGAGTTAAGGTAAGGGGTTTTCACCCGAACTTCCATTTTCATTCGGGTTACTATCATTGTATAAATTACCTCAATGAAATTATTATTTATTGTTATGTAATCATAATATATTCTGTTTGAGTATCATATATATGTTTACAAACCAGAACCCTTCCTTATTTTATGGATAGTTACGCGTTTTAAAAGGAACTTTCAAAATTGTTTCCAAAATAGAAGCCCGATTCAAGGGAATTTCTCTAATTCATATCTATTTACAAGGGCACTCTATAATCTATTTTTGGAAACCATTATATTTTTAAAAAATAATCATTTTATTATGAAAATACTATCTTACTTCACTTCTATTTTATTCAAATATTTTCCAAAAGAACTCTTCTTTTCAAAACAAAAGAGTATTTATCTCAAAATTGCTTAATAATTTTATAAGAGTATTTTCGTTCAAAGCTCTTATTGATTCCATGGTATTATTGAGATTTATCAATTATTAAGTCATATACCATACTTTATTTAATGGTTTATGACTAAATTTATTGTGGATGAACTATCCGAAAACCATTCATCATATTATTCCAAATGGTTAGTGTTTATGTTCAATAATTGGTGAAAGTTAGTTACATTTCTTATGATAGTTTCAATATGAATGTATATGTTGTTTATATTGATCCCCACTCATATGAGGAATGAATTGGACTTATTATGTGATGGGTTGAGACAGCTATATCCCCTTGATGCATCGGTAGGTTTCATGAGGAAAATATACATGGATTTTGGCCGAGGCCATAATCATTAGATGTCCTGGATGAGGCCTTGACAAAATGTTTCAGAATGTATGGAATATGTACTTCCATCATTATTATGATAGTATTTGAAGTTCCTGTGGTTATTAAACTATTAGAATACCCATGATTAAGTTTTATTGTGGCATTATTTATTCAGCTCATATTTCTGCCATAATGTGTTCAAGTTCATTATTAGAGGCATGTGTTTTCAATTATTCACCATGTCTAATGTTTATATTTACTTCTGCTGTATTGATCACTCTTACTGAGTGTTTGAGATCACCCCTTTATTATGTTTGATTTTCTCAGGTAAAGAAGAATTCTATTATGAATGACATGATGAAATAACATAAGAGTTATGGAAGTTGTCTATGGAGTTTCTATGTTGTTTTTCATTTTAAGTTGTAATGATGAACTTATGTATGCATCTGGTTTCCAATAATACTAAAATAATCGGTCCTTTGGGATTTGTATTCCTTGTTTATATGATAATGTAATCAAATAAGGCACCGACTCTGGGAAACTGGGGTCGGGTCCTTACAGTTGGTATCAGAGGAATTTTAGTAGAATACTTGGAAACTAGAAAACGTAGAATTAGGGAAGAGTCCCTAAGTTAGTCTTTGAGGATATACATACAATAACATCCTGGTATTTTGGTAAGGAATAGATTATGTGGATCTTTCAAGCAAAACATCCCTCTCTGGATACGAGCAGGTAGAGGTGGATCTGGAACAGATGTATCTAGGGGTAAAACCCGAAAACCCCACTTTGAGCTAGACTCGAACGGGAACTAGTGCACGACAATGGGCCTTGCTGCACTCTTGGTTACGACAATCTCAGGGGATATGCTTAAGATAATTCACATTTTCTTTACAATCCATTACGAAGGATTGAAATTTAAAATATTCCTCAAAGAAACCATATTTGTGAATATGAGATTAGCCATTCGTAGGATGTCATTTTTTTCTAATTATTTTGTTAAGATAAGATTATAAATTATGATTCATAACCTAATATAGTGTATTCCATTATCTAGATATGGTGCCTAGTGGATGGAATGGAAATCGACCGAATGCACGTGTCCCCAGTAGGGATTTTCCTCCAACGCAAGATAATGATGTTGGCTCTGGTGTTGTGACTGGTGCTGAGTAACTCATAACTATATTGGGACAACTTACTCAGGTTATGAATAATAACCTTACTCGTATGGAGCATCTGGATCCACCACATGGAGAAGCCATGCTTGATCACTTTATGCGACAACAACCTCCATCATTCAATGGGTCTACAAACCTATTTGTAGTAGAGTAGTGGATATGTTCCCTTGAGAGGATATTTCTCACTTTGAGATGTAATGAAAGAGAGAAGGTTGTCATGGTAGTATATCGTCTATCAAGAGATGTAGATCAGTTGTAGTCATTAATCCAAAACACAAAAGAGGAGGAAGAGATAGAATGGAGGTATTTTAAGGAAATCTTCTTAGAAAAATATTTCCCTCATGAGCAGTGAGAAGATATGGAGACAAAATTCTTGAATTTGAGGCAGAAAGAGGGTGAAAATTTTCCAAGTATGAAGCCAACTTCACAAGGTTATCAAGACATGTTGTGGACTATATAAGAAATCCAAGGAGAAAAATTGATCGATACTTTGATGGCCTAAAGCCATTCCTCTGGCGGGCTCTTGTCTCTCAAAGTTTTTCATCATATGAGGATATAGTTTTGTGTTCCATCAAGACAGAAAAAGAATTCTCTAAGTCTTTATGACTTTAAGGGAGAGAAAGAAAAGAAGAGGGCAGATAAAAACCCTGGGAAAGGAAATAAGGAAATGGGGAAGATGGGAAGAGTCGAATTTCCACCATGTGACAATTATGGAAGGAAACACCCTGGTGAATGCTTAAAAGGAAAAGGAGTATGTTACAAATGTAGTCAGAAATTACATCTTTATGGTAATTACAAAGGGAAGAAGGAAGCCAATGATGTTCAATGATATAGTTGTTGGGAGATGGGACATTATGCTAATGATTGTCCAAAACGTCAAGGAAATATGCAACAAAAAAGTCCAAGAGATCAGGGATAAGATTATGCAATCACATTTGTAGAGGTTTAAGTTCTTAATGACATGGTGGTAGGTACTTTAATTGTTTCCTCAAGTTTAGCCCATGTTTTATTTGATTCTGGATCATCAAATTGTTTCATATCTTCCCAGTTTTCTTAGAAAATTAGATATTTCCAATTTGATTTAACAAGGGAGTTGTCAGTCAAAACTACTAAGGGAAGTATCATCGCTATAAAGTTCTGTGAATCAATTCCCATTAGGGCATATAAATGTTCTTTATCTTCTGATCTCATCGTCATACCCATGATTGAATTTGATATAATCCTCAGTATGTATTGGATTTCATACTATGATGCAAAAATTTATTATAAGAAGAAGGAGGTTACGATTTTTGATGATGATGATAAAGAGCACCTTATATTTATAGCAGAATCGTCATCACCTGATTCTTATCTAGATCCACCCCCAGTAGCTCAACAAAATTAAATTATTTGGGAGGAAGAGAATGAAATAATTGTAGGTGAGGAAAGGAATGTTCAAATAGATTATGTACCTATTGTGAGACAATGTGTTGATGTGTTTCCAGAAGATTTACCCGAACATCCTCCAGAATGAGAAATTGAGTTTTCCATTGATTTAATTCTTAGTTCAAGGACCATATCGAAGAACCGTTTTAGAATGGCCACTATGGAATTAGTGGAGCTAAAGAAACAACAAGAGGAATTGAGTAATAAGGGATTTATTCACCCTAGTATTTCTCCATGGGGAGCCCCTGTCCTTTTTATTAAGAAGAAAGATGGATCTATGAGGTTATGTATCAACTACAAGGAGATCAATGCTATAATAATAAAGAACAAGTATCCACTACCTCGCATTGATGATTTATTTGACCAAATGTATAGAGATAAATACTTTTCATAGATTTAACTTCGATCTGGATATCATCAGTTGAGTGTGAAGAAGGAATACATTTCGAAAACAACATTTCTAACTAGGTACGAGCATCATGACTTTACAGTAATGCCTTTTGGATTGACTAATGCACCCTCTGTCTTCATGGATCTAATGAACAGAGTTTTCAAGGAATATCTCAATGATTTTGTAGTGGTATTTATTTATGATATCTTGGTATACTCCAAAAGCTACAAAAATCATGAAAATCACTTGCACATTATCCTTAAGACTCTTAGAATACATGAATTATATGGGAAGTTTAGCAAGTGTGAATTATGGCTTCAAGAGATTTCTTTTCTTGGCCATATTGTCTCTAAGGATGGAATCCTAGTTGATCCTATAAAGAAAAATGCAATCCAATATTGTCCCATGCCAACAAACATAACTGAGGTACGCAGTTTTATTGGATTAGCAGGTTATTACCGGCGTTTCGTTCAGAATTTTGCCCGACTGGCTAACCCGCTAACGAAGCTCACATGTAAAGAGGTTAAGTTTGTTTATAAAAAATATTGTGAAGAATGTTTCGAAGAACTAAATAGAAGATTAGTCAATGCTCCAATATTGACTCTACCATCGGGGAATGAAAGGTTTGTTATTTATAGTGATGCTTCAAAGAAAGGACTTGGTTGTGTCCTTATGAAAAATGATAGGGTTATTGCTTATGCATCACGACAGCTAAAAATTAATGAGAAAAACAATCCTACTCATGATCTTGAGTTAGTTTCAATAATCTTTTCTTTGAAGATATGGAGACATTCTCTCTTTGGTGAAAAATGTGAGATTTATACTGATCACAAGAGTTTGAATTATATTTTCTCACAGAAAGAACTCAACATGAGACAAAGGAGATGGATTGAACTACTCAAGGATTATGATTGCACGATACACTTCCACTTGGGGAAGGAAAATAAGGTGGCTGATGCTTTCAGCAGAAAGGATCATGAAGTTTTGAACAAGATGAGGGTTGAAAGGGATCCTATTTTCATAGATCTAGTAAAGATGGATATGGGAATAACCATGGAAGATGAAACATCAATGCTTTTTAAAATAGTTGCCAAACCATCTTTACTTGAAAGGATAAAAAGTTCTCAGGCTGATGATGAGGAGTTTCAAAAGAATATTAAAGCTGTGAATGATGGGAGATTGAGTGAATTCGTATATGAAGATGGAATTTTGAAATTTGGGAAGAGATTGTGTGTTCCTGATATACCTGACCTAAAAAGGGAATTTTTGGATGATGCTCATAGTTCCAATTTCTCTATACACCCTGTTAGCACTAATATGTATAGATATTTGAAGGAATATTTTTGGTGGGACAACAAAAAGAGGGAGATTGCTGATTTTGTGTCATGATGTATGGTTTGTAAACAAGTGAAAGCTAGAAGGAAACAACCTGGAGGAGTATTGCAACCTCTTCCAATACCTGAGTGGAAATGAGATAATATCATGATGAACTTTTTCATGGGACTACCAAAGACTCATAGAAGGAACGATGCAATATGGGTCATTGTTGATCGTCTTACCAAGTCAGCGCATTTTTTTGCTATAAAAGAAGATCTACCACTTGAACGTCTAGAAAGACTATATATTAATGAAGTTGTGAGACTTCATGGAGTACCCCTATCAATTATTTCTGATCGTGATCCACATTTTACATCAAGATTCTGGAAAAGTCTTCAGAAGGCCCTAGATACTGATCTTCGTTTGAGCCCTTCCTACCACCCACAAACCGATGGACAATCAGAACGGACTATTCAAACATTGGAAGGCATGTTGAGGTCTTGTTCACTTGATTTTCAAGGCATGTGGGATCAATATTTACCTCTCATGAAATTTTCCTTCAACAATAGCTTCCATTCAAGTATTCAGATGGAACCCTATGAAAAATTATATGGGAGGAGATGTCGTACACCAACTTTCTGGGATGATGTTGGTGAAAAAAAGATCGTGGGACCAGAACTTGTTGAAGAAACAATGGAGAAGATTAATATCATCCAGAACCATATCAAAATAGCTTAAAGTAGGTAGAAGAGCTATGCTGAGAATCGATGGAAGGATTTGGAATTTCAGGTAGGAGATCATGTTTTCGTGAAGGTATCTCCGTGGAACGGAGTTATACATTTCAGTAAGAAAGGTAAATTGAGTCCCAGGTACATAAGAACTTTTAAAATTCTAGACTGAATTGGAGCCGTAGCTTACCGTTTGACAATGCCTCCAAGTCTCTCCAAGGTTCACAATGTGTTCCATGTGTCAATGTTAAGAAAGTACATTCCAGACCCAACACATGTACTCACTTATGTAGAAGTGGAACTTGAGCCCGATCTATCTTACTGTGAAGAGCCTATCAAGATTTTTGATACTAGAGGACAAGTATTGAAAAATCGGATGACTCGTCTGGTGAAGGTTCTATGGAGGAACCATAAGATGGAGGAAGCAACATGGGATCCTGAGGAGCTTATGTTAAAGACATACCCAAATATTTTTAGGTAATATTCTGTGAATTTCGAGGATGAAATTTTTATAAGGAGGGGAGAATGTAACACCCCAAGGTTTTGAAAATAAATATAGAATGCAATTTTATAATCTATCCATTAAACACAACTTTTCCTCTTCTATGTTTTGAATTTCAAGAAATGGTCATCTACAGTTGTGTTCAGTAAGTCATTTGGAGTTTGATAGAACAAACTTGATTTTTGGTGAATAGTTATATAACCTTATGAATAGTAATATGAATAGTAATATGAATAGTAATATGAGCCTTATGAATAGTAAATTGTAATATTATTTTATTTTTGTAAGGAAATATGATAATGAGATCTTAATTAATTTTTCATTGTCACAAAAAACTAATTGCACTTCAAGATTGTTATTTTTAGAATTAACTATAAACTTATTTAAAAATTAAATTAATAATATTTAGAAAATTATTTTTTAAAAATGGATTTCCCTTTTGAATTCTACACATCAAAAAATGGTTGGGGTGAATTTTTGGGATTTTTCTAAAATACTTGAATTTTTCATGAATAGTGAAAAATACAATTTTGAGTATTCAGTAGTTTAATGACATCATAATCAAATAATAATTAAAATAAAAGGATGGTATGCTTTTTTACAATAACATATGTCATGAGGTGTCCCAAGTGGATACAACCATGGGGAAATACCATGGGCAAGCCCATGGTTTGGCAAAAACCACTAATGAGGTGTCCCTTTGAAATTATTAAAAAATTACCTCTCCTTTTCTATAAATACCCACTCATCCATTCGTTTTATTTCATTCCAAATCCCTCATCCTCGAATATCTGGTGGTTTTACCTCTCTAAGAGTCCTCCCAAGGTGTCCTTAAGCCCCCAAGGTTCCAACCTTCAAGATCTAGGAGTTATTCTACAAGGTAAGGGAATCCTTCATTCTCTTCTTTAAGTTGACACTTCTTTTATGTTATCTCTTTGAATTTCCATTATAATATGTTGGGGATTAATTTAATGTATTATTTTTACTGAAATTTTGATTTAAATATGATGAGATACCCTTTTGATCTAATCATTTTATTTTATGAAATATTAAGCTACACCGTTAGGCTGCCGAATTTTCATAAGGAATATCTCACCTTTTCTCTTATTTTCAAGATCATATCTATTCATTTTCTATCCTCACCTCCTCTATCCAAATGACCATGATAACTCCAGTAAAATCTATATACTATAATTATATCTTGTGAATTTAATAACCATCATAAATATTTTTACTCCCTCCCTTTTATTTTTATAAACAAAATCAACGTCCATGAGGTTCCAATTTATAGCCTTCATGGACGATGAAGTTTCGTTCTTCAATTTCTTCTTAATTACTGGTCATGAAACCATATTTATGGATGAAACAGACTATAATATACGTATTATAACCTAATCAATATACAGGAACCAGAATATGTACATATAAATAAGTTATATGACAAAACTAGTTCATAATAATCCAAATACCGCCAAATAATTGAAGTGGTTGTCATCTAAAGATTCCTACTCATTCCATGTAACCAAATGAAAGAAATAACCATTATCAATTCTTTATGTTAATAAATAATGTTTAATTTTAATTCTGGATATTTATAACCATTCCACATGAACTTCATTACTTGAAAACAAGTGAACCGAATATGAAAATAAAGGAAATGAACACTCCAGAACGACGAAATTCAATACAATAACTTATCAATAAAGACATAAATGAACTAACCAGAATTATGGTAAACTAAATACATGTATAATAGGTTATGAAATAAGTTATTAAAAAGTATAATTTCATATTCCAGGAGCTTAAGTACAAGAGCAGAACACCTTTGGAGTTAAGGTAAGGGTTTTTCACCCGAACTTCCATTTTCATTCGGGTTACTTTCATTGTCTAAATTACCTCAATGAAATTCTTATGTATTGTTATGTACTAATAATATATTCTGCGTGAGTATCATATATATTTTTACAAACCATAACCCTTCCTTATTTTATGTATAGTTACACGTTTTAAAAGGAACATTCAAAATTGTTTCCAAAATAGAATCCCGATTCAAGGGAATTTCTCCAATTCATATCTATTTACAAGGGCAATCAATAATCTGTTTTTGGAAACAATTATATTTCTAAAAATACTAATTTTTTTATGAAAATAATATCTTATGTAACTTTTGTTTTATACAAATATTTTCCAAAAGAACTCTTCTTTTCAAAAGAAAATAGTATTTATCTCAAAATTACTTAATGATTTTATAAGAATATTTTCGTTCAAAGATCTTATTGATTCCATGGTATTATTGGGTTTAATAAATTACGAAGTCATATACCATATTTTATTTAATGGTTTATGTTTAAATTTATTGTGGATGAACTATCCTAAAACCATTCATCATATTATTCTGAATGGTTAGTGTTTATGTTCAATAGTTGGTGAAAGTTAGTTACATTTCATATGATAGTTTCAATATGAATGTATATGTTGTTTATGTTGATCCCCACTCATATGAGGAATGATTTGGACTTATTATGTGATGGGTGGGGCTCTCTATAGCCCCTTTATGCATCAGTAGGTCTCGTGAGACAAATAGACATGGATTTTGGCTGAGGCCTTAATCATTAGACGTCTTGGCCGAGGCCTTGACAAAATGTTTCAGAATGTCCGACATATGCACTTCCCTCATTATGATGATAGTATTTTAAGTTCATGTGGTTATTCGACTAGTAGAATACCCATGATTATATTTTATCATGGAATTATTTATTCAGCTCATTTTTCTACCATAATGTGTTCAAGTTCATTATTAGAGGCATGTGTTTTCAATTATTCACCATGTCTATTGTTTATATTAACTTCCGCTGTATTGCTTACTCTTACTGAGCATTTAAGCTCACCCCTTTATTATGTTTGATTTTATCAGGGCAAGACTAATTCTATTATGAATGACATGATGAAATAGCCTAGGAATTATGGAAGTTGTCTAAGGAGTTTCTATGTTGTTTTTCATTTTAAGTTGTAATGATGAACTTATGTATGCATCTTGTTTCCAATAATACTAAACTACTTGGTCCTTTGGGATTTGTATTCCTTGTTTTTTTTTCCAATTTAATCAAATAAGGCACCGACTTCAGGCAACTGGGGTCGGGTCCTTACATTTTATCTATGTAATTTATCCATTGCTCAACTACTAATGGATTTGTACCCCCATTGAATGTTGGTGGTTGATGCCTAATGAAGTGATCTAACATTGATCCTGCATGCTGTGGATCAGGGTGATCCATACGGGTAAGGTTATTATTTATAACCTGAATAAGTTGTCCTAGTATGGTGATTGGCTGATCAGCATCAGTTACATCACGAGCTCCACTATAATTATCTTGAGCAGGAGGGAAATTCCTACATGGAGTGCGTGCATTGATACGGTTTCCATTCCTTCCACTAGGCTCCATTTCTAAACAATGGCATAAACTAGATTAGTTTATGAATCGAAATACATAATTCCAAACTTGTAAAACACTTAACATAAATTGAATAGTTTATGGATATAATCCATAATCATAAAAAATGTTTTCTTTGAAGAAGTATATACTCATAAAAAATTCATAATGTCTTGTAAAGAAAATGAGAATTATCCTAAGAATATCCCCCGGGAGTGTCGTAACCAAGAGTGCAGAAAGGCCCGTTGTTGTGCACCAGTTTCCATTCGAGTCTAGCTCAAAGCAGTGTTTTCAGGTTTTACCCCCAGGTACATCTGTGCCAGAGCTGCCTCTACCTACTTGTATCTAGACAGGGATGTATTTCTTGGAAAACTCACAAAATCTCTACAATACCAAAATTCTAGGAATTTATTCTATACTAATCCTCAAAGTCTATCTTAGGGTAATGTGATCTAATCAGAGTTTATCTAAATCTAGAATCCATGGTTTGTACTAAACTTTCTCTGATAACAACTGTAACGCCCCGACCCCAGTTACCCAGAGTCGGTTCATTATTACAAAACATTGGTATGATCACAAAAGATCAAGTCTCGAAAGACCGATTAGTTTAGTAGCCTTGGAAATACAAGATAAATTAATAAGGTTTACATTATATCATAAATGAAAAATAAAAAAACATTGTTTCTATATACAACACTAAGATCCCATAGACTATACCTGCATGTCAGTCATAATATACTTCTTCACATCCTGGAAAAAATAAAATATAGAAAGGGGTGAGCTCAGATGCTCAGTAAAGATAAAAATATAGTGGAAACTTTCATAAATAAGCATAAACATTTAAGGAAGTGTATAAAACTAAAACAAAATCCTTTTAAACTTAAACTTCATCATAATATGGAAAATATAAAATCAGAATAATTCCATTTACTTAATCACATGGATATTCTACTAGTTGAATAATCACATGCAATATCAATAGACACTTTCATAATGATGGAATGCATAATGCTAGACCTTCATAACCACATAGTCAAGGACTTATTCCAAGACTAAAAATAAGATTTTGTCAAGGCCTTGTGCCAAGAAACTATTTTGTCTCATGAGACCTACCGATGCATCGAAGAGCTATAGCAGGCTCCACCCATCACTTACTAAGTCCAATGCATTCCTCATATGAAAATGTTTAAACATAACATAAACATTCGTATTAAAACTAGCATAGGAAATGTCAATAATTTATCCATAAACCATGAATGGTATAAAAATAACACATACACGGTCAAACATATCAGAAAACCTTCAATATAATATGGAAGTTTTGTATCATAATGAATCAACTTTAAATAAGCTTAAAATCCATCAAAGGATGTTGACATAGATGAAATCAAAACTGTTTTTAGAGAAATATCCCTTTCTATTTTGAAATCATTTAAGAGTCACAAATTATAAAGAAAAAATTTATTTTGAAAATATTCGTAGAAGCTTTTAAGCAAAGCTTCGACGATTTTATAACAGAAGAAAATAGCCGTACTCGCCGTATGAGTTAAAAAAAATATTCTTACCTTAAATTTATCGAAAAGTTCAAAAAGTAACTTGTTTGGAAAATGACGAAAAGATTCCTTTCAAAAACATATATGGTAAAATAAGGGTATAAATGAATTTAACCCATTGTCTATTAAATAATAAAAATGTTTTGAAATATATTTTTAAGAAACATGGATGTGGATGATAAAGAGTTCCTAGTAGATACGTAAAAAAAACCACAAATAATAAAGAGATTGTGAAATTAACCCTTACATTATAATTTTCCTTGGTCAAGAGTAGGTTAAACTCTTGTATAATGGTGAAATTATTGTTATTAAATTACACAAGAGTCATATACATTAATATGATACCATATATGATCTTTTAATATTGAATTGTAAATAATATCTTAGTATTATCGTTGTTTCGGGTGTTAACAGATTCGTTTTCCTTTATATTATTTGTTATGTGAGTCATATTTGTTATGTATGGGATGTATATTATTCATATCCATAATGATATCAAGTCTTTCAACATTATTTATAATAATCTAATGAAAGTTAGTCTTGAATGGATACGACGGGGAATGAATCTCATCGCGTTCGTGGAGACGGTAATACATACGTATGCATGAGTGACAATATCATTCTTTTGATATTAAAATAATATATAATTGGATGGTATATCATATATACAGAATCATTATCATGTTATATTTATTATTTACATCAATTACACATCATTATTATACCCATCCAATTAATAATGTATTGCATAACAATTACACCACGACGTGGAGATGGTAAGTCGCACGTACGCACGTATGGTGACATGTCACTCAAAGGATTGATAGAATAATGAATTTTGTTGTACCATATTTATAATAACATCACAATATATAGAAGATAATGGATTTATTATTTTAGAATGGAAACAAAAAAGAAAAATGAAGTGGAAGAAGAAAGGAACTTGAAATAGGTGGTGAGATATTTACCTCTTCTTCGGGTTCTTCCTTTTGATTTGATCAACATGGCTCCTTAGGTTGGCTTTATTGTTGACCTCACCTGTTTTTATAATCTCAATTATGTTTTAATATTTTTTTATAATCCTATATATATGTCAAATTATATTGACAAAAATATCAAAATAATCATTAGAATATGTTAATCAATGTTTATCTATGTTTATACATGTTTAGAAATAATACTAACTCAATCTGGATATGATTTTCATAGCACATACCTACTGTTACAGGCCTACTGATACATAGTAACCGATACAAACATAGTCTATTGATATGAAAAGATCACCGATAGATAGAGTCTACTGTTATGTCAAGAGCTACCGATACAAAGAGACAAACCTACCAATACCAGTCTACCGATACAGACAGACATACCTACTGATACAAAGAGATAGCTACTAATATGAAATATACCGATACAGATAGAGCCATAGATATATAGAGAGATCCATTGATACAAGTAGCTACCAATATAGAAGGGTTATAGAGAGCCACCAATACATGAATGCTACCTATACAGAAGAGCTACCGATAAGAGGAGCTACCGATACAGAGTCACTATCACTAATACATAGTCTACCTTTATAAAGAGTAACAGCTACCGTTATAGGCCTACTAACTCAAGTCCACCGATACAAGCTCACTGTTACTAGGAGCTACCGATGGAAACCAGTCACTATATCTCTAAACCCTACTTATGTTTGTTTATTAACAACGTTCATATTTGGTTCTTTTAATGCAACTGCTATTAATTAATTAATGTCTATTGAATGTCAGGAAACCATACCTCATACCTATAAAAAGGTAATCATTCCCATTGTTGGAGCTATATATATATATATATATATATATATATATATATATATATAAGGGAACCTCGAACTAGATAGGTGAGATCAATTAGTCTTTCCATGCACATACGAGACAATATTCTGGAGATACACAAGGAATTACATGCATAGAAGAAGAAGGAAGAATACATACTGAATCTATAGAACTTGAACATACATGGAGTAAAGAGCTCCAACTATTTCACCTATACACAAGCTGATCTGACAGATCAACATGGACCTAGAAATCAAATACAAAAATGACACTCTGTTTTTCTTGTAAAAAAAAAACCCAAAGAAGGACTCAAAGCTTCATCTGCATCAATTCAAGGAGTCCATAGCTTCACTCAAAACATATAGATCATTCTAAACTCATCTCTGTTTGTTTAGCTCTATTGTGTTTTCATTTATTTACATTTTGAGCTGTGTGTGTTCTATACTTTAAACACACCCTGTCTCTTGTGCTGAACTGGAGGATTTATAAATCCTCACTCAATCTTTCCCTTACACTCTTGTATCCCACTGTGGATAGTGGTAGAAGTCAAGTGTAACATGGATAGCCTATGATCTGTTGTTATTTTTTATTTCCCACGTAGAACTGTGGTAGAGGTCTGAGGACTTGGATAGTCTAAGTACTGTTGTAAACCTTGATCCCGGGTGTGGATCATAGTTTATATGAAACTGTTGGAGAGGAATAAGTCTCGGCTTGAGACTAAACCTCTTGGTTAAACCTGTTGTACGTCCTATTTCATTTTAAATGATATCTTATATTCTTCTGCTAAGTAATTTAAATACAAATCTATTTTAAAGTTACTCTGATAGTTAAACTAGCAAGTGTTTATATTAATTGTGACCCAGTAGTTTAGTTTCAAAAGCTAATCTAATATTCATATTAGATTAACTGAGAACTAATCAATCTCTTGAGAACCTAACTAAACCTTTACTGTATTACAAATTCACTACAGTTTAGATTGTTATTTAAATTGGGGTATTTTTAATATAAATATTTTAAATGGGATTTTTTAATTGGAACTCAATTCACCCCCCCTTGAGTATTTACTTCGACCAAATTTGGCATCAGAGGATGTTTTTTAATAAAGGATTTCCAAACACTCTGTTTTTCAACTGTGATTTTAGTTGTATCTTAAAGATCTTAAATTTTTGTTAGTTATAAATTTTATCTCTTTAAATATATTTGCTAAAATTTAATTATGGACAATAGACTAGAAGGTGAAGCTACCAACATGCCACCTTTCTTTAATGGTGTTAATTATGCCCAATGAAACCTAAAAATGAAAATTCATTTAGAAAGTATGGGATTTGATATCTGGACTGCTATAGAGACTCATTATAAGATTCCAGAAACTGAAAGAACTACTTAGGATGAACCTACTAAAGTTGCTTACAATAATAATTATAAAGAAATGAATGCTCTGTATTGTGCTTTAGGAGATGAAGAATTTAATTGAATATCTGCTTGTAAGACTACTTATGAAATCTAGGATACTTTGGCTATTTCTCATGAGGGAACAACCAATGTTAAGGAAATGAGATTAAATACATACACTATTAAGTATGATAATTTTAAAATGAAGCCTGATGAACCTATTTTTGACATGTATCTCCGGTTCAACAAAATTGTAAATACAATGAGATTACTTAGAAAATTTGTTCCTACAAAAGAGAAAATCATGAGGATACTAAGATGTCTGCCAGACAGATGGATAGACACATTAGTTTTAATTAGAGAATCTTGTGATATTGGCACTTTTCCCTTCAAGGAACTCACTGGTAAGTTAATGATGTATGAAGAAGAACTGAAAGTAAATAAGGAAGAAGATGATGAAACAAGAAAGAAGTCTGTAGCTTTCAAGACTTTTTCTTCAAAAAATAAGGACAAAGGGAAAATTCAAAGTGAAAGTGATATCTTAAGTTGTGATGAAAGTGCATCAGATAGTGATGCTGAAATGGCTTAGATAGCTAGACGATTTAAGAAGTTTTTCAAAAAATCCCATTACAAGGGAAAGTATGACAATAAAGGTCATTCTAAGAAGGATTGGAAAAGGACTGGTAAAAGTGATGACATAGTATGCTACGAATGAAAGAGGAAAGGACATGTGAAAGTTGAATGTACAAAGTTAAAATACAAGAAGAAATATGAGTACAAGGGAAAAAAATATAAGAAAGCTATGAAAGCAACCTGGAGTGCTTCAGAAGATAGTTCAAGTGATTCTGATTCTACTAAGGATAAAAAATCTCAAAAATCTAATATGTGTTTAATGAAAAAAACATCTGAGGTAACATTGGATACTCCTACATTAAATTATTATTATTTTGGAGATGATTCTGATTCTGAAAACATATCTAGTGAAGAGTTATTTGATTATTGTAACATGCTATAGGATACCTGCAATGAGATGAAAGATAAGTATAAAAACTTAAATAAACAACATGATTTAACTAGCACTATTAATTCTTCACTTTAAGTAGAAAAGGAAAAGAATTCTCAACTGCTCAAAGAGAATACTGAACTAAAATTGTCTAATGACCAACTCAGGAATGATTTAAAAAAAATTTACTAATGGAAAGTAAAATCTTACACAAATTCTATGAAAACAATTAGCTCCAAAATATATTACTGGTTTAGGCTATCAGCCTAGACATAGACATATTAAAAATAATAGATTTATTACTAAATCTAGATAGTATGCCACTAGTTCCAGTTTTGGAAATTCTTACGTCTCAACCAACTATTCACATAGTTATAGATCAAACAAAGTTTATCCTTCAAAATATTTTGAATCTATTGATTATATGAAACCCATTAGACAAATCTGGGTACCAAAAGTTTTGCTTACTAACCTGTCTGGACCCAAGAAGATCTGGGTACCAAAATTATTTTCTGTTTAAAACTGTTTTGTAGGAGACTTACTTGAAGAGTTCCTGTAATAAGATATAGTACTTGGACAGTGGATTTTCAAGGCATATTAATGGATATTACTCATGTTTCAAAAGTTTAATCAATGTTGATGGAGGACATGTCACCTTTGGTGATAATTCAAAAGAAAAAATCATCGAATTAGGCCAAATTGGTAACACTGATTTAATTTTAATTTCTAATGTATTATTTGTTGATTGATTAAAATGAAACCTATTAATAATTTCTTAGATGTGTGATGATGGATTCAATGTTAAATTTGAAAATGATTCTTGCAATGTATTTGATTCTAAAAATTCTTTGATATTTACTGCCTTGAGAAATGAAAATGTATATGCTGCAGATTTAAATTCTTTATCCATACAAAAGGTTACTTGTTTGAATGATTTTCATAAAGAGTATTGGCTATGGCATAGAAGATTAGGACACTAAAATTTTCATTCACATAAGAAACTAACTAAGAAAAATTTAGTTAGAGACCTACCTCAACTAAAATTCCCATCAGAAAAAGTTTGTACTCCCTATGAAAAGGGAAAGCAACATAATGTTTTTTTTAAATCAAAGAAAGAAGTTTCAACTTCCCAACCTCTCGAGTTGGTTCACATGGATTTTTTTGGGCCATCCATAGTTTCTAGATTAAATGGGAGGCACTATGTTTATGTCTTAGTAGAAAACTTTTCAAGATATACTTGGGTATATTTTCTATCTCACAAAAGTGAAGCTTGTTCCTATTTTATCAAATATTCCAAGTCTATAGAAAATATTAGTGGACTTAGAATCAAGACCTTGAGAAGTGATGATGGCCATGAGTTTGAAAATCATGAATTTGAATCATACTGCTCACACAATGGCTATAATCACAACTTCATTGCCCCTAGGACACCTCAACAAAATGGTGTAGTAGAAAGAAGAAATAGGACCCTTCAGGAAATTTCCAGAACAATGCTAAATGAATATGATTTACCTATTTATTTTTGGGATGAAGCTATCAATATAGCTTGTTATATTATAAATAGAGTGATTAGAACTGTTCTTAAAAAGAACCCCTGTGAACTGTGGAATAATAGGAATCCTAAAGTTAGTTACTTTAGATTTTTTGGTTGCAAAGTATTTAATCTCAATACTAAAGATAATATAGATAAATTTTCATCTAAGTGTGATGAATTATTTTTTGGTTATTATTTAAATAGAATTACCTATAGAGTATTTAATAAATGAACCAAATGTGTGGAATAATCTGTTCACATAAAATTTGACGAATCTGATCCAGATGAACCTAAACCTTCTCTTGAAAATATTGAAGAATATTTGTCTGTTTTGAACCTTAATGATAAAAGTAGTGAACTTGTTGTAAAGACAATTAGTTCTGGAAATATTTCAAAATCTACTATTGGTGAACCCGAACCTAGAGAAGAACATGAAATTTCTAGTCCTACCTTTACTAGATCAACTAGGATTCTAAAGAATCATCCTTTAGATGCTGTTGTAGGTAATCTTGATAGAGGGACATAGAATAGAGCTTCTCTAAGAAACCAGGTTGAAAATCAAGACTTTATTTCACATTTAGAACCTAAAATTTTTAATGATGTAATCAATGATGAATTTTGGGTAATATCTATGCAAGAAGAATTAAATCAATTTTAAAGAAATAAAGTCTGGGAATTAGTTGACAGACCTAAGGACACTTTGACCATAGGCACTAAATGAGTTTTTAGAAATAAAGTTGATGAATCTGGAAATATAGTTAGAAACAAGGAAAGACTAGTTGCATAGGGATATAATCAAGAGGAAGGAATAGACTATGAGGAAAACTTTTCACATTTAGCTAGATTAGAAGCTATTAGGATTCTACTTTCCTATGTTGCTCATCTGGATTTCAAGTTATATCAAATGGATGTTAAAAGTTCTTTTCTAAATGGTTTTATAATTGAATATGTTTTTGTTGAAAAACCACCTGGATTTACTAATCCCCATTTTCAAAATCGAGTTTTTAATCTTTCTAAATCTCTATATGGTTTAAAACAAGCTCCACAAGATTGGTATGATAGACTTAGTGGTTTTCTTTTTTCAAAATGTTTTTTTAAAGGGATTTATGATCCAAATCCCTTTATCAAAAGAATTTCCAAAGATGTTTTTATTGTACAAATCTATGTTGATGATATTATTTTTGGATCTTTTAAAAATGTTTTGTGTATTGATTTTTCAAAGAGTATGCAAAATGAATTTGAAATGAGTTTAATGGGAGAACTCAAATATTTTTTTGGATTTCAAGTTTTTCAAAATGAAAATGGTATTATCTTAAATCAAAGTAAATATACAAAGGATATTTTAAAATGTTTTGGTTTGGATAGTAGTAAGGGTACTGACACACCCATGAGTATCACTTGTAAGTTGGATGCTGATGAAACTGGAAAACCAGTGGATCAAACCAACTACAGAGGTATGATAGGGAGTCTGCTCTATCTTACTGCTAGTCGACTAGATATTATGTTCAGTGTGTGTATGTGTGAAAGATTTCAAGATAATTCAAAAGAGTCACACTAGCTTGCTGTTAAAATAATTTTCAAATATCTTAAACATACTACTAACTTAGGATTATTTTATCCAAAAGGACAATCATTCGATTTAATAAGTTATTCAGATCATGACATTACTGGTTGCAAGTTAGATAGAAATAGAACTTCTAGAACATGTCATATTCTAGGTAAGTCCCTGATATCTTGGTGTAGTAAAAAGTATAACTATGTTGCATTTTCTACTGCTAAAGCAAAATATATTACTGCTGGTAGTTGTTGTGAACAAATTCTGTGGATGAAACATACATTATTGGACTATGGATATCAGTTTAGACATGTATCTATAAACTGTGATAACACTAGTGTGATCAATATCTCTAAGAATCTTATATCTCACTCTAGGACCAAATACATTGATGTAAGGCACCACTTTTTGAGAGATCATTACCAAAAGGGTGATATTACTCTTGAATTTATAGGTACTGAGCATCAATTAACTGATATATTCACCAAGCTATTATGTTCAGATAGGTTAAGGTATATTAGACATGAGTTAGGAAAGATAGACTTTGAAGAAGAAAATCCTCACCGTTATCTAAATCCTCACAATTATCCAAATCCTCACCGTTAGCCAAATCCTCACAGTTAGCCAAAACCTCACCACTAGAAAACCACACTGCTAGAAAACCACACCGCTAGAAAACCTCACTGCTAGAAAAACTCACCGCTAGAAAACCTCACCGCTAGAAAACCTCACCACTAGAGACACCTCACCGCTAGAGACACATCACTGATAGATAAACCTCACCATCAAGGTTCTCACCGGTAATTATCACCGATATGTCATGCACTGTCTGTTTTTCATTTTATTTAGCCGAAACTCTTATTTTTTCAATATAGTTTTTTTATTACTTTTTTATTCCTAAATGATAAAATCTAATCCTTAATCACATATCAATCCACCGTAAAATCTCCTCTCTTCAATCCTCACTTCTCAAAATCCCACATTATGCGTAACCCTAAGTTCTTCGATTGGAGATAGCAAGAACAAAACTCCTGATAGTCAGGGATCATAGTGATGTGCCAAGTGAGAAGAAGCAGAAAATAGGACCTGAAGGTAGTGGCAGTGAAAGTAGAACAAGGTTTGGGAAGCGTGAAGTGAACCCGCATTTACAGAATAGAGAAATAGTAATCAAAAAGGAACTCAGTGAGGAATGAATCTTTCCTAGAAAGTCATTGGTTCTAAGAGTATTGGAGAAACAAGGATGGATCAAATATTTTGAAAACAATAATGGACCTCATTATTCGAAGTTGGTTAAGGAGTTTTATGCTTTTGTTCATTTTGAGAAGTCTGAAGAAGAAAATAGAATGGATTCATTAGTGAATGGGAAAGAAATTTCTTTTTCTTCTGTTGAATTGGATGAATTTCTGAAAGTCCTGCATGAGGGTGTATTTGGGTATACCTCAAAGACAATACCTCCCACCAGTGACATTTTTGACTATGAGGTTTCTTTGGAAGATTTCACCAGTAGTGGAAAACAAATAAAGGAAGTAGCTACTGAGTTGGATGGAGAAAACCGGTTGTTATTAAAATTCATCCAAGATGAGATAAGTCCAAGAAGAGGGGACTTTTCAAATCTGAGATACCAAGATATTTATTTGTTGAATATGTTGAGGCATGGTATCAAGGTAAATATGTGTAGGCTGTTGATGATCCAAATTGAGGATATGACCAGGCCTAAGTCAAAATATAGTACTTTATTCTTTGCAAAGTTGATTTTGGTAATGATCATGGTGAATGGAGTAGCTGAGTCTCCAGATGAGACAATAGTTATGAGGAACACTTTTTTCATCACATGCACAATATGTAAGTATATGAAGATTGGATGGAACCCATGGAGAAGGCAATGGGTTATTGATAATGAGAAGGTGTATGCTAAGATCAACCCTGTTGACCATCCTAATAGGCCAAGAGACAGAAAAGATCTAGGTCTATGACCCGAGGAAGATGAACCTCAGTATAGTGATGATACTGATGAGGAGGATACCTCTGTAGCTGATGGAGGGGATCCATACTTGCCTCCAAGTCCAGTTGCTGAAGTTGTATCATCAGGAAAGGAAACTGTGTTGGTAATAAGCAATGAAAAATCCCCTATTGATGAGGAATATCAGCCTACTCCAGAGAATGATGAAGAACAAGAATCTGAAAATGAAGTATCTATTTCTGCTTGTTTGAGTCTCAGTCCACTAATTGGGAACTCCTCAATTCCTATTGAGGAAATTGTTGAAGTAGACAGACCTGCATCTAGTCCTCAGTTACCCCAGGTTGGGACACCTGATGTGAATAGAGTTGTGGAAAACTCTTCTAAGGAAGACCTGCCTTCTCAAGGTGCTATTGATGTATGTGTACAAGAAAATGAATAGATTGAGGGGGAGAATCCCACTAGACATGTTACTATTTCAGTAGCTCATGATATTGAAGACTGGGACGAAGACCCAGGTTTTGTAGTTTTTGGGTTGGAATATCCTGATTTAGAAGTTGAGACACCCATCAGTAGACCACCTGTCACTTATAATCTCCTTTCTGAAACATTACCTAAGGATATGGTAAGAAAATATGATTTAAACCAGTTGAATTCTGATATCAAGACCTATTTTATGGAAGATATGGGAAGAATGGAAACCTCCTTAATATCATCTATTTAATCTATGATGATTGAATCAGTATCTAGTGTTTTGGATGAAGTTAAGGCCTACCAGAATCAAGTTTCAAGCTTGGTAGAGGATGCTGAATATCTAAAGAAATCATTTGTCTCTATGGAGTCTTATATGAGATCTAAATCTCAAGAAGACAAGGATTTGGCATTTCTAAAAAGTTTAGTTATCCAGATGGTATCGGTTTTTTAAGAATTTAAGATTTCCATGGAGCAGCATGTCAGCACCCAGGACTCTGTTGTGAAAAATCTCATTAGTGGGATGACTAAATCTTTTAAGGAAATAGTTTCCTTTAATGTTGCACCTCTGAGTACTACTAGGCCTTATTTGGATATTTATTAGATTCGAGCTGTGATGAGAGAAGAGATTGGATAGTCTTCCACCAGTGGCTCTGTAGACTCTACTGCCTTGACCCAAGTGGTGACTACCACTATGGATATAGGGAAAACTGTTCAGAATTTTATGAGAGAGGCCACTGCTTCTCAGAAATAGGTAAAGGACAAAGTGGATTAATATTTCCAAAGGGTCTACACTAAACATCAGTTGACCAATCACTTCAAGCTTTTGTTAGAAAATTTGAAGTTATATCCTGTGACTCAAGCTTTTAGAGAATAGTTCAGTAAGCTTAGGGAATTGAATCCACCTCTAGACAAGTTTATTGAGAACAAGGATGACTTTATCTCTGCTATGAAAAGGGGAGGAGGAATCATTATGGACTTTAGGAATCTCTTGCTGCCTTTTTGCATGTAGATAGTACCCCTATCATTGTACCTCCATCTCTGCCTGCCTTTGCTCAGTCTGCCTCCATTCCTCAGATGACACCAGCTCAAGCAATCAGAAGTATCTCTACTATGATTACTCAGAGAGTTCCACATTATAGTCCAGTCACTGTATCATTAGCTTAGCCTCCTCTGATTATCAGTGATATTCCCAAGCCTCCACCTGCATCTACCCAGCCTAAATCCTCTTCTGATTCCAAGGGAAAATCCAAATCACATGTTGAGGAGGTGGATTGAATAGTGGCTCGGATATTTGATAGGAATTACTTGTACTCTTTTTGCTTCAATTATGTATTTCTCTGTCTTTTTGCACCAAGAAATATATAAGATCTTATTCTCTTTTACCTTCTGTTACTTCTCTCATCCATTGTTTACTACTTTTTTCTAATCAAAAAGGGGGAGAAATATGAGCATAATATGCATAATATATTCTACCTCTTGTACATTTACCTATGGTACATTTGTTTTATAACTCTACCTCTGATATAGTTGTTTCACACCTCTAATACATTTTCATGTAATACTCTATTCTCTGATACATGTGAAAATGTCTTTACTCACATTGAGAAGTAAGACCCAATGTATTTTATACTAATATATTAATGACTATTTTGGATTATAATACCATAACTTGTGATGATAAAAAAGGGGGTGATTGTTGACCTCACCTGTTTTGATAATCTCAATTATGTTTTAACAGGTTTTGATAATCCAATCTATATGTTAAATTATGTTGACAAAAATATCAAAATAATCATTGTAATATGTTAATAAATGTTTGTCTATATTTATACATGTTTTGAAATAATACTAACTCAATTTGGATATGATTTTCATAGAACATACCTACTGTTACAGACCTACTGATACATAGTCACCGATACAAACATAGTCTACCGATAAGCAAAGATCACCGATAGACAGAGTATACTATTATATCAAGAGATACCAATATAAACAGAAATACCTACCAATACAAGTATACCAATATAGATAGACAGACCTACCGATACAAACAGATTGCTACTGATATGAATTCTACTGATACCGACAGAGCCACCAATATACAGAGGGAGCCACCGATATAAGCAGCTACTGATATAGAAGAGTTACAGAGAGCCACCGATACATGAATTCTACCTATACAGAACAGATACCAATAAGAAGATCTACCAACATAGATTCAATTTCACTGATACATAGTCTACCATTATAAAGAGTAACAACTACCGTTACATACCCACTGACTCCAGTCCACCGATACAAGCTCACTGATACTAGGAGCTACCGATGGAAACCAGCCACTATATCTCTAAACCCTACTTATGTTTGTTTATTAACAATGGTCATATTTGGTGCTATTAATGCAACTACTATTAATTAATTATTGTCTATTGAAGATCAGGAAATCGTACCTCATACCTGTAAAAAGGTAATCATTCCCATTTCCAGAGCGAAAGATATATATATAAAAGAGAACCTCGAACTAGATAGGTAAGATCAATCAGTCATTCCATGCACACACGAGACAATATTATGGAGATACAAAAGGAATTACATGCATAGAAGAAGAAGGAAGAATACACAATAAATCTGTATAACCTGAACATACAAGGAGTAAAGAGCTCGAACAATTTCACCTATACCCAAGCTGATCAGACTGATCAACCTGGACCTGGAAGTCAAATACAAAAACGACAATCTGTTTTTCTTGACAAAAAAAAACCAGAGAAGGACTCAAAGCTTCATTTTCATCAATTCAAGGAGTCCATAGCTTCATTAAAAACACATAGAGCATTCTAAACTCATCTCTATTTGTTTAGCTCTATTCTGTTTTCATTTATTTACATTTTGAGCAGTGTGTGTTATGTACCTTAAACACACCCTGTCTCCTGTGATGAACTGGAGGATTTATAAATCCTCACTAAATATTTCCCTTACACTCTTGTATCCCACTGTGGATAGTGGTAGAGGTCATGTGTGACCTGGACAGCCTGTGAGATGTTGTTATTTTTGATTTCCCATGTAGAACTGTGGTAGAGGTCTGAGGACCTGGACAGTCTGAGTACTGTTGTAAACCTCAATCCAGGGTGTTGATCATAGTTTATATAAAACTATTTTAGAGGAATAAGTCTCAGCTTGAGACTGAAACTATTGGTTAAAACTGTTGTTCATCCTATTTCATTTTAAATGATATCTTATATTCTGCTGCTAAGTACTTTAAATACAAATCTATTTTAATGTTACTCAGATAGTTAAACTAGCAAGTGTTTGTATTAATTGTAACCCAGTAGGTTTGTTTCAAAAGCTAATGTAATCTTCAGATTAGATTAACTGAGAACTAATCAATATCTTGAGAACCTAACTAAAACTTTACTGTATTATAAATTTACTTCAGTTTAGCTTGTTATTTAAATTGGGGGATTTTTAATATAAATCTTTTAAACAGAAATTTTTAATAGGAACTCAATTCAACCCCCTTGAGTATCCACTCCGACCAACATTTATGACAAAAGGAAGGCCTCTAGGATGAAGGGAGGATAATTTATGGGGTATTTGGGTAGGCGTTGACCGATCCATATGGCTTTGACGGTGTGAATTAGAGAAAAGGGGGAGTGCCCTTTTATAAGAGGGGTGAGGGGCACCTTAGGAAAAGCTAGAAATATTATTTTATAATAAAATAATTTTCAGTATATAATGGCTCTAAAGTGGATTATTTAAAGACTAATGTGGGGATGGGTAGAAAATCACTCAACCAATAGGTTTTATAATGGTTTGGGTCACTATATTAACTTTATATTTTATATTTAACTCTTAGTTAAATAGTTTGACATTTACCATGTCTCTTTGTATTTTTATATTATATGGTTAATAAACTTACTATATACTTCCAAGTGAACCCCAAGTGGTTAATTAATGATACACCTATCATTATATAAGTCTTTTGGCTGATCTTTATATTTTTAGGAATAGAATATCAATTAATAATATAATATTTGTCTTAAAAACTATTTTATGACAATTTTGACACTATTTGGTATTTTGTTTTTTCTAAATTCATAACAGCATTATTAATTCAAAAAAAATTCATCTAACCAACCCTATAATGTAATATTAACCTATAAAATTAGTGGTATTCATAATAAGTCTCAAATTACATTTATTTAGATATTTATAATATCAATTATTTTAATATTTCATTAATTAATTAATTATTGCAACATCATTGTGTCATAAATAAATTAAATTATTTAATGTCTAAAAAATATAAATAAAATACCATTATGTAGGAAATATTTTTATCTTTATAATGAATATTTATAGTCTAATTTAGCTTATGTTTATCCCTATATTAAAAATGTTTTAGTTATTAAACTTTGATTTTAACTCTTTTAACTCTTCTTTGAATTAAATAATAATAAATGTCCTAATCTAATCCAAGTGGACCAAAGAGGTTTGTATTTTATTACTAAGGTTATTTTTGGCCTAATTATACTTATCCAATAGAATTATCACATGTATTAGGGTAATAATAATATCATTTTTACCCTTAATTACCATATTTACTTTTAACTGTGGTAAATAAAAGTAAAAAGTTACTATTCACAAAAAATTATTTTTATCTTATTGAACCAAATTTTACTTACTGATATCAACCATGTCACTTGGATTTTTTTATATTCCACTCACAGAAGTGGTAAAATTAAGTTTTATGTGAATTTTCAAATTCTCCTAGGAGTTGGGTGAAGACCGTAAAAAGTTCAATAAAATTTTTATATATCTAAAATTCTTATAAAATTACTCAAATTAATCACATTGAATTTATATAGGCATTATGTATCTATTTTGACCAAAAATAAATTTAAATAAAATAAATAATTATTTAAATACAAATTCGGTTTTAAACTATATCTCATTATTTTTCACTATTCATTAAAAATTGAAAGTCTTTAGAAAAATACCAAAATTTCACCCTAAGATAATTTAGATATTCCTAATCCAATAATGAAGTCCATTTTGAAAGATAAAATTTATAATATTTCAAAAAGTGGGTATTACTATTCATAATGGCTAGTTTGATTGGTTGTGGTGTGTTAAAACTTGTGTACAACACATGCTATTATATTATTCAAGGAGATGCGTACCATGGAATCTTGGGGTGTTAAAATTTCTCCATTGGATTCTAAAAGATAAACCTCACCTCTATTAATCTAATAGAATCTAGTTGGTTCCTGTATCTAGATAAAATGTAAAAACCAAAATCTATATACAATACTAAATTTGTAGAAATAGACATTACACTTGATAACAGATGTACCTGAAGATTTTCCTAGATTATTTAATGATTAATAGTTATTCTTATAGAAACATTTATTACCATAAAAAACACATTGTATCCTTCTAATCATCTTTGTGCTTGATCTTTATGCTCCTGAAAGGGTGGTGGCAAGGTTATTTATAATTTTAATTAATCTTAGATATTTTCACCTTACATTTCCTCATGTTTACCATAAAGACAAAATAATTTTTATACTTTGTATATTTATCTTCTTATTTAATCTAATTTAGGAGATTAAGAAGAATCTTCTCCATAATTCTCATGTTGAAATTCGTAATAAAACTTGGGAATATCTAAGGATGTTTGGTGAGTATGAGATCTGTGCACAATTTATTAAGTATAATGAAATCTGGAATTTCTAAACACACAATGAATCCAATCATCTTAACTACATGAGGTACAACTAGTATACCTTCTCCAAGAATGCATGTAAATAGTGCCTTGAATATCTCATACCTCTCTTCTCTTTCTTTCTCCATATAGAGATCATAGAGATAAGAAAACATGGTGCGTACATCCTTGTCTTTATGATGATTTCAGATCTCACTAGTCATGGATGATAAAATGAATCATTTAACATCCAATAAATCATTAATTTGTTCATAAAATACATTAATTACCCCTCAATTACCTCTTTATAGGGATTTATAAAAACTAGGGACTCTAATAAGTACAACTTCCATTCTTAGTATAGTTTGAAATACAATCACCTGTACCACTCCAAGAAATTATCTTTGGTTAGGAGATTGTATTTCTATAAGATAGATCGTAGGTATAATGTCATGGTTAAATGAATTTCCATTTTTTTATAACAAATGAAAATAATTTTAGTACATCATTTTTATTACTATATGTGAAGCAATAAATTATTTTTTTAATCTCCCACTATTTTATCAAATCCCAAAATCACTCAACATTGGATTCAAAATATTCTATCACATGGATATTCTAGTGGAAAGGATTTATATTCCCCTTCAAATATTCTAAATGCGGGCCAAAAAAATTATTCAAATTTATTTAGGTAAGTGGTCTTTCCAAGTGAATTAACTCATAGTTTCTTGATCTATTGAGTGGAATCTCCCATCTTGAAATATGAAACATGGATTTCCTTAATGTTTGTGTCCAATTTACACTAATTATTTCTAAGGTAATTTACCCACAATTCTAACTTGGTTAGTTTGACCCAAAATTGTTTTATTTATGTGATAAATTTTATTCTTTAATCAAATTGATATATTATTTCATTATTTATTTGATCTTTTTTATCCAATGTTTACATGAAATATGCATGTTTTATATAGTTTTTTCTTTCCTTTACATGTGGGTTGTTTTTTTACCTTTATTCCTTTCTCTATTTACACTCCCATACTTTACTTTACATATTGGTTACCTTTAAATGCATGATATTGTGTTACCTTTACATGCAATGTTTTGTATTACCTTTATGTGTTGGATATTTCACTTACCTTCACATGTGAATTTTCTTAAGCTTACATGTTTAACTTCCCATATAGTTTCCCCCTTAAATTTTTTTTATATCCTGGAGTTATGTTTTCCATTAATTGTGGGTTGATTATTAATATCAATCACTTTGATTCAACAGCCCCTATGCGGTTTTGGTGTGCTTGTTGGCTGTGTCTGTTTGCCTCACAGATCTGAGGCTATCAGTGCCTTACCTCCATGACCTATCTAGTTGTTTCACATTCCCAAGCGAACTACATCACAATTGAATACTCAAATGGCTAGTTTGATCTGGGTCATCGTTGTGTCACTCATCCCATGTTTCTTTCCTATCACTTCTCTTGGGCATCATCACTACATCACAGATTCATCCTTATCCTTTAATTAGGATTCTTTGTTTGTTCTGTAACAATTGAGTCCTAGAGAAACCCAAATTTCCTCTCAAACATGGGTTGTCCCCTATCTGGGGCCCACCCACATGCTTGAACAGGTCATCATAATAATGACTTTCCCCATAATACAACACATGTTCTTTCTAGTGTGCTTTATCCTCACTCACACATACCCCAAGAAATTTACTAGGATGTCACTCATCCCAATCAATACTCTAGGCTAAACCTCTTTAATTATGGAGTTCTAATCAGGTAGGATCCCAAAAAAGGCCCACCTTGTTGACATAGGTAGTATAATTTAATCTTTTAACGCTTTAACTTTTTGGGGTGTAACATTCACCCCCAATTTGGAGAATAATTTCCCTATTTAGACCCTATATCTCAACCCAGGAAGTTCTATATCACTTCCAACTAGGTTCATCCTCTGATACCAATGTAACAATTGGCCCCACAGACAACTAGTTTCCCCAAAGACACATTTTTTCCCATCTATGGGCCCACCCACATGCTTGAATGGGTCATCACACTAACTAATATTCCCACATGCCATCCCATGTTCTTTACAATATGATTTTTTCCTTGCTTATACACGCCCCATCAAACATCCTAAGAGGTCACCCATCCTGATCACACTATTGAAAAAGGGCTATTTATGGTGGGGTTCCGTCACAAATGGACCTTTACAGAAAAGTGCATTACAAATGTTAACTTTTGCGATGGTCTGTCGCAAAAAATAATTATTTGCGACGGGTAGTGGTACCGTCACAAATAGTTTCTATGAGTTTTTTAAAAAACCAATTGTGACGGGCCGACCACCCATCGCAAATAGTTTTCCTGATTTTTAAAAATCATTTTTTTCGATGGGCCCGTCACAAATAACAAGAAAATAAGATAAAATAAAATAATATTAGTAATAATATAATAATAATATAAATGAAATAATAATATTAATATCAGTAGAAGAAAATTATTTATAAAATAATACCACTAATAATAATATAATGATAATATAAATGAAATAATATTATTAATATTAGTAAAATACAATTAATTTTAAAATAATTAAATTATATAATAATACTAATATTAATATTAATGAAATAATAATATTAATATTAGTAATATAATAAAAGCTATAGTATTCACAAAAATATAAAAATATATAAACTAATAAAATAATAAAAAAAATTAAATCAATAATAAAAAACTGTAATATTCACAACAATATAAAAAACACACTATTTAAAACCATAAATAGTCAATATTACAAAAAAACTACATTCAAATGATTCATTATAAAATAAAAATATATCACTGAGTGGAGGGTCATCTGGAGAAGATGGAGGAGATGGTGGAGGGAACACCATCTCTAATTATTACTAATTAATTCTAATTAATCCTAACTTTTACTAATTATTCAAAATTAATCCTAGTTATTACAAATTATTACTAATGAATCATAATTAATCATAATTAATCCTAATTATTACAAATTAATCCGGATTATTACTAATTAATCCTAATTATTACTAGTTAATCCTAATTATTACTAATTAATCCTAATTTTTACTAATCAATCCTAATTATTACTAATTCAACCTATTTATTACTAATTATTCTTAATTATTAATAATTTATCATAATTAATCTTAATTATTACTAATTAGTACTAATTCATCCTAATTAATCTTAATTATTACTAATTATTACTAATTATTACTAATTGTTTCTAATTATTACTATTTATTACTAATTATTATTATTTATTACTATTTATTACTATTTATTAATAATTATTACAAATTTTAGTAATTAATCATAATTATTAATAATTAATCCTAATTATTACTAATTATTACTAATTAATCTTAATTAATTCTAATTAATCTTAATTATTACTAACTATTCTTAATTATTACTAATTATTACTATCTAATACTATTTATTACTAATTATTACTAATTAATTCAAATTATTATTAATGAATCCTAATTATTACTAATTTAACCTAATTATTACTAATTACTACTAATTATTACTAATTATCACTAATTATTACTAATTGATCCTAATTAATCCTAATTAAATCTAATTATTCCTAATTAATCCTAATTATTACTAATTATTGCTAATTATTGCTAATTATTCCTAATTATTCCTAATTATTACTAATTATTACTAATTATTACTAATTATTACTAATTATTATTATTTATTACTAATTATTACCAATTATTACTAATTGTTAAGAATTAATCCTTATTATTAATAATTATTACAAATTATTAGTAATTATTACTAATTAATCCCAATTATTGCTAATTAATCCTAATTATTGCTAATTATTCCTAATTATTGCTAATTATTCCAAATTATTGCTAATTATTCCTAATTATTCCTATTTTTTACTAATTAATCCTAATTATTACTAATTGTAATGTCCCAATTCTGGGTGCCACTCAACGGGTGCCCCGAACCCGGTTCGCCACGTGACCTCAAGCACATTTCCCCAAATGCCAGAGGCTGCCGACTAGCAGTGAGGGCCCAGGTCTGATAGTGGGGAAACTGTGCCCTCATTTGTCAAAGTGTAGCGCAGCGGATTACGAAAGAAAACATACAACGAACAACGGAAGCAGTAAAACATACAAAAATTAAATAAACAACTGCATTGGATACAACAAACAACATATGAATAATGATGCTACATGTCTCAAGTTCTAAGAAAACAGCCAGAACATGTTATACATCAATACAGTACAACAAAAGCATAGTACAACAATACAAAGCAAAACAACTGGCAGCGGCATCGCGAGCCTAGGCTCGGTCCCATGCCCTCCTACTCCTCAGCAACAATCATGTACCTGTATAGGGACTCTTGCCCCTATCTACACCTGCAGCAACGTAATCTATTTGGGCCGAAAAGCGTGACCCAAACAGGGTGTGAGAAATATATCTCAGTAGGCACCCACCAAAGGCCCTTTCCCAACTGCGTGTAAGCATGCAACAACAATGTGCAATAGTAAAATGCAATAAAGTAAGCAGTACTGATAAGTAACTAACTTAACAATTAAATTGTCATTTTATTATTCATTTAATCCATTAAATATTAGAAATCACCACAGTGCATTTCTAAGTAAACAGTCCACGTCCTCAGACAAGAAAAAACTTACCCTCAGGTATGCAGAATCCAAACCACAGGTATAGCCCTTAGGCATAACAGAATTTTCCCTCAGGCATAGGAAGTGTCGCCCTCAGGCACAGAAGTCAAGCCCTGAGGCACGAAAGGTTTCCCTCAGGCGAAATAACTACAGCCCTCGGGCTAAATAGTACAGTTCCCTCAGGCTAATCACAACAATGCCCTCAGGATAAACAGGTAACCGGGCCATTCCCAACATGTAAACAAGCAATAAACAAGCAATTCCTCTCAAGGAAATTCTACATTTACTACTTTAATGGCATACCCTCGGGTATCCTGGCCAAACGGCTATGGAACACACCCCTGGGGTGGTTCCGGATCCAAGCAACGATCCCAGACAGCATTTTTACAAATTATTCAATTACTTTACAGTTCTAGGTAGTTAATATAGCCACGACCTCACCCACATGACTTCCCAACATGGGTTCATGGCACAAAAACGCACAAAACACACAGTAGTTGGAAAAATAAACACCAAGACACCTACCTTATACGCCAACGAACGATATACCCGAACGCTGACTCCAGAAACGCCAAATAACGGCATAGATCTGACGAAGAAGAAAACTCGCTTAACCTCAAATAACTCTTATTAGGAGAAGAATTGGTAAGAAGCAGTCAAGGAGATGGAAGCCCTTACCCGTGCGGTTCCAACGAGATCATCCGAGGCGGAAACCGATTCCAGACGGACACTCAGTGGATCTTCAAAGGTTCGGCCTCCTCCTTTGGATCCAAAATGGCTCAAATGCCTCCTCTGCCAAAGGAGGCGGCTGCTGTAACACCCCAAGCTTCTATGGTACGCTTCTCTTTGAATAATGTGATTGCCTGTGTTGTATGCAACACCGAGTTCTAACAACCAATCAAACTAGCCGTTATGAATAGTAATACCTACTTTTTGAAATTATATATATTTTATATTTCAAAATGGACTTCATTTTTGGATTCGGAATATATAATTTAGCCTAAGATGAAATTTCGGTACTTTTCGGATAACTTTCATATTTTGATGAATAATGAAAATTACTAAATTTTAATTAAAAACAACTTTTTTAATCAAAATAATTAATAGTGATAAATTATGAATTTGAGTGGTTTTAAAGTATATTTAGAATATATTTTTACCATTTAATATAATTTTGGTCATTGGACAAAATTTTACAATTAAACCGAACATAAACAAGTGTCAATCTTTTGATAGTTATTATCTCTTAAAAACACGCTTTTTGTTTTGACAACGGGAATTAATTTTAAATTAATTTCTGCCACTTATGTGTTTTGAATTTAGAAAAATGGATTCCATATTTGGAATCAGGATGTCCAAATTGTGTAAATAGGTAACTTTTATTTTTAGACATTTTGAATAATTACTGCGGTAAATATTTTATTTACCATGGTTAAGGGTAAAACCGGTAAATAATTGTTAAAAAAAATAATATAATAATACTAAATTACCCTAAAACGTGTCCTAGACTTATTGGTTGATACATGTTCGACCATAGTCATCTTTGGGTCGATTTTGGGACCCCATGGTGCCACTTGTAGGTGATAGGGACACTTTTTTTTAATTAAGTTAAAATGAATACAAAAATGACACAAGCATATATCTTTCAGCAAAACAATTTTTACATAAAGTTATATATGTTGGATTTTAGATTATAAATATTAATTAGAAAGATAAAACTATTTCCTACATAATTATATTTTATTTATAATTTTTAGACATTAAATAATTTAATTTATTTATGACACAATGATGATGAATTAATTACTATAATAGTGAAAAATTAAAATAATTGATATTATAAATACCCAAATAAATATAATATGAAACTTTTAATGAATTAAACTAATTTTATAGGATAATATGATATATTAGGATAGATTTAATTGACTTTTTTTGAAGTAATAAATCTGTTATGAGTTTCAAAAAAATCAACTATTGAATAGTGTCAAAATTGACATAAAAGAGTTCTTAAAACAAATATTATATTATTAATTGATATTAAATTCATAAAAATCTAAGGTTCGGCCAAGTGACCTATATCATGATAGTTTCATCATTAATGGACCACTTGGGGGTCTCTTGGATGTATATAGTACATTTATTAACCATATTATATAAAAATACAAAGAGACATTGTAAAAGTGAAACTAATTAATTTAGAGTTAATACTTAAAGATAAGGTTAATATAAGTATCCAAACCTGTCTAAATTCTATTGGTTGAGGTTTTTTCTACCTATCCCCAACATAAAATTTAAAAAATCATCTTTGGAGCCATTGAAAACCGAATATGAATTTATTATAAACTAATATTTCTAGCTTTTCCAAAGGTGCCCCTCACCCCTCTTATAAAAGGGCACTCCTCCTTCTCATTTCTTCACACCTTCAAAGCCTTTTTGTTTGAACAAACTCTTCCCGAATACTCTCCCAACTTCCCTCACTACAACATAGAGGCCTTCGTTTGATCATAAAGCCAACCTAAGGAGCCCTTTTGATCAAATCAAAAGGAAGAAACCGAAGAAGAGGTAATGATTTCACCACCCTTTTCCAAGTTCCTTTCTTCTTCCACTTCTTCTTCCTTTTTTGTTACCATTATAAAATAATAACTCCAGTATCATATATATACTGTGATGTTATTATAAATATGGTACAACCATATTCAGTATTCTATCCACCCTTTGAATAACATGTCACCATACGTGCGTACGTACGGCTTACCGTCTCCACGTCGTGGTGTAATTGTTATTCAATATAATATTATTTGGATGGGTATAATAATGATGTGTAACTCATGTAAATAATAAATATAACATGTTAATGATTCTGTATATATGATATACCATCCATTTATATATTATTTTAATATCAAAAGAATGATATTGTCGCTCGTGCGTACGTACGGACTACCGTCTCCACGAACGCGATGAGATTCATTCTCCATCGTATCCATTCAAGTATAATTATCATTTGATGATTTAAAAAATGATGTTTAAGGACTTGATATCATTATGGATATGAATAATATACAACCTATCCTTTACAAATATGTCTTACGTAACAAAACATATAAAAGAAAACAAGTAAGTTAACACCCTAAACAACGATAATACTAAGATATTATTATCAAATCAATATTAAAAGATCATATATGATATCATATTAATGTATATGATTCTTGTATAATTTAATAACAATTATTTCACCATTATACAGGAGGTTAAACTACCCCAACCAAGGAAAAGTACAAGGTAAGGGTTATTTCACAATCTCTTCATTATCCGAGGTTGTTTATACGTAATAATCTACTATGATCTCTTTATCATCCACATCCATGTTTCTTCAAAATGTATTTCAAAACATTTTTATTATTTACAAGAATATGGGTTAAAGTCATTTATACCCTTGTTTGACTTTTTATAAGAGGAATCTTTCCGTCGTTTTCAAAACAAGGGCCTTTTTAACCTTTTCGACAGAATTATGGTAAGAATGTTTTTTTAACTTATACGGCGGGTGCGGTTATTTTCCGCCGTTATAAAATCTTCAAAACTTTCCTTACAATATTATAAGAATATTCGCAAATAAAATGTTTTATTTTATATGGCTCTTAAATGATTTCAAAAATAGAAAGAGATATTTCTCTAAAAAGTGTTTTGATTTCATCTATGTCAACATCCTTTGATGGATTTTATGCTTATTTGAAGTTGATTTATTATGATACAAAACTTCTATATTGTATTGAAGGTTTTGTGATATGTTTGACTGTGGATGTTCTATTTTTATACCATTCATAGTTTATGGTGAAATTATTGACATTTCGTATGCTAGTTTTAATACGAATGTTTATGTTATGTTTAAACCTTTTGATATTAATGTATATGATTCTTGTATAATTTAATAACAATTATTTCACCATTATACAGGAGGTTAACCTACCCCAACCAAGGAAAAGTACAAGGTAAGGGTTATTTCACAATCTCTTCATTATCCGAGGTTGTTTATACGTAATAATCTACTATGATCTCTTTATCATCCACATCCATGAATCTTCAAAATGTATTTCAAAACATTTTTATTATTTACAAGAATATGGGTTAAAGTCATTTATACCCTTGTTTGACTTTTTATAAGAGGAATCTTTCCGTCGTTTTCAAAACAAGGGCCTTTTTAACCTTTTCGATAGAATTATGGTAAGAATGTTTTTTTAACTTATACGGCGGGTGCGGTTATTTTCCGCCGTTATAAAATCTTCAAAACTTTCCTTACAAGATTATAAGAATATTCGCAAATAAAATGTTTTATTTTATATGGATCTTAAATGATTTCAAAAATAGAAAGAGATATTTCTCTAAAAAGTGTTTTGATTTCATCTATGTCAACATCCTTTGATGGATTTTATGCTTATTTGAAGTTGATTTATTATGATACAAAACTTCTATATTGTATTGAAGGTTTTGTGATATGTTTGACTGTGGATGTTCTATTTTTATACCATTCATAGTTTATGGTGAAATTATTGACATTTGGTATGCTAGTTTTAATACGAATGTTTATGTTATGTTTAAACCTTTTCATATGGGAATGAATTGGACTTAATATGTGACGGGTGGAGCCCGCTATAGCTCCTCGATGCATCAGTAGGTCTCATGAGACAAACTAGTGTCTTGGCACAAGGCCTTGGAAAAATATTATTTGTAGTCTTGGAACGAGGCCTTGGCTATGTGGTTATGATAGTCTGACATTATGCATTCCATCATTATGAAAGTGGTTATTGATATTGCTTGTGATTATTCGATTAGTAGAATATCTATGTGAATAAGTAAATGGCATTATTACATTTTACTTTTTCCATACTATGTTGAAGTTCAAGTTTAAAAGGCTTTTGTTTTAGTAATGCATTGCCTTAAATGTTTATGCTTATTTTTGAAAGTTATGCTATATTGTTATCCTTACTGGGAATTTGAGCTCACCCCTTTTTTATGTTTAATTTTTCCCAGGATGTGAAGAAGTAAGTTATGAATGACCTACAGGGATTTATGTGGGGATATGAGTGTGGAATATGGAGACTATGTTGTTGTAGTAGTTTTTCACTTTATGATGTAATGTAAAACTTTATGAATATATCTAGTGTTTCCAAGGCTACTAAACCAATCGGTCTTTCGAGATTCGATCTTTCTTGTGATCATGCCAATGTTATGTAATAATGCACCGACTCTGGGTAACTAGGTTCGGGGCGTTACAGTTGGTATCAGGGGAAGTTTAGTACAAACCTTGGAAGCTAGATTTAGATAAACTCTGATTAGAGCACGTAGACCTAAGATGAAATTTGAGGATTAGTATAGAAGAACTTCCTAGAATTTTGGTATTGTAGAGATTTTGTGAGTTTTTCAAGCAATACATCCCTGTCTAGATACGAACAGGTAGAGGCGGGTCTGGCACAGATGTACCTAGGGGTAAAACCTGAAAACACCGCTTTGAGATAGACTCGAACGGGAACTGGTGCACGACAACGGGCCTTGCTTCACTCTTGGTTACGACACTCCCAGGGGATATGCTTAGGATAACTCTCATTTTCTTTACAAATCATTATGAAGGGTTTATGAGTATATACTTCCTCAAAGAAAACATTTTTATGATTATGGATTATATCCATAAATAGTTCAATTTATGTTAAGTGTTTTATAAGTATGGGATTATGTATTTTAATTCATAAACTGATCTAGTTTATTCCATTGTTTAGAAATGGCGTCTAGTGGAAGAAATGGAAACCGTATCAATGCACGCACTCCATGTAGGGATTTCCCTCCTGCTCAAGATAATTATAGTGGGGCTGGTGATGCAACTGGTGTCGATCAGCTAATCACCATACTGGGACAACTTACTCAGGTTATGAATAATAACCTTACCCATATGGAGCACCCTGATCCACAGCGTGGAGGATCAATGTTAGATCGATTCACGAGGAAACAACCACCAACGTTCAATGGGAGTACAAATCCCTCAGTAGCTGAGCAATGGATAAATTCCCTAGAGAAAATATTTCAGGATTTGGGGAGCAGTGAAAGGGAAAAAGTTATCATGGAAGTTTACCGCCTCACTGGAGATGCTGATCAATGGTGGTCATTAATTCAAAATACGAAGGAAGATGATGAAGTATCAAATATGGAATGGAGGGAGTTCAAAGATCTGTTTTTAGAAAAATACTTTTCTCGCGACCATCGAGCAGATATGGAAAGGCAATTTCTAAGTCTGAGACAAAAGGAGGATGAGAATGTCACAAAGTATGAGGCTAACTTTACAAGGTTAGCAAGGTATGCTGGTGATTATATACGTAACCCAAGAAGTAAGATTTATCGTTTCTTTGATGGGTTAAAACCATTTCTCTGTCAAGCATTAGTCTCACAATCCTTTTCATCGTACGAAGACATTGTCTCATGTGCTATCAATACTGAAAAGGAATTCTCTAAGTCTTATGACTTTAAAGAAAAGCAAGAGAAGAGGAGGCCTGCTGATCAATCTGGGAATGGAAATAAGGGGAAGAAAGGAAAGGTTAAATATCCATCCTATGGTAAATGTGGGAAGAAACACCCCGATACTTGCTTGAAGGGAATGGGAGTCTGTTACAAGTGTGGTGAAAAAGGCCACCAAGCTCGTGATTGCAAGGGGAAGGAGGAAGCTACCAATGTTCAGTACTATAATTGCAGGGAGATGGGGCATTATGCAAATGCATGTCCTAAGCATCAGGAGAACTTACCTCAGAAAAGGCCAAGGGATCAAGGCCAGACTTATGCTATCACTACTGCTGAGGTAGAAGTTCCGAAAGACGTGGTGGCAGGTAATTTAATGGTTTCCTCAAGTTTAGCAAATGCATTATTTGATTCTGGATCATCGCATTGTTTCATATCTTCACAGTTTGCTAAGAAAATTAGATATTTCCAATTTGATTTAATAAGGTAGTTGTCAATTAAAACTCCTAAGGGAAGTATCATTGCAACAAAGTTTTGTGAATCAGTCCCCATTAGAGCACTTAAATGTTCGTTATCTGCCGATCTCATCATCATACCTATGATTGAGTTTGATATAATCCTCGGTATGGATTGGCTTTTGGACTATGATGTGAAGATTTATTGTAAGAAGAAAGAGGTTACAATTCTTGATGATAATGATAATGAACACCTTATCTTTAGAGCAGAATCGTCACCACCTAATTCTTATTTAGATCCACCCTCAATAGCTCAACTAAATTCAATTATTGGGGAGGAAGAGAATGAAATAACTTTCGGTGAGGAAAATAATGTTCAAATAGAGGATGTACCTGTTGTGAAAGAATTTGTAGATGTATTTCCGGAAGATTTACCTGGACATCCACCAGAACGAGAAGTTGAGTTTTCCATTGATTTAATTCCTGGATCAAGGCCTATATCGAAGACCCCTTATAGAATGGCCACTGTAGAATTAGTTGAACTAAAGAAACAACTAGAGGAATTGAGTAATAAGGGATTTATTCGCCCTAGTGTTTCTCCATGGGGATCCCCTGTTCTTTTTGTTAAAAAGAAAGATGGATCTATGAGGTTATGTATCGACTACAGGGAGATCAATGCTATAACGATAAAGACCAAGTATCCCCTACCTCGTATTGATGATTTATTTGACCAACTACATGGAGCTCAATACTTTTAAAAGATTTAACTTCGATCTTGATACCATCAGTTGTGTGTAAAGAAGGAAGACATTCCGAAGACAGCATTTCGAACTAGGTACGGGCATTACGAGTTTACTGTAATGCCTTTTGGATTGACTAATGCACCCTCTATATTCATGGATCTGATGAATAGAGTTTTCAAGGAGTATCTCGATGAATTTTTTGTGGTATTTATTGATGATATCTTGGTATACTCCAAAACCTATGAAGATCATGAAAATCACTTGCGCATTATCTTGAAGACTCTGAGGAGGCATGAATTATATGGGAAGTTTAGCAAGTGTGAATTCTGGCTTCAGGAGATTTCTTTTCTTGGCCATATTGTCTCTAAAGATGGAATCTCTGTTGATCCTTCTAAGACCAAGGCAATCCAAGAATGGCCAACACCTACGAGTATAACTGAGGTACGTAGTTTTATTGGTTTGGAAGGTTATTATCGACGTTTCATCCAGAATTTTGCCCGATTGGCTAACCCATTAACGAAGCTCACACGTAAAGGGGTTAAATTTGTTTGGAAAAAAGAGTGTGAAGAATGTTTCGATGAACTGAAGAGAAGATTAGTCAATGCTCCTATATTGACTCTACCATCGGGGAATTATGGGTTCGTTATTTATAGTGATGCATCAAAGAAAGGACTTGGTTGTGTCCTTATACAGAATGATAGAGTTATTGCCTATGCATCACGACAGTTGAAAATTCATGAACAAAACTATCCTACTCATGATCTCGAGTTAGCAGCTGTGATCTTTGCTTTGAAGATATGGAGGCACTACCTCTATGGTGAAAAATTTGAGATTTATACTAATCATAAGAGTTTGAAGTATATTTTCTCACAAAAATAACTCAACATGAGGCAAAGGAGATGGCTTGAATTACTCAAGGATTATGATTGCACGATACACTACCACCCGGGGAAAGAAAACAAGGTGGCAAATGCTTTGAGTAGAAAAGACCATGGAGTTTTGAACAATATGAGAATTGAAAGGGATCCAATTTTCATGGATCTAGTGAAGATGGACATGGGAATAACCAGGGAAGGTGAAACATCAATGCTTTTTCAAATGGTTGCCAAACCATCTTTACTAGAAAGGATTAAGAGTTCTCAGACCGATGATGAAGAATTTCAAAAGAAGATTAAAGCTGTGAATGATGGGAGATTGAGAGAATTTGTGTATGAAGATAGAATTTTGAAATTAGGGAAGAGAATTTGTGTTCCCGATATACCTGATTTAAAAAGGGAATTGTTGGATGATGCTCATAGTTCCAATTTCTCTATACAACCTGGGAGCACCAAAATGTATAGAGATTTGAAGGAACATTTTTGGTGGGACAACATGAAGAGGGAGATTGTTGATTTTGTGTCAAGATGTATGGTTTGTCAACAAGTGAAAGCTGGAAGGCAACAGCCTGGAGGAGTCATGCAACCTCTTCCCATACCGGAGTGGAAATGGGACAACATTACGATGGACTTTTTCATGGGGCTACCAAAGACTCCTAGAAGGAATGATGCAATATGGGTTATTATTGATCGTCTTACTAAGTCAGCACATTTTCTTGCTATAAGAGAAGATATACCCCTGGAACATCTGGCAATACTATATATTAATAAAGTTGTGAGACTTCATAGAGTACCCCTATCGATTGTTTCTGATCGTGATCCCTGTTTTACTTCAAGATTTTGAAAATGTCTTCAGAAATCCCTGGATACCGAAATTCATTTGAGCACTGCTTACCACCCTCAGACAGACGAACAATCAGAACAGACCATTCAGACCTTAGAAGACATGTTGAGATCTTGCTCACTTGACTTTCAGGGTATGTGGGATCAATATTTACCACTGGTAGAATTTTCCTATAACAATAGCTTCCATTCGAGTATTCAGATGGCACCATATGAAGTGTTATACGGAAAGAGATGTCGTACACCAACCTATTGGGATGAAGTTGGTGAAAGAAAACTTGTAGGCCCAGAACTGGTGGAGGAAACGGTGGAAAAGGTGAAGGTAATCCAAAATCACATCAAAGCAGCTCAAAGTAGGTAGAAGAGCTATGCTGATAATCGAAGGAAGGATTTGGAATTTCAAGTCAGTGATCATGTTTTCCTGAAGGTATCTCCATGGAAGGGAGTCATACGTTTTGGTAAGAAAGGTAAATTGAGTCCCAGGTACATCGGACCTTTCGAAATTCTAGAACGAATTGGGGCTGTGGCTTACCGATTGGCAATGCCGCCAAGTCTCTCCAAAGTTCACGATGTGTTCCACGTATCTCTGTTGAGGAAATACATGCCTGACCCAATGCATGTACTCACCTATGAGGAATTAGAACTGGAACCCGATCTTTCCTATTGCGAAGATCCCGTCAGGATTCTTGATACGAGAGAACAAGTACTGAGAAACCGGACGACGTGTCTGGTAAAATTTTTGTGGAGAAACCATAAGAAGGAAGAGGCAACGTGGGAACCCGAGGAACTTATGATGAAGAACCACCCAAGTCTTTTCATGTGGTAGTATTCTATAAATTTCGAGGACGAACTTATTTGAAGGAGGGGAGAATTTAACACCCCAAGCTTCTACGGTACGCTTCTCTTTGAATAATGTGATAGCGTGTGTTATACGCAACACCGAGTTCTAACAACCAATCAAACTAGCCATTATGAATAGTAATACCTACTTTTTGAAATTATATATATTTTATATTTCAAAATGGACTTCATTTTTGGATTCGGAATATAGAATTTAGCCTAATATGAAATTTCGGTACTTTTCGGATAACTTTCATATTTTGATGAATAGTGAAAATTACTAAATTTTAATTAAAAACAACTTTTTTAATCAAAATAATTAATAGTGATAAATTATGAATTTGAGTGGTTTTAAAGTATATTTAGAATATATTTTTACCATTTTATATAATGTTGGTCATTGGACATAATTTTACAATTAAACCGAACATAAACAAGTGTCAATCTTTTGATAGTTATTATCTCTTAAAAACACGCTTTTTATTTTGACAACGGGAATTAATTTTAAATTAATTTCTGCCACTTCTGTGTTTTGAATTTAGAAAAATGGATTCCATATTTGGAATCAGGATGTCCAAATTGTGTAAATAGGTAACTTTTATTTTTAGACATTTAGAATAATTACTGCGGTAAATATTTTATTTACCATGGTTAAGGGTAAATCCAGTAAATAAGGGTTAAAAAATAATATTATAATAATACTAAATTACCCTAAAAAGTGTCCTAGCCTTATTGGTTGATACATGTTCGACCATAGGCATCTTTGGGTCGATTTTGGGGCCCCATGGTGCCACTTGTAGGTGATAGGGACACTTTTTTTTAATTAAGTTAAAATGAATACAAAAATGACACAAGCATATATCTTTTCGAAAAAAAATTTTTACATAGGGTTATATATGTTGGATTTTAGATTATAAATATTCATTAGAAAGATAAAAAGATTTAATACATAATTATATTTTATTTATAATTTTTAGACATTAAATAATTTAATTTATTTATGACACAATGATGATGAATTAATTACTATAATAGTGAAAAATTAAAATAATTGATATTATAAATACTCAAATAAATATAATATGAAACTTTTAATGAATTAAACTAATTTTATAAGATAATATGATATATTAGTATTGATTTAATTGACTTTTTTTGAAGTAATGAATCTTTTATGAGTTTCAAAAAAATCAACTATTGAATAGTGTCAAAATTGACATAAAAGAGTTCTTAAAAACAATATTATATTATTAATTGATATTAAATTAATAAAAATCTAAGGTTCGGCCAAGATACCTATATCATGATAGGTTCATCATTAATGGACCACTTGGGGGTATCTTGGATGTATATAGTAAGTTTATTAACCATATTATACAAAAATACAAAGAGACATTGTAAAAGTGAAACTAATTAATTTAGAGTTAATACTTAAAGATAAGGTTAATATAAGTACCCAAACCTGTCTAAATTCTATTGTTTGAGTTGTTTTCGACCTATCCCCACCTTAACATTTAAATAATCATCTTTGGAGCCATTGGAAACCGAATATGAATTTATTATAAACTAATATTTCTAGATTTTCCAAAGGTTCCCCTCACCCCTCTTATAAAAGGGCACTCCTCCTTCTCATTTCTTCACACCTTAAAAGCCTTTTGGTTCGGAAAAACTCTGACAAATACTCTCCCAACTTCCCTCACTACAACATAGAGGCCTTATTTTGATCAAAAAGCCAACCTAAGGAGCCCTTTTGATCAAATCAAAAGGAAGAAACCGAAGAAGAGGTAATGATTTCACCACCCTTTTCCAAGTTCCTTTCTTCTTCCACTTCTTCTTCCTTTGATGTTACCATTCTAAAATAATAACTCCAGTATCATATATATACTGTGATGTTATTATAAATATGGTACAACCATATTCAGTATTCTATCCACCCTTTGAATAACATGTCACCATACGTGCGTACGTACGACTTACCGTCTCCACGTCGTGGTGTAATTGTTATTCAATATAATATTATTTGGATGGGTATAATAATGATGTGTAACTCATGTAAATAATAAATATAACATGTTAATGATTATGTATATATGATATACCATCCATTTATATATTATTTTAATATCAAAAGAATGATATTGTCGCTCGTGCGTACGTACGGACTACCGTCTCCACGAACGCGATGAGATTCATTCTCCATCGTATCCATTCAAGTATAATTATCATTTGATGATTTAAAAAATGATGTTTAAGGACTTGATATCATTCTGGATATGAATAATATACAGCCTATCCTTTACAAACATGTCTTATGTAACAAAGCATATAAAAGAAAACAAGTAAGTTAACACCCTAAACAACGATAATACTAAGATATTATTATCAAATCAATATTAAAAGATCATATATGATATCATATTAATTTATATGATTCTTGTATAATTTAATAACAATTATTTCACCATTATACAGGAGGTTAACCAACCCCAACCAAGGAAAAGTACAAGGTAAGGCTTATTTCACAATCTCTTCACTATCCAAGGTTGTTTATACATAGTAATCTACATGGATCTCTTTATCATCCACATACATGTTTCTTAAAAATGTATTTCAAAATATTTTTATTATTTACAAGAATATGGGTTAAAGTCATTTATACCCTTGTTTGACTTTTTATAAGAGGAATCTTTCCGTCATTTTCAAATCAAGGGCCTTTTTAACCTTTTCGACAGAATTAAGGTAAGAATGTTTTTTAACTTATACGGTGGGTGCGGTTATTTTCCACCATTATAAAATCTTCAAAGCTTTCCTTACAAGCTTATAAGAATATTCTCAAAGAAATTTTTTTATTTTATATAGCTCTTAAATGATTTCAAAAATAGAAAGAGATATTTCTCTAAAAAGTGTTTTGATTTCATCTATGTCAACATCCTTTGATGGATTTTACGCTTATTTGAAGTTGATTTATTATGATACAAAACTTCTATATTGTATTGAAGGTTTTTTGATATGTTTGACTATGGATGTGCTATTTTTATACCATTCATAGTTTATGGTGAAATTATTGAAATTTCGTATACTAGTTTTAATACGAATGTTTATGTTATGTTTAAAACTTTTCATATGGGAATGCATTGGACTTAATATGTGACGGGTGGAGCCCGCTATAGCTCCTCAATGCATCGGTAGGTCTCATGAGACAAACTAGTGTCTTGGCACAAGGCCTTGGAAAAATCTTATTTGTAGTCTTGGCATGAGGCCTTGGCTATGTGGTTATGATAGTCTGGCATTATGAATTCCATCATTATGAAATTGGTTATTGATATTGCATGTGATTATTCGATTAGTAGAATATCCATGTGAATAAGTAAATGGCATTATTACATTTTACTTTTGCCATACTATGTTGAAGTTCAAGTTTAAAAGGCTTTTGTTTTAGTAATTCATTGACTTAAATGTTTATGCTTATTTTTGAAAGTTCCGCTATATTGTTATCCTTACTGGGAATTTGAGCTCACCCCTTTTCTATGTTTTATTTTTCCCAGGATGTGAAGAAGTAAGTTATGAATGACCTACATGGATTTATGTGGGGATATGAGTGTGGAATATGGAGACTATGTTGTTGTAGTAGTTTTTCACTTTATGATGTAATGTAAAACTTTATGAATATATCTAGTGTTTCCAAGGCTACTAAACCAATCGGTCTTTCGAGATTTGATCTTTCTTGTGATCATTCCAATGTTATGTAATAATGCACCGACTCTGGGTAACTAGGGTCGGGGCATTACAGCTACTGCCTGTTTTAACTCGAAAAAACAAAGTATATGGTGTGTACTTCCGAGTACATGGTGTGTACTTCCCAAATTTTAAACTGTTCCTCTGGCGGCTTCCCGCCAGCGCGGTACTGTCTGCCTGCTGATATGAGTACACGACATGTACACCTGAGTACATGGCATGTACTACCGCCCAGCTGGAGGCTGCTCCACCACCTTACTATTTTGTCCTGCCGACTGACTACACGGCGTGTAAAGGACCACCACACGGTGTGTAGTCAGTTCTTACACCCTTTGTCGCCGACATGGCTACACGCCCTGTGTAATCATCCCAACACAGACAGAAGTACACGACGTGTGGAAAAAGTACATGGCGTGTACTTCCAAAATTTATAATTTTTCCCCATTTTCCATATTTTATTGAAAAAACCTAAAGAAAAGAGAAAAGAAGAAGCCCATACCTCAAAGATAAGAACTGGGTTCTTACAAACTTCCACCCTTATAGAAATTCGTCCCGAAATTTCCCTTCCAAGGGTGGAGAAGATTTAGCCGTGAACAACTCCGGCCACTGAGCAGGTACGTCGGCCTCCCACTCCTAGGTCTCGTCCTACACCAGGCCATGCTACCACAACACCCGTACGAGAGGAACTGACCGGCCTCAGAGAATCTTCGTGCTCCTGTCAACGATACGAATCAGATGTTCCTCAAAGGACACATCTTCCTCCAGCTCAAACCTCCTCAGGCTGAAAGACGTGAGACATGTCTGAATGATAGCGATGCAACTGAGATACGTGGAAGACGTCATGCATGGCTGGGTACCACTGTAGTAACCACAACCAATAAGAAACCAGCCCGACCCTCTCCAAAATCTCAAATGGCCCCACATACCGTGGTGAAAGTTTACCCTATCTTCTAATCCGCTTGTGTCTTAACCTTGGCGAAATACGTAGAAAAACCTGATCCCCGGCCACGAACTCCAAAGGTCATCTGCGGTGATCAACATATGACTTCTGAAAAGACTGTGCAGTAGCTATCCGCTTCTATATCAATTGGACCTGATCATAAGTCTCCTATATGAGACGTGGTCCCAGCAAAGCTGCCTCACCTGCCCCTAACCAGCACATAGGTGATCGGCACGACCTACCGTATAAAGCCTCATATGGTGCCATCTCAATAGTTTCCTGGAAGCTATTGTTATAGGAAAATTTGACTAAGGGGATATGCTTCTCCCAAGATCCCCCAAAGTCTAGGACGCATGCACGCATCATGTCCTCTAGCACCTGTATCGTACGCTCTGACTGGCCATCGGTCTGAGGGTGGTAAGCTGTGCTCAGAAGCACCTGTGTACCTAGTGGCCTCTGAAAACTCTTCCAGAAATGAGATGTGAAGTGGGGGTACCTATTAGAAATGATAGAACGAGGGACCCCATGAAGACGTATGATCTCTCGGATATACAGCCTTCCGATCTCGTCAACACCGAAGGTCTACTTGATTGGAAAGAAGTGTGATACCTTCGTGAGTCTATCCACAAAAACCCACACAACATCATTTCCATGAGGTGACCTCGTCAAATCAGTCACGAAATCCATCCCAACATAATCCCATTTCCACTCCAGGTTGGGTAACTACTGTAATAGTCTGGCTGGTCTCTGATGCTCCGCCTTCACCTGCTGACAGGTGGAACACCTCTTAACAAAACCAGCTACTTCTCTCTTCATAACTAGCCACCAGTACTGATGTCTCAAGTCACGGTACATCTTAGTAACCCTGGGATGAACTGCCCAAGATGAAGCATGAAACTATCGCATCATCTCCTCGTGTATATCCCCTGGAACCCATACTCATCTATGACAACACAAAACCTCATCATCACCTATCGTCCAATCAGGAGGAGGGTCCTCACTTGCCACCGACTCCTGTAGAACTAGGCCTTCTGAATTAGATAACTGTCTCATCCTCACTCTATCCAGGAGGGTAGAAGTCACAACTAAAGAGGAAAGATAAGTCTACCCCTGACTGACGTGCACCACCAGATGCATCTCAGAGAACAAATCCATGAGCTACCACTCACCACTGGCCTCCTGCACTGCTTGTATCTAAGTCTTCCTGATCAGTTCATTAGCTACTACATTACCTTTACCAGGTGTATAGATAAGCTCAAAATCAAAGGACTGTAGGTACTCAAACTACCTTCACTGCCTCAGATTCAAGTCACACTGAGTAAAGATATACCTGAGGCTTTTATGGTCCGTAAAAACCACAAAATGTTCCCCCAATAGATAATGTCTCCAACAGCGCAACGCATGAACAGCTGCTTCCAAATCGAGATCATGCATTAGGTAATTCCTCTCATGTGGCCTCAAATTCCAAGACCCGTACGCAACAACTCGATCGCCCTGCATCAACACTGCTCCCATACCAATACATGATGAATCACAGTAAACTGTATAGCTCTTCCCCTGCTTTGGGAGTATCATGATCGGTGCTGATATCAACCTTACTTTCATGTCCTAAAATGCTACCTCGCAAGCTTCCAACCAAATGAACTTCACACCCTTCTTAGTCAATTCCATCAACGGCGCTGCTAAGTGGGAGAAGTCCTGTATGAAACGCCTGTAGTAACTAGCCATCCCTAAGAAACTCCGTATCTCAAACACATTCTTAGGCTGCTCCTAGGAAACTACTGCTCTCACCTTCTCTGGGTCAACTGAAACTCCTGCCTCTAAGATGATATGACCCAGGAAGTGAATCTGGTCCATCCAAAAGTGGAACTTTGAGAGCTTAGCATATAGCTGATGCTCTCTCAGTGTACTCAATACGATCTCAAGACGGGTGGCATGGTCGTGTCGAGTGTGAGGGTACACTAAGATGTCGTCCACCAATACTACCACAAAAGAGTCCAGATAAGGATGGAACACACGATTCATCAGATCCATGAAAAATGCTGGCACGTTCGTGAGTCCGAACGAGATAACCGTATACTCGTATAGACCATACCTGCTTCTGAAAGCTGTGAGAGGTATATCAAATGGTCTAACACGTAGCTGATGATATCCTGATCTCAATTCAATCTTTGAGAACACTCGTTCTCCACGAAGCTGATCAGAAATATCTTCAATCCTCGGTAAGGGATATCGGTTCTTAACCGTCAACTGGTTTAGCTTCCGATAATCTATGAAAAGTATAAGGGTACCATTTGCCTTCTTCACAAAAAGGACTAAATAACCCCATTGAGAAGTACTGGGTCGGTTGAAACCCTTTGCCTGTAACTCCTCTAACTGCCTCTTGAGCTCCTTCAACTCAGGTGTAACCATCCTATAAGGAGGAATGGACATCTGTGATACTCCTGGCACAAGCTCAATGGATAAATCCACCTCTCACTCCAGAGGAAGACCTGAAAAGTCGTCCGGGAAGAAATCCCTACAACGATCAACCATCAAAGGGATATACGTCTAACAAGTCCCCTGATAATTCAGATATAAGCTCGTAGTCTGGGCTATGACTCTACCTCACCCACGATGCTCTGGTCTATCTCGACTCGCCTGAACATCCCATTCTACCTTGTATAGAAACTATCCACCCTCTGGTGACGTGAAAACTCACCCTACGATGATAGCAGTCCACAAAGGCTCGAAAGGGAACCAACCAGTCCATCCTGAGAATGACGTCGTAGCTCGTCATCTCCAGGACATAGAGGTCCCAAAGGAAGTGACACCCACCAACCTCAAGGGGGCACTCCCTGCACTGACGCACACCAGCCGTTCTAGTACCCAAAAGAGTGTCTAGCATCATGATATTGGAAGAAGAAGAAACACAGAGCCCAAGGCTCTCCACAATGGGTACATATATAAAACTATGCGTAGAACCCGTATCAAAAAGTACTGAAGATAAGAAAGAAGTTACTAAAATAGTACCTCTGACTGTAGAAGGTCTGGGATCCTGCTTCTATTGGGTTTGTTGCACTGCATATGTCTGCCTAGTGCCGCGACCCTGCGACACAGCCTGACTACCCTGAGCTGTCTCACCCTGTTGCCTCTGAGATCCTGGTGTCTGGATACCACGACCACAACCACCATCTTTTCCTGCATGCCCTTATGTATTCTAGTTCCCTGACTGGTAAGAAGAAACTGGTCCTACTCACGCATGCGGAGTCTGCACAGAACCCCTCTCACTAGCCACTGGTGGAAACTCCTAGTAAAAGCACTGCAAATGACCCATTTTCCGCAAGCTTGGCACTCCACTGGGTCTCGTGGACACTGCGGTCTCTTGTGTCCCTCTCTTCCACACTGGTAGCACCTGACCAGCCCACCTGAAGAAACTGTCTGGCTGGTACTTCCACCCTGAGAAAAGTCCATCTGTCTCTTCCTCTTGCCAGTAGAAATAGTACCAGTAACTGGTGCTGAACTGCCCTGGACCACACCAACATATTCTTGAAAGTTCCTCTCTGTGATCAGATCCTGGTTCACGATGGCATGTACAATAGGAAACCTGAAGACATTCACCAGCGCTCAGATGTCATACTGAATACCATCCTCAAAAAGTATGGCTCTCAACATCTCATCACCCACCATCATGGGTGCAAAGCGCTGAAGCTTAGTAAAGCGAACAGAATAGTCCATAACCGACATAATTCCCTACTGCAGATTCATGAACTCTCGAGCTCTATCTGCCCTCAGCGTCTCTGGGAATAAAAATTCATAGAATACTGCCTGAAAGTCTTCCTACGCCATGTACCTATGATGCTCTAACTGGGTGGTAACATCCCACCACCTCTTGGCAGAATCACAAAACATGTATGTCGCAAGATTGACCCTCTTCCCTGGAGGCGTCTCAAGATGCTCGAAAATAGTCTACATCAACCCCAACCAAGACTCCACAGCCTGTGGTCTTCCATCCCCTGAAAACGTAGGTGGATGCTGCTGCTGGAAGATACGTGTCGGCTCGGCCATATATGTGTCAGCCTGCGGTGCTCCCTGAAAGGTCTGCATGAACCGCATAAAGCTTTCACAGAAGTGCGCCTCCACACCTGTGTCCGGTATAGCAGCTGGTGTCACATCTGGCTCTGCTGGAGGATCAACTAGTAGCCCATGGCCCACCATCTCTAGAGTATAGTCATCACCAATCTCCTGGTGAACAACGCACGGTCGTCTAGGCGGCATGAAACTACAAGGTCAAGAGCATGCCTTAGATTCAGGATTATTAAGGCTGAAACGAAGAAACCACAAAGGAAACAAGAAGAAGAAGGTATTTCAAAATATAAAAAACAATACTACACGGTGTGTATACTGACTACACGACATGTACTTGCCTTCCCTTCCCCTACCCGGGTCCTTCGACACGGCTAAGACACACGAATCCCGTTAAAAAAACTACATGGTGTGTATATAATCTACACGGCGTGTATGGTGTTATTTTACAACTGCCCGTGTCATTTGTGACACGGCCGACTACCCGGCTTGAAACCACACGGCATGTTACACCCGTAAACGGCGTATACATCACCCCATTTCCCAGCCACATGGCTAAGTCCACACGGTCTGTCCTCGGACAAGACTACACGGCGTTTCCTCAAAGGTACACGATGTGTTCAAGGAACAGTGACATCGACCTATGTTGTTAGTTACACGGCCGAGTCCCCAGGAAACACTACACGACATGTTCATCATTGACACGGCGTGTTAGATAAAGGAGTTAACTGACCCGTGTTGTTAGTTACATGGCCGGACTCCGGGTCAAACCTACACGGCATGTACATCATGTACACAGAGTGTTTTACCCAAGCCTTCCATAACCCATGTCGCCACCCACACGGTTTGTGACACGGGAAGAGACTACATGGCGTGTACTCAGAGTACACAACGTGTACTTAAAAATTTTATTTTTCTTCCCAAACAGAAGGTCATACATGACGTGTGTAAAAATACTACACAGTGTGTATACTGGGTTTCCAAACAGTATGCCTCTGAAACTTCCCCAGAACCCAGAAAACACTGGAAAACAACACCTAAGTGTCAAATTCAGACCCGTGAGGGCCCATACTCCCCATGAATCAAAGTTTGACATCTTATTTGTGTTATAACTAATAAAAAGTAAATGATCCACCAAATTCTGGTCAATGGGGGTCCATACTCCCCAAAAACCAAAGTTTGGATTCCATTCTATGAACAACTCACACAAAAATTACCCTATCAAATAGCATGTATTTTATCAGTGCAGCTATCACAACAACATGATTTTCTAACACAAAAACTATCACATCAACATGAAATTTTTTAATGCTCCTACATGACATGGAAACTATGCATGACATGTGATTCTAGCATGTTCCTATATGATGCATGAGATGGCATACCCTCATCTCATCAGGTTGCAAATAAATAGAACCCACTGATAAAAGATAAGCAACACAATACAAGTACGTCACCCAACGGTGAAATCATATCAACTTTAAAGTTTGAAAAATCAGAAAAATTTCAAAATACGAGGTAGACTGGCTTTTCCCTATACGTAGGTTAGCTACGCCCGAGCACAACTTATTACCAACTACCGTTCGTCCTATCCCTGACTATGACTCCAAATAATAAGTCAAAGAAAAGAACCCCTTTGATACCACTTTGTAACATCCCAGTTCTAGGTGCCACTCAATGGGTGCCCCGAACCCGGTTCTCCATGTGACCTTAAGCGCATTTCCCCAAACGCCAGAGGCTGCCGACTAGCAGCGAGGGCCCATGTCTGATAGTGGGGATACTATGCCCTCATTTTCCAAAATGTAGAGCAGCGGAATACGAAATAAAACATACAACAAATAGAGAAAGTAGTAAAACACAAACAAATTAAATAAACAACTTCAGTGGATACAACCAAAATATATGAATAATGATGCTACATGTCTCAAGTTATAAGAAAACAGCCAGAACATGTTATACATCAATACAGTACAACAAAAGCAGAGTACAGCAATACAAAGAAAAACAAATGGCAGCGGCATCGTGAGCCTAGGCTCAGTCCCATGCCCTCCTAATCCTTAGCAGCAATCATGTACCTGTATAAGGACTCTTGTACCTATCTACACTTGCAGCAACGTAATCTGTTTGGGCCGAAAATCGTGACCCAAACAGGGTGTGAGAAATATATCTCAGTAGGCACCCACTAAAGGCCCGTGCCCAACTGCGTGTAAGCATGAAAAAACAATGTGAAATAGTAAAATAAAATAAAGTAAGTAGTACTGATAAGTAACTAACTTAACAATTAAATTGCCATTTTATTATTCATTTAATCCATTAAATATTAGAAATCACAACAGTGCATTTCTAAGTAAACAGTCCACGTCCTCAGACAAGAAAAACCTTAACCTCAGGTAAGCAGAATCCAACCCGCAGGTATAGCCCTTAGATGTAACAGAATTTGACCTCAGACATAGGAAGTGTCACCCTCAGGCATATAAGTCAAGCCCTCAGGCACGAAAGGTTTCCCTCAGGCGAAATAACTACAGCCCTCGGGCTAAATAGTACAGTGCCCTCAGGCTAATCACAACAACGCCCTCAGGCTAAACAGGTAACCAGGCCCTGCCCAACATGTAAAAAAGTAGTAAACAAGCAATTCCTCTCAAGGCAATTCTACAATTACCAATTTAATGACATACCCTCGGGTATCCTGGCCAAACAACTAAATAGTGGAACACACCCCCGGGGTGGTTCTGGATCCAAGAAATGATCCCAAACAACATTTTTACAAATTATTCAATTACCTTTACAGTTCTAGGTAGTTAATATAGCCACGGCCTCAGCCATATGACACCCCAACATGGGTTTGTGGCACAAAAATGCACAAAACACATAGTAGTTGGAAAACTAAACACCAAGCCACCTACCTTATACAACAATGAACGACATACCCGAACGACGACTCCAGAAACACCCAATAACAGCGTAGATCTGATGAAGAAAAAAACTCGCTTAACCTCAAATAACTCTTATTAGGAGAAGAATTGGTAAGAAGCAGTCAAGGAGATAGAAGCCCTTACTTGTGAGGTTCCAACGAGATCGTCCGAGGTAGAAACCGATTCTAGATGAACACTCGGCAGATCTTCAAAGGTTTGGCCTTCTCCTTTGGCTCCAAAATGGCTCAAATGCCTCCTTTGCCAAATGAGGAGGCTACTGCCTGTTTTAAGTCGAAAAAACAAAGTACACGGCGTGTACTTCCCAAATTTTAAATTGTTCCTCTGGTGTCTTCACGCCAGCGCGGTACTGTCCGCCTGCCAACATGAGTACACGACATGTACTCCTGAGTACACGACATGTACTTCCACCCAGCTGGTGGCTGCTCCACCGCCTTACTATTTTGGACTGCCGACTGACTACACGGCGTGTAAAGGACCACTACAAGGCGTGTAGTCGGTTCCTACACCCTTTTTTGCCGACATGGCTACACGCCCTGTGTACTCATCCCAACACGAACAGAAGTACACGACGTGTGGAAAAAGTACACGACGTGTACTTCCAAAATTTAGGATTTTTCCCCATTTTCCATATTTTATTGAAAACACTTAAGGAAAAGAGAAAAGAAGAAGCCTGTACCTCAAAGATAAGAACTGATTTCTTACACTAATTAATCCTAATTATTACTAATTAATTCAAATTATTACTAATTAATCCTAATTATTACTAATTATTACTACTTATTGCTAATTTTTCCTAATTATTCCTAATTATTACTAATTCTTACTAATTATTTGTAATTATTATAAATTATTACTGATTATTACAATTTATTACTAATTATTACTAATTATTACTAATTATTATAATTTATTACAAATTATTTATATTTATTACTAATTAATCCTAATTATTACTAATTAATCCTAACTATTACTAATTAATCCTAACTATTACTAATTAATCCTAACTTTTACGAATTAATCCTAATTATTAGTAATTATTACTAATTATTGATAATTATTACCAATTACTCCTAATGAATCGTAATTAATCCCAATTATTACTAATTATTACTAATTTTTACTATTTATTGTTATTTATTTAAAATTCTTTTAAATTATTACAAATTATTACTATTTGTTTGTAATTATTACAAATTATTACTAATTATTACAAATTATTACAATTTATTACTAATAAATCCAAATTATTACTAATAAATCCTATTTATTACTAATTAATCCTAATTATTACTAATTAATTGTAATTGTTACTAATTAATTATTATTATTAATAATTAATACTAATTATTACTAATTAATACTAATTATTACTAATTAATCCTATTTATTACTAATTAATCTTAATTATTACAATTTATTACTAATTGTTACACTTTATTACCAATTTTTTCAATTTATTACTAATTATTACAATTTATTACTAATTAGTACTAATTATAAATAATTATTCATAATTATTACTAATTCATTATAATTATTACTAATTCATTATAATTATTACTAATTATCTGTAATTAACACTTACACATAATTATTCATAAAAATAAATACCAAAAAAACAAATATATAATTATAATTTAAGTTAATTGAGTGTAATAAACAAAAATTATATATAATTTAAAATAAAATAAATTAACTAAACAATAAAAAAATAGATAAATACCTTGAAACTGAATCTTTCCGAGTGTAAAAGCCACATATTATGATTCAATTTAAAAGTTTAAACTGTGGAAAATTTTAGAATTTTTTTTATCAGAAGAAAGAGAGAGAGAAGTTGAGAAAGGAGTAGAATGAGAGGGAAAATAGATGTGAGTATATATTGGTTAGATTATTTGCGATGGGGCCCGTCGTAAATGCCACTGCCCGCATTAATTAATTTCGGTCGATAAAAAGTTATTTACGACGGGCCCCGTCCGAAATGGGTACCTACTGACATACTATTTGCAACAAGACAAGTATCCCATCGCAAATACTAAAATCCACTGCGAGACATTTGCGACGTGAGTAGAAACCCTTCGCGTGGTTTGGTGCGTATTTCATGCCAAACATTTTGTGATGGGTCCTTAGCTCTCCCCCCTGTCACAAATATCTATTATTTGCGATGGGCCATTTATCCCATTGCAAATAACCCCTTCTGACAAGTTATTTGTGACAGACCCTTTACCCGTCGCAAATTCCCTTTTTTCCCGTAGTGTCACTATTCTAGGGAAAACATCTGTAACTATAGAGTTTTATCAGGTATTCTCTTGAAAAGAAAGGGTTCCCTCATTGACATGGGCATTAACATTTAGTCTTTTTAACCCTTTGACTTTCTATAGTGTTATATGATCTGGTTATTGGGAGAGAGTGAAGTGGAAAATAGTCCAGTTGTCTAATGAAATTTCAAAGAGAAAGAAGAGGAACTATGGTTACATCTTTCCATTCCCCCCTTTCCCCCCTGACACTCAAATTTATGATCCCCTATAATTGGATTACTCATCCTGTTTAGATTCAGTACATACTACAACATGAAATCAGAGTACAATGATCATTGCATGAATCTTGGAGGCTTTTGACATATCTTTTCAATCATAACTAGATTTTAGTATAGAAACCCAGTTCTATAAACGATTTATTTTTCTTTCATAATGCATGTTGTTTTATCCTTTATTCTAGGTGTATGTGCGATTCCATCTAAGAGTGGATGGTTTTAACTCCTCATGAAGGATTTGATCACCTCTATTAGGTTTATATTCATCGACCTCCTAAGATAGTTTATCCAGTTTTATTTCTTGAATTCAAGTATGTATTTTCCAATTTTCTTCTTTTAGTAATATAGGTTATCTGGGGTGGTTTCATTGAAATACACATTGGATAAACATGATCTGAAGTAGGCTATATCTTGGCGTTATTTACTGATTTCCTTGTTAGCTTCCAAAATAACATTCATCTAATAATTGGATTCATATTTTTTTAAACAAAATTTATTTTCTAATCACTTCAAAAGCTATAATAATGCATCAATAGATCTTGAATGGTTCTTAATGATAGTCACATCAATACTTACCTAGAAAATTGGTATTATATCCTTTTAATATGTTAAAAATGGGATCTATGAAGTTTGAAATAGAAAAAATTTTATGGTGAAATTGATTTCATTATGTGGAGAATTAAGATAAATGCTATCTTGGTTCATAATGAACTACTTAATACTCTTGGTGGAACTAAAAAGAAGGTTTACACCCTATACCCTAATGTATATACCATTTTTCTTATATTTATATCTTTGGTGATATTCTTAGGTAAGTATATAGTCGTATTTTATTTTCTTTTATTGATGAATCTCTTAGGGAAGTAGCTTTTGAGTCCACTACTGCTGATATCTAGTCTAAATTAGAATCCCTTTACACGAATACATTTTTATTTGGAAGATAATATAATAAAATGTATCTTTACACTTTCATGATGCATCATGGAACTACTATTAATTTCCATATTAAATTTTTCAATAAAATATTATTAGATCTTTCAAACATAGACGTGGAAGTAGGGGTTTAGGACTACACTATAATTTTGTTAACATATTTATATGAGAATTTCACTTCTGTTAAGTACTCAATGATGTATGGTTGGGATACTCTAACTCTTGATGAGGTTAATTCTACTTTTTTATCTAAATAAATTCTAAATAAATGAACTATTAAGAGTAAGGTTGAGGGTTTGAAAATTAGAGGAAGGTGTGAGAATAGGGATAAATGTAAATAGAGGATTTTGTCTTGAAAAAATAGATAAAAATTAAAGAATAAGGTATATAAGAATATGGTGTTTAAATTTTTCCATTATAAATGTCTTGGAAACATGAAAAAATCATCCTAATAATAAGAATGACTATAATGAAAATAGTAGCAATTATTCCTTTCAAATGATTCATAATATATAGTTATTTACTGAGTAGAGTGAGAGTGAATTATATGATGTCTACCTAGGAAATAATAAGAGTTACTTCATTATGAGTGTTGGTTTTGTGTCTTTATAGTTTCATAATGGGATATTTAAAAATATTGAAGAGGTTAGGTGGGCACTTTAACGTAAAGTAAACCTCATTTATTTTTGAATCTTATATCACAAGGGGTATACTTTGAGGTCTGGTTTTAATAGTATATGAGTTTCTCAGGCTCCCATATTGTGATGAAAGGGAATCTCTTGAATGGATTTTATGTGTTAGAATGTAGGACTCACATGAAAAAACATAATATTTCTCATACAATGGATTTATATTACACTACCCTTCATCATAAGTGACTTTTTAACATGAGTGTTAAGGGTCTTGATGATCTTATAAAGCAAGGACCATTGACTGATGTGAATCCTAATAATCTGTGTTTCTATGAGGATTGTGTGTATGGTAAGTATAAGTAGTAGAGTTTTTTTATTCATCATATAAGTTTAGAAATACTCTTGAGTGTTCCTAATATAATCTTTAGGGTCCCTCTATAATTTCTTCCCATGGTGGAGGTTATTACTTTTTCAGGTTTATAGATGGTTACTCTGAGAAGGTTTGGCTTTACACCCTAGAATACAAGTCTGATACCTTTTAGGCCTTCAAGTATTGGAAAACTAGAGTATAAAATGAATCTTGTAAGAAAATTAAGTCTCTAAGAACTAAAAATGGTTTGGAATATTCTTCCAATGAATTCATTGAGTTTTCTAGCTCTGAGGGTGTCCATAGGTTCTAGATTGTAGTGGAAACCCCACAAAAAATCGATTAGCTGAGAGAATTAATAAGACCATTCTAGAAAGGGTGAGATACATGTTTTTCTATTCTATTTTATTCAATTACTTTTGGTATAAGGCCACAACTATGAAAATATACTACATTAATTTTTGGGCATCTTCTACTTATTCCTTAAAAGAACAAGAAGAACTATCGAAAAGAAATACACCTATACTTGCACACCTTAGTGTGTTTGGATCCAAATCTGATAAAAATTCTAAGAATAATAAGATTGAAATTGGGGTTATCAAGTGAATCTTTATTGGTTATCTGAAGGGTGTTAAGAGTTACAAGTTATGGATATATGATCTTGGGTATCATAAATGCATCATCAGTCATGATGACATACTTCATGAGTCTAGTATACTAAAAGGTAAGACTGTAAAGTCTGATGAGGCTGGTACACCCATCCTTTGGCTGTTGAGGTAAGTTCAGAGTTAAGAGGCCAGTTAATACCCAATCCTCTCACTCTCAATCCTTCCCTATTGGATCAAAAAGAATCTAAGCTTGGTTATAGTTCTAAACTAGAGGCATAGGGATGCAATCATAGAGAGTACCAGTTGACTTGAGATAGAGTTAGGAGGATGGTTAAACCAGCTACTTAGATCATCCCTGCTCATATGGTTGTGTATTATTTTAATTTTTATTAAGATATAAATAGTGATAAACCAAAAACTTTTAATAATTTCTAAAAATATAAATAATCTCTATAATATTTACCTTCCATGAGTGATGAGATGAACTCCCTTCTTAAGAATAGAAACTAGGCCATTATGATAAACACCTTAACTAAAAAAACAATTGGTTTCAAGTGGGTCTTTAAGAAGAAATAACATATAATTGGGTGTAAAAACCCGACTCCAGTAGTCTAGAGTTGGTGATTATTTTACTACATTGGAACAAGTATAAGGGACCTCATCCCAAAGGATCAAATAGTTTAATAGTATTAGGATACTAGATACATACTTTATTCTCATGTTACATATAAAATAATGAAATATAATATAATAAATCTCGTGAAAAATTTATTATTTATTATAGTAAATCTATAATTTCATTCATAGATCCCTTATTCATATCGTAGGGAAATAAAAACATAATAAATGGTGAGATCAGATGCTTAGTAAGGGAAAGCATTCAACAAAAGATAATATAAATTAAATTAAACATGAATAATGTGGTTGAGATAAACAATAATCAAATATTCCATATAACTAATACCATAAAAATGGAACTAAATCCTTGTATAACATAACAATATAAATAATTACATGGATAATAATAACTAATATCATAATGATTGATTGCATAAGGTTGGACATCATAATTTCACTATCAAGGCCTTATTCTGAGAAAACATAAATTAATAGGTAATGTGTACAAAAATACCCAAACTAGTTGGTCTCATGAGACCTATCAATGCATAGAGGGTCTATAGTGAGCCTCACCTATCACTTAATAATTACAATGCATTCAACATATGAAAGGGGTGAAACATAACCCACCCAGACATTTGTATTGAAAAGCTAGCATAAAAATATGAACATATTTTACCCAATCATTTAACATAATCATATTCCTCCTAGAGTAATATGGGAAATTATATCAAAATATTACATCCCTATTAAAGCATAATATTCACCAAATAATTTTTAAATGGATGAAAATACTTTAAATATATCACTGAATTATTTCTTGAGGAAAATACCATTTTCATTTTGAAATCACTTATTCAAAATATAAAAGTTTACCAAATATTAAGGAAGAAATTTTATTTGAAAATAAAATATAAACACATAAAATAATCTTCAAATAATACAGTAATCATTACAGTAGGAAATTATATTCATTTCATGTATGTAAAAACAAAGATACCTTTAACAATTTTGGTAAAAAGTAAAAAATACCTCATTCGGAAAACAACAAGAAGTATCTTTTAATTTTTTTTATAGAAACTAAAACATGGGTAAATATTACTTTAAACAATCATATTAAAATAGTAAAAATAGTCTCTAAAACATTTTAATGAAAATATGGACATGGGAGAAAAATTATTGACCGAATAGAAAATAAAGTCATTTTTTATTAAAAACATTATTTTGGTCTCTTGAGTACTTAGAAGAGGAAAATGAAAGGAAAAATTATTATTTTTAGAAATAAATATAGGAGAATAAAATATATTGGGTTTAAGATATAAGGATCATATAATTCTATCATTAGAGGCTTATACATAAACAATCCTGAATAATAGTGAGACCGTGAAATAAACCCTTAACTCAAGGCCAAATTACTTTGTATATACTTTGAACCTCATGTATAATAAATTAAAATTGATTATACATATATACTAGAACCATATAAATACTTATAATATCATATATGACCCACTTATAAAATTTCAATACATTTTTATTAATAATTTTTTATTAAATTTTTTGTTTCTAAGTGTAAACTATTTCATTTTTGTAATGTCTCATATTTTATAGGTATTATTTTTAGATATTATATGGAATTATTTCAAGACTAGACATTTTGACGGTGTGCGATTTTGAGGCCCAGAGTGCTGGTCACCAACCCCTGTCCTATTAGATTCTGTGAACATGCCATGTCATTCTCAAAGGATCACTCACTTATTTGTGTGATAATTTCATTGTACTTGCGGTTCTGGAAATTTTTGAAGAACACGGTATGTATTCTAAAGAACAAACCACGTGGGACTAGCTCAGCAATGGATAGGGTTCCATGATGAACTAAGCGATGACATGACATGTTCTCCTAAGAACATGGAATATAGAACCTACACGTCATGGAAGAGGAAACTATATAGGACTCAACATGTATCCAGGGGATACACAGACACAGGGTGGAGTACACGGTCGTGTACTCCACCACACGGCCAAACGAGGCTGGTTACGTGGGTCACCCCATGTACCGGTTACACGAGTTGCAACACATTGGTTGAAGCCGTGTATGAGCACATGGCCAGCGTACATGGAGTCCTTCCCAGATAATGGAACCTGGCATGTCACTCTCTTACACACCGTGTATAACTTCTTCTACACAACAATCCTTATGACACGGGCCGTTGTGAACGGGAAGTACCTGGGGTCAGAAGACACGGTGTGTGACACTTCTATATGTTGTGTACTACTCAATACATGGCTTGATCTCCTTGTCCACCATATCTTGGACTTGTTTCATTTGGATTAGTGCCCCTTTTTCTCATTCCTCTAAAGGTCAGGTATTATTTCCTTCTACATGAATATGATCCCTTCAGTAGGAATTTCTGAGATAGAGTTAGGTATCCCTCGAAGGGGCCCAGAGCGAGATCCTCTATCCATTATTGACCCTAGGTGGAGTCAGGTATTGCTATGACTATCCCCACAGGGTGCTGATCCTCTACTTAGTAGGTGAATTTAGATGAATCACGGTATCTGCCAAGGCCCTGGTAGTGACCCTCATATGTGTATCATGATCTTTCCCTACTCAGGAGTGTATTATCTTGGAATGAGTGTATCTATCTCTCATGGATTTTCCCGACGAACAGTACTTATCGGATGGACGTTATTAGAGATATCAGACATGTGGAGTGAGTTATCCTAGATGATTGCTTCGTGGAACCTTCAAATTGAATCTCTAGCGACGGTATGCAGTTTTATGACTTTTATCTAGACTACATTTCTGGGTTTTGAGTATATCTAGATTGTGTTTTCTAATTATATTTTCAATAGGCTTATACTATGTATATCTGACTGTACCTTTCCTTTGTGTACTTATTTGGGGTTTTTGGGGTCCTCTAATGAGTATTGTTATACTCACCCCTGCACGGGCTTTTCCCACACATGTCGTGTCTTGTGCAGACGAGCGGCCTTTTGATGGAGTCCAGGGAGGACCAGGGTAGGACCAGGATTTCTGAGTTCCCTATAGGCCAAGGTGTTCCTACAACTATGAGCAGTAGTCCCAATACCTATTTGTGCTTATAGGTTGGACTTTATTGTTTGTAGTCTCTTGTTTTTGTGGGCTTGTATTCTGGCCCAATTTACATTTAGTACTTTTCCTTCTATTATACTCTATTTTGTTGGGTTTATACTACTGTAATTTAGAGTTTTCCCAACCGTATTATACCAACGGTTTCCTTAAACCGTTGGTATAGTGTATAGAAGGTAACCTTTGCCAACGGTTTGAATAAACCATTGGCAATGTGTAAACTAATTTTAGATTTAGCAATGGTTTTCCAAAACCATTGGGAAATCATGATTTTATTTAACATATACCAATGGTTTTGTTAAACCATTGGTAAAGATAGTCTTTCCCAAAGAACCGTTGGGAAATAGTTTCCCCAAATATAGAACAACCGAGCCCCCACTCTGCCCAATTGTAGACAGAACCTAATCGAGCTCCTCCTGAATTCTTCTCAACCGTGAGACTCCTTCGATCCAAGATCCATCTTCAATCAAACAAAATTTTATTTCACACTTCAAATTAGTAAGTGTTACCTTAGTTTTAGCGTTATTTTTCTTTTCTTTTGGTGTTTGATGATTTGATTTAGGCTAAATTAGGGTTGTTGTCTACAGAACCCTTGGATTTGTTTTCTGTTTTTTGTTCTACACTTTAAACATGGTAAAGGGTTTGTTTAGTGGGGTGATATGATACTTTTGGTGGAATTTATTTTAGTTGAAAATTTGATTTTGATTTGGATGAATTTCGGTTTCAATTTGGGTTGGGGGAGGGTGTGCATATGGGGTGGGGGAGGATGTTGAGGGCTATCCAAGTGGGTTGGGGGAGGGGATGTCTAGGTAGGGTGGGGGAGGGGGCTGGGTTGTCCAAATGGGGTGGGGGTAGGGCTATTTGGAGTGGGGAAGGGTGTGCAGGTAGGGTGGGGGAGGGTGTCCAGGCAGGGTTGTCCAGGTGGGGTGGGGAGGGTGTGTAGGTGGGGTGGGGGAGGGGCTGTCTAGGTAGGGTTGGGGGATGGGTTGTCCAATTGGGGTGATGGTAGTGCTATCCAGGTGGGGTGGGGGGGGGGGTGGCTGGGTTTTCTAAGTAGCGTGTGGGGGTAGGGGTGTTCAGGTGGGGTGGGGGGTGGGGGGGGGGTTTCCAAGTGGGGTGGGGGTAGGGCTGTCCAAGTGGGGTGGGGGGGGGGTGCTGGGTTGTCCAAGTGGGGTGGGGGTAGGGCTGTCCAAGTGGGGTGGGGGTAGGGCTGTCCAAGTGGGGTGGGGGGGGGTGAAACTTTAGGACAATGTTCCATGAGTCATTTTTGACGTGTAAGAGTCAACACCGCCTCAATCCAAGGCACAGTGTAGCAAGCACCATTCGAAGTGTCTCACTTTTGTTTGAAATGGATAACATTTTAAGTGAAAAGTACAACTGACATACAGAAAACTGACCAAACGCATTCGGATTGTGTTGATACTTTAGGAAAATGATCCTTGGGTCATTTGTGACGTGTATGAGTCAACCCAGCCTCAATCTGAGGTGTGTAGTGTTCGGAACCACTCGAAGTGTCTCTCTATAGTTTAAAATGGACTTCATTTTAATTGAAAAAAAAAACTAATATACGGAAAACCAACCAAACACATTCAGATTCTTTTGAAACTTTAGGACAATGTTCCATGAGTCATTTGTGATGTGTACAAATCAACCCTGCCTCAATCCGAGGCCAGGTGTGGCCGGCACCACTCAAAGTGTCTCAGGATTATTTGAAATAGATAACATTTTAAATGAAAACAACAACTGACATACGGAAAACTGAAGAAATGCATTTAGATTCAGTTGAAACTTTAGGAAAATGATCCATGGGTCATATGTGATGTGTATGAGTCAACCCTGCCTCAATCAGAGGCATGATGTGGCAGGCACCATTTGAAGTGTGTCACTTTTGTTTGAAATGAATAACATTTTAAGTGAAAAGTACAAATGACATATAGAAAACTAACCAAACGCATTCGGATTGTGTTGATACTTTAGTAAAATGATCCTTGGGTCATTTGTGACATGTACGAGTCAACCCAGCCTCAATCCGAGGTGTGGAGTGGCCGACACTGTAACACCCCATGATTTTACGAAAAATATTCTTTTTAATTTCATTAATGTCTTGTGTTGTATGCAACACCAAAAGGAGCTTGAACAACACACATCCCTGACTTGGCTTGCATTACACGCAAGCACGACATTCTAGGATAGCGTGTGTTGTACGCAATACTGAGTTTCGCTAAACAACGATATGCTATTAAAATATTATTTAAACTAGCCGTTATGAACAGTAATACCCACTTTTTGAAATTTTATAAATTTTATTTTTGAAAATGGACTTCATTTTTGGATTCTGAATATCGAAATTATCCTAGGGTGAAATTTTGGTATTTTTCTGGAAACTTTAAATTTTTAATGAATAGTTAAAACACTGGGTTACTATTTAAAAACCGACTTTTTATTTAAATAATTATTTATTTTATTTAAATTTTTTTAGGTCAAAATTGATACATAATACCTATATAAGTTCAATGTAATTCATTGGAGTAATTTTATAATAATTTTAGATATATAAAAATTTCATTGAACTTTTCACCTTCTTTTACCCACCTCCTAGGAGAATTTGAAAATTTACATGAAACTTAATTTTACCAATTTTGTGAATGGAATTTCAAAAATCCGAGAGACACGTTTGATTTCAGTAAGTAAAATTTGGTTCAATGAGATGAAAATAATTTTTGGTGAATAGTAACTTTTTACTTTTTTTACCACGGTTAAAAGTAAATAGGGTAATTAAGGGTAAAAATGATATTATTATTACCCTAAAACATGTCCTAATTATATTGAATAAGTGTAATTAGACCAGAAACAACCTTAGTAATAAAATATGACCATTTAGGCCCACTTGGATTAGATTAGGACATTTATTATTAATTTATTTAAAGAATGCTTAAAATAGTTGAAATCAAAGTTTAATAAGTAAATAATTTTTAATATAGGTTTATAAATAAGATAAATTATACTATAAATATTAATTAGAAAGATAAAAATATTTCCTACATAATGGTATTTTATTTGTAATTTTTATACATTAAATAATTTAATTTATTTATTACACAAATATGATGCAGTAATTATCTTATTAATGAAATATCGACACAATTGATGTTATGAATACCCAAATAAATGTAATTTGAGATTTTTATGAATTAAACTAATTTTATAGGTTAATATGACATGTTAGTATTGATTTAATTAATTTTTTTCGAACTAATAATTCTGTTATGATTTTCACAAAAATCAATTACTAAATAGTGTCAAAATTGACATAAAATAGTTTTTAAAACAAATATTATATTATTAATTGTTATTTTATTCCTAAAAATATATGGTTCGGCCAAATGACTTAGATAAGGTTATATATATTAATAATAAACAAATTGGGGTTCTTTTTTTTCTTATAGTAAGTTTATTAACCTTATAGTGTAAGAACACAAAAAGACACGGTAAAAGTAAAATTATCTAACTTAAAGTTAAATCTAAATGATAAGGTTAAAATAGTAAAATAAACTTGTCAAAATTCTATTGGATGAGAGGATTGAGACCCATACCCACCTTAGATTCTAAATAAATTAATTTGGAGCTATTTAAAACCGAATATGTCTTTATAATAAAATAATATTTTTAGTTTTTCCAAAGGTGCCCCTCTCCTCCCTTATAAAAGGGCACCTCATCCCTCTCTTCCACACACCACTTTGAGCCTTCAAGCTCAGATAAACCCTACAAAATTATCTTCTACACTTTCATAGAAACATACTAGAGGTTCTGGTCTTCTTCAAAGACAAATTTTAGTGCCCTAAGAGGAGGTCTCAAAGAGGCGCTTCAAAGAAGAGGTAATGTCCGTTACCGATTCTTTCAACTCTATTTCTTCTTCCACTTATTATTATTTAGTTGTTTCATTATGAAGTAATAACATCAGTATAACTCATATACTGATATGTTATTATAAGTATGAAACAACCCTATTTCACCATCTATCCATTCTACGGAAAATGAAATCACCACATGTGCGTACGTACGAAATACCGTCTCCACACCGTGGTGAAATCTGTTTTTCCACCAACACCTTACATGGATGGGTATAATGGTGTAAAGAATAACTATATATGGTTATTATAACATCATACTGATTCTGATATATTATACCATCCACTACAATTCTATTCAATAATTATGGGAATGATATCATCGCTCGTGCGTACGTACGGACTACCGTCTCCACGACGCGATGAGATTCATTCTCCATGTTAACCATAGATGAATGATAATAAAGTTTATTTAATGAATAATAATGAAATATATGAAATAATAATGCTACTTTATTTATGTATATATATATGTATGTCATCTATTTAGTTTCATTCAATTCAATTAGGAAATGAAAACAACATTCATGAGTACGTACGACCTACCGTCTCCATGAACGGTGTATTTCATTCCTTTTATCGACCTATAATATAAATATGTATATGATGAATATATATTATATATAAATCATGTTTTACATCCTGGAATTATGTAAATAAGGATATAAGTAATAATATCAAGAACTACAAGTCGAAACACATACGATAAATGAAATGATTTTACCCAAAACGCTGCTTTAACATGGAATTTACAAAAGAACGGGTAATATAAAGTCATAAGTGAAACATATATGATATCATAACAATGAATATGATTCTTTAATAATTCAATGACATTATTTAAATCATTATATAGGATTTTCAGATACGTATGAAGCATATCAGACCTAAGGTAATGGATAAATTTTCATCTCTCATTTTTATCCGAGATTGCTTATACGTAATTATTTACTGGGGTTACGTTTATCATCCATGACCATGTTTTCTAAAAATGGATTCATAAAATATTTACCATTCTTCCATGAATGTTTATAATCATTTTTACCCTTTATTTACTTTTTACCACATTGTATGAATGGAATCTTTCCTTTGGTTACCATATAAGGTACTTTTTGAATTTTCCGACAAAAGTACGAGGAGAATGTTTTTTTAACTGATATGGCGTGAATGGATTTTTATGGTTTCATAAAACCTCATTTTCAAGAAGCTTCCTCTACAAGATTGCATGATTATTTTCAAAAAAACCCATATCTTTTAAAATTGCATGTAATTTTGTGAAAATAAAATTATTTTAAAGAAGAAATGATATTTTCCTCAAGAATTCATTTCAAGTGTTTTGTCAAAACTATTTTCCATCTAAGATGACATTATCTCATATGTGTATGTTTCAAGTAAAATGTCTCTATGATTTAAATGGTTTCAATTTTCTTATGATGAAATGATATCAATTGTTTATGGATTATATTATGATGGCATGATGTTTAAGAATCCCATTTTATTACATGGGTTATGCTATGATGTATGATTTATTGATTTTATGGCACACGAAAAAATGATTTCATTATGAGATGGGTGGGACCTATATCTCCCTCTAATGCATTGGGTAAAGATTTATATCTCATGAGATAGACATGGCTGGAATGGAAAGTTAAACCGGTTCAGTAATACAGGACTGGAACGAGGAGTGAACTCGATTCAGAAAGGGACTTTGTCCACTAAGATGGTCTTGGCAGAAATTCCTTGGCTACTATGGAAATCATATCATGTGCTGAATGGTTTCCACAATTACATGTTTTATTCCCATGCTATTTTATCATTATTAATGTTTCTTTATGATCTATGCCTTACGTACTTCCATGTTTTATATCATTGCTCAAGCTTTTGATGTTTAAACATTATGTTCATGTTTTTAATTTAAAATGTATATGGTATGTTTTATTTTATACATGATTACCCTTACTAAGCATTTGAGCTCACCCTTTTTATGTTTTATTTTCCCCAGGATATAAATAATGGTTTTAGGTAAGAAAAAAAGGGGAAGATCTTTATGGGAGATGTTGAAGATCTTTCACCATGATTAGAAGATTACGTTCTGAGTTTCCAAAGACACTAAACTATTATGGTCCTTGTGTGTGTGTTTTTGTAATGTACTAAGTATTCCACTAATGTAATGTAATGTCCATGTACGTCAAGCTTTGGGTCTCTACAGTTGGTATTAGAGGAAAGATTTAGTCAACCTTTGGAAACTAGGATGTGAGAACTTTAGTGAGATCCCTATAGATATTTCTAAGGTATGTGTAGGGATTTAACTAAGGTTAAGTATAAGTATAGGTTATAGTACTAGAATTACAGTAACCTAAGATGTTAGATATTGAAGGTACTCCCCCTTTATTATGATGTTTTCCCTAGCGTGATTTTTGCCTCTCACACTATTCTTTTTGGGTTTTAGACGATGACTGGAACCCGAAGGAACCATGTTGATCAATGTAATGGACAATACAATGATTTTCCTCCTAAACAAACAAATGTTATGGGAGTTGGAGTGAAAAATCTTATTGCTATACTTACACAATCTATGAATCAGTCTGGACTTCCAAATGAGCAGATAAGGGAACAATATTCTATTGAGTCCTTCATGAGGCAACACCCACCTTCTTTCAGTGGGTCTTCCGATCCACTTGTTGCTGAACAATGGATTAGTACCACTAATAAGATATTTTCAGTTCTTTAATGTTTTGAACATGATAAAGTCATCTTAGCAGTATATTGTTTGGAAGGTGATGCTGATCAATGGTGGAATCTTATCAAGAATACGAGGCCAAGAGATGAAATTGAGTCCATGGAATGAGACGAGTTCAAGAACTTATTTTTCAATAAGTACTTCCCTCATATTATTCGAAAAAATATGGAGAAGGATTTTCTTGAACTAAAGAAAAAGGATGATGAATCTGTTGGTATATACGAAGCAAATTTTACAAGGCTTTCAAGGTATGCATCTGGCTTTATCATCCAACCTAAAAGTAAAGTTGATCGATTCTTTAGTGGCTTAAAACCAAATCTTCAAAGGGTATTAGCTATAAGAGACTTCAGTAGCTATGAAGAAATTGTGTGCTATGCTATTAAGGTAGAAATGGAAGTTGGTGTTACATATCCATCTCGTGGTTTTGACAAGAAACGAAAGATGGAGTTCAAGGAGAAATCTCAGAATAATGGTGAAAAGAAGATGAATGTTTCCTTATGCTCAAAGTGTGGAAAGAAGCATGGTGGAGATTGAATTAAAGGGACTAGAAAATGTTTTAAGTGTGGAAAAGAAGGTCACCGAGTAGCTGAGTGTTGATGTAATGGAAAAAGGGTTACTAATGGTGTGAATAAAGAAAAGACTGTAGAGAACGCACTAACAACACTTCAATGCTTCAAGTGAAATGAAATGCGGCATTATGCTAATCAATGCCCTAATCCAAGGGTTAATGATGATCGACATGAGCAACCACTTAAGGCAAAGGACAAAGGGAATTCACATGTGATCACTATTGGCGATGTTGAATATGACAACGATGTGGTGGAATGATTAAGTGTTTATGTAATGGGATTCCAAAATAATGTTGTATATAGTATCGTGGAATATTGGAATATTTATGTATTGGTATATTGTGGTTTTCAATAATTTTATGGTACCGGTAACCATGGAAAGTGATTGAGATATTTTTGGTAAACAGATGATATGCGCATAATTAAGGGATAAGAAGATAATGAGATGTTTGATTGTATTCATGAGCTCATGATTGATATAAGGACTAAGTGATATCATGGTTTGAGTATAAATAATTTTGAGGATTTTGGTTTGTGGAAAGTGTTAACTTTTAACTGCATTCATGTTTTCACTAAGGTTTAATGGGTATTCATTTTTCAAGAGAATACATGATTAAGGTATTCACATGATTGGAATGTGACCAACAAGATATATGGGGGATAAATGATGGTATTCACATGCTTGGTTGATGACATTTCAAGTAATCATTTTCTTTATACTATGAGCTTGGACAGAAGTATTTTAGATAATCCTAAATATTAGAATGGATTATATTGGACATAAGTTAGTATTGTTTAAGGATAGAATTTTTTTTGATATTATTGATTGGATGTTATAGTAATGTAGTTTTAGAAAAAGGACAACCTGCAGGACTGGTGACAGCCCATCGCATCAGACAAGGTTGTGGGAATCAAACCCACAACTAAAGTGCGACTAGCCTTTATCACCTACCAATGGCCTACAGGAAGTCCCTATTTAGTAGAAACTAGTTTTATTATATTAAGCAGTATGATATATGATGTATAACTCCATTTTAGGAACCATATATGATTAATCTCACTATAGATGGACTTATGTATTTTTGATAACTTTTATAACCTTTTGTTTGAGACAGATGGAATGACCCATCATTCTATCACATAATCTGTTAAAAATTCACGAATAAAAAAATACAACTTCATTTATTTAAGAGATGAAGTGGAAATTGATCAAAGCACAAACAACAGTGAGATTGTACCAAAATCAAGTAAGTATTTCTTCTAATTCAAAATTTTCAACTTTAGGGAAATGATATTGAAAACCAAAAATGTTTTCCTAGTTCTCTTATATCCGATGAATTAGATGGTACCTTATATCATCACAAATCTATGGCTTTGTGATTATTGTATTTTTCATAGCCCTGTTCTCTACCACTCTCCATCAGAACTTGATGGTTAGATTTCTCTTCCATATCCATATTTTCACCTATGTTCTCCTATGTGGAAACCTAGTGATTTGTTAATTTGGGTAACCGTTACGTTTCATACTTTAGTTTTTAAAGCCAAGTTTTGGTATTCCTTTTACGATGTGAGTTTTTATTAAAGAAACTTTCGAGTAGTAAACCATTTATAACCCTGATGAATTTCAAGGGTGAAATTCATTTTAAGGGGGGGGGGGGGTAGAATGTAACACCCCAAGATTTTACGAAAAGTATTCTTTTTAATTTCATTAATGTCTTGTGTTGTACGCTACACCAAAAGGAGCTTACACAACACGCATCCCTGACTTGGCTTGCATTACACACAAGCGCGACCTTCCACGATAGCGTGTGTTGTATGCAATACCGAGTTTCGCTAAACAAAGATATGATATTAAAATATTATTAAAACTAGCCATTATGAATAGTAATACCCACTTTTTGAAATTTTATAAATTTTATTTTTGAAAATGGACTTCATTTTTGGATTAGGAATATCAAAATTAGCCTTGGGTGAAATTTTGGTATTTTTCTGGAAACTTTCAATTTTTGATAAATAGTGAAAACACTGGGTTACTATTTAAAAACCGACTTTTTATTTAAATAATTATATATTTTATTTAAATTTATTTTAGGTCAAAATTGATACATAATACCTATATAAGTTCAATGTAATTTATTGGAGTAATTTTATAATAATTTTAGATATATGAAAATTTCATTGAACTTTTCACCGTCTTTTACCCACCTCCTAGGAGAATTTGTAAATTTACATAAAACTTAATTTTACCACTTTTTTGAATGGAATTTCAAAAATCCAAGAGACACAGTTTATGTTAGTAAGTAAAATGTGGTTCAATGAGATGAAAATATTTTTTGGTGAATAGTAACTTTTTACTTTTTTTACCACGGTTAAAAATAAATAGGGTAATTAAGGGTAAAAATGATATTATTATTACCCTAACACATGTCCTAATTATATTGGATAAGTGTAATTCGACCAAAAAAACCTTAGGAATAAAATATGACCATTTAGGCCCACTTGGATTAGATTAGGACATTTATTATTAATTTATTTAAAGAAGGGTTAAAATGGTTAAAATCAAAGTTTAATAAGTAAATCATTTTTAATATAGGGTTATACATAAGATAAATTCGACTATAAATATTCATTAGAAATCTAAAAATATTTCCTACATAATGGTAGTTTATTTTTAATTTTTAGACATTAAATAATTTAATTTATTTATGACACAAAGATGATGCAGTAATTATATTATTAATAAAATATTTACATAATTGATGTTTTGAATACCCAAATAAATGTAATTTGATATATTTTATGAATTACACTAATTTTATAGGTTAATATGACATGTTAGTATTGACTTAATTAACTTTTTTTGAACTAATAATTCTGTTATGAGTTTCAAAAAAATCAATTACTAAATAGTGTCAAAATTGACATAAAATAGTTTTTAAAACAAATATTATATTATTAATTGTTATTTTATTCCTAAAAATCTATGTTTCGGTAAAATGACTTAGATAAGGTTATATATATTAATAATAAACAACTTGGGGTTCGTTTGGATTCTTATAGTTCGTTTATTAACCTTATAGTGTAAGAACACAAAAAGACATGGTAAAAGAAAAATTATCTAACTTAAAGTTAAATCTAAATGATAAGGTTAAAATAGTAAACTAAACTTGTCCAAATTCTATTTTATGAGGGTCTTTCGACCCATCCCCACCTTATAATCAAAATAAATCAATTTGGAGCTATTTAAAACCGAATATGGCTTTATAATAAAATAATATTTTTAGTTTTTCCAAAGGTGCCCCTCTCCTCCCTTATAAAAGGGCACCTCCTCCCTCTCTTACACACACTACTTTGAGCCTTAAAGCTCGTCCAAACCCTGAAGAATTATCTTCTCCACTTCCATAGAAACATCCTAGAGGTTCTGGTCTTCTTCAAAGACCAATTTTAGTGCCCTAAGAGGAGGTCTCAAAGAGCTGCTTCAAAGAAGAGATAATGTCCGTTACCGATTCTTTCAACTCTATTTCTTCTTCCACTTATTCTTCTTTAGTTGTTTCATTATGAAGTAATAACATCAGTATAAATCATATACTGATATTTTATTATAAGTATGAAACAACCCTATTTCACCATCTATCCATCCTACGGAAAATGAAATCACCACACGTGCGTACGTACGGAATACCGTCTCCACGCCGTGGTAAAATCCGTTTTTCCACCAACACCTTACATGGATGGGTATAATGGTGTAAAGAATAACTATATATGGTTACTATAAAATCATACTTATTCTGATATATTATACCATCCACTCCAATTCTATTCAATAATTATGGGAACGATATCATCGCTCGTGCGTACGTATGGACTACCGTCTCCACGACGCGATGAGATTCATTCTCCATGTTAACCATACATGAATGATCATAAAGTTTATTTAAGGAATAATAATGAAATATATGAAATAATAATGATACTTGATTTATGTATATATATATATATGTATGTCATCTATTTAGTTTCATTCAATTCAATAAGGAAACGAAAACAACGTTCATGCGTACGTATGGCCTACCGTCTCCATGAACGATGTATTTCATTCCTTTTATCGACCTATAATATATATATGTATATGATGAATATATATTATATATAAATCATGTTTCACATTCTGGAATTATGTAAATCGGGATATAAGTAATAATATCAAGAACGAAAATTCGAAACACATACGATAAATGAAATGATTTTATCCAAAACGCTGTTTTAACATGGAATTTACAAAAGAACGGGTAATATAAAGTCATAAGTGAAACATATATGATATCATAACAATGAATATGATTATTTAATAAGTCAATGAAATTATTTAAATCATTATACAGGAGGTTTGGATACGTACGAATCATATCGGACCTAAGGTAAGGGATAAATTTTCAATCTCATTTTTATCTGAGATTGCTTATACGTAAGTATTTACTGGGGTTATGTTTATCATCCATGACCATGTTTCCTAAAAATGTTTTCATAAATTTTTTACCATTCTTCCATGAATTTTTAAAGTCATTTTTACCCTTTATTGACTTTTTACCACATTGTATGAATGGAATCTTTCCTTTGGTTACCATATAAGGTACTTTTTGACTTTTCCGACAAAAGTACGAGGATAATGTTATTTTTAACTTATACGGCATGAACGGATTTTTACAATTTTATAATGCCTCATTTTAAAGAATATTCCTCTAAAATATTGCATGATTATTTTCAACAAAACCCTTATCTTTTAAAATTGGATGTAATTTTTTGAAAAGAAAATGATTTTAAAGAATAAAGGATATTTTCCTCAAGAATTCATTTCAAGTGTTTTGTCGAAACTATTTTCCATCTAAGATGACATTATCTAATATGTGTATGTGTCAAGTAAAATGTATCTATGATTTAAATGGTTTCAATTTTCTTATGATGAAATGATATCAATTGTTTATGGATTATATTATGATGGCATGATGTTTAAGAATCCCATTTTATTACATGGGTTATGCTATGATGTATGATTTATTGATTTTTTGGCACACGAAAGAATGATTTCTTTATGAGATGGGTGGGACATATATATCCCTCAAATTCATTGGGTAAAGATTTATATCTCTTGAGATAGACATGGCTGGAACTACAAGTTAAATCGGTTCAGTAATACAGGACTGGAACGAGGAGTGAACTCGATTCAGAAAGGGACTTTGTCCACTAAGATGGTCTTGGCAGCAATGCCTTGGATACTATGGAAATAATATCATGTGATTAATGGTTTCCAAAATTACATGTTTTATTCCCATGCTATTTTATCATTCTTAATGTTTCTTTATGATCTATGCCTTACATACTTCCATGTTTTATGTCATTGCTCAAGCTTTTAATGTTTAAACATTATGTTCATGTTTTTAAGTTCAAATGTATATGGTATGTTTTATTTTATCCATGATTACCCTTATTGAGAATTTGAGATCACCATTTTTATGTTTTCTTTTCCCGAGGATATAAATAAAGTTTTTAGGTAAGAAAAAAGGGGAAGATCTTTATGGGAGATGTTGAAGATCTTTCACCACGATTAGAAGATTACGTTCCGAGTTTCCAAATACAATAAACTATTACGGTTCTTATGTGTGTGTTTTTGTAATGTACTAAGTATTATGCTAAAGTAATGTAATTTCCATGTACGTTAAGCTTTGGGTCTCTACAGGCACCACTCGAAGTGTCTCTCTATAGTTTGAAATGGACTTCATTTTAATTGAAAACAACAACTGACATACGGAAAACTAACCAAACACATTCAGATTCTATTGAATCTTTAGGAAAACATTCCTTGAGTCATTTGTGACATGTAAGAGTCAACCCCGCCTCAATCCGAGGCCAGGTGTGGTCGACACCACTCAAAGTGTCTCAGGTTTATTTGAAATAGACAACATTTTAAATGAAAACAACAACTGACATATGGAAAACTGACTAAACGCATTCTGATTGTGTTGATACTTTAGAAAAACGATCCATGGGTCATATGTGATGTGTACGAGTCAACCCTGCCTCAATCAAAGGCACGGTGTGGCCGGCACCATTCAAAGTTTCTCACTTTTGTTTGAAATGGATATCATTTTAAGTGAAAAGTACAACTGACATATGGAAAACCGACCAAAAGCATTCAGATTATGTTGATACTTTAGGAAAATGATGCTTGGGTCATTAGTGATGTGTACGAGTCAACCCATTCTAAATATGAGGTGTAGAGTGGCCGATACCACTCAAAGTGTCTCTCTATAATTTAAAGTGGACTTCATTTTAATTGAAAACAACTGACATATGGTAAACTGACCAAACACATTTGAATTCTGTTGAAATTTTAGAAAAACAATCCATGGGTCATATGTGACATGTACGTGTCAATTGTGCATCAATCTGAGTCATAGTGTGTCCAGGATCACTCTAAGTGTCTCTCTTTTGTTTAAAATGGACAACATTTTAAGTACATACAGAAAACTGACCAAACAGATTTTGATTGTGTTGATAATTTAGAAAAAAGATCCATGGGTCATATATAACGTGCATGAGTCAACCCCACCTCAATAAGAGGTGCGGTTTGGCTAGCACCACTCAAAGTGTCTCTCTTTAGTTTAAAATGGACTTCATTTTTAGTGAAAACAACAAATGACATTCGGAAAACTGACCAAACGCATTCAGATTCTATTGAATGTTTAGTACAATGATCCATGGGTCATTTTTGACATGTAAAAGTCAACCCCGCCTCAATCCGAGGTACGGTGTCCGGAACCACTCAAATTGTCTCTCTTTCTTTTTAAAATAGACTTCATTTTAAGTGAAAATAATAAATGACATAAGGAAAACTAACCAAATGCATTCATATTCCATTGAAACTTTAGAAAAATGATACATGGGTCATATGTGATGTGTACCAGTAAACCCCTCTTCAATCTGAGGTCTGATTGGCCGGAACCACTCAAAGTGTCTCACATTTATTTGAAATGGATAACATTTTAATTGAAAACAACTACTGACATATGGAAAACCAACCAAATGCATTAGGAATGTGTTAAAAGTTTATAACAATGATCAATGGGTCATATTTGATGTGTATGAGTCAGCCCTGCCTTAATCCAAGGCATGGTGTGACCAGAACCACTCAAAGTCTCTCATTTTTTTTTTGAAATGAACAACATTTTAAGTGAAAAACAACAACTGACATACGAAAAACTGACCAAACTCATTTCTAATGAGTTGATTCTTTAGGAAAACTATAAATAGGTCATATTTGACATGTAAGAGTCAACCCCACCTCAATATGAGGTTCGGTGTGGTCAGCACCACTCAAAGTATCTCTCTTTTATTTAAAATGGACATCATTTTAAGTGAAAACAACAACTGATATACGGAAAACCAAGAAAACGCATTTATAATCCTTTTAAACTTTAGAAAAACGATCCATGGGTCATATGTGATGTTTAAAAGTAAACCTTTCCTAAATCCAAGATGCAGTGTGGCCGTCACAACTTGAAGTGTCTCATTTTTATTTGAAATGGACAACATTTTAAGTGAAAAGTACAACTGACATACAGAAAACCAACCAAACGCATTCTTATTCTGTTGAAACTTTAGTAAATCAATCCATGTGTCATATGTTATGTGTAAGAGTCAACCTCGCCTCAATCCGAGGTGCAGTGTGGCTGGAACCACTCAAAATGTATCTCTTTTGTTTCAAAAGGACATCATTTTAAGTGAAAACAACAACTGAATTACGGAAAACCAACAAAACGCATTAATATTCCATTAACACTTTTGAAAAAATATCCCTGAGCCATATGTGATGTGTAAGAGTCAACTTCGCCTCAATCCGAGGCCTGGTGGGGCCGGCACCACTAAAAGTGTCTCACATTTATTTGAAATGGATAACATTTTAATTGAAAACAATTACTGGCAAACAGAAAACTAACCAAACGCATTATGAATTTGTTGAAACTTTAGCTCAATGATCAATGAGTCATATGTGACATGTAAGAGTCAAACCTTCCTTATTCCGAGGCATGGTGTGGCCGGAACCACTCAATGTGTCTCATTTTTTTTGAAATGAATAACATTTTAAGTGAAAACAACAACTAGCATACATAAAACCAACCAAACACATTCTGAATGTGTTGATGCTTTAGTAAAATGATACATGGGTCATATGTAACATGTAAGAGTCAACCCCGCCTCAATTAGAGGTGCGGTGTGGCTGTCACCACTCAAAGTGTATCTCTTTTATTTAAAATGGACATCATTTTTAGTGAAAACAACAACTGATATACAGAAAACCAACCAAACGCATTTGGATTCCATTGAAACTTTAAGAAAACGATACATGGGTCATATGTGATGATTAAGAGTCAACCCCATATAAATTCGAGGCACAGTGGGGCCGTCACAACTCGAAGTGTCTCAGTTTTATTTGAAATGGACAACATTTTAAGTGAAAAGTACAACTGACATATGAAAAACTGACCAAACGCATTTTTATTCTATTGAAAGTTTAGAAAAACTATCCATGGGTTATATGTGATGTGTATGAGTCAATATAACCTCAATACGAGGCGCGGTGTGGCCAGAACCACTCAAAGTTTCTCTCTTTTGTTTCAAAAGGATATCATTTTAAGTGAAAACAACATCTGACATACGGAAAAATGACGAAAGACATTCAGATTCTATTGAAACTTTATAAAAACGATCCATGAGTCATATGTGATGTGTACAAGTCAAGCCCGCCTCAATATGAGGCCCAGTGTGGCCTACACCACTCAAAGTGTCTCACATTTATTTGAAATGGACAACATTTTAATTAAAAACAATTGCTGGCATACAGAAAACTGAAAAAACAAATTCTAAATTTTTTGAAACCTTTTCACAATGATCACTGAGTCATATGTGACTTTTAAGAGTCAACACTTCCTTAATCTAAGGTATGGAGTGGCTGGCACCACTCAAAGTGTCTCATTTTTTTGAAATGTACAACATTTTAAGTGAAAACAACAGCTGGCATACGAAAAACCGACCAAATGCATTCTGAATGTGTTGACGCTTTAGGAAAATGATCCATCGGTCATATGTAATGTGTACAAGTCAACCCTGCCTCAATTCATGGTGCGGTGTGGCCGGCCCCACTCAAAGTGTCTCTCTTTTGTTTAAAATGGACATCATTTTTAGTGAAAACAACAACTGATATACATAAAACCAACCAAATGCATTCAGATTCCATTGAAACTTTATGAAGATTATCCATGGGTCATATTTGATGTTTAAGAGTCAACCCCTCCTAAATATGTGGTGCAATGTTACCATCACAACTCAAAGTGTCTCAGTTTTATTTGAAATTGACAACATTTTAAGTGAAAAGTACAACTGGCATATGGAAAACTAAACAAATGCATTCTTATTTTGTTTAAACTTTAGGAAAACGATCCATGGGTGATATGTGATGTGTACAAGTCAACCTTTCCTCAATCCGAGGCGCGGTGTGGCCGGAACCACTCAATGTTTCTCTCTTTTGTTTCAAGAGGACATCATTTTAAGTGAAAACAACAACTGACATACATAAAACCAATGAAACACATTAATATTCCATTGAAACTTTAGTACAATGATCCATGAGTCATATTTTACATGTATGAGTCAACCACGCCTCAATCCGAGGCCTGGTGTGGCCAGAACCACTCAAAGTGTCTCACATTTCTTTGAAATGGACAACATTTTAATTGAAAACAACTATTGGCATATGGAAAACTGACCAAACAAATTCTTAATTTGTTGAAACTTTAGAAAAATGATCAATGAGTCATATGTGATGTGTATTAGTCAACCCTGCCTTAATCTGAGGAATGGTGTGGCTAGAACCACTCAAAGTTTTTTATTTTTTTTTGAAATGAACAACATTTTAAATGACAACAACAACTGGCATACGGAAAACCGACCAAACGCATTCTGAATGTGTTTATGCTTTAGTAAAACGATCCATGGATCATATTTAATGTGTACAAGTCAACTCCTCCTAAATTTGAGGTGCAGTGTGGCCGACACCACTCAAAGTGTCTCTCTTTTGTTTAAAATGGACATCATTTTTAGTGAAAACAACAACTGATATACGGAAAACCAACCAAACGCATTTGGATTCCATTTAAACTTTATTAAAAATATCCATGGGTCATATGTGATGTTTACGAGTCAACCCCGCCTAAATCCGAGGCGCAGTGTGGGCGTCACAACTCAAAGTGTCTCAGTTTTATTTGAAATGGACAACATTTTAAGTGAAAAGTACAACTGGCATATAGAAAACTGACCAAACGTATTCATATTCTATTGAAAATTTAGGAAATAGATCCATGGGTCATATTTGATGTGTAAGAGTCATCATCGCCTCAATATGAGGCGCGGTGTGGCCAGAATCACTCAAAGTGTCTCTCTTTTGTTTCAAAAGGACATCATTTTAATTGAAAACAACAACTGACATACGGAAAACTGAAGAAACATATTCAGATTCCTTTGAAACTTTCATAAAATGATCCATGAGTCATATGTGATGTGTAAGAGTAAACCCCGGCTCAATCCAAGGCTTGGTGTAGCTAGCACCACTCAAAGTGTCTCACGTTTATTTGAAATGGACAACATTTTAATTGAAAACAACTACTAGAATACGGAAAACTAACCAAAAGCATTCTTAATTTGTTGAAACTTTAGCACAATGATCAATGAGTCATATGTGACATGTACAAGTTAACCCTGCCTAAATCCGAGGCATGGTGTGGCCGACACCACTCAAAGTGTCTCATTTTTTTGAAATGAACAACATTTTAAGTGAAAACAATAACTGGCATACGGAAAACCGACCAAACAATTTCAGAATATGTTGATACTTTAGGACAACGATCCATGAGTCATATGTAACATGTAAGACTCAACCCTTCCTCAATTCAAGGCACAATGTGTCCGGTATCACTCCAAGTGTTTGTATTGTGTTTAAAATGGACATCATTTTTAGTAAAAACAACTGGTATACGAAAAACTAAACAAACGTATTCAGATTCTATTGAAACCTTAGGAAAAAGATCCATGGGACATTTTTCACATGTAAAAGTCAACCCCACATCAATCCGAGGCACAATGTGGCCGTTATCACCCTAACTATGTCTCTTTTGTTTAAAATGGACGGGATTTTAAGTGAAAAGAACAACTAACATACGAAAAACCAGCTAAATGCATTCGTAATGTGTTGTTGCTATAGGAAAATGATCCATGGGTCATATGTGACGTGTATGAGTCAACCATGATTCAATACAAGGCCCCGTGTGGCCAGAACCACTCAAAGTGTCTCTCTTTTGTTTCAAAAGGACATCATTTTAAGTGAAAACAAGAACTGACATACGGAAAACTGACCAAACGCATTCAGATTCTGTTGAAACTTTAGTAAAAATATAAATGGGACATTGGTAACATGTAAGAGTCAACCCTACATCAATCCTAAGCACGATGTTGCTGGGGGCACCCTAACTGTGTCTCTTTTGTTTAAAATGGATGGGATTTTAAGTGAAAAGAACAACTGACATATGAAAAACTGACCAAACGCATTAAGAATGTGTTTTTGCTCTAGGAAAACGATCCATGGGTCATATTTGACGTGTAAAAGTCAACCCCTCATCAATACGAGGCCCGGTGTAGCCGGCACCACTCAAAGTGTCTCTCTTTTATTTCAAAAGGACATCATTTCAAGTGAAAACTACAGTTGACATACGAAAAACTGACCAAACACATTCTGATTCCATTGAAACTTTAGGAAAATGATCCATGGGACATTTTTGATATGTAAAAGACAACCCTGCATCAATCCGAGGCACCGTATGACCGGTAGCACCTTAATTGTGTCTCTTTTGTTTAAAACGGATGAGATTTTAAGTGAAAAGAACAACTGACATACAGAAAACTGACCAAACACATTCGGAATGTGTTGATGCTGTAGGAAAACGATCAATGGGTCATATGTGACATGTATGAGTCAACCCCGCCTCAATACAAGACCCAGTGTGTCCGGCACCACTCAAAGTGTCTATCTTTTGTTTCAAACGGACATCATTTTAAGTGAAAACAACAACTGACATACGGAAAACTAACCAAATGCATTCAGATTCCGTTAAAAGATTAGTAAAACTATCCATGGGAAATTTGTGATGTGTACGAGTCAACCCCGCATCAATCCGAGGCACGGTGTGTCCAGTAGCACCCTAACTGTGTCTCTTTTGTTTAAAATGGTCGGGATTTTAAGTTAAAAGAACAACTGACATATAGAAAACTGACCAAACGCATTCAAAATGTGGTTATGATCTAGGAAAACTATCCATGGGTTATATTTGACATGTACGAGTCAATCCTGCATCAATATGAGTCCTGGTGTGTCCAGCACCACTCAAAGTGTCTCCCTCTTGTTTCAAAAGGACATCATTTTAAGTGAAAACAACAGTTGACATATGGAAAACCAACCAAATGCATTCAGATTCCATTGAAACTTTAGAAAAATGATACATGGGACATTTTGGACATGTACAAGTAAACCCCGCATCAATCCAATGCACCGTAAGTCCGTTAGCACCCTAACTATGTCTCTTTTGTTTAAAATGGACAGGATTTTAAGTGAAAAGAACAACTGACATACAAAAAACCAACCAAACGCATTCGGAATGTATTGATGCTATAGGAAAACGATACATGGGTCATATGTGATGTGTACGAGTCAACTCCCCCTCAATAAGAGGCCTGGTGTGGCTGGCACCACTCAAAGTGTCTCTCTTTTTTTTTCAAAAGGACATCATTTTAAGTGAAAACAATAACAAACATACGGAAAACCAACCAAACACATTCAGATTCAGTTGAAACTTTAGTACAATGATCCATGGGACATTTTTGACATGTACGAGTCAACCCCGCATCAATCCAAGGCACGGTGTGTGACGAAGCATTGTCGCGTGCGCTCTCAAAAATATTTATACTAAGTGAAGCACAGTGGATGACCTAGGTCATTCTCTTGAGGAGATTTTGTGGTTAATAAATCACTACTTCTTGTACACATAATCTAATTATTTTTTTTGTTTAATATTTTATGAAATAAATGTAATTTAATAAAATAAATTAAATTCATAAATCAGAAGAAACTAAAATTTAATTCTAAATTACCATGCAATGCTAAACAGAATGTAATTAGGGAAGAAAGGAAGTTCTCCCGAGAGAATATTCAAGGAGCAGCTTCATTGGCCAATTTCAAATATTCTTAGTGTACAAACTCTATCATATGTGTGGAAACCTTATTCTACACTAGTTATGAATGAAAATTCTACTTAGAGATCGCTAAGCACACCTTCCATCCACCTCCTCAATCGAGGGGAAATGGTTGTAGATTAAGAAGTTAATCTTTAGAAAACCACAGTGAGGATTACACCCACTATAAATTATCCACAGAATTAACTCAAAGAATAATAAAAACATGGTATTGGGTTCAAGAACCTGATTACTCCCTTGGGATATTCCTCAGATTAGTTACTCATGATCATGAGTATTATAGTTCACAATGGTAAGATAAGAGGAAGAGAAGAGGGTGAATCGGTGGACAGAAAAATAAAAACAATGCATGAATTTATTAGAAATCGAAATTAAAATTGAAAAATAAAAATAAAGAAATGAAATGAAATAAAAAGAAAGGGGGAAGATTTGCGGCTGGCCTCCCTCGGTGTAGATCTCCTCCTTGGTTCCTTGAAGGAATGGATGGGGAACGAGATGCTCTGGAAAGGAGGTGAGGGCCTCCTTTTATAGGCAGAATTCCACTCCCAAAAGATTGCGCGTTTTAGAACCCCTTAATGAAATCATCACGCATTCCACCCTTCATGAATGTTGTTTATAAATATCTTGGACATCTCTCCTCCAAATATCTGCTAATTTTGAAACCGTATGAAGGAGTTATGAATTTTTCATTCTCGGTTTCTGTTTCTGGACGAAGCTTCCAGGAAAGTTCCTCCAAACGTATGTCGTTCACTATCCTTCTTAATTACCTCCAAAATACTCAGAAGTTATTGTAGAGCCTCCCCTATCTATCATAGTCATATCCCAGGTGGAAACACATCATTTGGACTTGTGTAGGACGATTTTTATGTCTATTACGTTGGGTGGGTCCACGATGTCCACCCGGAAATACTCCCATCTTCAATGAATTTTTAGACCCTTTAGATGACCGAATCAGCTCCTGGTCCTGAAGAAAAAAATGAAGTAAATAAAATAAGGATTATAAAAAAATTTGAATCAGAAAATTTTAAATTTTATTTTTCCTGAAATGACCAAAATACACTTGACGTAAAATTCTGTCAAAAATCCATAATTAGTCATTTTTCACATTTGGGTTCAAAATGACACTAAAAGCTAAAAACATGAAAATTACCCATTCAATAACACTATGGTGGGATTATATATAATGATTTATAGTATAAAATATATGAAAATATTAGATTCATCACTCCCCCACACTTAAACATTGCACTCCTGGGCAATCATCTTACATCCAAATAAAAATCCACACAACAATAAAAAAATGAGAAAATATCAATGATTTTATCCAAAATATAATTCCATCATGTATCATATATGTATAATAATTCTCTCATTTTCATTTCAATCATTAAATTTTTTTCAACCTCATAAATCAATCCATGGCCCAATCACAACCTACCTCACATTGAATTTTATGTCACTCTTCACTCAAGAGAAATTAAATCTAGAGTTATACTCATACTCGAAAATCCCATGTATCACCATAGGTTTGTGAAAATTCTCATTTCTCTACTGCATGAAACATGAAAATGAATTTAATCACGAGGGATTTAATTAATGGTTCAAATGATTCTGTGGCTTAGGGTTGGTGGGAAAATTATTGAAAAATGTTCCAGGCTAGAAAGAGGAGGTTGGACTTTTAAGTACAATGCATGATTAAATCAAGTGAAAACACAGAAAATTACTCACTCAATCCCACTTGAAAATGTGAAAAACAACACCACCCCCTTTTTATGACATGGTACATGAGCCAATAAGTGATTATAATGAATGATATCATCTAAGTTCTCCTCCTTTTTGTTTTCAAAGCTCCAGAAAGGCACAACTTTATTTTCTTTTTTCTTTTTTTCATGGAGGATGATCTGAAAATTGAATAAAATGAATGAATGAAAATTCATGTCCTTGATTTTTGAGAGGGAAATGATTCATAAAATAATGTACAATGAGGAATTCAAGCTCATCTCCATTTTTTTCTTTTCTTTTTTTAAAGGAGAAATGGATGAAACAAATAAAGCACAATGAAATGATGACACATGGACAATTCTCTTATTATCCACTGCCCAATGTATTGACACACACCTCACACCACCCATAAATGATAAAAATCCTAAGGAACGCACACGAAAAGCCCTTCCCCCACACTCAAACTTGAAATAACCATGAAAAAATACTAAAAGTGCGGGTAGGTAAGGAAAAATTGGCTTGTAATGTGGCTTAAAACCTATAAGGCAATTCATGGAATCTAAGGTCTTATGAAGGATAAATGTAAAGGTTGGTCTCAAGATAAAATGTGGCTAGCCAAAGAGATGCCTCAATCATTTTAAATACATTCCATGAAATCCAAATCTTTGAAAGAGAATTATTCAAAAATTCTGGTTCTCACACAAAATTCAAGTTTCCCTCAAGAAAGTGTGGGTATTAGGAAGAATATGTAAAAGTGGTTTAGAATACCTCATAGGATTGGAAAAATATTTTGAGTCAGTGTTTCATGGTCATGGATTTCAAAAGTCAGTCAAACTCATAAAAATGATTGATAATCCAATTCAAGAAAAATGTTTTCACATCAACTATCATTTAAAATCCATTATTTCAAAAATCATTTCAACTCTTTCAAAATAAATTAATGTGTGAAAAGTGATAAGAATATTCATTAAAGCTCGAAAATCCTAAAAAAATGAAAAGCACACAGGAAGAACTAAGCAGGTTGACACTCCCCCACACTTAAATTTAACTACCCCTTATTTCAACTCAACAAAATATAAATATAAAGGTATAAAATCAAAGGGAAGGAAAGATACAACCTGAATTTATTTTAGAGGTGGATGCCTTGAGTTAATCTCCTAGAAGCAAACACTTTAAAACTACAAGAAAGTAATGAAAATACATAATAAAAATAAATAAAAAGAATGAGAAAGGAAAAAAAAAGAGATAATGCTTGGTTTAGACCCCCAAGCGGGTGCTAGGTTTTTACTGCACCTAGTCAGGCAATTTCAGTAGATTATCCCCAATCAAAAGGTGGGCGTGGTTTCTTTGAGATGAACCACCACATGTGAGTTTTTACAATGTCCATGATTAAACACTGAAAGTAGAGAACCCCAAACAATATAAGAATGTTCCCAACCCCTGAGAAAGAATAAAGAAGAAATTTGAGGTTCGAAGTGGGAGGGAATAAAAGTTAAGGGTGCTCCCTATTAACTTCAGTGGTGTCCTCCTCCATATGGTATGAAATTTTTTGTTGAGGAGGTAGTCACACCACCGCCACCTTCTCCAGATATTCTTCCATGATCACCACTACTTTAGTGGTATCTTTCATATCATCCATGGTCTTCTCCATTTGTGCTGTATCAGAAATTTCAAAGGAAGAGATGTCAGAAAACAATTTTGATTGAATAAGATTAAAACATGAAGAATTAATAAAGAAATCTTCCCTTTCAAGTAATTTATCTTGGTAATTGATCTCTTCAGGAATGACCATTGGAAGCTCAATCTCAGCAGGTGCGTCTTCTTCCTTATCTTCCAAAGCAAGAGAGAGGTAGAAAGTGTCTGATGTTTCATTATTAAGTATGGGAAGATCATGTTTCAAGTTATCTTCAACAAAGTTATTCCAAGATTCTTCCAAAAAATGTTGACCTCCCATCAGTGCATCAGTTGGAATGTGTAATTCTGGGACCTCCTCAAGCAATGTTTGAGTGAGAGATGATGTGATTATTTCTTTTAGAAGATCTTTCTCACCCGCCTCAGGTTCTTTAACATAAATTTTTTTTGGTGAAATCAATTCCACCACACATTCTAGTTCAGGTTCTGGCTCAGGTTCAGATTGCTCTTGAGATGTGTGTATATATTTAGCAATCCATTCTATTTGGCTCTCCAGTTTTTGAACTTTATCACTAATCCTATGAAATTGATCATCAAGTTCGTTGCAAACATTTTCTAGCACATGAGATTGTTCAGTCCATGAATAAAATTTTGAATTGAAAGGCATCATGAACAAAGAAGATTTTTTTAGTTTTTCAAATTTATGATTTTTGGTTATTTTTTTAATGAAATAAAAATTATTTACTCAATGTGAATAAAAAAATAGTGAATTAAAACCACTTGGATCCCCGGAAATGGCGCCAATTTGACGAAGCGTTCTCATGTGCGCTCTCAAAAATATTTATATTAAGTACATCACAGTGGCTGACCTATGTCGTTCTCTTGAGGAGCTTTTGTGGTTAATAAATCACTACTTCTAGTACACATAATATAATTATTTTTGTTGTTTAATATTATATGAAATAAATGTAATTTAATAAAATAAATGAAATTCATAAATCAGAAGAAACTAAAATTTAATTCTAAATTACCATGCAATGATAAACAGAATGTAATTAGGGAAGAAAGGAAGTTCTCCCGAGAGAATATTCAGGGAGCACCTTCATTGGCCAATTTCAAATATTATTAGTGTACACACTCCATCATTTGTGTGTACACCTTATTCTACACCGGTTATGAATGAAAAGTCTACTTAGAAATCGCCAAGAACACCTTCCATCCACCTCCTCAATCGAGGGAAAATGATTGTAGATTAAGAAGTTAATCTTTAGACACCCACAATGAGGATTACACCCACTATAAATTATCCTTAGAATTAAATCAAAGAATATTAAAAACATGGTATTGGGTTCAAGAACCTGATTACTCCCACGGGATATTCCTTGGATTATTTACTCATGATCATGAGTATTATAGTTCACAATGGCAAGATGAGAGGAAGAGAAGAGGGTGAATCTGTGGACACAAAAATAAAACAATGCATGAATTTATTATAAATCTAAATTACAATTGAAAACTAAAAATAAAGAAATGAAATAAAATAAAAAGAAAGGGGGAATATTTGTGGCCGGCCTCCCTCGGTGGAGATCTCCTCCTTGGTGCCTTGAAGGAATGGATGAAGAATGGGATTCTTTGGAAAGGAGGTGAGGGCCTCCTTTTATAGGCAGAATTCTACTCTTGAAAGTTTGTGAGTTTTAGACCCCCTTAATGACATATTCACGTGTTACACCCTTCATGAATGTTATTCATAAATATCTTGGACGTATCTCCTCCAAATATCACCTAATTTGGAAACCGTATGAAGGAGTTATGAATTTTTCATTGTCGGTTTCGGTTTCTGGACGAAGTTTCCTTGAAAGTTCCTCCAAACATATGTCGTTCACTAGCCTTCTTAATGACCTCCAAAATCCTCAAAATTTATTTTAGAGACGCCCCTATCTATCCTAGTCATATCCCAGGTGTAAAAACATCATTTAGACTTGTGTAGGCCGATTTTGATGTCCGTTACTTTGGGTGGGTCCACGCTGTCCACCCCGAAATATTCCCATATTCAAGGAATTTTTAGACCCTTTAGATGACTGAATCTGATCCTGGTCCTGAAGACAAAAATGAATTAAATAAAATACGGATTCTAAAAAAATTTGAATCAGAAAATTTGGAATTTTATTTTTCCTGAAATGACCAAAATACCCCTGACATAAAATTCTGTCAAAAATCCAGAATTAGTCGTTTTTCACATTTGGGTTCAAAATAACACTAAAACCTAAAAAAATGATAATTACCCATTCAATAACACTATGGTGGGATTATAAATAATTATTTACAGTATAAAATATATGAAAATATGAGATTCATCAGTGTGGCCGTTAGAACCCTAACTATGTCTCTTTTTTTAAATGGATGGAATTTTAAGTGAAAAGAACATCTGACATACGGAAAACTAACCAAACACATTAAGAATGTATTGATGCTCTAGGAAAATTATCCATGGGTCATATTTGATGTGTAAAATTCAACCTCGTGTCAATACGAGGATCGGTGTGTCCTACACCACTCAAAGTGTCTCTCTTTTGTTTCAAAAGGACACCATTTTAAGTGAAAACAACATCCGACATATGGAAAACCAACCAAACGTATTCAGATTCTGTTGAAACTTTTGGAAAATGATCCACGGGTCATAAGTTACATGTAAGAGTCAACTCCGCCTCAATATTAGGCACAGTGTGGCCGAAACCATTCAAAGTGTCTCTCTTTTGTTTAAAATGGACATCATTTTAAGTGAAAACAACAACTAACATACAAAAAACCGACCAAAAACATTCAGATTCTTTTGAAACTTTAGGAAAAGGATCCATGGATTATTTGTGACATGTCCGAGTCAACTCCGCATCAATCCTAGGGGTGGTGTTTCTAGCACCACTCAAAGTGTATCTCTTTTGTTTAAAATGGACATCATATTAAGTGAAACCAACAACTGACATATGAGAAATTGACAAAACACATTAGGATTATGTTGAAGCTTTATTACAACAATCCACGAGTCATATGTGACGTGTACGAGTAAACCCCAACTATATCCGAGGTGCGGTGTGGCCGACACAACTCGATGTGTCTCAGTTTTATTTGAAATGGACAACATTTTAAGTGAAAAGTACAGCTGACATATGGAAAACTGACCAAATGAATTCAGATTCTGTTGAAACTTTAGGATAATTATCCATGGGTCATGTGTGATGTGTACGAGTCAACCCCACCAGAATCCAAGGCATAGTGTGGATGGATCCACTAAAAGTGTCTCTCTTTTTTGACCGACCAAACACTTTCATAATATGTTGATACTTTAGGACAATGATCCATGGGTCATATGTGACATGTACGAGTCAACCCTGCCTCAATCCGAGATATGTTGTGGCTAGTATCACTCCAAGTGTATGTATAATGTTTAAAATTGAAATCATTTTAAGTAAAAACCACTTGTATGTATTCTTAATTGCGTATATCATATATAATTACTTATTAATTTTTTTATGTATTTTATTGATGATTGATAATTAAATTATGTATGTATTCAATTATGAATTGAATTCCGAATTTGACATGTAATTGTCATCTAAGTTTTAAATTGAATTCTAAATCAATTATGTATGTTTATAATTACATTATGAATTATGATTTAATTTTGGATGTGTATAGTTCCAGGGTGCAATGTTAAATGTGTATGCATTATATGTTAAATAATTGGAAAGGAGAGGGAATAGAGAATTATAGCTCAAGGGACAAAATTACAGCATGTAGGAATGTGATTGCAGACCTTGCAATGCAAATTATAGGCTGCTGTGCAATTTTCATAGCATAGCCTATGCCAACGGTTTCAAACCGTTAGCATAAATTTTTGTAAGATGTTTTTACCAACAGTTATATGAGAACCGTTGGTAAAAACTCTTTCCCAATGGTTTACAAACAGTTGGAAAAGGTTCCTAGAAGTGGTTTTACCAACGGTTTGGTTGAACCATTGGCAAAACTTATACCAATGGTTCAACCAAACAGTTGGTATAGGTTAAAGTAACTAACCTATCCCAACAGTTCTACATAAACCATTGGGAAAACTTTTTCCCAACGGCTTACTTCCCTACGGTTGGCAGAACCATTAGTATAAGATATACCAATGGTTCTGCAGCCTATCCCAACAGTTCTGAACCATTGGGAAATATACTATTTCTAGTAGTGTTAGTTGTATGCATGAATTTGGTTAGCTAGTGGTTTTGAATTTCATCATTTGTGGGATTTTTTATGTGTGTGTGTACATGTACTTAGGAAATTCCTCCCATGTTAGTAATATGACTACTCGGTGCTGCTCACCAGCCCCTATCCTATTGGAGGCAGGCCTAGGGAGTTGTGGCGCATGCCCCACTGAGAGGGGTCGGGATAGTTTTCCATGAATGTTTTAGTTTGGTAGTTTCAGTCCCTATGTCATCTTCATGGTTCAATAATCTCTAAAATATTAACACTAATGGAAAAAATCCTATACCAATGGTTTTGAACTATTGGTATAGGCCCCCAAACTGTTGGTATAAGTTATACCAACGGTTTGGAGGATCATTGGTATATGCTAAACCAACTATTTAGAGGACCGTAGGCCCATATTCCATTATTATATCCTAATACCAATGGTTTTGAGAAACCATTGGTATAGGTCTATACCAACATTATTGAAAACCATTTTTATAGGTCTATACCAACGGTTTGAAAAATCATTAGTATACGTAATTTAAAAAAAATCATGGATGATTCGATCCCAACACTGCTGACATATATTTCAACGATCTAACCACTAATCTATAATAAATTTTGTTAACATAATATTATAAATAAATAAATATATGTATATTAAAAATTAATTTAAATTTCTTTCTTCAACGTTATTTGATAAAAGATACTTAAAAAATCCAAATACCTATACCAACAGTTTTCTAAAATGTGGGTATAAGTATTTTTATTTTTTATACCTATAATAATTATTTTTATAAAATCTTTGGTATATGGGATTATTATGGAAGAAATATCAATGGTTTTAGACAAACCATTGGTATAACTATGACCTATACCAATAGTTTTTTCAAAACTGGTGGTAAAGGGTCTTAATATAGAAGCTGTACTGACAGTTTTTTCTAAACCATTGGTATAACTATTGTTGGTATAAGGTCTTAATATGAAGCTATACCAATGTGTTTTTCCAAATATTTGGTATAACTATGACTTATACCAATGGTTTTTCCAAATCCTTTGGTATAGGGTCTCTATATAATACGTATACCAATGGTTTGGGCCAAACCATTGGTATAGGCCCGTTGGTATAAGTCCTCTTTCTAGTAGTGTATTAATGATATTAAAATCACATATATTACTTATATACATATTTTTAATCATCCTTGAAAGAAAAATATGAAAAATAAATCACATCACTTTATGGAGGTGGTAGTCCACACGTACACACGAGCGTTGTTATCATTTTTTAACGAGTTGAAGATTTTGAAGGTAGATATGCTATTATTATTCTAGAAGAATAGTTCTGCCATAAATATCATATACAATCATTAGTTCCATCTTTATAACCATCCATGTATTGTGGATATGAAAAACTAATTACAACACTATTTTGGGATGGTAAGCCGTACATATGCACGTGTGATGCTTTCATTTTTCATAGGATGGTAAAGTGATGAAAAATGGTTGTATCAAAATCATAATAATATTTTAGTAAATTTAAGACAATGGAGTTATTATTTTAGGATGGTTATAATAGATTTATAGAGAGTTGAAGAAGAAATAAATTTGAAATAATCGGTAAATATGATTACCTATTCTTTGAAGGATCTCCTTTAGATCTTCTCTTAAGGGACTAAGGGTTGTAATTTTAGAAAGAACAGAAACTCTCAAACTGGATAAGGATGTTGAGAATAGGTTTTGGTTGGGTTTGGTAGATCTAAGAGGCTCTTGGTGGTGTATTAAGGATAAGAGATATGATTCCTTTTTTTTATAGTGAAAGAAAGGACACACATGGAATTAATAAAAAGATTCAAATATAATAAATTCATTTTCAGGTGCAATGACGTGAACCTGATTTTTTTTAAAAAAAAATCATGTTATTCATTGAAAATACTCCATAATTTTATCTAATTCCTAGCTAAATTGATATTTTTGTTGATTTATAGAATTTTAAATTTAATTGGCAAATGGTTTAAAATGAGTAATTTACATATTTATTATTTTTTTGAATTAATTGAGAAGCGACACATTTATTGAGATTGAAAAGGATTTTTATTTTGATTTTGAAATAAAAAATATTGGGAAATCAATTTGGAATTATTTTTTTAAATGGAATAATTTTATGTTTTAATACTTTCAAACATTTTTTTTAAATTAAAGGAAATCCATAAATCAAAATCGAAATTGAAATTAATTTAAAAATAAATGTGATTTTTAGGATTGATTTTTTTCATTAGGAAATTAATGTGATAGTTAATTGTAAAAATTTATATTCTTTTAAAATTTTTATTGATTGATTTTCATTTTTGTTTGAAATTAATTTGATTAATTAAAAATACTACATTAAGAAATATGAATTTCTTCATTTTTTCTTGTTAATTTTTTTAAAGTGTCGGAGTGACAGTACACTACTAAATCAACTGACCATGCACAGTGACTGCTTCTACAAATTTGAAGTGATTGTGTTAAAAGATATTGCAAAGTCATGAATTAGATATACTCTCATGGTGTGAACTTACTCCTCATGATCACCCCTTCCCACAGTTAGTATACCAACCATGTTCCCCCTCTCCATGGTGGATTCAAACTAATCATGAGCCTTCTCAAGTGGTATCTTCCCTCAACTAACTATGAGAACCAATATATACCTTTCGTGTATCCTTCTCATGGAAACTCTTCCCCTTTACCATGAAATTACCTTTCAAACCCACTCTTATGGTTAGTATACCAACTGTGAGATACCTATTCTCATTTACCTCCACTAAAACCGAAGATGAATAAGCTCTCATATGCGCCGCGTGTGAAAAAATGTGAGGGAGATAGATCATAGTGCACTACCATGATTTCTAAGAACCCTCCTAGCTAGCTGCTTTACTTAAAGCAGCACTTCCAGATAACCTGAGCTCGATGACCACTGAATGATATGAATCTTGAGTGAGAAACCACCACTATGTGAACCCTAACCCATGCCAAGAGCTTCCCTTTTTAGAGATCCACTTAACCCGTGTGTCGCTGTGTTGAATTGAAGGAGATGGCTGGATATGCACCGACCCTCACCGCTGCATTCGACTGAAACCTCTCCAGAGAAGAAAGACCATCATCCACCTATGAAGCAACCAAACTTCACCATGTCATTCTCAATCCATGTTATTCTTTTATTTTCATATTAAATTTCCACCACTGTTTTCTTTTATTTTTTTAATACCTGTATTTCTTATTTTTTAATCTACTCCATTGCTAGCCATACATATGGGTACCACCCCTTTCATCATGGCCACTTGATATTTTCTTCGGTTACACACCACTGTCATTAGGGTTGTTTTTAATTGCTTATTATTTTCCCTGGTAGGTAGCGCTGTCTGGAGTTGGAGGTTTTGAGAGATCTATGTTTCTTCATCGCACCACTGGTCTCATCATTAGAGAAGAGAGTTTCCATTGTGCCCCTAGTCTCATCACTGGAAAACCTCCATCGTTTCCACGGTTTCATCATTGGAGAAGCCCCATTATACTACTGTAAACCCCACACATTTCTGGATATTTGTCTCTTCAACAACACTTTGTTTTACAAGATTTTGATCTGGGGTTTCTGGGTGCATCGCTCAATATCAGGTGTCATTTGCATTGTGCGGCTCCAGATCCAGCATTTTCCAGTTATACGTGACTCTACCTCAACTTCTTGAAGAGATCTAGATAGCCTAACCCATAAAGTTCTGGCGTTGTGATTATTTCTCCCTCTTTGGTTCAGATTTTTGCACTGTTTTGAATGATTTTTGAATTTATATGGATTTATTATTGCTGGTAGAATCTGTTGGTGTTGTCACCCCCTTTGTAATGTGTTTCCTTTGAGAATTTAATAATAAAACGTGTGTGGTGGTGTTCATTTCATGGAGTAGGGCCCAAAAGGGTTCTGAACCACATAAATTCTGAGGCCTTTTGCCTGTTTTATTTTCTAATGCATTGTTGTCTACTGTTTTTCCTTTTTCGCTGCTTCACAATTTTAATTTTTATTAGTTACAACATACTAAAAATTAATTTTTCATTGTAAAAATTATTTTGCACCTATCTATTTATTCAGTGATCCTCATATCATTGGTTGGGGGCTATTCTCTGCAATTTCCCCCACCAAAAAGTGGTATCAGATCCTACGAATAAACAATGGAAAATGCAAAATATGAAATAGAAAAAATTGATGAAAATAATGAATTTAATTTGTGGCAGTTAAAAATTTAGGCCTTGTTAGTCCAACAAGGGTTGCAAAACGCCCTTTATGGACCTAATAAACCCCATGTGAGTCTATCCACTGATGGACAGACTGTGATGAATTATTCAGATGTCCCTCTAGACATTTTTTTTAAAATCCCATAGCTCTTTGACCTTGCCTTTAAGTGATAAAGTTCTGTGGGAAGTTGGGTATGGGAATTCCACAACTGGTATTTGGTCCAAGCTTGAAAAAGCTTATATGAAAACTTCTTTAATTGGCCATTTATGTAAGAAGAAAAAATTATACACTTTCAAGATGCATCCTCGAATGGACATCTAGACACACCTTGATGAATTCAATAAAATCTTATTAGAACTGGCCAATATTAATGTCAATCTTGAAGATGAGGACCAAGCCATTATACTTTTAATTTTCCTAGACAGTTCATATGAACACCTTGTTGATGCTATGATGTATGGCAGATATTCCATGACCTTAGTGGAGGCCAAGTCTACCTTTATTTCATGTGATTTGCGTATCAAGGATAAGTATAAGTCTGAACCTGGGGGTTTGAATGTGAGGGGTTGTTCAGAGTTTCAAGGGAAGAACGAAGGTAAAGGTAGGAAAGGTAGAAAAATTAATAGCCAATAACAAGAACACCGGTTTGAATCCAAAAATAAAGGGGGTAACCTATTTACACTATGGAATACCTAGCCATATAAAACCCAGATGCCTTGAATTGAAATCAGGTAAGCCTTCTAATGAATCTTCTGATCATTCTCTCTTTTCCGACCCATGCTATGAAAGTGCTGAGGTGTTATGTGTGTCCTGTGATACTCTTGATTCCAAGTGGGGGTTAGGCTCAGGATGTTCTTTCCATATGTTCTCAGATAGAAGTTATTTTTCTAGTTTGACTGAGGGAGTTAAAGGATATGTTGTTCTAGGAAGCAATAAGAGATGTTGTGTCATGGGTAGAGGATTTGTTTTTCTAGAGCTCTCATACCATTCTCTTATCACCTTTTTGGATGTGAGATGGGTTTCGGTTTTACACCAGAATCTCATATCGTTATGTGTGATAGATCAGAGAGGTTTTTCCTTTATGTCTGATTCTGGTTGTCTTAGAATCTCCAAGGGAGATCGTATAGTGCTTAGAGGGTCCTTATTATTTGGGATGTATGTGTTGGATGGAAGAACACACATCATGAAATTTGGAAACACCTATGTGACTAATAATGACAACACCATGCTTTGGAATAAGAGGTTAGGGCATGTAATCACTAAAGGATTATAGGAATTGATAAATCAAGGGCCTCTCACTCATGTTACACTGAGTAACTTTCCCTTTTGTGAAGATTTTGTAATGGGTAAGTCTAAAAGAGTTAGTTTTCATATATCTAGCTTTAAAGATGGTCTCCCACTTGAGTATGTTAACTCTGATTTGTGGGGAATTTCTAGGACTACCTCCCATTGTGGAGTATCCTACTTTGTCACTTTTATAAATAAATTTCCTTGGAATGTCTGGATCTATATTTTGAAAAATAAATCTAACATCTTTGAGGTGTTTAAAACTTGGAAAGCCTCTGTTGAAAATAAATCTGGGAGAAATTTGAAATCTTTTTGGACCAAAAATGGTCTTGAATACCTATCTACTGAGTTTAACAATTTTTGTGATAATGAGTAAATTTTGAGACACCAAACCATGACTCATACTCCTCAGTAGAATGGTCTAGCTGAGCGTATGAACCATATCATTCTTGAGTGGTTTCGTAGAATTATTGCATGCTCAAGACTTCCCAAATCATTTTGGGTAGAAGATATAACAACAACAGTTTAATTAATAAATAGGTGCCCCACATTAGCCAATGAATTTAAGACTCCGATTGAATTGTGGAGAAATCACCCCCGTCCTATGGAAATCATAGAGTGTTTGGGTGCATTTCCTATGCTCATTTCAAGGATGATAAACTTGAGCCTCGAGCCATCAAGTGCATATTCTTAGGATATTCTACTAGGGTGAAGGGATATAAACATTGGGTAGATAAACCTAGCTTTCAAAAGTTCATCATTAGCCAGGTTGTGATTTTTCATGAGTCCATTACTATTAGAGTCCAGCCTCCCATTGACGATAGCGAGGGTCATTCTAAAAAGAGGGATCTTGAGGTTGATCCTACCAGGGTTAGTGAGTCTCCTGTTGAGACTCCCTCTACCTCTCAAGTGCCCCTTTCTCAACCTAAGCCTAAATCTGGGTTTGATTCTGATTATTCTCTTGATGATGGATCTCCTAGTGACCTTAGGGGTTAACATCTCACTAGGGATAGTTAGAGGAGAGTCATTAAACCTCCTCCTAGGTACAACCATTCTAACATAGTTGACTTTGCCTTCAATGAGGCAGTGGATATTAGTGGATAAGATCCCCTAATCTACAATCAAGATGTCAATGACATTAACTCTAATAATTGTATTTCAGCTATGGAAGATGAGATGAAATCCCTAATAAAGAACCATACTTGGTCCATAGTTAATAAACCACCTAATGCTAAGGTGATTGGCTGTATATGGATATAAAAAATGAAAGAAGATAATAATACATGGAATAAAATTAAATTTAAAGCTAGTATTGTATCCAAATGTTTCCTTCAAATAGAAATAATTGATTATTTAGAAATTTTTTCTCCTGTAGTGAAACATTCTTCTATAATAATTATTCTTGCGTTTGTTACCACTTTAGATTTTTCATATAGAATATCTAGATGTCAAAACCGATTTCTTGCATGGTGATTTAGATGAAGAGTTATACATGAAGCCTCCTGCTGGGTTTAAACATGAATTTAAATCTAATCAAGTTTGTTTTTTTAATAAATTATTATATGGATTGAACCAATATTCTAGACAATGGAACAAGAAGTTTGATTCTTTTATACTTGAAATTGGTTTCAGAAGGAGTCAATTTGACACATGTGTATATTTTAAATGTGTTAAAAAATGCATGATTTATTTACTAATTTATGTAGATGACATGTTTCTTATGTTTAGTGACATGAAATTAATCACCCATGTGAAAATGCAATCGAATTTGGATTTTAAAATGAAATACCTAGGCTGTGATAAGAAAATTCTGAGCAGGGAAATTATTAGTGATATGTAGAATAAACTTCTGTATATATCTCAACGTGCCTATATCCATAAAGTGCTTAAGAGATACTTGTTTGATTCTTTGAATCCTTTTAGTGTTCCTTTAGGTTAACATTTTAAATTGTCTTTATTCTAGTCACCTTCCATAGCTTCTGATATTGAATACATGAGTAGAATCCACTATGCTAATTTCGTGGGTAGTATTATGTATTCTATGATTTGAACTTGACCAAATGTGGATTTTTTATATCCTTACTTTGATAAGGTGTATGGAAAATCTGGTCAAGCCTCGTTGGCATGCTCCTAAATGGTTGTTGAGTTATATTTGTTCTACTTAATATCTTTCAATTTTCTATGGTAAGAATGTTAGTTCATCTAAATTAGTGATTGGTTATATTGATTCTGACTATGATGGAAATATTTATATAAGGAAATCACTAACTAGTTATGTCTTTACTATATATAGAGGACCTATATTATGGAATTTCAATATACATTCAGTGGTGTCCCTCTCGACCACTGAAGTTGAGTACATTTCACTAACAGAAGCCATTAAAGAATCCATATGGATTAAGGGTTTGATATCTGAACTTAGTATTAGTAAGGAAATTATTAATATGCCTTGTGATTCACAATATGACATTTATTAGTCTAATAACTTAGTATTCCATGGTAAGTGCATGCTCATAGACATTAGGCTTCATTTTATTAGAGAAGTTATTGAAAGTGGAGCAGTGTGTTTCACTAAGATACACACCAATGAAAATCTAGCCAATATTTTTACTAAGGCTACGAATTTACCCAAGTTCAATCATTGCTTAGATATCTTGAACTTGGATCCTCTGGAAAAACATTTGGTGCAAGAACATCTCCAATTTTATATGAAAATGGTGGAGATTTGTGAAGTTTTTCTATTTCCATATTAAATTTCCACTGCTGTTTTCTTTTATTTTCTTAATACATGCGTTTCTTATTTTTTAATCTACTGTATTGCTGGTTGTCCAAATGGGAACCACCCTTTTAATAATGGCCTCCTAATCTGATGTGTGGTTACACACCACCGTCTTTAGGGTTGTTTTGATTTGATTCTTATTTTCCCAAGAAGGTAATGTCGTCTGGAGATAGAGGTTTTGTGAGATCTATGTTTCTTCATCGCACCACTGGTCTCGTCATTGGAGAAGAGAGTTTCATTGTTCTTCTGGTCTCATATCTAGAAAAACCCCATCATTTCCACTGGTTTTGTCATTGGAGAATCCCCATCATGCTGTAGGAAAACCCTCACGTTGTTGTATATTTTTCTCTTCCACAGTGCTTTGTTTTACAAGATTTCGATCTGAGGTTTCTGGGTGTATCTATCATGATCGGGTTTCATTTGTGTTGTACGGATCCAGTTCCAGTGTTTTCTAGCTTTTCAAGACTTTGCCTCAACTTCTTGAAGAGATCTTGATAGCCAAACCCATCAAGGTCTAGTGTTGTGAGTATTCCTCCCTCTTTGGTTTAGATTTCTGCATTGTTTTGAATACTATTTGAATTCGTATGGATTGATTATTGATAGTAGAATCTATTGGTATTGTCAGCCCACTTTTAATGTGTTTTCTTTGAGTATTTAATAATTAAACGTTTGTGGTGGTTTTATTGCCATGGTGTAGGGCCCAAAAGGGTTCTGAACTATGTAAATGCTTATGCCTTTTGCCTGTTTTACTTTCTATCGCATTGATGTATGCTATTTTGGTTTTGTTGCTACTGCCCAATTTTAATTTGTATTAATTGCAATGTATTGAACATTAATTTTTAATTGTAAAAATTATTTTTCACCTATCCATTTATTCGACGATCCTCCGCTCTTTGTTTGGGGCTGTTTTATGCAATTTCCCCCACCACAATCCACCTTATAAATGCATGCCACCACCATGAGGGTGATTCCAAATGAGAAAGAACCATGCCACCGCACTGTCAGATCTCGTAATCCATGAGCGTGAGATCAAGATCCATACCCTTGAAGAGATGCTTGATTCAATACTGACCAAGCATGAAGATATATCCAAATCCTCTATTGAATCTTCTAAAATAAATTTATTTAATATTATTTTTTTCTATATTTTTTAGTTACTATGAAGGAATTTGAAGATAGAGTGACCTCGTTTGACTCCAATTTTTCGACAAAGGCTTCAAAAAAATGCACACATTATTCCCAATAAAAATCCAGTGATGACTAGTCGGAAGTATGAAATCAAAGAACCACTTTAAATTATTTGAAACATATCTTGAAATTTGTTTTAAATTATTAAAAACCTGCTTGATCACTATACACAATACCATTTTAAATTTCATTAATATTTTTAATTATTTAATTTTGATGAAAACTAGATATGTTTGTAGATTCATATTTGAAGGCATAAAGCTCAATTTTTAAAGCCTAGTTGCAATGAAATTCAAGGACCAATAATGGTCTACCCACTGAATTCTAAATCAAAAATACAATTTATTCACCATCTTCTTCCTTCGATATATTCACTGTGCTAAAATGTACCTAATCGTTGAGTCCCTAAATTTTATGAAGCATGATATTAGGAGAATCACATATTAGTCAGTGAATATTCTTGATGTGAAAAAAAACCATCATAATTCTCATTGATAGAAATGTGTTGATCATCCAACCATGAAGAAATCACTATTTATCACTGAAGTTGAGGAACATTCTATAAGAAGTTAACGATTCCCATGATACTGATGTTCATAATTTCAAATCATGCAAAGGACCTTTATGTGTTCTACTTTAAATAATGCACTATTAATTGTGTTGAGGGGTCACTAACAGATGCTCATGCTCGCTCATTCTCAGAGGATCAGTCACTTGCTGTTGTTTCTACTTTTCTTTCATTTCTCATTGAAATAACTCTCATGATGACACATGAAGCCCTTAGTGGATGTGCCGAGGAGATACCCCTATCCCCTATTAGTGAATTTTATTTTTTAATTTTTTAATCTCTTCTGATTTTGTATATGTATTTATTTTATGTTATTTTATATTAGAATATTTCTTATTCCTTTACATTTGAATTTATTTTCTCTTCTTTACTAGATTTTACACAAAGGCCACTTAGGTCTTCTCCATTGCTTGAGATCATGAGAAGTTGGTTGATTTACGGTTAATCAGAGATATATGATTATTGTCCTAGGAGATATTGGAGGTTACAATGATCATTGAACCCCTCTAGTTTAACCTAAAATCCCAGGAGATTGTGATAGAGTGATATTTTTCATATTTAGAGAGATAACAAGAGAATATAATTGGAATAATGATTTAAAAGGGTATGTAAGGGGATATACAAGGTTGATACAATTTTACTATTTTTTTTAAAACCAACAATGTTCACTCTTCTTTTGTAAACAATTGAACCCATAAAACAAAAGTAGAACACACCCATAGCTCTATCCTCTCTAGAGACAAACCTGAGTCCCACTACTACTACATTTAATACAATTTCAAAAATTATTTTTCTGAGCGCCCCATGGAAGGAACCTCACCAAAATTAGAACTATTTCTAAGGAGGTTAGTGTTTTTTTGTATAAATATTTCTTTTAAAAGTAAATTCTACAAATGGAGATATCAAATTCAACTCACCTCATTAGTTTTAATCCAGAGGTTGGGAAATTTTTTTTGGAGAGACTATGAACTTTTATAATCATAGAGGAAGTGGAAATAGATTTTTTCAGAATCCCATTGATTTAATCCTCATCCCCTTCTTATTATTACACCAAATTAACTTTAATAAACCAAAACATGGAAGATAATCAAGTCCAATTGAATAAAACTTTAAGGGAACTATATATGTAAAATTTTATTAACAAAAATAGACATTTACAAATAAATAGTCAATAAGATTGTGATATTTAAATTGGAATGCTGACTAATATATGTAAGTTTATTGGTTTGTTAGGAGTAGACAACAATAGGCATCTGCGAGCATTTGGAGAAATCTACAGTGGTTTCAAACCTTCGGGATACATCGAAGCTCAGATCAGCTAGAAGGAAACTCCATTATCTCTTGAAGGATCTTACAATGATTTGTTTTAAAACATTAAACCTAGAGAGATCAACACCTAGGATTAAATATGCTGATATTTATTCCAAATTAATTTCGTACTTTAAGGATTGTCCAGTTGAGAAAGGATATTTATTCAATCAAACATAAAATTGGAGAGACCTTGTACGAGTATTGGGAGAGATTTAAAGGATTAAAAAACTTCCACCCAGACTAACCCTGTGAAGAGAACACATTATTGATATTATTTTATCATGGATCAATGGATAATGATCAAAATATTTTGGATACTTTATATAAAGGAGCACAGATTAATAATTCATCAGCTAAAGTTAGAGAGTTCATTAAAATTATCTCGTAGAACTCTCAACAATTTGTTATGAGAACAACCCCAAGGGATGTATATGATGTGAATGGTTATAACTCTCTCTTTTTAGATAAAATTGATGAACTAACCTCTCTTGTATAAAATATAACTATAAACAAATTTCATGAGACATCACCCACCATACCCCTCGAGTCTTCCATCTCTTTTTATCTAAGGAAAACTTTACGGATGGCCATACTTAAGTTCATGAAAATAATGAAGAATTGTACTAGAGATCACACCATCAATAACCAATGTAAAATCATGTAATTATAGAGTACTCTGACATTCATAATGGATCTAGAAACCAACAATTTTAGAGACTACCCTTTCAGGAAGGATTTCAATAAAATTTCCAGCCACCACCCTTTTGAAGAAAAAATTCTCAACCATCTATGAAATATAAACCAATACAATCTCAATAAACCTAATTGGAGGACCTGTTGAAAGAATTTTTGAATACTAATAGACCAATCCTCACTATTATCAAAAAATTAATAAAAAAATCTCAGGTAAGATTCCTACCCAATCCATTCCATACCCTAGAGGAATTTTTTTTCAATTAAACTAAGGAGTGTAAAGGAGCAATGATGTAGTAAAGGATCATCATCTATAGAAGAACCTAGAAGTGAAAAAAATATGCAATTGAATATTTTATCCCCATAAAATAATGTGAAGATGATATAGTTATGGAATCAACCCATATGAAAAATAGATAAATGGAAAGCCAAGATAGAAGATCCACTTCAACCCAACCACCCTTCCTGAAAATTATATTGCAAGAACTCAAGAAAAATAGTTATGATTCCTTATAATAAGAGATGTTGGAAGTGTTCGAAAAAGTGTAAATCAATATTCCCCTACTAGATTCTAGCCACCAAATTCCAAGCTATGGAAAGTTCATCAAAAATTTGTTCACTAGGAGGATAATATTATGAGGTAATAAAAAGGAAATTTTAAGTATAAATATTTCTTCCTAGGTAATCCCATAAATACCTAGGAAATATTAAGATCTAGGTATCTTTTATATCACCTATTACAAATGATAGATAAAATTTTCCAATGCATTATGTGATTTGGGAGAATCAATTAATGTTATTCCTTATTGACTTTATTCATCTCTATTGATAAGGTAACTCAAACCCACCTGAGTGGTAATGTATCCTGAAAATAGAGCCACTACCTACCAAGTAGGATTTTTAAAATCCATTTTGGTATGTGTATAAGGTCATCCATTCCCTGGTGATTTATAAATTCTAAACACCGAGGAAAATAAAGGTAATAATATTTATACCATCATATTAGGTATTCAATTACTTAAAACATATAAAACTATAATGAGTGTCAATGAAGGATCAATATCCATGAACTTTGGAAAAGCAATAATGAATTTGAACAAACTAGATTCAAGTAAATACCCTCATGAGGAACAAACCACTTTCACTTTGAATCATTTTCAAGTGTCTTGTTTTCCTGAAGAAGAGATTGGATTTTTTTATGATGAAAGTTTATTAATAAATGCTTTGGAATCACATGATTTTTCTAAATATATTTTTTAAATAAATTTTAATATGAAAACTATTTTAAGTAATGAACAATTTTATTGAATTAGTGTGAAGTATTTAGAGTATTTTCTCAAAATTACTACCAAAACCTCTACCTTACCTATATAGGCTACAAGAAATAACGAACTATCGGTTGAGATTTAGAAAAAATCCCATCAGGATGCCAAAGTAGTAAACCCAAAGTTTGAGAAAGTAGGAAAACTAAGGATAAAGAATATATAACTAGAGAAAAACAAACTAAAAGGCCATGAAAACAATTTTTTATGATAGGAAAAGTCTAGTTCTATCCATAAAAAATATTCCCAAAATATAAATTCTCAAGTTGGAGACAAAGTGTTGTTTTACCCTTTAAAGAATAAGCAATTCCTAGTCAAAGTAATTATAAAATTTCTAGACCATTTATAATGAATAACATTTTCCCATCTAATACAATGGAAATCAAGGAACCTAATTCAAATAAACCCTTCAAGGTATAGGTAAGGAAACTAAATCTTTTCTATGAAGATCCTTGGAAAGATCCTATAGAGGAGTCTAAACACCTCTATTCTTCCATCAAATAAAGAACCCTAGCTTTTCTCTTTCCTTCACACTAGATTAGGTACTTTTATATTAAACAATATTTTTGAAAAATTTGTGCATCAAATAACTATAATTATGTCTAAAATAAGTGTGAGGGAGAGGGAAAACATAGTTTTATGATGTAAATACCTTTTTATATTTTACATTAATAAAACAAAATAATAATAATAAAACACAAGGAAAAGAAAAATCTAATTTATTTTTTTAGGAATATTTACATTGTATCTATAGGTATATATTTTTATGTTCACTTTTATGATTCAAAATAAAAAAATAAACATAAGAAAAAATTAAAAATAACTCCAATGTGTTCTGCCTAATTAAAATTCCATGATAGATCAGAAGAGTCCATTGATTATGAAATTATTGAATGAGAGTGATTAATGAGTTAAAATAACCTCTATAATATGAAAATTCTGTTTTATGATTAGGGAAATAGATTTAAAAATGAAAAGATCATTGTGGGATCATAATTATAAGGTATAAGATTGGGGCCACATGCCATGTGGATCTTTTATATTCTACATACTTTTAAAGAATCTTCTACCTCTAATATCTCCTTTGTTTTGACTCTGATTTTGGCTTGAGTGTATCATATATTGAGTGTTTTTTCATGTATAATGTAATGATATACTTATTAGTATATTTTGAGATATCACATGATATTTTTAGAGCATGTAACTTTTATAGTTGCTACTTAATGATGGTAGTGATCAGGCATGATCATTAGAGAGAGGCTGATGTCATCAATACCCCTTACTCCCTATATTGTATTGAGTATAACCATCCTTTAGTTTCAGGGCATTGTTATTTTACATACTAAGTGGAATCCTTTTATTATATTTGGGTATGGATATTCATATTGGCTTGAATGAAACCCTTCGGTCGTATCAGGTCACAGGTCCTCTACTGATTGAGTGGAACCCTACAGCTATATTAGGGAATGATTCCTCTACCTGTTGAGTGGCACCCTCTTATCTTATCTAGAAATTAGTATGATACCTACTAATTAATACCCTCTTATCTTATTAGTACATGGGTCCTCTATCTATTTGGTGGAACCCTTCTATCATATTAGGGCATGGGTCCTCGACCCACTAAGTGGCACCCTCATTTCGTATTTGGGTGTGGGTCCTCTACCTAATGAGTGAAACCCTCCTTTTATATTAGGGTATTAGTCCGTTACCTACTGAGTGGAAGCCTCCAATCATATTAGGAAATGATTCCTCTACCTATTTATTGGAACCCTCCTATCGTATTAGGGTATGGGCCTCTACTTGGACATTGTGTCCCATCGTGCTGTTGAGTTATGGTGAGGTAAATAACCTCCTTGTATTTTCTTTATAAAAATGTGATAGGATGGGAATTGGTGATGGTCCTTTAGAACTGTTAGAAATTTCTTTCCTGAGTTGGGCTGTGTGATAAAGATCCCCTTTATAACTCATTTGGGTTTCTTTTATGAGCATGTATCTTTGTTGTTGGGTTTTATTTTCCCTCTTTATTTGGTTTGAGATGACTAATAACATCATGTCCCTATTTCACCCCCTCCATTTCTCAGTATATACTACCGAGTATGTATATAATAACCTTTGTATTGGAATTACCTACATGTGTGGTGTCTTATGCAGACGATAGATAGATCAACAATGATATTATAGGAGCATAGGGATACCTGGGTGTTTTTGACCGTGTATTCGGGTCAGGGCTTGTATATTTGGATCTATGATCTATCAACATTTCTTTTCTAATTATTGTTAGGTTGGGACATATATTCTAGTTGGGAATATAGTTTTACCCTTTACTTTTTGGATTTTACTACTACACTCTTTGTATTCTCTATAGGTTATTACATGAATGATTTTTTACTCTAGATGTTACTATCTTTTATTATTATTCCTTTAAAATTCTTCATGAATATGGTTGGGTGCGTGTGTAATGGTAATTTATAAAAATGCCTCCCATTTTAGTTATGCCTTTTGTCACTTTTCTCCAGCCCCAAGCCTATGGAGTCAGGATTGAGGTAGTTGCGGCTCATTTTTCTGCGAGCTAGTCAGGCCCCAGTGGGTTGGGTCGTAACATACCTGGAATTATGAACTCAATCTCAAGTGACTTGGCCTTAGTAATTATGTAACACCTCATGTATCATCCCTAAAGTAAATTCATATATATCTTTTTAACCCTGAATAAAATGGGAAACTAAGATCCCACAATAAATAATAATAATAATAATAAGGTTTCCATATAACAAAAATAAATTTATTTAGGTGAGTGGAATTTTGAACCAATGAGGGTGGTAATTTAATTATAAAAATATCACTTAGAGAGTATCAATGAAGTGTGAAAATCAACATTGGCTTCAGAGGCTTAAGAATGAGAGAAAAATTGGAAGCGCAACCTGTTAAAATTTTAATTCCACTTAAATCTATATAATTCACTAATGGAATTGGAATTTGAATATGAAAGGAATTAAAAAAATGTTTTAAAGTCCCCTATGTGGCATGACCATTTATTGGATGAATTATTTGATATTCTTCAATTTTGGCTATGTATTTAAAATTAGGCATGATAATCAATTTTTTAATTTTTGGAATTTTATGACAAAATTTCCAAAGAGTGTAATAGTTCAAGTGTGGGGGAGTGATGTGAACTCAAATTTTGATATTTTTGTATTATATATTGGAAATAACCCATAATTTTATGCAATTACTGGTTTAATCTGTGTTTTGTTTATTTTAAGAATTTGGAATTTAATCGTTAAATGACTTAAAATGAGGATTTTACATGTTTATTAATTTTCAGAATTGATTGAAAAGCCATACATTGATTGATATTGAAAAGGATTTGGATTGTGAAATAAAAATAATTTATAATTCAATTTGGAATTACATTTTTAAATGGATGAATTTTTAATTTTAGAACATTCAAAAAAAAATTTTGAATAAAAGAAAATCCATAAATTGAAATTTATTTTTAAAGATTTTATTTGTAAGGTTGAATTATTCAACTAGAAATGAATGTGTTTTTTAATTGATAAAATTGATATTATTTCAATTTTTTTATTAATTTATTTTCCATTATTGTTTGAAATTAATTATATTGAAGAAAAATATTATACTGAGAAATATGATTTTTTTGTATTTTTTAGGTTGGAAAAAAATATAATGTGTCCAAGTGACTGTGCACTGTAAAAATAAACTAACCATTCATTATGACCACATGTAAAAAGTTGATGTTATCATGCTAAAAATATTGTAACGACATGAACTAACCATGCCCTCAATGTCTGTCTACCTTCCGTACGAAGTGCCTCCTCATGGTCACTACTTCCCCCTCTCCATGGTGGATTCACCTTGTCATGCGATAGCTTCACTCAACTAACCCTGAGCACCAGTCCATACCTTCCATAGAGCCATCTCATAGTAACTCCTCCCCTTCACCATGTTCCTACCTAAAAACCCTCTCTCATTGTCGGTACACCAACCATGAGCTACCACTTCTCCTCCACCTCCACTACAACTGAAGCCGAACCAGATCCCACATGCGCTGCCTCTAAAAACAATTCGAGAGATTTCCCCTTGTGTGATGCTGTGATTTGAAATAACTTGCCTCATCGATCACTATAAAAGGACACCGCATGACCATATCTCAATGACCACCAAACAAGATTAAGCTTGCCTGAGAATTTGAAGATGGAGAGGCCGCATCACTGGTCACTATAGAAGGTCCCGTTCCATTATCTGTTGAAGATTTCTGAAACCGCTTCACTTAAGGAGGAAAGCCGCACCACCTGTTTGGTCAAAAAAAATATAGTGATAAATACCTGAAAGCTAGACATCAAATAACCAATTGAAATGGTTTCAAACATAACTAGAACTTAATTTTTAATTACCAACAACCTCCTGAATACCTATGAAGAAAACCATTATAAATTTCATTAATATTTTGAATTAATTAATTCTATTGAAATTATTTTGTTTTTGATGATTCATATTCGAAGGGAAAAATACCAAATTTCAAATCCTAATTATAGTGACATCCCAGGCCCAAGCTTGGTCTACCTCTTCTGATCCACTCAATTCTAAATAAAAAATCCAATTAATTCATTATCTTTTTTACTTAAATATGTCTATTGTGCTATGAAGTACTGAGGTAGAACATCTCCAAATTTGACAAAGCTAGATTTTAGGAGGAGAACATATCTGTCGGGGAGGATTCACGATGTGAAGAAAAAACCATCGTAGTCATTAATGCAATCCTATTATGGGGTGTGATTTTATTATTTCCTAGTACAGTTTAGTATTTAACCTACATAGTATCGCAAATAAAAGTGAACAAAAAACAATTTTTTCACCTTTTTAGTTATTTTTTAGAAAACAAGCGATTTTTTATTTGGTTTTTGAATTTGAGAAATTAGAAAGCATTTTAAATTGATTGATTTTAAAATAATTGAGAAAGAGGGGTTGAGAGTGAGTTTTTCTATAAATAGTTTTATGCTATCACTATTTCTACTTTTTGTCAATTATTCTTCCCCCTTCTAGTAATAGAGATAATACTCCATTGATTCATCACTCTCCCTTGATCAGATGGAAATAGTGAGTGTATGCTTAATAAAAGTATCAATCAGTCTACCCTCTATGCTATGGGAGTAGTGTCATAGTAGTTGTTTTTGATAAGTTAGGTCAATCCCTAATTGGGTTTTTTTATTCCCTAATAATCAATTGTGTAATATCCCATATTTTTCTAGGTATGTCCCTCTTTGAGTTTCTCATTTGAGCCTTAGTGTCTATGTCATTTTTGGAGATGGAGAGCCTTTATTGGAAAAATGAATTAAATTATGAGGATTTATATTTTTTTGAATTAATGGAGTTCAGGAATAAATGGGTCAACTATTACTACAAGTTCTTGGTAATTTGAGGATCCTTAAAGGGGGTTTGGGTTTTTATAAGGAAGCAGGGCTGAAAAACTATTTGCAGAACAATTACATTTCGTGTGACTATAATACACACCATGCAATTGTTTCCAGACACATGTCATGAAAAGTTTCAATATGTGAACTGATTCATTACATGAAATGAATACATGACATGTAATTATATTACACATCTTGTAATATTCAATCAAAATAAATAATAATTCTAGGTGATGGGGTTTTCAGCACATCATATTAAAAATAATTACATGACATGTAACTGAATTAAATGCTATGTAATTTCCCGACCTGTAGTTTTAAAGTAAACTATGAATCTTATTTTTCTATTCACCTGCATGAATATTTTCAAATCTTAACCTAGGGTGACATTCCAAGTTATTTTAGAGAACCTCCCTCTATTTGAGACATACCACATTTGTAATCAATCCCCAGTTAAGTGGTTTTAATTTGGTTCCCTCTCATCTTTTTTCATTCTTTGACTTCCATGGTGTAATCTTTAAAATTTGTGCATTGTTGGTTTTTTATATTGATCAGTTTTGATCTAGGATCCTTTGTGTGATAATCTGCAACTTCTTCATTATGTTAATTTTCCATTCAAAGAATTTTTTGATTAGCAGTTAAAGGTAGGGGGTCTAAACCTTAACCCTATGGTTTGATAATTGTCAAGTATGTTCAATAGTGAAAATTGTGCCAACATTTTATATAATGAATAAATTAAAATAATGAATTGAATTATTTTATGGAGTCTCTTTGTATCCAATTGATTATTGACCTGGCTTGTGGCTTCTGTTTAGGTGAGCGGACCTCTGAATATGAATGAATTGTTAATTGGTCAAAGTGTGTTTATCCAAACATGGATTGTGGGTGATTTCTTAATATAGATTCACCTTGGCATGGATTATTTATTGAGATAACTAGAATTTTATTGTTCACAACCAATTGATATATAAAAGGGGTATTGAATGATAAATGGAAATTCTCATAGTTAACCATTGAGCCATATTATGTGATATTGTGATATCCTTATTATTTTGACTTGTGTTGTGATTAATTGTTGTAATGATTATATGGGGAGTTTTCCCAGTGACACATGTCAGAATTATTATATTGGGAGCTTTTCCCAATGACACATGATGGAATTATTATATAGTAGTCTTGTCTTAGTGAAACATGTTAAATGCTTATATATTGAGCTTGGCCTAGTGACACATGATGAAATGCTTATATAGAGGGCTTGGCCCAGTGATACATGCTGAAATTATTATATAGAGGGATTATCCCTGATTAAATGTTTAAATTCTTATATAGAATGTTTGACCAAGATTTGTGTGATTTTTACCTTGATTATAAGGTTATGGTAGTCATGGTTGTAATAAATGCCTAGAGACATTCTAGCTTGGCATTGAGACAGGTTATGTCATACCTTGGTTATAAGGTTATGGTTGACACGATTGTAAGACATTATTAGAGAAATTTTGGCATGGAACCAAAGAAGGTTTGTGTGCTATTAATTTAATTGTTTAATTAATTAATTATTATTGTTGGGAAAAATACCTCACGGTATCATTGAAGCATTTTTGAGGTGATTGTGTTTGTTGACAAAGTGGGACATCTGTGTTGTGATTGTTGACAAAGAAAACCATGACATTCAAATTTTTTGAAAAAGGGGATTTGATGGTGGCATGTTCAGTTCAATGGATGTGGTTAACGATCCATGTTTGATTCAAGAACATCGATAAGGGAATGGATGATCTAGAGGCGGTACAAAAAGAGAAGATACAAGGTGGTGCTGTTTTCCAGTGTTTGCCAAATTTTTGGGCCTGAAAATTGACAAATGAAGAAAAGTGGTTTTTGGAAAAGGGACTTGCACGCCGTGTAATTGTTGGAGAGGAAACTTGTGCATATAATGTTTTTCAAGTTCTAAACATAAAAATATGGTAAAGGGATAAGGGGCGCCCAAGTTTTAGGGTTGGTCGTGCAAGTGACTTACGCGACAGAGACTTGCGCGCCGAAACTTGTGTGCTGGGAGGAGACTTGCGCGCCATCATGTAGGGTGTCTAAATTCTTATAAATAGAGGTCGACCCCTCCTCATTCAGTGAAGATTTCAACAATTATAAAAATCAGAGATCCCGTCGTGTAGGTGTGGTGGTCGCGCAAGTGGTGTGTGGTCGTGCAAGTATAAGTTGAGCGACAGGTGATAGTTGCGTGACTAAGGTGGTTTGGGTGAGGAAGGAAGTGAGTCTTCCAAGTCTTGAGTTGAATAAGGGGGTGTCGTGCAAGTTTTTGAGGTGAACTTGCATGCCAGTTTTTAGGAAGCGTGAAAGTTGTTGGTTGCGCACCAATATTGGTTTGGGCATAAAAGGGTGCGAGTCGCGCAAGTTTGGAGTAGCAGAAGCTTGTGTCGTGCAAGTGGTTGAGGTGGAATTGCGTCCCAGTTATAACTTCCACGCCATCTTAGATAAGGGCACCATGTAAGGTTGATTCACAGCAGTGATTCAGGGTTGCGTGAAATCTGGAAGATTTCCCGATACCTTCGGTGCAAAGTGAGATTCATCTACCGGTGAAAGTTGGACTTCAATAGATCATTTACATACAATAGAGGATGCATTCATTAGTGATAATGAAGAGACCTACAGGTCTGTAAACTGTGAGTGTATTCCTTCTAGAGCAGTGAGCAAAGGAAGATAAAGAAGGAGATACTCTCCACCGGCAGTGTGCCAGAGAGAGAGAAACAGGGAGTGACCCTTGGGAAAGCAGTGAACTGACCCTAAACTTTGTAAAGGTAGTGATCCTAGGAATAGAAGTGATCTATCCTGAACCTTTTAATCGACAGTGTGATTATAGTGTATTTGGTACATCAACACATCTCCCCTATATGCTCCTTGGATGTAGCCCAGTGAGGGTGAACTAAGTAAAAAATTGCAGTGTCCTGTGCATGCTTTAATTTCTGTTTATATTGTACAATGGGAAAGAGAGAGAAGAGTGTTTTTCTTAATAGTGAAACAAGATCAGAACGAGATTTAATTTCAATTTAGTCATACCCTAATTCACCCCCCTCTTAGGGTATTCAGCCTTGTGGACCTAAAAATTGGTATCATAGGGAAAGGTTTTATTAGTGGTTCTCTCTCAAATGGAGGTCACCAATAATAAAGGGATTCCGATCTTCGACAGGAACAATTTTCAGCTATGGAATAATCAGATTCAACACTACTTCCGATCTTTGGGAATGGATGTATTCATATCAGAAATGCATGGTATAACAGCTGATATCAATAGTGGGGCATTATCGAAAGCCGAGCGAAGAGAATTGGATTCTGACTCCAAGGGAATAAATGATTTAGGGGGATCCCTATCCAATGCTATCTATATGAAGGTGATGTCATATAAAACATTACATGCCATGCGGGAAAAGCTTTTGAACATATATGAAGGTGATACAAAGGTCAGAGAGGCAAAGCTAAAAGTACTATGGAATAAATATGAATATATGAAAATGAACCTGAATGAGTCTGTTGATGCATTCTTTGATAGGATAAATATTGTTGTGGAAGATATGCGAGGTCTTGGAGAAGTCGGTGAAGACATAAAGATCATAAAGCACATCTTGAGGAAACTTCCACCTCGGTTCAATCCGAAAGTTTTAGTACTAGAAGTTAAATATCCAAAAGAGATGAGACTGGACAACTTTCACAGAACCTTGGTTGCATATGAAATGAGGAACAATGATAACGAGGCTGTGGAAAAGGGGAAATCTAAAGAGGTAGAATTTAAATCCATAAAGAAGCTCACAATTGAATATTATCAAGAATAAGAAGAGACAGATGAGGTAATGTCATTCCTTTCCTCAAATATTCAAATAGGAAAAGGAAAGTTCAAAGGAAAACTTCCACTGGAATGCTTTAGATGTGGAAAAGTTGGTCATCTTGCCGCAAGGTTCCCCAAAAAGCTTCATGAAGAAAATTATTAAGATGAAGTTGAAATTCACAAGAAGAAGTCTTCAGCCTATGTGAAAGGGAAGAAGCAGTTCAAGAGAAATTTCTTCAAGAAGAAGAATCTTATTTCACAATAAATAGATAGTTAGAATGAGTTTGAGGATGAAGAGGTTGAGGAGATTGAAAATTGTAAAGATCGTGGAGAAAATGAAATGGTGGCTATTATCAGTAGTGCTCAAGAAAAGGAAGAAACTGACGCTAATGAAGAAGAAGAGGAAATCAAAGGGAGAGTTGACATGGAAGCTGAATTATAAGAATCTCTTAAAGAGATAGATGTTTGGAGAGAAAAAACAAAGAAATCCAAAAAGTTGGTACATGATTCCAAACTCTATATAAAACAGCTGGAAGAAGAGAAGTCTAATCTAGTGAAAGAAATCGAAAAACTTAAGTCATCTAGGCCAGAGAGCTCAAAAAAAGTTGATGAGAATAAGCTCAAGATTGAAGAAGAGAAAATGGAGATCAATTTCTTGAATATAAAAGTGAAAGATCAAGTCATGTGTATCAAAGAACTTGAAGAGGAAGTGGTCAGTCTACAACAAATAATTAAGGATCAAGAAAAACTCTTGACACCCAGTACAGTGCCAAGAAAATAGATTTTTCAGAAGAATGAAAAGTTAGAAGTGAATCATAGACCTCCAGCATAAAAGAAGCAACAATCATGGTCCAACTGCAAGACTGGTATGGGACATGAATGAAAACAGAAAGCGGTCATGGATGAAGTCAAACTGCAAGAACCTGATCTAAGAATGAAAATAGAGTAGGGTAAAAAACAGAATCCGAATATCAGTAGATACAAAGGGAAAACCAGTAGTAAAGAAGTGACACACAGGAATGATCCTTACATCAGGTGCTATTGCTGTAGAAATATGGGACACTCACAGAATGTGTGTTCTATAGCCAAAAGATATCGAAGGGTACAAGAACAACAATGGCCGTCAAATAGAGCACAACATTATAGAACATAATTTTAAGGTCACTGTTTTTGGTGTGGAGGATTTGGGAACATGGCTAGATATTGCACATCAATCATACAAAGGAATGTTCCAAAACAGAACTCAAGCAGTCATAAGCAGCAAGTTAGGGATTCAACAAGTGAGATGAAAACACAAAATTGATTTGTAGCACTACAGGATGAAGCTGGTCCATCACACTCTAAGGAAGATCAAGTTCTTCAAACCACACTGAGTGTGAAGTTGAAGCCATGAATCAAAAAGAAAAAGGATGAGAAGGCAGCAGTGATAGAAATTTCCCTTAAATATTTAGATCATTCAGGAGTATAGATCCTTGAAAGTGGTTGCACGTCCCATATGATAGGTAACAAGGATCTCATTACAGGCATTAAATATGACAAAGAAGGTGTTTTCAAATTTGGAAATGATGAAGGGCTGAATATTATTGGTTTTGGAAAGGCTAAATTTGGGGGAAAAGAAATTAGACGTGCTGATATCTTGGTTGTAGAGGGCCTCAGTCATAGCTTGCTCAGTTTCAGTCAACTATGTGACTCTGGGTACTCTATCCGGTTTACCAAGAAGATGTGTGTTGTGAAAGGAAAAGATGGAGCAGTTGTTCTACAAGGAAAAATGAAAAAGGGAAATCTTTACCTTGTAAGTGGGGAAGAAGATATGTGTCTTTTATCCAGAGAGGAAGACTATGGCATAAGCGACTTGGTCATCTATGCCAACCATCTATGGAAGATCTTGTAAAGTGTGATGCTGCTAGATACCTTCCCAAATTATCACGTGATCGCACTCATACGTGTGATGTTTTCCAACAAGGGAAGATCATAACAAAGACATACAAACCAAAGGAACAAAAATCAACCAGAGTGCTCGAATTGGTGCATGCTGATGTTTGTGGACCTATCTCACCACGATCCATAAATGGGAAAAGGTAATATGTCCTTTTCATTGATTATTATCGAAGAATGTCTTGGGTATTTGTCATTACCCATAAGATAGAATTGTTCATTTGTATCAAGCAGTATATGAGGGAATCAGAAAGGATGCTTGGGTAGAAACATATGAAGTTTCGTACTAATAACAGTAAAAAATTCAGACACTGTCAAGTAGAAGACTATCTCGAGAAACATGAGATAAGGCATCAATTTTCATCAGTGATAACTCCCCAACAGAATGGAGTAGTTTAAAGGAGAAATCAGATCATTAACAACATGGTTATAACAATTCTTATTGAAAAGGACCTACCAGAGAAATTTTGGAAGGAATCCGTTTTGACATCAATCTATATTTCGAACAGGGCTCTATTGTGTCTGAAAGAAGGAAAGACTCCGTATAAAATTTGGTACGGAAAGAAACCAATATTGAAATAAATATTTGGAAGTAAGTGTTTCATTCTCAACAAAGAAAACCATAGGAAGTTTGAGTCATGATGAGATGAGGGGATATTCCTTGGCTACTCAGGTAAAAGAAAAACATATAAATGCTTCAACAAAAGGTTGGGAAAAATTGTTGAGAGAAATGATGTCACTATAGTTGAAAATAAACAGAATACTCAATGACCTAGTGAACAATTTCTGGATGAAAGTGATGAAGATGTAAGCAACACAGGGGGAGAAGAAGAGGCAGATGATGACTTAGAAGAAGATACTAATGATGAACAAGAAAGTGTCAAGTCTGTTTCTACAAGGAAGCCAAAGAGTCGAGCTGAAATTGATAGGCGGAATATCATTGGTGATTAAATAGCTCTAGTTCAGACAAGAAGAATGAAGTCACTACAGCAGACATCATTCCTATCTCAGGTAGAGCTGAAATTCTTTTCTAATGCAGATGAAGATGAAAAATGGGTTCATGATATGAATGAAGAGCTTGATCATATTGAGAAGAACTAGACATGGGATATTGTTTCAAGGCCGATAGATAAGAATGTCATCAGGACTAAATGAGTTTTTCACAACAAGATGAACGAATATGGAATAGTGATTCGAAACAAAGAATGAATGGTGTGTAAAGGATACTCCCAAATATAGGGAATTGATGTTGATGAGACATTTTCACCGGTTGCAAGGCTGGATAAAATCATATTTTTTTCCATAGTAGTGCAAAGAAAGTATAAAGTGTTCCAGATGGATGTCTAATCTGCATTTCTGAATGGGATTCTGGAAGAAGAGGTGTACATTGAGTAGTTATATGGTTTTCTCATTCATGAAGATGAGAATAAAGTTTTTTGGTTGAATAAGGGACTATATGGGTTGAAGTAAGCACCAAGAGCATGGTACTCAAGGCTGGATTAGTATTTGAAAAAGCTTGGCTTTCAGCATGGTGGAGTTGATTACAATATATATTTCAACAATAATAGTAATCAAAGGATGATGGTGCTAATTTATGTCGATGAAATAATCTTTGGGGGTTCAGATGATGCTCAGTGTAGAAAGTTTTCTGAATTCAAGAAAAGTGAGTTCGAAATGTCAATGATTGGAGAGATAACGTTTTTCCTTGGTCTACAGGTGACACAACGAAGTAATGGAACTTTCATTTCTGAATCCAAATTTTCCAAGGAGGTTCTGAGAAGGTTTTGAATAGAGAATTCCAAGGAAATGAATACTCTGGTTGCTACCCGGATGAAATTGTAAAAAGATGACAGTGGCAGGGTAGTTAATATCACTGAATATAGGCAGATTATCAGCATTTTACTATACCTAATATCAACAAGACCTGATCTTGTTTTCTCTACATGCCAAGAATCATAATACTAAATCAATCCCAAGGAAATCCAAATTCTTGCAGTGAAAAGAATACTTCGGTATATCAAGGGAACGGTGGATTTCAATTTGATGTATAATAACTAATCTCAGCCAGAGTTATTAGGATATATAGATATAGATTGGGCTGGATCAATAGATGATGGAAAATCAACGTCAGGAGGTGCATTATATCTTGGTAGGTTTTTTATTTCTTGGCTAAGAAAGAAACAAGATTTCATTTCTCTGAGCACCACAGAGGTTGAGTATATTGCATCCACTCAAGCATGCACAAAGTTATTGTGGATGAATCAGCAGCTTGAAGATATGGGAGTTGAAGTGAAGTCTCTGGTTGGAATCCAGTGAAATAACTCAAGTGCTATCAGTCATAGAAAAAATTCTGTCCATCATTCAAGGACAAATCACAATGAGATAAAGTATCATTTCATTAAGGAGAAGGTGGAGCAAGGGATTGTGAAGTTGAAGTATGTTCCTATAGAGCTACAGGTTGCAGATATTCTGACAAAGGGCTTACCCAAGGAATCATTTGAAAGGCATCAACTGGATCTGGTAGTTCAGTCGAATCCCTGCACTTAAAAGAGTGTGGATGTGGAAAACCCCCTCTCCATGAGGTATGATGTGTTTTTCCTTGATGTACTGATATGTGTTCTCTACTCTGTTATAGACTACAGCGGAGTGACCTTTGGGTTCATTGAAAAAGGGGGAGAAAATAGTGATTGTTTAAGGGAGAGATAGTGTGGATATTAGAGAAATCATGAAAGATACAGGGAGAAGCTGACAGGTGGAGTGGCCAGATAGGGGGAGTTGAAGTTGGTTTGGAGTTCTTAGTCAGAGATTATCTTGGATAAAACAGGAAATAGTGTTGAAGAGGATTTGAAGCTGATAAGAGTTAAAGCTGTGAGCAGATAGGGGGAGCGTTTTAAATCTGACGATGCTAGAAGTGATCGATCAAAGAATAAATATCACGACAGCTGAGGATTGTGATAAAAGCAGAAGAGTGGTGTTGGAATGCGGTAAGAATATTTCCAATAATTGGTATCAGTTTGGTATCATAGGTGGGTGTCAAAGTTGAAGTGATTCATTGATGAACTTTTCATTTACTCTTGTTTCTCAAGCCGATCATTTCTCATGTGTGTTTAGTGTATATGTTGAGTAAATCCTTGATCTCTATCAGAATCGCAATAGGCGAATGGTTACTGAATAACTAACGATGTATCTTTTTATGGAAGAGTTTTCAAAAAACCCAAAGGGGGAGATTTTTGGGAAAAAACCCCTCAAGGTATCATTGAATAATTTTTGAGGTTATTGTGTTTGTTGACAAAGTGGGACATCTATATTGTGATTGTTGAAAAATAAAACCATGACACACAAATTTATTGATAAAGGGGATTTGGTGGTGGCATGTCGAGTTCAAGGGATGTGGTTAACGATCCATGTTTGATTCAAGAACATCAACAAAGGAATGGATGATCTGGAGGTAGTACAAAATGATAATATACAAGGTGGTGCTGTTTTCTAGTGTTCGCCAAATTTTTGGGCCTAAAAATCGACAAATGAAGAAAAGTGGTTTTTGGAAAAGGGAATTGTGCACCGTGTACTTGAAGGAGAGGAAAATTTCATGCCTTATGTTTTTCAAGTTCATAACCTCAAAATATGGAAAAGGGATAAGGGGAGCCCAAGTTTTAGGGTTAGTCGTGCAAGGGACTTGTGCGGAAGAGAATTGCATGCTGAAACTTGCGCGCCGAGAGGAGAATTGTGTGATGTCGCACAGGGTGTCCAAATGCCTATAAATAGAGGTCGACCCCTCCTCATTCAGTGAAGAGTTCAATAGTTAGAAATATCAGTGCTCCCGTCGCGTAGGTGTGGTGGTCGCGCAAGTGGTGTGTGGTCGCACAAGAAGAAGTTGTGCGCCAGGTGATAGTTGCGCGCCTAAGGTGGTTTGGGTGAGGAAGGAAGTGAGTCTCCCAAGTCTTGAGTTGAAGAAGGGGGTGTCATATAGGTTGTTGAGGTGAACTTGTGCCCCAGTTTTGAAGAATTGTGAAAGTTTTTGGTTGCGCGCCAATATTGGTTTGGGAGTAAAAGGGTGTGAGTCACGCAAGTTTGGAGTAGCAGAAGCATGTGTCATGCAAGTGGTTGAGGTGGACTTACGCGCCAGTTATAACTTGTGTGATGATACTTGCATGCTGAATTAGAGAAGGTAGCTAGGTAAAGTTTATTCACAGCAGTGATTCAGGGCTGCGTGAAAGCTAGAAGATTGCCCGACACCTTTGGTGCAAAGTGAGAATCATGTACGGGTGAAAGTTGGAATTCAATAGAGCATATACATACAGCAAAGGATGTATTTATTAGTGATAATGAAGATACCTATAGGTATGTAAACTGTGAGTGGATTCTTTCCAGATCAGTGAGCAGAGGAATAGAAAGAAGGTGATCCTCTCCTCCGACAGTGAGACATAGAGAGAGAAACAGGGAGTGACCCTTGGGAACGCAGTGAGCTGACCCTAAACTTTGTAAAGGAAGTGATACTGGGAATAGAAGTGATCTATCTTGAACCTTGTAAACAACAGTGTGCTTATAGTGGATTTGGTACATTGGCACATAGCTGGTGTATGATCCTTGGACGTAGCCCAGTGAGGGTGAACCAAGTAAAAAATTGTTGTGTCCTGAGCATTATTTACTTTCTGTTTATATTGTGCAATGGGAAAGAGAGAGAGGAGTGTTTTTCTTAACAGCAAAACAAGATCAGAACAGACTTTAATTTCAAATTAGTCATACCCTGATTCACCCCCCTCTCAGGGTATTCATCCTTGTGGACCTAACAAGTACACTACTTTGTTTCATTATTGCATACACTTATTCTAAGGCTGGTTTTGTTTAGACACAATGGTGTTAACCTACTGATTTATACTCACACACTATTCTGGCCACCATTTGGTACCTAAGTAGATTATGTGGATGTAGATTTAGAAATGAGAAATGGTCCTTGATGTTGTTTGTTTTCCTTCTAGATGGGATGGAGTTTGGAGATTGGACTGACAAGAGGTTTGAGACTGGGGACTTTTGAATCTTTTATTGATTATTATAGTCTTTTATTTTTTATTACTTATAGAATGACATTTAGTTACATTCTTGCACATCATTACGTTATTCATTTTTATTTATTAGATCATTCAGTTGAATTCATTGTTGTCATTATACTTTATTTTATTGTTTCTATTATTTCCACACTCTGATATTAATATTATTTTTACTAGTATTGGTTTGTTTCACTGTGTTTTAACTATGTAACTAGGGGGTATAGTCTTTCCACTATACATATCACACACCCGCTACTAGTCGACAGTCTCTGTCATATAAAGAGGCATGTTTGAGGTCGTGTAACCAATGCTTTATGGCCACATGAGAGAGTTACAGATTGGGGGATGTTATAAAGTTGAATAAAAGGGAGGTTTATTTTCTATTTATTTTTTATTTGAGAAAGTTATAAAAGAGACTAGGATGTTTTGGGACTTGGTAATGAGCTTGTTCATAGGAGTAGCTAACCCATGTATAGGAAAAATCTGAGTTCCCAGGGGTGGAATTCTATTTATAGAGCGTGCCTGTTACATTTGACGTTATTACACCCTTATTGATTCAAAATTTGTGTGAGGTCATGGTTTTATGATGTTATTTATTCTTGAGATTTATAATAAAGGTTTGGCATGAAAAAATATGAGTATACATGCATCATAATAGGAACACAGTGATATATATTGACACATATTATTCATGATAGGGACATATTTATTTCTTATGCGATATATACTTTCCTATTGAAATATGACATGAGATATATGTTATACCTGATAAATGAAAATAAATGAACTGTTATATCATGCTAAAACACTTTTAATCCATATTTAGAAAGACTAGGAGGTAGTGGTTATTTTTCTTTTTCTCCTATGAGGTTGACCTTATTGTTGTAGCTTGTGTTCTAAGGAGTTTGTTTTTCTTGTGGAGAGAATAACTCCTTGTCATATGAAAGTTGAGCATTAGGAGAGTGGAAATGAGCATGTTTATAATGAAACTAAACCTGAGCATACTATATCTTCAAATGATCAGATGGATGATCAGGTTCACGACAGCTTCCGAAGTGTTATGGGATCTATAGAAAGAGGGATTTTTCATACTATTCCTTCTATGTATGAGATGACAAGAGAGTTTCAGCTGTATCATCCTCCTATATTTAGTGGGGCGGGAGGCCCCCAAGAAGCGAAGTTCTAGAATGAGTCAGTCCAGATGATCTTTATGTATCCCGAGACACCCACAAATAGAAGGGTGAATCTTGTTGTGTATATTATTCATTGACCAATCTAGCATTTGTGGGATATTCTGGATCAGGTAGGGAAGTATGAGGATGTATCATGGAAGTAATTCAAGACAAAGTTCCGAGGAAATTTCTATCCCAAGACATTGAGGGATGATAAGGCTCACGAGTTCATGCACCTGACACATGAGTTAATGTCAGTGCCAGACTACGCTGAAAATTTCATCGTCATACAATGATTTGTGGCATATTATTCAGATGATTAGATCTCTAAGGTGATATGTTTTCAAGATCATCTTCACTATATGATCATGTCAGAGGTTAATGTGTTTCATCTTAGCAGTTTTTTAGATGTGATGAATAAAAAAATCATCAAAGAAGGGAATCTAAGAGAGGCCCTGAGCATCAGACATGTTATTTTAATAGGGAAAATTGTGAAAACTTATTCTAATGGAAATAATCATCCCTATGATAGTTTTTTTTCAAGTGATATATTAGTCAGGGAAGTCAGGGTAGTGGGAATCCATCTCTGGACCATATTCCGTTGTAGTGATATCAGTGTGGAAAGATGGACCAAAAATGTCCACATAGTATGTAACCCACTTTGGAGTTTCATTCTTGAAGTTTATTAGGTCACCTATAAAGGGTTTTAGTGGTATTAAACATCAGAACAGTGGTAGGGGAATAAGATAGGTACCAATGTCCGGGAAGGACTCAACTACACCTCAGCGAACAAGTGGATGGAGTTCCATGGGGAATTCTGGTTGAGGTTGGGGATGTGTTATCCCAGTGAAAGAAATACATTACTAGGAAGATGGTGTAACTTAGGGGAGTTAGGCTAGAGACTAGGGCATAGGGTCTGGTTAGCTACATGTTATGTAGACTACTCTGGTTATTGTGGATGTATGACTGTCTGCTGTTAGAGGTATGATTCTTGTATTATATACCCTTTATTATGTTTTGTTTGATACCAGAGCATCAAATTCCTTTTTATATACCCTTTTTTTATAAATGTTTTGGGCACGTACATGTAAATATTGGTTGGTTTTTGACCATCGATACACTGTTGGGAGTGCGGTTAGGGAAAGTCAAACATTGAAGAGAGTTTCCTCTAGATATTTGTGGTTATACTTTCATTTGGGAACTATTCATGTTGAAAATGATAGGTTTTTATTTGATTATGAGTATGGATTAGTTATTTCTATGTCATGATCATATAGACTATTACCATTAGAGAGTTACCTTTTTATATCTAGGAGGAATATATTATCACCAGTGTGAGTGAGATCTTTAGGCTGGCTGTGGATGAAAAATTCAGTGTAGAATAGAATGTCTCTTGAATCAAATATTCAGTATTTATCTAGATGATGGTGGAATAAAGAATAACTAATTTCATTCAATGGAAGACCATTTTAGGATATCTTCTATGTCGAGTTCTAAGTCTTACCACCTTATTAAGATATTGAGTTTACGATGGAGTTGGTGATGGGAGAACTGCCAATTTCTATCTCGCCTTACATGATGGAACTTGTTGAGATTAAAAAATTGGAAGTCCAATTAGAAGATTTTGTTGCTAAATTTTTCATATGAATGGGTACATTTCATTGGGGTTCTCCAGTTTTATTTACCAAGAAGGCTGATGGTAAATTGTGCTTGTGTGTGTATTATTGGAGGTTGAACCAGATGATAGTAAAAAATAATTATCCTTTTCTACACATTGATGATATATTTGATCAGCTGAAAGGTGATAAGATCTTCTCCAAGATTTATTTGAGATCAAGATACCATTAGTTGAGGGTGAGACCTTTGTACATACCTCATACTTCTTTTAAAAGAAGGTATGGGTTGTATATGTTCATAGTGATTCCATTTGATTTGACCAATGCACCGAAAAAATTTATAGACATGATGAATAAGATCTTTCATCATTTTATGGATCAATTTGTGGTGGTTTTTTAGATGATATCTTATTGTACTCCCATTATGAAGATGATCATTTGACATCATCTTCAGAACATTGAGATTGAATTGAATTTAAACTAATCTAACCAAATTTAGTTTCTAGATTGATAAACTGAACTTCTTGGGTCATATAATCTTAGCGGAAGGAGTACTAGTGGACCCAGATAAAGTTTCATCCATGGTATCTTGGGAGCATCCCAATAATTTATTTGAGATTCTTAGATTTATGGGATTAGTAGGTTATTATCAGCACTTTATCCAAGAATTCACCCATTTGGAATCACCATTGTCAGGTCTGGCAAAGAAGGGGGTGAAGTTTGTTTGGTCAGATACTTGTGATAGAGATTTTTAGGAGCTTAAATGAAGGCTAACATCAAAACCTATCCTCACATTACCTATTCTAGGTAAATCATATACCATTTACTATTATGCATCCAGAGTTAGACTCAGATTAGTTCTAATATAGGAGGATCAAGTGGTTTCTTATGGATTTAGACATATGAGACCGCATGAGAGGAATTACCCTACTCATGTCATGGAGTTAGCAGTAGTGGTACATTCTTGGGGATGCGGGAGGAATTATATGATGGGTGATAGGTTTTTGGTATACACGGACCACAAGATTCTTGAGTACATATTTTCTTAGTGGGACTTAAATATTTGTCATAGGAGGTGGGTCGGGTATCTGTAGACTTTCAACATTGAGTTGAAATATACACTAGTAAAGGGAAACATAATTTATGATGAATTGAGATTAAAGACATATTCATAGGTAGTAATAGAGTCTTGAAATGAGTGGTGGGCGATAGACCTCTTTTCAGACTTGCATCAAGATGTTCAGGATTCTCAGGGATGAGTAACTTTGACTTCGACATCTGTTATACCCATTATTTTGGATTATATTAAGTCCATGTAGTTATCTGATCTAGAGGGATTAGTTTTTATAGAAAAATTATATGGTGGGGAGACACAATTGGGATGCCCTCTTGGAAGTGAAAATTATCTTCTTTTCCATGGTTGATTATGGGTTCCTATAGGCTTGCGCAAGGAGTTAATGAAAGAGTTTCATGATTATAGATGGGAGGTAAATACTGGTTTGACAAAGATATATTGTGATATTTGTAAAAAATACCAGTGGTTCAGAATGAAGAATTAAGTTTCAAGATTTGTGGAGAGGTGTTTCACTTTCCAGTATGTGAAAGCTTAGCATCAAAGGCTAGATGAGATTTTCAGCCTATTCCCATTCCTAAGTGGAAATGGTATGATGTAACTACAGATTTTTTGATATGATTACACCTGAAAACCGGTAAGAATGATGTTATATGGGTGATTGCGGATTAATTGAAGAAGTTATACCTCTTATTACCTATCAAGTACACCTTCACAATTGATGATCTAGGTACTCATTACAAGCACAAGGTAGTTTTGCTGCACAGTGTTCCAAAGAGTATCATTTCAGATAGAGATACTCTTTTCACATAATGGTTTTTGAAGGGTCTTCAGAATGGTCTGATATAATAGGTACTTTTGAGTGAAACTTATCATCCTCAGATTGACGGTCAATCTGAGAGGACTATTCAGGTTTTTGAGGATATTTTAGGAGACCATATTTTAGATTGTGGTGGTTTGTGGGAGTAGAATATTTCACTCATGGAGTTTTCATATAATAACAGATTTCAGGAATCAATCTAGATGGAACATTTTGAGGCTTTATATGTTAGGTCATACTATTTTTCTCTTTGTTTGTTGGAGGAAGGAGAGTCAGCACATAGTGGACTTAGTCTTGTGTAGGAGACTTCTAAATAGGTTCAATTGATCAAACATCAGTTGGTGACAATGTAGAGATGGAAAAAACCATACACTAACAATCTTAGATGAACTTGGGAGTTAATGGTTGGTCATCGCTTCTTCCTTTGGGTGTCAAATAGGTTTAGGCAATGATGTATCAGGAAACAGGGGAATCTTACACCCTGGTTTGTCAGGCTATTTTAGATTGTGGATAGGGTCGGCCGATTGGAATACCATTTAGAAATTCCAAAACACTACAGTTCCATGCATGATGTGTTTCATGTGTCACAACTTCAAATATATTTTTCATAACCTTCTCACGTTATATACATAGAATACATTGAGCTTAGTGCTTTTGCATCCTTTGAGAATCATACGATACTGATTTTGGACCATAGTGAAAAGTATCTCTAGGTTAGGACTATACAGTCAGTTTCAGTGTTGTGGAAGCATGGATGAGTTTAGGAGGAGACCTGGGAGAGGGAGTCTAATATGAGATCACAATTTCTAGATTAGTTTTTTGAAACCCCACAATTATGCTTGGAGTTTCTCATATACGAGCTATTATATAGGGGGGAGGTTGTAAGATCCGTTATTTTTCTATGTATGTCCCACTTTGCATTTTTAATTTGATCCTTAGTTGACATTTCTTGTTCATAAATGAAGATCCTTTATTAGGGAAAGTAACTTAAAGTCTGAAGATGTATGTTTTTATGAATAAATGGAGTATGGGTATAAATGGGTTAAGTGTTACCATAGGTTCTTAGTAAGTTGAGAATAATTAAAGGGGGTTTGAGTTTTTATAAGGTATCAGGGTTGAAAAAAATATGCAGACCAATTACATGTCGTGTAGTAATAATAAATTCCATGTAATTATTGTCAGAAACATGTCCTGAACAGTTACATGCCATGAACTGATAGACGACATGAAAAGAATACATGTCAGGTAATTATAATACACTTTGTGTAATATTCAATTTTAATAAATAATAATCCAAGGTGAAGGGTTTTTAGGCACATCTCATTAAAAATAGTTACATGAAATGTAACTGAATTACACGCCATGTAATTACCGAACCTGCAATTTTAAATTATGTCATGCAGATGATTTTTTTCATTCATGTATGTTTATATTTTCTCATTTTGACATAGGAATACCTTCTTGGTGATTTTGGATTACATCCATCTATTCTAGACATCCCATTTGTGAAATCAATACCTGGGTAAGTGGTTATTCTTTGGTTCCCTCTCCTCTTCCATCTTTCTCTGACCATCACAGTGAAATATCTTAACCTTATGCATTTTCAGTTTTAATATTGATCAGTTTTGATATAATATCCTTGGTGCGATTATCTACACCTTTTTCTTGTGGTAATTTTCCATTGGAACCATTTTTTGATCGTCAGTTAAAGATAGGGTGTCTAAGCCATAACCCTATGGTTTGGTAATTGTCTAGTATGTGAAATAGTGAAAATTGCTCCAACACATTATGTTCCAAACAAATTGAAAGAATGAATTGAATTATTCCTTAGACTCCCTTTGGATCTAATTGATTATTGACCTGGCTTGTGGATTCTGTTTGGGTGAAGAAACCTTTGAATATGAAATAATTGTTTAATAACTTAAAGTGTGTTTACTATGACATGGATTGTGGGCGATTGCTTAATTTTGATTTACCTTGGTTTGTCTTGTGTATTGAGATGTATTGAATGTTATTTGTTATGAAAAATTGATATATGAGATGGTAATTTAATGATAAATGATAATTTTCATAATTAACCATTGATCCATATGATGTGATATTCTAATATAATTGTTGCTATGATTTGTGTTATTATTAAATGTTGTATTGCTTATAAAGGGCATTGGAATAGTGGAACATGTTGAAATTATTATATTGTAGTCTAGGAATATCAACACAAGCTGAAATGGTAATATATTAGTCTTGGCATAGTGGCACATGTTGAAATTATTATATTGCATTCTTGGTCTAGTGAAACATGATGAAATGCTTTTATAGTGGGCTTAGCCTAGTGGCATATGATGAAATGATCATATAGAGGGTTCAACCCTAATTAAAAACTAAAATCCTTATATAGCCGGGTTGACACAGATTTGTGTAAATTGTACCTTGGTTATAAGGTTATAGTTGGAATGGTTGTAAGACATGCTCAGAGACATTCTGATATGGCGCCGAGGCAGGTTGTGTTATACCTTGTTTATAAGGTTATGGTTGGCATGGTTGTGCGGCATGCTCAGAGACATCCTTATAAGGTTTCTAAGTAGATTAATCTGGTATTAATTTAATTGTTCAATTAATTAATATACTTGTTTAATGAATTATTTTATACACTTATTATATGGCTTTTTTTGTTTAGACATGGTGGTGTCGACCTATTGAGTTATACTCACACCCTATTTGGGTCTCCGTTTGGTAACTAAAATGATTATGTGTGTAAGAACCTGAATCTTCATTTGAGGTATGGTTTTTTATTTTTGGGTGTTTTTTAGAAAATGGGGAGAATTTGGAAATTTTATAAGTACACATCATGTACTTAGGTGTACACACCATGTACCCGGTTGCCGCGGGTAGCTCTGTACTAGCCGTGTAATAGCCAAGTACATGGCAGTGTAAGGTGACCTAGAGACCGCCTAAAGCGGGGTTTGGTTAGGCATGTACATGGTGTGTACATTAAATAAAAATTCCATGTAATTTTTCTTTTACTTGACTAATCAGATCGAGGTTGCCTCTAATCCCCAAAAATTTCTTCTTCTGGAAGTGCCTCATGAAGGTGTGTTTGAAATCACTGATTCATCTCTAAGCCACCATTTCTCCATAAAAGGTCCAATTCGATCTCCAACGGGTGCATTGGAATCCCACTGTTGAGTTGTTCCTTCTTATAAATCCTCTCCTCCTGATTCCTCTTCTTTCGTGAGCTATTCAAGTTTGAATGTTTTGACCTTTTTATAGATATATGATGTTCTAGGATGATTCAAGGGATAATGTTCAAGAGTGTTCTTCATACAATGTCGTGGTATGTGGTTTGTTGCCTTTCGTTGTTTGTCTTTGAGTTTATATGCCAAAGTGATGATTACCCATTTTTCGAGTAGTTTGGGTTAAGGAAATTAAACCCTAATTTGTCTTCCTTAGATTGATTATAGGATTAAGGGTTTTTCATTGCGGTATTATGTGAAATTTTATGTTTAAGGAACATCCCTTGGGTGTGTTTCCTTGTTTGAATGTTTAGGGCCGTTCGGTCCAGGTTTCTTATGAGGCAGAACTTGTTTCCTTGTATTGCTTGATAAGATTGAACTTATTTCATTTTGATTCTTGTTAAATGATTGTGATATGCATTGGAATTATTTATCTATTTAGTAGTTGAGATTACATTGGGATTCTTGATATCATATATGTATGATTGAATTGCACATGCCTATGACAACCTGGTGTAGTTAGACCACAAGGGGAATTGACGTTGAGTGCTTCCTCAGAGTGTCTATTATATTTCTTGCTATGAGACCACATGGTGGATTGATGGTGAGTGCTCCCCCAGAGTGTTTATAGTTTACATTATGAGACCGTAGGGGGAATTGATGTTGAGTGCTTCCCTAGAGAGTCAGTAGTTATTATGGAAAAACCATAGGTGGAATTGATAGTGAGTTCTTCCTCAGAGCATCTTTACCTTTATTGCATTACTTGGCTATAGGGGTTAGACTGTGTGAGCTACCAAGAGGGTTAATGTAAATATTGAATGTTTTTGATGCATCTTCTAAGCCAAAGCACAAGATTGGATTTCGTCCCATTAGGTAGTCTTCTAAGATACATTTTTGTGATACTTACTTGATCAAATGCTGAACATTAAATGATAATGAATGTAAATAGAAGCTGTAGGATTGGTTAATTTTGTGTAATCCTAGTTTCTTTTCTTTATTACCATTATTACATGCTATATATAATCACTGACAGTTAGGCATAGATCTTGTGGTGGATGCCTACTGAGATTCATCTCAAACCCTATTTGGGTCAGGATTTTGGATCCAAATAGATTATATGGTTGCAGGTATAGATAAGGGAAAGTGCCATTTGTCATTCGGTACTTGATTGGTTGGAGCTGGAGAGTATAGGACCAAGCTTAGGCTTGCAATGATGCTGGAGTTTTCCTATTTTATTTGTACTTTGGTTCAATTGTATTTTTAGAATATTTTCATGTTTGGATGATTTCATAGAAATATGTGACATGCATCATTTATACATGTGATCTAATTGTTATTTACATTCAGTCTTTTGCTATTTAATTGTTGTATGGTATTTTGCTTCTACTACTATTTATTATTTGTTATTCCACATTTCATGCTCTGCCAATGAAGGCATAGTTTCCCCACTATCACACCCAAGGCCCTCACTGCTAGTCGGTAGCCTCATGCATTCAGGGAAATGTGCTTGAGTCCATGTGACCAACCGGGTATGGGGCACCTTTGGGCAGTACCCAGAACTAGGATATTACAAAGTGGTATTAGAGCATTGTTCTTTTCTTCTTTGTCTTACTGTTTGGAGCCTATAAATAGGGATAGGAAAGAATAGGTAGTTGGTAATAAGCTGTTCCCAGGAGTAGCTAACCTGTGTACCGAGAAAGGCCAATTTACCTTGATTATTTCAATTTTTTGGGTTTCTCAATTATTGCAGTTGATTTGATTTCACTATTGGGTGATTCATATGATTTGTGCTATTGTGATTTATATCATGGAGGTTATATTTCTGTTCCAACCCAATGAGATGATGGTACTCCATGTCATGAATCATATATTCACTTTCTAGAGATCACATGTCATGAATTTTGTCTTGCCATTTAGGATTAATTACTGAATTCATGCTATTGTGATATATGTTTTGGTAGATATGCATGTTGTTGTGATATATTCCATGATACAATACCTGCTAGTTTGATAGGATTTTAGAAAATTTAAAGTTTCATTTGAATGGCTGCTAAAATTTGGTCCCTAAGGTGTTATGGGCCCTTATGGATCATAAATTGGTGGATAATGTGATTTATTACACTGTTATACTTTGTGATATACATGAATATGATTACAAGATTTGATTTGCAGGGAGTATGGCCCCCCATAGATTAGAATTTTAAACTTTAATAGTTATTTCAGTGTTTTTTTTGGGTTTTGGAGTAGTTTATGAGGCTTAATGTCTAGAAGAACTTGGAATACATGACATGTGATGATGAATACATGCCTTGTATCCTTATTTTCAGGAAGAAAATGTTTTTCTTAAGTACACACTGTGTGTTTTCTCTACACGTTGTGTATCCATTTACAGTGGGACCAACCATGTGGGAGGAGACGTGGGTTGGAATTATTTTCTTGAAAATGCTGTGTACTAGGTGTACATGCCACATTTTGGCGATCCGTGTATCTAGCCGTGTGACCAATGACATGGGTCAGTGAAATACTTCTAGTAAATGCTGTTTCTGGAATATACACGATGTATAGTGTTGTTCTAAAAGAACCATATAGTTCTAGCCATCTAGAAGTACTTGGTAAGGAGGGAATATTCAATCACATGTCATGTATTAAGGATAACACGCCGTGTTTATGGGGTGTTACACGACCAGGGTTGGCATAAGTAAGCTCCCATGTAAAGGATTAAGGGAACATGCTGTGTAGTGTTCATACACGCTGTGTAACCCTATTTTGAAAAACTTGAATTATTTTCCTTCTCTATTCCAGTTTTCACTTCCAAGTTTCCATTTCTTTAATCTTGTGATGAGGTGTGAACTTGACCTTGTATAGTCACACCACCTAGGCATCCTCCGGTTGTACGCCAGGTTCGGGGCAATGATCTGACACCAGAAACAGTATACCAAGGACTACTAGAAAATCCTCCCATCATGCCCTTCATGGAACCAGCCATCATTTTAGATACTGGTGCTCATGGGTATTTCTAAAGAGGCTTCATGAGGATGATGCAAAAATTACATGGAGCACTGCATCCTGCCTAGTCTACGAAATAGTTGATGAAAGTTTTTCAGCAAAATTTTCCTCCCACATTCTTAGGGGATGGAGTACCTTAGGCTCCAGATTCACTGTTAGAATACATGTTGTCTATCTTCAAACATCTTGATACGCCTCCAGAGAGGAGGGTCAATCTTTCAGTATACATTCTATGTGATTTCTCCAAGAGATGGCGGGATGTTATATCACAGGTGGGACCCCAACAAGTTATGTCTTGGGACAAGTTCTAGAGTACCTTTTATGACAACCTCTACCTGGAGACCTTGAGGGCCGACCGAACCTAAGAGTTCATGAGTTTGGAATAGGGTACTCTCTCATCCATGGAGTATTCTTCTCACTTCACAGAGCTATAGTGCTTCACACCCATCTTGGGGGTGATGAGTTATTTCTGGAGTGAATTTTTGAGGATGGTCACAGGCATGAAATCCGATCTCAGGTGAACATCATGAAGTTTAATTCCATATATTCTATAATCAACCAAGCACTGATCAACAAATGAAACCAGAGGGACTATAGAGTGGTGGTCTAGGGAGGTTCAACAACCAGAGTTGGTACCCTTCTTACTGATAGCAGGAAGCACCATAGGGAGTCTACGCATAGAGAAACGAGTAGGCAGAATTTTCCTTTAGGTGGCCAGGTGGTGTGTTACCAGTGTAGGAATGGTGGACATAAGAAATCTTAGTGCCCGAGAGACCCAATTGAGTGCCGATATTGTGAAAAGATGGGATATTTTCAGCATTTCTGGAATGCCCTCCTCCTAGAAGCTAGTGAGGGAGGATCTATTTCGACTCTTGGTACCAGAGTAGGACCACTAGTTCCACATTAGACTAGGGGATAGATTTCTTCAAGCCGTTCAGGCCGAGGGGGTGGTCATTACTTCAGTGTTCAGACACAGGGTTTTTGACATCTGTATGGTGCATCAACTCAGGGATCTTATATAGATTCATAGGGCCTTGAAATAGGTTAGGATTTTGTGCTTGAGTAGATCTAGCAGAAGCAGGATCCCAGACCCTCTATGGTTATAGGTTCAATTTTGGTTGCCTCAGTTTTGGATTATGCTCTTTTTGATAGAGGGGCTTCCTATAGTATTATATATGTGACTTTGTGGAGATAACTGGGCTCCATATCTTTACTTATACTGATATCATGATGCTGGATATTCCGTTGGAGACTAGAACGGCTAGTGTATGTCAATTCAAGGGGTTCCCTCTTAAGGTTGGTGGGTTCCACTTATTATGTGATATTTATGTCTTAGAGATGAAGGGATATAACTTTATTCTCGTGATTGACTAGTTAGTCCTTTTTCAAGATTTTGATGACTGATATCACTGTAGGGTGAGTTTCAAGTCACTAGAGAGAGGGCATTTTCTACACAAGGGAGAATGGGATGTCCGGGCGAGCAGAGCTAGACCCAAGTATCATGGGTTGTGAGGAATTACAACCCAAATTTCTATTTTATATATGGATGACTAGGGGAATACAAAGATGGACGTTTCTCTAGTGGTGGATCGTTTTAGAGATGTCTTTCCAGATGACTTTTTAGGTTTACCTCTAGAGAAAGAGGTATATTTCTCTATTGATCATGTTCTAGTAGCGACACCAGTGTCTATTTCTCCTTATAATATGGATACACTAGAGTTATAAGAGATCTAGAAGTAGTTATAGGAGTTATAGGAAAAGGGTTTCATCTGACCCAGTACTTCTACTTGGGGTTCACCTATCCTGTTTGTGAAGAAGGCAGGCGGTACCCTCAGAATTTGTGTGGATTATCAGAATCTTAACTAGTTGGCTATTAAGAACCGATATCCCTTACCAAGGATTGATGTCCTATTTGATTAACTTCAAGGAGCCCGAGTGTTCTTGAATATTGACTTGAGAACTGATTATCATCATTTGCATGATAGACCATTAGTTATACCTATTACAACCTTTCGAAGCCGGTATAGTCTATACAATTATGCGGTTATACCGTTCGGTCTCATGAATTCCCCTACAATTTTTATGGCACTGATGAATTGAGTATCCATCCATACTTGGACTCATTTGTGGTGGTTTTCATGGATGATATCTTGGTGTAATCTCACACTCGACATGACCATGTCACCAATCTTGAGATCATTTTGAGTACACTGAGGGAGCATCAATTGTATGCTAAGATCTCAAAATTTCACTTTTGGATAGATCAAATTGACTTCTTAGGTCATGTTATCTCAGAGATAGGAGTTTCAATAGACCTAGAGAAAGTGAGAGAAGTAGTTTCCTCGGAGAATCTGAAGAATGACTTTGAGGTACATAGTTTTATGGGTATGGATGGTTACTATAGGTGATTTATAAATGAATTTTCATACTTAACAACACTACTGACGGGCTTGAATAAGAAGGGTGTGATTTACTTTGGGACAAAATATTGTGATTCAGCCTTTCAGGAGCTGAAGGGGAGGTTGAATTCAGCACCGATACTGATTTTTCTAGAGCCATCCAAGTGTTAAACCATTTACTATGATGCGTCAGGTATCAGACTAAGAGTAGTACTTATACAGGGGGAAGGATTTATTGCATAAGAGTCTTGGTAGTTGAGGCCACATGAGAGGAATTACCTGATTCATCATCTTGAGTTACCTGCAGCTGTGTATGCTTTATGCTTTTGGAGACATTATCTTTTGGGAGAGAATTTTGTGGTTTTCACCGACCAAAAAAGCCTCAAGTATATCTTTACTCAGAATGATATAAATTTGAGATAGTGAAGGTGGGTTGAGTACCTTCAGTTTTTTTACATTGAGCTTTCCTATACACCTGGGAAAGGCAATGCAGTGGCTGATGCATTGAGCAGGAGGACTCAGATACTGGCAGTTAAGGAGGCCAGTTGTGAGTGGCAGCTTATGGATCTATTCTCTGAGATTATTTTAAAGGTGCATGACAGATAGGGGTAGAAATTTATTTATTCTATATCTATTACCTCTACTATTCTAGATCAAGTGAGAATGAGGCAGCTATTAGATTCCGAAGGCCTAGTCCTATATGAGAGTTTTTTGGGAGAGGACCCTACACCTGGATAGACCATAGGTGAGGATGAGGTCTTTCATTTACATGGGCGTGTATGGGTGTCAGTAGACATATGGGAGGATCCTTTTCAATATTTTCATTCCTCAGTTTGGCCAGTTCATCCCAGTGTTACTAAGATGTATCGAGATTTACACCGACAGTATTGGTGACTAGCTATGAAGAGGGATGTTGCATGTTTTGTTATGAGATGTTCCACCTGTCAGTAGGTAAAGGCAGAGCATCAGTGACTAGAAATTATTTTATATAATTTACCCATTCTCGAGTGGAAGTTTAATGATGTCATAATGGATTTAGTGATAGGGTTACAAGATCTTCTTGAGGGAATGATATGGTTTTGGTTGTTATCAACATGCTCATGAAGGTTGAAAACTTCTTATCGATAAAGGATAACTTCAATGTTGATGAACATGGAAGGTTGTACATCTAAGAGATTATATGTCTGCATGGGGTTCCAAAATCTATCATTTCTTAAATAGATGACCATTTTACTTTTTGTGTCTGGTGGGGACTAAATAGGGCCTTGGGTACATAGGTACTTCTGAGCATGACATACCATCCCCAGACAAATGGTTAGTCTAAGCGCACAATTTAGGTGTTGGAGGAAATGATTTGAGCATGCATCCTAGTTTTTTGGGGTTATTTTGAGAGAAACATACCCCTATTGGAGATGTCCTACAAAAAAATTTTCCAGGTGATGATTCAGATGTCACCTTATGAGGATTTGTATGATAATCCATTCCAATCACTACTATGTTGGCTGGAGGTAGGAGAGGCAGCAATGTCGGGACCTCATCTTGTCCAGGAGACCACTGAGCAGGTGGAGTTGATTCGTAAGAGGATGACTACTGCACAGTCACAGTAGAAATCATATGCTGATCGACAGAGACAACCTCTGAAGTTTGAAGTCATAGATATGGTTTTCTTATGTGTCACACCAAGGTTGGGACACATGAGAATTAGAATATATGGAAAGCTTTCACTGAGATATGTTGGGCTGTTTGAGGTTTTGGAGAGAGTCATGCTGGTTTCCTATTAGTTAAAGTTACCTTAGAGGTACCGGGCTATGCATAACATCTTCCACGTTTCTCAGCTACAACATTACTTCTCAGACCAGTCTCATGTTTTTCAACCCGAGGAGGATGAGTTAGAGGTGGAAGAATAGTTTGAGGAGCATTCTATCTAGTTTTTTGATAGCAGTGTGAAGGTTCTCCATGTCCGGTCTATTCCTATGGTATGGGTGTTTTGGCAGCACGACCAAGTGAAAGATGAGACTTGGGAGAGGAAGACTGATGTGCGATCGCAGTGGCCAGAGCTGTTCAAGGATTCTTCTTTGCCACCTTATTAAGTAAATTTGGGGAAAAATTTCTTTAAGGGGAAAAGTTTGTAAGAACCTAGATCTTCATTTGAGGTATGGATTTTTATTTCAAGTTTTTTTGAGAAAAAGGGGTGAATTTTAAAATTTTATAAGTACACACCGTGTACTTATAAGTACATGTCGTGTACCCAGTAGCTGTGGGTAGCTGTGTACTGGCAGTGTAACAGCTAAGTACATGACCATGTAGGGTGACCTGGAGACTGCCTAAAGCGGGGTTCAGTTGAGGCATGTACATGACATGTACATTAAATGAACATGCCATGTACGTTTTCTTTTATTTGACTACTCAGACTAGGGTTGTGTCTAATCCCCAGAAACATCTTCTTCTGAACATGCCTCGCAAAGGAGCATCCAGAATATCTGATTATTCTCCAAGCCATTTTTTATTAGTTCAAGGACTGATTTGATCTTCAGAGGGTGTGTTGGAATCCCATCGGTGAGTTATTCCTTCTCCTAGAGCCTCTCCTCCCGATTCCTCTTCTTTCATGAGTTATTCAAGGTTGAATGTTTTTGACCTTTATGTAGATCTACGATGTTCTAGGACTATTCAAGGGATGATGTTTGAGAGTGTTCTTTGTAAAACATTTAGTTAGGTGGTTATTTTTCATTTCATTGTTTTTCATTGATTTTATATCCCAAAGTACCGATTACACTTGTTTCGAGTATTTGGGGTTAGGTAAATTAAACCTTGTTTTATCTTCCTTATATTTATTGATGGATTAAGGGTTTTTTGTTATGGTATTATGTGAAATTTAATGTTTAAGGAACACCCCATGGGTGTGTTTCCTTATTTGAATGTTTAGGGTTATTCGGTCCTTGTTTCCTACAAGGCAGATCTTGTTTCCTTGCCTTGCTTGATAGGATGGAACTAATTTCCTTTTTCTTCTTATTAAATTCTTGTGATATGAATAGGAATTATATAGCCATGTAGTAGTTGATATTACTTTGGGCTACTTGATATCATATATGCATGAGTGAATTGCACATGGCTGTGAGAACCTAGTATAGTTTGACCATAGGGGGAATTAACATTGAGTGGTTCCTCAGAGTGTCTATTATATTTCACAATATGAGAATATTAGGGGAATAGATGGTGAGTGCTCCCCAAAGTGTTTATAGTTATGTTACAATACTATAGGAAGAATTGAAGTTGAGTGATTCCCAATAGGGTCTGTAGTTATTGTGGAAATTCCATAGGGGGAATTGATAGTGAGTGCTTCCTCAGAGCGTCTTTTCCTTTATTGCATTACATGGCTAGAGGGGTTAGACTATGTGAGCTACCCAGAGGGTTAATGTAAATGTTGAATGTTTGTGACGCATCTTCCAAGCCAAAGCACAAGCTTGGATTCAGTCCTGTTAGGTAGTATTCTAAGATACCTATTTGTGATACTTACTTGATTAAATGTTGAACATTAAATTCTAATGAATGTAAATGGAAACTATAGGATTGGTTAATTTTGTGTACTCCAAGTTTCTTTGCTGGATTTCCATTATTAACTGCTATATACACTCACTGACAATTTTTCACACATCTTATGGTGGTTACCTACTGAGATTCATCTCACACCCTGTTTGGGTCATGCTCTAAGACCCAAACAGATTATATGGTTTTAGGTATAGATAAGGGAAAGCGCCCTTCATTATCAGGTACTTTATTGGTTGGAGTTGGAGAGAATAAGACCAAGATTAGTCTTGCGATTCTGTTGGAGTTTTTCCTATTTTCTTTGTACTTTGGTTCAGTTGTATTTCCAACATATTTTCTTGTTTGGATGCTTTCCTAAACGTATGCGACATGCATCATTTCTACATGTGCTCCCATTGTTATTTACTTTCAGTATTCTATTTTTTACTTCTTGTTTGGTATTTTTCTTCCACTAATGTTTATTATTTGTCATTCAATTGTTCATGCTATGACAATGAGGGAATAGTTTCCCCACTATCACACCTAAGGCCCCCGCTATTTGTCGGAGACCTATGAAATTCGAGGAAATGCGCTTGAGGCCATTTGACCAACCCAATACGGGGTGCCTTTGGGTGGAACTCAAAACCAGGAAGTTACAATGTAGATGTAGTTTTGGATAAGGGAAAAAGATTTTTTTGATTATTTGTTTACTGGATGGGCTAGAGTTTGGATAATAGACCGAAATGGGGTTTGGGATCGGGGACTTTTGAGTCTTTTATGGAGTCTGCTAGTATTTTATTTTGTACTACTTCTAGGTTGAAAATTAGTTACATTCCAACACCTTAGTACATTAATCTTTTATTATTTATTGCATTATTCAATTGGTTTTATTATTGGTATTCCATTGTATTTTATTTTTTCCATTGTTTTTGCACTTTGATATTTATATTATTATTACTGGTATTGGTTTGTTACATAGTGTTACAACTCTATAACCGGGGGTATAGTCTCTCCACTATACATATCTCACCCCTCTTACTAGTTAGCATCCTATGGTATAGGATTTGGTGTGCTTGAGATCATGTAACCAACCCTTTCTAGACACATGAGAGTTTCCCAGATCAGGAGACGTTACAAATTGTTCTTTCCACAATCCTATGAACATGCTGGTAATCATTGAGCACTCACCACCCAACCCTACTATGTTCTGCAATGAACAGATGGGAATTGGTTAGAGGGAGATATAGATCATGGACCAAAGAAATTAAAATTAAAATAATCTAACCCTAAATTAGATTCATTCAAAATTAATAACTAAAATAAGAAAAGAAACGAGTTGTCATAAGAAAGAATGAATCTTATTTATTTAATCTTAGAAACTCAAAAAAATAAATTGGTTTGGATTCCCACTTTCCAGACCACTCATAGAAACAAACCATCCATGGATGGAGAAGTTTAGTTGATTTAAAAGTGGGGAGAAATAATAGGAATTGAAAGAAAGTAAAAGAAAAGTAAAAGAAAATATAAAATTAGTGTATAAGGGTTTCCTCATCGAGAATTCTCCATCTCCTATCGATCTCTTCTATCCATCATGGCCCTTATATTTATAGAGAAGATCAGTATCCCCAAATAATCATAATTTGAGAAAAAGTTACTCCAATAAATCCCTAGGGTTAAAAGATTATAAATGAGATGCAATGATATTAAATCAAAAAAAAAATTCCATTTTTTGGGTATGTTAGAGATTTTGATATTGTGTAAGTGATCCATGATGTGTAATGTATAGGGCGGGAATTTTCATTGAATGTTTCACACATTGCTTAACATCCTTTATTTCTTTAAGGTTAATGCCATTAATAACATTCATGATGTTAATTTGTGTTTTATATCTAGTTTTTCTATTTTATATCCTAGTTATTCATTTTCAATATTTGAATTCAGTCCATTACATATTCAATATTCTGGTGTTGTACCATGCCGCTTCATGGTTCCACACGAAGTGTTTGCATCTCCCTATATTCATCTCTTTGTTTTTATTTTTGATCAAAATCCACATCCTACCACAAAACATAAAAAAATTAGTACTGGAAGAATTAATTAATTAAATTACATAAACATTGTTTCTTAAATTAAAATAAACATGAAAAGTATGACTCTTTCAGTCCCATAGAAACACTTTATTTTCATACATTAACATTAAATAGCTTTTTCAAAATACATAAAACATTATACAAAAAGACGCCCAAAGACCATACTAGTCTAGTGACTTTGGAAACATGGAAACATAAACAATGGTGCATAGGTGAGATACATTATATCTCACTAGGTTCTTCAAGACTAGAACCCTTATTAGTCACATAAAACATAATAAATATATTCATAACCTGGGGAAGGAAACATAAAAATGGGTTAACTCAAATGTTTAGTAAGGGTGAACAAGGGAGAAATATTAGCATAAATATGATCATAGGAGTATGTTAAAGTAATCATAACATTAGAAGATCATACCCAATATATTATAAGATCAGAAACATAAATCTTGGCATAAGTCATGGAAGTTATTATGATATGAATGATAAAGAAATAAAGAACATAATCTATGAGAGAATATCATAAGAATCAAACATGGAATTTTGGAATAAATAAACATGTGATATAATTCCCTATAAGTCCAGATGTGTTTCTAGAACATAACAAGGTACTTCATGGGAATCACACCTACTTGGCAGGACACCCCACCATCTCCAGTCACAGTCCTTTCCTTGTAAGGTATCATGTTTCCCCATCTTCACATAGTTTATCAGTTTTCCCCATCTTACAACTTTACGATGACTACATCTGCTGGGTGAGACACACCACTATCCCCGGCTGTATTCTTTTCCTTATAAGGGATTAGATTTCCCCATTTATTTATATAATTATATCATGAAATATTAATATTTACCCAATGAATTGGAGGGAGATATAGGTCCCACTCATCTAATAATAAAATCATTCATACATGTTCCTAAACATAAAAAACTTTTATCATATCATGACCCATAAAAACAGATGGGATTTATGAACATTCTATCATAATCCCATGAAATTACATGGGTGTCATAAACATGTAATTATATCTTAACCTATGTAAAAAGATAGGTTTCATAATCATTTCATCAAAGCCTAACCCATGAAAAGAAAAGAGTTTCACAAGAGTAAAACCTAGGGAAGAGGAACAAGTTTCATAAACTTTATGCCATCAAAACATAAACCATTTAGATAAAATATATGAATGGTACCTTTGAATCATTTCTTATAGGGGAATGAGAAACATCAAAGAATGTCATCTTAGATGGGAAATAATTTTAAAATATCTTTTAAAAACTTTTCTTGTGGAAAATATACTTTCTTTTTTGTAAAAGTTTCTTAAAAAACAAAAACCCTTTGAAAACTATTTTCTTGAAAATAAACTTTAAAACTTATAAATAAGTATTTTAAAACATCTTTTAATCTTTTTCTTTGAAAACATATTAGGAGAGTTTTAAAATTTTTTGAAAACCATTTTCAATTAAAACATATAAAAGATGATTGAAAACGTTTTGAAAACAATTTCTTTGAATATACTTTGAAAAATTATAAATAAAGCTTTAAATTGTTTTGAAAACCTTTTTACTTTAAAACTTTTTAAATTACTTTAAAAATGTTTTGAAAACCATTTCCCTTGAAATCTTATGAATGAATATTGAAATTTTTTTGAAAACCATTTCTTTGAAAATAATTTGAAAACGTTTAAAAGAATCTTGAAAACCATAAAAAATTTTAAAAATATGTTTTCCTTGAAAGTAATCTTAAAATATCATATTTGAAAATATTTTAGAAAACATGGTTCTTGAAGTTCATGGCATGTGTCTCAAAGATGGAAAATTGAGACAAAACTATTTTTCTGATTTGGTAACTATTGAAACATAAACCCCATGAAAGAGAGATTATAAAATGGATAAGTAAATATCCATAAAATTATGGATATTAATAATTGAATATATTCATGGGAAGTATAATCACCACACAAAAGAGATGAGTGGTGAATAAGGTGTAAATCTCATAAAAATAAAAGTGAGACTAGAAATCTTCTTACGATGTGTATTAACTCTCACAATACTCATTAAAACCTCTTGTATAATAAATATAAGTTTATTATAATGAATTTTATTCTTATATCTAATACCATATATGGTTTTTTATTATTTTATATTACCTTCTTGTTAAGAATTCTATGTTAAGGTCTCACATCCGGTAATATCCGTTTTGTTCTTCACATGTGTCTTAATTTGTTATATCTTTGGTACTTTTACTTATATCATGATTTCCAGAATATAAAAATGATATGAATATCATATATATTTATTATATTTGTATTATAATAATCAAAATAATATAGATTTATTAAATGAAATGAAATACACTATTCATGAAGATGGTAGGTCGTACGTACATATGAACACTATTTCTGTTTAATTATCATATTAAAAAGAAGAAAATAAATGAAATATATATATATATATATCATTATTATAGAAGAATTATTATATAATATATATCATATAAGTTCAATAAATCCATACTTAATAAATTCCATGTAGCGTGTGAATGAATCACATCTCTTTGAGGGGGCGATAGTCCACACTTCCTCAATCAAAATTATCGTATTTACACAAATTGGAAAGAATAAAGATATATGTTGTAAAAGAATTACATATGATTAAATAAATAATATATATAATATATATCATATATAAGCATAATTTACATCATAATTACCACCATTATAGGTGGTAAAAGAAAATGAACAATCATCATTTCATGAGGTGGTAGCTCGCCATACACATAAACAGTACATTTGTTACCCATTAGATAGAAGTGTGAGTAGGTGTATATGAAACCACTTGCATAAAAAAATATAAGTATATTTAGGATAATTGTGATTTTAAATAAACATGTAATAAGGCTAATTGAAAGAGTGGATAAATAAAATTAAAGAAAGGAGCTTGAGGGAGGGTGTTACCTCTTAATCAGGTAACTCCTTTTGGTTTTCATGAAAGTGATTCCTTGGAAGGTTTTATTCCAAATGGAAGGCTTAAAGGAGGAAGGGAGGGATGTTGGGAAGTATAATGAGTATATATTTTCTGAACCTAAGATGTTTTAGTGGTTTTAATAATGGGTATAGTTTGTGGAATTTTATATAGAAGGGAGGGGACATATTTGGCATTTTTGAAAACAAGTCAGGTGTACCCATGTTTTAGCTAAACAAAGTCATAAAAAACCAAAATAAATAAATAATATAATGTTAATTTATATATAATATCCATAAAATATGTGTTTTACAAGTTTCTAGGTCATTTGGTCCCTTAAGTGTAAGGTTTATTCATTTTTTAAGCTTAATTTTACCTTAATCATTGTAATTAATTTTAATTATTTTAACTTATAGTATTGGTAAAAAAATAAGTTTAACATATTAGAAATTAGAAATTATTTTGATTCCAAATTAATAATCCATTTTAAAAAATTCTAATAATAGAAGTGGTCGCAATTAATTTAAATTTAATCCCACTGATAAGAAAACATTGTGGGTTTTTAAAGAAAAAATGGTCAAAAGTTTGCTATGTTTTTATATCCAATTGTAATATGAAATTGTTTCTAATGATATATATTGGATTAATTGATAAATATTTAATATAATTAATCATTAAAACAATTTAAAACTAAAATTTAACCTTATAAATAAATTATATGAGAAAACAGTTTTGAATTAAAATTCAGTATTTTTCACTATTCATCAAAAAATGAAGTTTCTCAGAAAAATCCCAAAACTTCACCCTAAGATAATTTCAACATTGAAAATTCAAAAATGAAGTTTATTATAACAAATTAAATTTCTAAATGTGTCTGAAATTAATTTTAATTTTTTTTCACCAAAGGACATAAAAAACAGTTCATTTGAGAAAAAATTATTTTTAAACATATAAGGGATTTACCAAAAATTATTTCTTTAATTATAAATATGTTTTATTAATATAAAACCATTACAAAAAATGTTTTTAAAAGTAGTTGTTACTATTGATATTAACATTTTTAACGACTAGGTTATAATTATCTTGTTTAAATAATTATAACAAAAAAATATGTTTTGTAGAAACACAATATTGCGTATAACGTATACCAAGTCAGTGTTACGTGTAATGTACAATGAGTTGTTGCCATGTGAAAGAAAATTTTGACTTAGTGAAATGTATTATTTTAAGGAGGATTTAATTTTTTCATGAAAAAAGGTCCATAAAAACATGGGGTGTTACAAGTCCTATATGTTGGACACGTGTTGATCATCTAACAATGAAGAAATAACACTTAAACACTAAAATTGAGGAACATTCCAGATTAATTTAATGATTTTTGTGTTACTGACATGAGTAATTTCAAATCTTTCCAAGTTCCTTTGAGTGTACTTCTATAAATAAAAAATTATTCACTATGTTGGGGCCTTGCTGATAGAAGATCACGCTCTTTCATTCTTAATGGATCACTCACTTGATATTATTTTCTCTTTTATTTCATTTATCATTGTAATAATTCCCATGATAGAATAGTAAGATGTTAGTTGATTCAACAAGAATATTCCCCTATTCCCCGGTTAATGAATTCTATGTTTTAATTGTTTAATATCCTTTATTTCTATATATAGATTTATTCAAAGTGCATCAACATTATAATATTTATTATTTCTTTCACATTGAAATTATATTCTCTTCTTTAATGGATCACACACAGAGGAAAATTTGGTATTATAAATTCTTTGTGATCATGATAATTTGGTTTATTTAAGAGTAATCAAAGATCCTTGATCACTGGGATAAGATAAATTGGGGGTGGTAGCGACCAATTATTCCCTCCAGTTTAATTGAAACTTATTGGAGAGAGTGACATATTGAGATTTAATTTGGTTAGAGAGAAAAATTAGAGCAAATTTGTAATAATTATTTAACTGGTTAGGTAAGGGGATATCTAAGGTATATCCACCCCATATAAATTTATCTTAAAACCAACGATGTTCAATATTCTATTTTAATGAATTGAAACCAAAAATAAAAGTAAAACACACCCATAAATTTTTTTTGTCTAAGAGATAAACTCAAGTCCCACAACTACTACATTTAATTTGAGTTCAATTTTTTTTTGGGAACCCCATGATAGGTGACTCATCAAACTAAGAATCATTTCTGGGGGGACTCTAGTTTTTTTTACTATTATTATTAAAATTTATTTCAACAAATGATCGATCAAATTCAACTCACCTCATCATTTTTGATCCAGAGGTTGAGAGAAATTTTCTATCGAGGAAGAAAACTTATAGAATAATAAAGGAAGTGGAAAAATAATTTTTCACTATCTTATCAACTAACTCCTCATCCTCATTTTCTACTTCCACTATAGACACTTTAATAAACCAAATCATATAAGATAATCAATTCCAGTTGAATTAAAATTTAAGGGAACTATATGCACCTAATTTTAATAACAATAATCAATGATTAAAAATTAATAATCAATAATACTCTGAGTTTAAAAATGTAATTCTAAATCATCTGCTAAAGTTTCATGGTTTTTAGGAGAATACTCCGATAGAAATCATGGATAATTTGGAGAATTTTGCAACAGTTTCAAAATTGGAGGATCCACTGAGGGTAAGATCTGCTGGAAGGAATTTTACTCATACCTTGAATGATTTTTCAAAGGGTGGTTTTAAAAAAATCAACCTATATATATCAACACTTGGGATGAACTACATCGATACTTCCTCCATAATTATTTCCATACATCAACGAGTGTCCATATGAGGAAAGATATTTAAGCAATCAAACAATCAAGTGGAGAGACCCTATATGAGTATTGGGAGATATTTAAAGGATTAAAAAACTCACAACCACACCAACCGTCTGAAGAGAAAAATTTATTTGTTTTATTTTACCAATAATTAATAGATAGCAATAAAACCATTTTGGATGCATCATCTGGGTTGCACTGATCGAAAATAATTCTGTTGAAGACTTTATCTCATCGAAAGGATCTCCTAGAACTCTAAAAAATTTGAGATGAGAAATAAAAAAAGTTGAGTACAATATGTGAATGGTTATAGCTCTCTATTTGTTTTGACAAAATTTATGGAAAAACCTCTATTGGAAAGAAACTGGCTATGAACAATGTGCATGAGATATCACCCACTATACCCCCTTGGGTCTGCCAGCTCTATTTCCCTCAGGAACACTTCATAGATGGTTATCCTCAAGTTCATGAATATTGTGAATCATTTTACTAGAGACCATATAAAAAAATATACAAGCAACAATAAAGGAAGTAGAGAGTACTCTAGAATTCATAATGGAGATGAAAAAACAATTTTTGAGACCACAATTTCAGTAAGGATTTCAAAAAAAATTCCATCCACCACCCTTTCAAGGAAATAATTCTAAACTATCTACAAGATATCTACCAAGGAAATTTTAAGAACCTTCGATGGAGGACCTACTAAAATAAGTTGTGAATATTAAAGTCCAAATCATCACTTCCATCAAAAAAGTAAATAACAAAATCCTAGGTATGTTTCTTGTTTAATCCATTCATGAACCTAGTGGAAATTTAAGATCTATTACACTAAGAAGTGGAAAAGATCATGAAAGTAGTGAAGAAAAACCATCCCAAGAATAAGTTGGAAGTGAAAAACAATATGCACTAGAAGTGTTTACTAATGAAAAAAAAACTCGAAGATTAGATATGAGTGGAAATACCCTCATGAATAAAGATAAAGGGAATGCCATGATAGAATATCTACTTCAACCCCAACCACCATTCTTTGAAATAATTCATAAACCCAAGAAAATAAGTGAAGATACATTTGAACAAGAGGTTCTATAAGTGTTTAAAAAAGATTATATAAACATCCACTACTAGATACCATATCAAATAATCTAGAATATTAAAGGTTCATTAATAATATACACACTTAAAGGAGAAGATTGTGAGGTAATGAGAAGGTAAGTTTAAGTAAAAAGTTTCTACCCTTATAACCCCACAAAACCACAAGAAATTTTTATATCTATGTATCTTTTCTATTCCATTTACCATAAGAGAGATAAAATTTTCCAATACATTTTTTGATTTGGGATGATCAGTTAATGTTATTCCTTATTCAATTAATCTATATCAATAGATAGGAGAACTCAAATCCTCATGAGTGGTATTTCAACATTCCAAAAGGGAAACTACCTTCATAGTTGATGTTTTATAAGAAATTTTAGTAAGTGTATAAATTTATACATTCCCAACTGATTTCTACATTTTTAACATGTAGGTAGAAAAAGGTAAGAATATTTACCCCATAATTTTAGTTACCCATTCTTCAAAACTACCAAAACTATAATAATTTATAATTGAGGAACACCTTCCATGTCCTTTAGTGAAGAAACAATGTATTTTAACATACTATATTAAATGAAATAAACTCATGAGAAAATAATTTCACTATGAATAATTTTGATGTGTTATGTTTTAATAAAGAAGAAATTGTAATTTTTGATGATAAAATTTTATTAAAAAAATATTTGGAATCTCATGATTTGGAAAAAATGTTTTTGAAAGAAAGTTTAATCCTAAAACTATTTTATGCTCTAAACATTTATAATTTTTTTTTGAGAATTATTCAGATAATTTTCTCAAATTTTCTACTAACACCTCTACTTTACATTTGAAGGATTCAAGAAATAATGAACCATTTGTTGATCTGTAGAAAAAAACCCATTGGGCTACCAAAATAGAAAACCCAATGTCTAGGAAATTTGGAGAATAGAGTATTTAGAAGATAGAGAAGGATAAAAAAAGACTATAAGTACATGAGAACAATATATTGCGCAAGAAAAAGGCTCTTTCTATCTGTAAAAAATTTTCTAAGAAGGGAAGTTTTTAAGTAGGATACAAAGTGTTGTTTTACTCAATAAATAAGAAGATAATACCTAGTAAGAATTGTTTCAAGTTTACTAAATAAATTATAGTGACTGAAAGTTCCCCATCTGGTATAGTGGGAATCATGAAATTGGATTCATAGAGCCTCTTCAAGGTGAAGGGCATGAAGTTGAAGCTTTTCTATGAAGATACTTGGAAAGAGCCTATGGAGGAGTATTAACTCTTCAATGCTTCTACTAAAGAAAGAACCTAGGGTTGTCTCTTTCCATCAAAATAACTTAGATACTTTTATTTTTTTTTTTCTGAAAAATGTGTGCTTCACTAAACTATAATTGTGCCTGGACTAAGTGTGGGTGAGAGGGATAAAGTAGTTTTAGGATTAAAATACCCATCTTTCTATTTTACATTAAAAAACAAACAAAATATATAAAAAAATAAAATAAAAAATATATATTTTTAGGAATATTTACAATGTATTTTTGTTTATATTTATAGAATTATTTTTTTGGAGTGTAAATAAATAAAAAAGGTAAAAAAGGAAAATCAACACAAATGTGATCTGAATAATTAAAATATCATACTAGAATAGAGAGTCCTTTGATTCTGAAATTACAAAATGAGAGTGATTACATATTGAACATAACCTCTGTTATATGGAAATTGTGTTTGATGACTAGATAAATAGTGTGAAAACTGAGATGATCATTATGGAATAAGAATTATAACATGTGGTTAGTGTAATTTCAAACTCAATATTGAGTGACCTAGCCTTAGTAATTATGTAACACATTAGGGTGCCTCCATGAAAGAAATATATATAAGTCTTTTGAAATTCGAATAAAATAGAAAATTGTAAACCCAAAATGAATATCTAAGACAATGATACTGTGTGTGTGAGTATCCCTCAATATATATTTATAAGTGTTTTTTACAGTGATCTGCACATATATGGTTGGAAAAAATTCAATAAAAATACGAATAATGTGATCATTTTTCAAAAAGAATTTATATAGTTGAAAATAATTTTAAAACCATGAGAGGGTAATTTATTTATAAAAATATCATTTTGGGAGTATCAATGGAGTGTGAAGATAAACTTTAGTTTAGAAATCTTAAGAATAAGGAAAAAATGGAAGCACTACTTGTTAAAATTATAATTTCACTTAAATCTATTTAATTCACTCATGGAACTGAAATTTTTATATGAATGGATGTTAAACAATATGTGGAAGTCTCATATTATTCATGAACATTTAGTGGATAAATTATATTAAATTTGTTGAAAATAACCCATAATTTTCTCCAATTATTTGGCAAATCAGTGTTTTTGTTGATTTTTAGTGTTTGTAATAATTTTAACTATTAAATGGATTAAAATGATAATTTTATATCTTACTTCTATACTATCAGATCTCACAAGACGTACACCTATGATTGAGATCCAGCCACCAGGAAGGATGAACCCACACTGCCCCGTTCTGATCTCACTGCACTACCACAACTGACAATCCCCTTGCTCACCCAAAATGAATCCAGTCAAGTTATGCTGTCTTTTCTTGATGATTTCTAAAACTGCATTGACGAAGGAGGATAGACACACCACCTGGCAGGAAGTGATGTCTGATCCAATTCTATCCAAGCTTTAAGAAATAACTGAATCCACTATTGAAGATTTTGAAAGAAATTTATTTAATTTTAATTTTTTATTTTATTGTTTTTGTTCCTATAATAGTTTTGATGATTGTGCGACCACATTAAGCTCCAAAATTTCAATTTTTTATTTGATAATAACATACCAATTATGATCAATAAAAATTCAGTGATTACTCCTTGGAAGAACTAAACCAAAGAACAATATGAAATGATTTCTAGAACAACTCAATATTTTCTTTGAATTATTAACAACATGCTTGATCCCTCTAACAAAACCATTTTACATTAAATTAATATTTTGAAATAAATAATTAAAATAAAAACTATTTCTGTTTTCTAATTAGGATATTAAGGCATACAAACCGATTTTTAAATCTTAATTGAAGTGACATCTCAGGCCAAAGCTTGGTCTGCCTCTTTCAATACAATGAAGTCTAAATAAAAAATCCAATGTATTCATCATATTATTCCTTCGAGATGTCCACTTTGTTGAAAAATACTAAAGCTCTATGACTCAAATATTTTTGAATCTTGATTGTGTTTGTAAGGATTTTTGATTAAAATTAAATGCCATCACAGTCCTCAATCCTGGACAAATTAGTTAGTGAGAAACATTCCCAAAAAAGTTGAAGATTCTCATGCCCATACTTGGATAATTTTAAAGTGCTCCAAGGATATATGAGTGTTTTAATATAAATAATTCACTATTCACTATACTGAGTATTGCTTATGGATTCTTTTGCGCATTTATTCTCATTGGATCTCTCACTTACTTCTATTTTTTCTTTTCATTCATTTCTCATTGTAATAACTCCTATGATGACACAATAATAAATTTTTTACAGGGTTGAGGAGTGTGAAATTATAGTTTTAAAAATTAAAATGTTTTTTTCTTATGCTTCCATGCATAAATTATCATGCAACATTTGTTCTTTCATTTTTTTCCATGAAAATTTAGTGTGTTTTTATATTATTATGTATATTTCATTATCGGTTTGTGGGTATTTCTATAATGACCCAATGTTTTATCAATGGAAATTAACTTCTTATAAATATGTCATATAATCACATGAAATCACAACATAATGAACTACTAAGTACTATGTAACCTTTAAACATAATAGTTACTTCTTTGATTTGAATTTCAAAAATATGACATATATGGTTGCGATTAGTAAGATGTTTGGATTCCGATAAGAAAAAATTATTTTTTGGCCAATAGTTACTGACACTTATGAATAGTAATGTTACCCTTATGAATAGTAATATGTCCCCTATGAATAATAAATCATCCAAAAGAATAGTAACCTCACCCATGAATGTATAAATAAAACTTAGTCATCTTATAAGTGATAATAAGACCATAGTAAAAGTATTGATATTTTTTGTAAGTCATAAATAACTAATTAAAATTAATTAATTAATTTAAAATAAAATTTATTTTCCTAAAATGTGTTCATAAATTATCAATTTAATATCTTTTGGTTTTTATATAATTTTTTAATACCTTTGTAATTTTGGAAAACATTATAAAATCAGTTATAGTTTTAAAATATGTATTTTTCAAGTAAATTTTGATTTTAATTAAAAATTTAATTAATTATATTTGGAAAATAATTTTCAAAAAATGGAGTTCATTTTTGGAATCTACACATTGAAAAATGGTTAGGGTGAGTTTTTGAGATTTTTCTAAAATACGTGGATTTTTTATGAATAGTAAAATACCATAATTTGCAAATTAATCTTAATACATGATTTATAGGGTCATGGGTGATGTTCTGCTGAAGTAAGACCAATTGGTCCAAAATAACATGAAATTATTACTATTTTTGGTTCTATAATCATCACTATTTCTGGTCTTGAGTGAAATTAATAAACTAAGGAATTAAATATTATGAAAACCCTCATCTGCCCCACTATAAATACCACCCATCCTTACCTATTCTCTTCAATGATTTAAATCCTTATGACTTACCTAAATTCTACGAAAATCTCTCCACAATTTCCTACTTAACATCGAATATTCCCTATTCTCTTCAAAATACCAAATCCTCTCCCCATAAGTGGCTCTCAAGGAAGATTGATTCCAAAAGTAAATTCTTGTTTTTAATTCTTTTTCTTTCTTTTCATGTTCATTTGTTTTCTTTTCTATCTATACTTATTCTCATAATAATGTTATTACAAATCCATTAACTTAAATTTATATTAATTTTGTTACAATAATGGAATAATTTATTATCATCTCTATTTTACTCTTCTTTTATACTATTAGTAAAGACACCATACAAGATGTGTTAATTTACTACATTCAAGGACGATGAGTTTTCAATTTCTATTACCATATTCAATTATGGTCATGAAAATAATTTTTTTATGGTTGAAATAGATTATTATGTAATATATATCACATTTAAGGTTATATAATCTTTTTTACAAATGATATTAAATTATAATGCAAAATGAGTTCATAGTGATCAAAAAACCACTAATAAACCCAAAAGGTTATCACTAAAGTTTTATATAATGATTATACTTAACTCTAAGTAACCAAATAAAATTTACAACCATGTGACCTTATGTATGTTAAATAATAAAATATTACTCCAATTCTAGACAAACATCCCTATTTTATATGATTATCTGTTCATGAAATTAAGTAAACTAATCGTAAAAAAACCAAGAAAACAAACAGACCCGAACAATGAAATTGAACCACTTAACTAATCAAAAAGGTCTTAAATTAAAATAAAAATGTTATAATAAGTCTTTTAAATATATAATAGGTTACAAAATTATTATTTAATTAACCTAATTTGATTATTCGGGTCATTAATATCAATTGAAGAACACCATCAGACTTAAGGTAAGGGATCCTCTCTATTTCACTTTTATTCAAGAATTTCTTCTATGTTATTCCTTTTTATGTGTAATAACTGATATTGGGGTATGATTTAAAACCTCCTCATACTTCCATAATTATATATATGTGATGAAAACTTTTTTCTATCTCTTTAATCCCTCTAAAGTACACGTAATACCATACCGATAATCTGTAAGGGATTCAACCTAAAACTCCTTTGTTCCTTCAGGTTTCCTTATATTCCTTTTACCAAAATAGAGTTATTTTATATTTTTATGTGCATATTTTAAATGATTTTTACATGTAAAAAATTTATATATCAAGTCCCTTTCATCATTCTCTTTCAGGTATATACATGTTTTAAAGTGATTCTCTGCTCAGTACTTCCCGATAACCAAACCTATTTTGAGGGAACATCCTGAATTCTTGCTCAATTTAAAGTGCAATATATATTATTTTTTAATCCAACATTTTCATTATAAAATTATACTTTTTTAATTATTAAAACCTTCTTGTATCACTTTTGGTTTTATATAAAATATTATTCCCTTTTCTATTTTCAAAGATTGTTAGTATTTTCTTTAAAACCGTACTAAAAGGTTTTAATGCTAAAATTTCATAAATATTATTCTTTCATGTTTTAAATTATATTTTATATCAATTAACATGATATATGTTTGTTTTAACTTATGAATTTCCATGTATGTTTTAATTCCTTTCTTTCATGGATACTTGTATGATACACCCATTCATTATGCTTTATAACATGATTATGATACCCATTTATTTCCATGGGTACCCTTATGTTTATGTATGATTGAATATGTATGATTATTAATGTGTCAAAAAAATACATGAAAATTTAATATGGGTGCACCTAGAAATTACTCCAATTCATTGGGTAAAGTTGAGTCTCATGAGACGTTATGTGTGATGGTCTTAGTAGTTAGCCTTGGCATGTGCTACCATGTGTGACGGTCTTGGCGGTTAGCATTGGCTTGTGGTACCATGCGAAAAAATATTGGAGGTTATCTATGACTCATACTAAAGTCATGTTTTATGTTTCTACCACATTATTATGAATCTATGATTATTTGATTTCATAATTATATGTTATGATTCCATATGTTACATGCCTTTTTATATCATCATGTCATGCCTTTTATCCCATGTACTAATAGTTTATTCTTATGGTTATTACCTTACTGGACTATTTTTCTCATCCCTTGGTTCATGTGTTCTCTAGGGTACCCTATGAAAATGTTGGATCACAATGGAAGTTAGGATATCAATTTTAAGATTAAATAAATAAATATTTTATTTATTTCCATGTTTTCAGTTTTATTTACCTAGTCTTCCAAGACACTAGACTTTATGATCCTTGGATTTTTTTATGATGTATAATTATGCTAAAAATCATGTAATGTTATATGTAAAGGCTAGGGTTTCTATAGTTTCTATTTTAGTTCTTGTATAGGGGTTTTTGTTTGCCAGGCTTGGTTCTATTTTGTGGCCCACTTGGTGCTTGTTTCGCTGGCCCTTCTGACCATCATCTTTACCACTGCAGAGATCCACTTGAAGATCATTGTAGTTTTCCACTGATAATATATGATCCAAATATTGTCCATTAGTGGTTTGAATTTCTTTGGGGACTTATCCGTTTCCTCGATTTTGTTTTGGGCTTGCCGTGTGTCCCAGATTATTCAGGATCTATTGCACTGGATTTTCTTCTCATGTATTATTTTCTTCTGCAGCTTACTGCATGTCTAGACCATCTGTAACACCTATCAAGGTGAAACCTTGACTCAGGGTCACCATTATTATGGTGATTAGTAATTTTCAACTTGGTCCATTGTGGTCTTTATTTTTCTAAGCCGAGAGTACTGGGAGAGTGAACCCTTGTCAGTTCTGTGATCAGCCACCTGCATCGATGCCTTCTACACCCCTATTCTAGTGTTTTTTCCCAGTGGAGAGTTCAGGATTTTAGAACTCTAGTGATATGCCTCATTTTCAAGATTGTATGACTAGGGTAGAGCTGCACCCATCACCGAGCTTCTGATTTTGTAATCTTTAGATTTCTGTTTTCATTTCTTGCATTGTATGATCTTAATTGGCTTTTCCTTTTACGGTCTATTTTTCGAGGGTTGCGTACATGATTCCATCAAGATTGGGAGAGTAATCCACCAATGCTAAACCAGATTTCATCAATGGATCTTATGGTGCAGAGGTCTCCATTATTGGATAGTTTTCACGGTCCGCACGTGTGGTCTATCTTATCTTGATTCTCTTCTTGTATGTGTTCTGTTGTTTCCATTTTGCATAATAATAAAGGAACTATGACGGTGTTCTTAAATTGGAGTAGGGACATAAGGTATGAACCACATAAATACTATTTTCCATTTTAATTTCTTGAGAATTTCATTTTTTTCCTTCTATATTGTTAAAAAAAGCTATTATTGTAATTGAGTTTACTTTGAATGATTTTGTAAACTATGAACCTATTCCACAAGATGTGGTATCAGTGCACATTATTCATTTTATTTGAAAATGTATTTTTTTGTTTTAAATTGATAAATTTGATAGAAAAAATGATATTAATCTATGGAGAGTTAAAATGCATGATTTAATTGTCTATAACAGTCTTGCTGATGCCTTATACGGTAGAAAAAGAACCCATAGTTACTGTTGTTGCAGATGGTGAATCCACAACTTCTTATGTAGATGTTGATCCTAGTATATTATAAAAGTATCAATACACTATACTATTAACTTTATGTTATAATGTTTTCCATGATGTAGCACATAAAACCACTACTAAATCAATTTGGGTTGAACTCAAAAATTTGTATATCACTATGTCTGTACTCAAGTGTCTATATAAAAAGATGAGATTATTCAATTTTAAGATGTCCCCTAGTTCTTATGTGCACGTTCATATAGATGAGTTTAATACAATTCTATTAGATTTAGCTAAAATTGAAATTGATGTTAAGTATGGGGATCATTCTTTAATTTTGTTAATCTCTCTTGATGATTCTTTTAATTCACTAATATATTACATGATGTATGGTAGTGATTCCATTACGTTAGAAGAGGTTATGTCAGTTGTCTTGTTTTGTGATCTTTAAAGGAAATGTTTCAAGGAATATTTGAGTTATGTTAAGAGTGAACCTAAAATTTTAAATACTAAGGCTCCTGTGAAAAAAAAATGGTAGGAAAGACAAGAACTGGTTTAAGGGATTTTAGAGTTTTGAGTGTGGTAACATGGACCACATTAAATGTTACTATTATAATTTGAAAGGTAAAGATATTATGGCCCAGTCACATGTGTTATGTACCTATTATGAGTCTTCTGATGTTATTTGGTTTAACATCCCTTTCGTTAGAACTAGACATAGGTTATGTGTAGTTTTTTCTTGCTTTCCTAGGACTGACTCCACTTGTCTTTTTAGGGAAATCATGGTTATGAAAAAGGGTTATGTGGGATGATCTAAGCTATTCCATCTTAGGTGGAGAAATTATTATCTTTTTTTCTTTCTATTCTATGACTGATGTGTTTAGTTTTTTTTACTATTTTGATTATTGATACTTTTCTTTAGCATTTAATTTATTTTATTTTTTCAATTTTTTTATCCCTAGGAAAGGATGCTTGAATTATAGGTGTTTGTTGTATTTGGGAGCTTCTATTATCAGGTAAATCAAAGGTAAGATGTGGGTATTCTATTTAAATGTGGTTGGTTAGTTTAAATTTGTGTGCATGATTAATCTGTTTAGTAGTTGAATTTTAGTGTGGGTAGAACTTATGCGATTACCGATACATTCTAGGTGATGTTCATGCCGGCAGGATATTTTTAGACATAGGGTTTTTTGTTATAGATATCTACCCAAACTAGTGATAGGTTAAGAGCAATTAGTTATTTGCAAGGAAACCATCAATTTTGTTTTTTTTAATGTTGAAAACATGAAGATTTGTGAAATTGTGGTTTTAAAAATTATTTTTTTTTTGTTTTTATTATGTTTCCATGCCTAAATTATCATGAAATATTTGTGATTTTGGTTTTTTACTTGAAAATTTAGTGCTATTATTATTATTATACATATTTCATTGTTGGTTTGTGGGTTATTTCCGTTCTGAGCCTCACATGGGGGTTTTTGTTTGATTGGATTTGTTGTGATTTGTGGCCTGCTTATTGTATATTTTGCTGACCCTTATGACCATCGTCTTTTCCACCATGGAGATCCTCTAGGATATTGTTGTTTCCATCCATTAATAATATATGATACGATGAATCTTCATTAGTGGTTTGTGTTTCTTGGGGGACTTATCCATTGCCGCCCTTTTGTGTTTGGCTTGATGTGTGTCCCAGATTATTTGGGATCTGTTACACTGGATTTTCTTCTCAAGTATTCTTTTCATATGCTATTTTTTGAATATTCATCCATTCTGTTAATCATGTCAAGGTGACACTTCAACTATGGGTTTCCATTACTACTATGAGCGGTTATTTTCATCCGTCTTTATTGTAATCTTCAGTTTTCTACACCGAGAATACTAGGAGAGTGATCCCTTTTCAATTATGTGATCCTCTTCCTATATCAACACCTTCTGCACCCCTATTCTGGTTTTTTCCCAGTGGAGAGTTTGGGCTTTGTGAACTCTAGTGGTCCACCTCATGTTGAAGATTGTATGACTTGGACAGAGCTGCATCCATCACCAAACTTCTGGTTTTGTAAACTTTCGCTTTCTATTTTCAGTTCTTTCATTATACGATCTTACTTTGCTTTTCGTTTTGTGGTCTATTTTTTGGGGGTTGCTTGCGTGAGTCAATACAGGTTGGGAGATTACTCTTATAACTCTGAGAAATATTTCATCACTGTATCTTAGGGAATTTAGGTCTCCATTCTTGGATAGTTTTCGTGGTCCATATGCTTGGTCTGTCTTATCTTGATTCTCTTCTTGTATGTGCTCCATTGTTTCCATTTTTCATAATAATAAAGAACTATGATGTTTTCTTTCTATGGAGTATGACCATAAGGTCCGAACCACATAAATACTATTTTTCATTTTACATTGCTGCAAATTTAGTTTTCTTTCATTCGATATTGTTAAAAAAATATCTTATTCTCATCGAGTTTACTTCGAATGGTTTTGTAAAATTTGAACAAACTCCACAAAAACTGGTATCATATTGTGTTATTAGTTTTATTTTACAATGCCTATCAAGTCTAAAATTGATAAATTTGATGGACAAAATGATTTTAATATGTAGAGAGTTAAAATACATGCTTTACTTGATCATAATAGTCTTGCTGATTCCTTGTAAGGTAGTAAGAAACCCATAGATACAGTTACTGTTGATGGTCAATCAACAACTTATTATATAGATATTGATCCAAGTATATTAGAAAAGGCTCACTACACTCTACCTTTAATTTTAGGTGATAATGTTTTGTATGACGTTGCACATGAGACCACTGCTAAATCAATTTGGCTTAAACTCGAACATTTGTATATGACTAAGTCTATGCTCGGGTGTCTGTATAAAAAGATGAGGTTATACAATTTTAATATGTCCCCTAGTTCTTCCATTAATGTTAATATTGATGAGATTAATAAAATTATGTTAGATTTAGATAATATTGACATTGATGTTAAGGATGATGATCATGATTTAATTTTATTGACCTCTCTTGATGTTTCTTCTAATTCACTAAGAGATTCCATGATGTATGGTAGAGATTCCATTATGTTAAAAGTGGTTAAGTCGGATACCCTATCCTATGATCTTTAAACACATAGTTTGAAGGAATATTCAAGTTATGTTAAGTGTGAACCTAAAATTTTATATACTAAGGCTCTTGTGAAAAACAAGGGTAGGAAAGATAAGAATCGGTTTAAGAGTTTTTGGCATTTTTGAGTGCGGTAATATCATCCACATTAAACATTACTATCCTAAATTGAAAAGCAGAGATCGTATAGCCCAGTCACCTGTGGTATGTCTTGATTATGAGTCTACTGAGTTTCTTTAGTTTATCATCCCATTCGTTAGAACTATATATAGGTTCTGTGTAAATTTTTCTTGCAATCCTAGGATTAGCTCCACTTGTCTTTGTGGGGGAATCACGGTTAAGAAAAGGGTTATGTAGGATGGTGTAAGACTTTCGATCTTAGGTGGATAAATTTTTCTCCTTTAGAGTTTCTATTATGTTATATATGTGTTTATTTTTCTACTATTTTGTTTACTGATAATTTTTTTGAGCTTTGATTTGATTTGATTTTTTCATTGTTTTTTACCCCCAGGAAAGGATGTTTGAATTGCTGGTGTTTTCTGTAGTTGGGATATATTGTTCTTAGGTAAATCAAAGCTAAATTGTGTGTAAGATATATTTAAATGTGGTTTCTTAGTTTAAATTTCTGAGCATGTTTAATCTTTTTAACAGTATAATTGTAGTATGGGTAGAACAAGTGCCACTACTGGCACATGTAAGGAGAATATTTATAGACTTAGGGTTTTCTAATATAGAGAATCTACCCACAATAGAGATATGTTAAGGGTTATTAGTTATTTTTAAGGATACCATCAATTAAGGTTTTTTTTTAATTTTTAAATGGTAAATATTTTTTAAATTGTGGTTTTCAAAATTAATTTTTTTATTGTACTTCCAGGCATAAATTGTCATGAAATATTTATGCTTTTTTTTCCAAGACAAATTTTTGTGTTTTTTTTATTATTCATATTTTGTTGTTGGTTTGTGGGATATTTATTTTCCGGGACTCACATGGGGGTTTCAGTTTTTTGGGATTGGTTTCATTTTGTGGTCCTCTTGGTGCTTGTTTCGCTTGCCCTTCTGACCACTGTCTTTTCTACAATGAAGATCCACCTAGAGATCATTGTTTCTATCCATTGATAATCTATTATCTAATGACTCTAATTTAGCGTTTCTTTCTTTGGGGACTTATCCATTTCCTCCATTTTTTTAGGATTTCTACGTGTCCCAAATTATTCAGGATTTGTTGTGTTGGATTTGCTTCTCGAGTCTTATTTTTATCCTCTACTTGCCATGTGTCCGACCAATCGGTTATGCTTGTCAAGGTGATGCCTTGAATCTGGGTTTCCATTATTATGGTGAGCGGTGATTTTCATCCAGGTTCGTTGTGTTCTTTAGTTTCCTATATATAGAGTACTGGGAGAGTGAATCCTTGCCGGTTCTATGATCTTCTGTGTACATCGATGCCTTCTACACCCCTATTCCGGTGTTTTTTCCCATTAGAGAGTTTAGGCTTTGTGATCTCTTGTGGGATACCTCATGTTCAAGATTGTATGATATGGGTTGTGCTGTATCCATATCCATGCTTCAAGTTTTGTAATATTTATATTTCTGTTTTCATTTCTTGCATTTTATGATCATACTTTGCTTTTTTTCCATTTACGGTATATTTTTCAAGTGTTGCATGTGCGAGTCTATCCAGATTGGGAGAGTACTCCCCTAAAGTTGAGCCAGATTTCATTACTAGATCATGGGGCACAGAGGTCTCCATTATTGGATAGTTTTCATGGTCTGTGTGATTGGTCTATATTATCTTGATTCTTTTCTTGTATGTTCTCTGTTGTTTCCATTTTTCATTATAATAAAGGAACTGTTGTGGTGTTCATTCTATGGAGTAGGACCATAATGTCTTAATGAGGTAAATTATATTTTCCATTTTACTTTCCTTCAAATTTAATTTTTTTTCCATAGATATTGTTAAACAATACATCTTATTCTCATCAAGTTTACTTTGAACACTTTTGTAAAATGTGAACCGATTCCCCAACAAGGAGTTTCTCCCATCCTCTATTAATGAATTATACATGTTAATTGTTTAAACTATTCTGATTCTATCTATGGATTTATTCTAAGTGAATTGAAATTATAATATGTCTTATTTCTTTCACTTTGAACATATCTTATCTTCTTCACTTGATCGAACACAGATGCCACATATGTGTTCCCTATTTCTTGAGATCATGAGTAGTGGGTTGATTTATGGGTAATCAGAGATCTCTAATTACTGGGATATGAGATATTTGAGGTTTTAGTGAACATTATATCCCTCTAGTTTAACTTAAAATTTCAAGGGAGGGTGACAGAGTGGGATTTCACTTAGTTAGAGAGATAATAAGTGAGTATAACTCGAATAATGATTTAACAGGGCATGAAAAGGTATATTTGAAGTGGATCCACTTCTTCAAGATTGATCTTAAAACAAACCAAGTTTTGTATTATATTTTCCTCAATTTAATCTAGAATATAAAAGTAAAACACTCCCATACCTCTGTCCTCTCCAAATATAAGCATGAGTCTCATTTCTACTATATTTAATTCAGATTCAAAAATTGTTTTTCTAAGAACCCCATGAGAGGTGCCTCATCATGAAAGTGGCACAATGTGGACATAATTTCGAATATAATATGGGATATGACTTAAATCCCTTCAACCAATTAAATTTGGACATGTTTACATGACATTTTAAAACTTATCTCTGGGTTTAAATCCTTTATTAAATAATTTTAACCATATTTGTAATAACAATTTTTTTTCAAAAAGGGTTACAATTTTACATATAAGGTGATAATTTTCTCCAAAATGGAAAAGGGATGAATTTTTCAATCGTATCTTGTCCTCTTGTGTAACATCCCGTTATTAATCCAACAGGTATGTCATTAACCATGTCATGGTTTTTCTTTCCATTGACTGGTTAGGGTTCAAAATGATTTGGGATGATACCTATAATGGTGAAGTTAGAGATTTTTTAGACTCTCACCTTTAACCAGGTCTTTCTACAGGCTGTAATAGGGTTACATGCAGTGTAACAAAGTTACACACCATGTAAAGGTTACTGGGGTCATACTATAAGAAAATTCATGCCTTTATAAGAATCATTCCATGAAAGGCTACACGATGTGATGAGCCTTTACACATCGTGAGTAATTTAATGAGTGTTTTTTCATTAAAAGTGTTGCGTTTTTTAGTGGTTATGAAACTTGACTACTATACATCATGTAATGGGATTACACATCGTGTAATACCCCGACTGCAGTTTTTAAATAGGCAGCACACATGAGATCCTATTTTCCCCTCCATTACAGTTTCTTTTCTCTTATCCTAAATCCTTTCCTAGGTGATCTTGGTGCCCTAAAACCCTTTTAGGTCACTTCATTTAGTGATCGATCATCATTATATTGTGGGTTTGATTTTGAAGTAAGCATTCTCCCTCATTCGTTGTCTTTATCTCTTTATCCCCCTTTGGTATTTCAATAGATCATCCTGAAATTGATGGATCTATTGTCTATGATGTTAGATATCATTTCTAGGTTGAGTTTTGAGGTCTTCTTCACCTTCATTCTCATTGGAAATTTTCATTTCAAGTGTGATTATCATAAAAAAGGTAGGTGGATCTATCTCATCTGACCAAATTGAGTAATATTGAATTTCTTGATTTGTTTCAATTTTTGTTTTAAATTCAATTGCTCAAACTCGCTTTCAATTAATTTAATAAAACCCAATTATAGTGAATTGGGAGATTTTGAATGGGTTGACATGAAAATTTGAAAACCCCACAATTACATTAAATTGGGGTGTGTTTTTTGTAAATTGTTTAATTGAAATTGATTAATTTAAATTATAGTTTTGATGGAAACCATTCTGATTAAATTGTTTAATTTAATTGTAGAAATGAATTTTGAAATTGATGGAATTTTTTTTGAATTGATATTAAATTTTTTGAAAATGGATTAAAATATTTTGATAGAAACCCAATGGTTTTACCTTTTTTAAAAAGCATGTTTTTTATTAAACACTATTTTGGTTTTAAGTGAAAAAATGGCATTTGAAATGGGGGAATGTGATTTATTTGTATTTTAACCAGTCTTAAATTTTTTTCCATCATTGATTGTGTAAGAGAATGTGAAATAAATAGGTAGTTTGTGAGTTATTTGGACACACTCTACAATTACCCAATATTCTAAAACATAAATGTAGAAGGTAACATCCCCTGTGGGATGGGGATAAGTTACTATTGGATAATATCAGAGTGATGTGTGTATACACATATTATTATGATCACTTATAGAGTGGATGGTCCTATAGCCTAGATCTTTCGTACCTATTTTGTATATGACCATGTTTCTCACTTTATTTATATTTGAGATATAAATTTATTCTAAATTTATTAAACTGATTTACATGACTTATGAATTTATATAAACTATTTTATATAATTTTTTTATTTAATCCCTTATTTTAGAAATATTCAATCACTTGTAAGCTTTTTCTTAAAGAATTTTCCATCATTTGAACTATATAGCATATTTTGTTTAAATATGCTTTGAAAAACAAAATATGTTTATTTTAAAATTGAAATTATTTTATAGTTAATCTATTATTGGAATATGTTATGGAATCTATGGTGATACCCTACTAGATTTTTAGCTCACACTCTACTTGTACTATCGAGTTTTTGTATATTATCTTCTTCTAGTTTTGGGAAAGGGGAAATGATCTATTGGAGGTGGATTCAGTTTTTGAACCTTGGACCTGGTGAGTGGTGTCCTTGGGGACTTGGGATGTTCTTCTCTATTTTGTTACTTGGGTTTTAGTACGTTGAGATTTAATTCCTTTGAATTATGGTACATTACTCCCAATTGATTTTCCTTTTTATTCATATTAACTTTCTTGTCTTACTTTCGCTATGTTTTGTGGAAAATTCATTCCCACTTTTATGTTGTCTAATTGTAGGTGCTAGCCACCGACCCATGGGGATCAGGAGAACCATTAGGTCTATGTTAGGACTGTCTTAGTTATCAAGTTACTGGGGTACCCAAGACGAATCGTGACAAAGTGGTTTCAAAGGGTGGTTGTTGAGCTTCTTGTCTTAAAGTGAGTATGCATTGTGAAATATTATCAGGACTTAGGAGGTAGTTGTGATTTAGTACATGAACAACACTTACTACAATGAAACTTAATTCACCAGGGGTGGTTAGAGGAAGAATTATTTTGGATTAGTTCTCATATTTTCCATATTTTGATTTGGGTGGAGTGAAATCCAAATATGGTTTCTTATATAGATCAGGATTTTGTTTTCATTGTTTCTCTATTTGAGAATTATCTAATGTCTTCATTATTTTATGTTGATGTTGTGTAGTATCAGGCCTCTGAGAAGAGGTTCAAATCAGATCTCGGAGGAATCTCTTGCAGAACCACAACGATCAAATCCTCCAGTGGACCCAAATCTAGTTGAGGTTATTGTGTGCATTGTTTGAGGTCTAGGACAGGCACCTCTTCTAGTCACCGTTGAGGCTACAACTATGGAACCTCAGAGGTATATAATTTAGAATCATTATCAAGAGTTACATTGCTAGAAGCCACCATTTTTCATAGGCTCCACTAATTCTTATTATGATGAGAAATGGTTGGGAAGGATAGAATGTTTGTTTGAGTTCTTGGAGACACCGGATGAGGTCAAGGTGATGTGTGTCACCTTCATACTGAAAGGACTGAACATGAGATGGTGCAACCTGATGATGATAGAGAAAAAACATAAGATATTAGAGAGGGAACACGTAAAATGTTATTTTAACTAACTAGTTATATCCAGATTCCATGGTGTTTTCTAAAGCTGTGAAAATTTTCAAGCATGAGTAGGTTGATAGAACCGTGACCGAGTATTCCAATCAATTTTCTGAACTCTTGGAGTTTGTTCCTGAGATTGTATTAAATGAGAGGATGAAGGTTCAACAGTTTGAGTTGGGACTTCAATCATACATTCATTCTTAGCTTTTCTTTCTAAATCTTCCCATTTATACTGATGTGTTGGATAAGGAAATGATGGTTTAGATGGACCTAGCTAGAAGGACAGGGTTGACAAGAGTTCCTTTTTCTCCTAGTGGTAGTGTGAGTTCCTTTAAGGGAAAGTGGAATCATTGTAATTCTCTAGGAAGTTCTTTATGGAAGGGTCATTCCAAACCTCCTACAGTGTTATGAGGAATTCCTTCGATTTGATATAAGTGTGGAAACCCAAGAAATTCTAAGAGGTTTTTCAATGAGGCACCCAAGAATTTTGGATCCTGCAGATGTTCAAGGAACTTACAAATATTATATGATATCTTTTCTAAACCGCATAGTGGATCATGATCATAAGATCCTCCTAAAATTGTGGGGAAATCATATGCTTCTAATATAAAAGGGTTCAATCCACATGATTTCAGAATGAATCTACATTATGTAGTAGAAGAGTCTCCAGAGAAAGAAAATATGGATCCAATAACCATGATAGGTACCATTACTATAGTCTTTTCATTAGTGACAACTCTATTGGAAACTAGTAGATATCATTCATTTATTTATACCTGTATTATTAAGCTTATAAATCTTTTTATGGGGATTTTATCTTGTGTAATGGATATTACTACACCCCTTAGAACAAAGAGAGGGAAGGGTATCTCTAGTCCCACTTGTGTCTTCTATCTATTATATATCAATTTGGCTTAGAGTTTTCTAGTCCTTGACAAGAAACCTCTAGATGTTATTCTCAGAATGGATTGGCTTTTTGATAATAAAGCATGGATTGATTGTTATCTTTGATGGGTCTGCCTTACTATACCAAGTGGTGTGTATCATTTATTTCAAGGAGAATGGGACCCAATGTCAAGTAGGGATATGATCTTTTTATCTGGAGTTTGGAAAGGTAATATTAGTGTTTAATTTTTTTATGAAGCAGGGATGTTTGAGCAATGATCTCTTTATAGTTTTCATTGAGTTTCCCAACGTGTTTCCTTTTGATTTCTCTGTTTTTCCACTAGTAAGGGATATTGAGTTTTATATTGGCTTAATACCTAGTACTCAACCAGTTTCAACTCCCACCTACTATATGGAACCAACTGAAATGAAGGAGTTCAGGTCATAGTGGATGATCTTCTTAAGAAAGGTTTGATATGCCCTAGTGTGTCACCTTGGGTGGAACCAGTTCTCTTCACTAAGAAAGCCAATGGTTCTCTTCTATTATGCATTGATTACCAAAATTTAAATTGAGTTACGGTAAAGAAAAAATATTAGTTTCCATGAATTGATGATCTGTTTGGTCATTTAAAAGGGGAGAAGTGGTTTTCAAATATTGAGCTTTGATATGGTTACCATCAGTTAGGTATAAAAGAATATAACATTTAGAAAACTACATTTTATAAAAGATATGACCATTATGTGTAACTTTTTATGCCCTTTGTTCTAAAAAATGATCCTGAAGTCTTCATGGATTTGACAAAAAAGATTTTCCATGAGCATCTGAATACCTTTTTGGTAGTCTTTGTGGATGAAATCCTTATTTAATCTAAGTCTGATAAGGATCAAGTGCATCATCAGAGAATAGTTCTAAGAATATTGAGAAATAATTGACATTATTCTATACTTTTGAAGTGTGATTTTTGGATTCAAGAAGTGAAATTCAGGGGGCATGTGGTGTCATAACAAGGAATATTAGTTGATTTTGAGAAGGTGAAGGATTCTATGACTTGGGAGAAACCACATAATGTCTTTGAGATTTAATTATTATTGGGATTAACTAGATATTATTGTTTGTTTGTGAAGGGCTTATCGATGTTGGTGTATCTGATGACTATACTAACTCATAAAGGAGTGAAGTTTTATTGGGATGATAGATGTCAGAGTTATTTTGTGGCATTAAAATATCTTTTGACTACTGCACTGGTGTTGACTCTTCTAGAGGTCAGGAAGTGCTATGAGGTCTTTTTTGATTCATTGGGTTTAGGATTAGGATGTATTATTATGCAGGGAGATCATGTAGTTTCTTATGGATATCTTTATCTTAGGACACACGAGAAGAGTTATCCGACCCATGACCTTGAAGATGTAGTTATGATGCACACACTTAGAAGTTAATGAAATTTTCTTCATGTTGAAAGTTTTACTATGTACTCAAAACATAAGATCATGAGTTATATCTTCTCTACAAAATATTTAAATCTCCTCCTGAGGCATTGGGTGGATTGCTTGCAATGTTTAAACTTTGAAATTGCCTACACCCCAGGGAAAGTGAATGTTGTTGCAGATGCGTTAAATAGGAAACTTCAAACCCTAGTAGTGAATGAATCTTTGGAAGAGTAGAATTTGATGGCTTTTTTTCAAAGTTACATATTGGAGTCCAAGAATCAGGGGCTGAGGTTTCCTTAGACAACATCCATTTGACATCCACTGTTCTTGAGATGATTCTTTAGGATCTATAGCTTGATGATTAATTCCATAGCATTAAAGACCCTCTTTATTATGGGGATATATTTTCCTAGTGGTCGTTATCTAAAGAGGTTGTTCTATGTTACTATAATTGCTTGTTGTGCCGTTTAAAAAAAGGAAGGTGGTGATGGGGGACTTTCATAATTACTAATAGGATGTGAATACAAGAACCAATAAGATCTTCTATGACATGAGATGATAGTTATGGTGTCCAAGTATGAGACAATACATTGTTGACTTTGTTTTCCACTATTATACATGCCAACAGTTTAAGGTTGAGCACTAGAAACTTTCAGGTTTGATTCATCCACTTCGAGTCCCTACGTGGAAGTGGGATAAAACATCTTTAGAATTTTTGGTTGGGTTTCCACATACCCTGATAAGGAAGAATGTGATATGGGATGTGATCAATAGGATGACCATGTTAGCTCACTCCATACCCATTCGTGATATAACCAAAGTTTAGGAGTTGATAAATCACTATATGAAAAAGATTTTTCATTTTCATGATGTTCCAAATGCCATAGTCTCTAATAGGGATCCTTGGTTTACTTATCGCTTTTGGAGAGGCCTTCAATAGGCACTGTGATCTTAAGTCTATTTGAGTATTACCTACCATATGTAGTCGGATTTCCAGATAGAGACACTACAACAAAAGCCGGTCCTAGCGGCGGTTTTTTTCCTGTTTAGCGGCGGTTTAAACCGCCGCTATATTGTGTGGCGGCGGTTTACAAAAACCGCCGCTAAGTTTGGCGTCGGCAATCTATTAGCGGCGGTTTTTTCGATTCCGCGGCGGTTTTAGAAATGTGTCGTAGATCCGTCATTTAGCGGCGGTTTCTCTTCATTTAGTGGCGGTTATATGGGTATCTGACATTTTTTATTCACGGCGGTTTTAACCGCCGCTAATTCAGGCGTTTGATGCGCCTATTCTGCGGCGGTGAAAACCGCCACTAAATATCAACATAATATATTTAGCGGCGGTTAAAACTGCCGCAAAATGCTGCCCAGTTCATCATTTAGCGGCGGTTTTAACCGCCGCTAAATGCTCACAGGTATGGCATTAACGGCGGTTAAAACCGCCGCTAAATGTTGAACTGAAAAAAAAATATGTTGGATCTGCTCCACCACTGCCCTAAATTTTCCAAAACCACAGCCACATCTCACCCATCAGCCCCACATAATATCACATCCACACATCATCATCCCATAATCATGTACATGCATCACAACACATCAAGGATCATTTTATAGATTTATCAACGGGTATTTAATCACATGATACTTTATTTTAGGAGTGTTGTAACACAATCCATAATCATAGAGTATCCATTTCATTAGAAAAATATAAGTGGTTGGTTAATTTCCCTTTTAGGGTGATATCACAACAATAACAATAGACACAACAGTCACAACATATATCATCCAGTGAAAGAAAATCCCCCAATGACCATAATTTTAACCAAGGTATCAATACCATACAATCCATCATATCATAATAATATCAAAGCTGTAAAAACATGTGAATCATTCCTATTTTCCCCCTTCAGTTTCAATTAGCCAATTATTTATCTTTGATTAAGCCAGCACAACTAGAACCCATAGATGAACAAGAGTAACCCCCCATGCATGATACACAATAAAGAGAAATAACTAATTCCCTACCTTAAAGAATATTTTTCGACTCGCAGCACACCATAGGGTGAAGAAGAAATGACCATAAACCACAAATGCATGAAAAACCCACAAATAAACCTACACTGTGCCAAAAGATCATCAAAATGTAAACCAACTCAGACCCTAGACCAAAAAGGAATCATTGTATTGAATCCCCAAGAGAATAGTAAGAGGAAACTAACCAAGAAGAAGGAAGGTATTACCACCAATTTCCAACCAACATCCACCGAATCCAATGACATCCACCATGCCTAAACTAAAAACAAATTGGTATTCATGGACCCATTAGAGTGGTGTAAAAATTTTAAGGCCATGACAGAGCCTTTTATCATTAACCTTTCATGCCTTAGCCATTTATGGTCATGGGATTGGTCTTTTAGTGTGATACATATTGGATATGGATCCAATAGGGGTATGAATATGGGTTACATATATGGTATTCTCATTGGATGTGGTATCATCACATGCATATTGCATTAAGAATCTTTTTGTCAACACATGAGGAATCCAGAACACAATAAATAAAATGCATAGAAGGAAACATGAGAAATCAAGAAATTGTTAGGACATGGAAATGTTTGGTGGAAACTATGTGCCATAAATGTTACATATACAAACCAACTATTATCATACTTGTTCAACACATCAACAATACTACTACTCATCATCTGATGCTGCATCGTCACCCTCTCCACCTTCATCTCCACCACCTGCTGCCACCTGTAAGAACTTTATATTGAAAATTAAATATTGTTGCATATTTATAATAAAAAATAAAACCAATAAAAGTTTTCAAACTAAATGATTTTGATTTTTATGTGATTTACCTGCTCACCACTACCCGATGCACTACCACCGGGGGCATATCTGCTCATATGCTGACGTATTTCAAGCAACTCTTTCTGCAAAGCAGATATCTGATCCCCCTGCTGGTGAACTATGTTTTGTAGAGCAGACATCTCTCTCTGAGAATCTTCAGGTATGAAATGACTATAACCAGGAGTAGATGAGGCCGAAATCCCTGATGGCATGCGAAAGACCTCAGATGGTACGGGTCCCAAACCCATCATACGCACTCTACCAGGATGCTCCTTCCCAAGGACTTGACCAACCAGGTCATCCTGGGAGACTGAGTAGGATTGCCCAGGATTGGCATCCCATATTTCTTTAATTTTTACCTATAAATCAAATATCAATATATATTAACACAGTAAAAACTGATATTAAGTTATTATAATAAATAATTGACTTCATACCCCAACTTCTCTGGCAGGTTCATTAACAAAACTTCCATCTGTTTTTTTATGAACATCCAGCCACAGTTCTGTTCGGGATGCTTCATGCCCTAAACTCTGTGACTGCATTAAACAAAGATAAATCATCAATCAAATATGTTAAATAGATAATATTATCTTATAAATATTTAAAATAATTAAAATATTACCAATGACATTCGGCTTCTTGAAAAGCTTTTTGAACCCGCAGTGTGCGGGATTACCTGCTTCGCCCGGTTTGAAGCATTCTTTCTTGAGAGATCCTGAAATAAATAAAATTCAATTTAACAGTATTGTATTCAATGTCTATCTCCTCTTCATGTACATGTATAAATGTAAAATGAGGATAATATAATAATATATATTTCAATACCATCCGCTTCTCATCACGATGTCTATCGACAAAAACCTTCCACTGTTCTTTCGGTACCCCACTGGGTATCTTCTCATACATCTGCTGCACGGTCAACGAAGAATCGTTGACATCACACCACAACCTCCATTTGAAATCTTTCCATTTTTTCCAAGATTTTTCAATGTCCACTTCCGTGCTATCACATCAGCAACGGTAAAGTGGAAGAACATCTGTATACAGAAATTCATTTTGAATATATTAGTAAAATGACATTCAATTAAACCATAAAGTAATAAAATTACCTTTATCTGAGAATCATAAACTTCATTTTTCCAGTTTGGAGACATATGCCTCCAATCATCATACGAAATAGGCAGGGAAACGGGCTCCGCTGCCAGCTGACCTATAATCTGACCAAGTAAACCTGCGGCGTCATCCGTCGGGACCCCATAAGAATCAAATGGCACCACTATCTTCTTGCCATGTATGTTCCAAACATCAGAACTTTTTTTTGTCTTTTTCCGCGGTTTCATTGTCTTCATCTGCAATGAGCAAACAATTACTATAAACAAAATGCAATAAATTTATTTAATTAAAATTTGTACCTATGACGGCGACCCTCCATAATGTCCGTGATGAACTGGAGGGGGCGTGTCGCTGACCCACTGCTGAAGCTCCAGTAGGGGGAGGCGATGACTCATCCTCTAATTAGGCATCCACTGATGGTGTCAGAGATGGTGCAGGGGGAGATGATGCCGTGGGGACAGATGGATCGTCATCTGTCGCAGAAGAAAAAGGAATAGTGTACCACTTCTTCCTTGTCATTCCTGTCATTTAATCAAGTAAAATTAAGTTCAGAATATATATTTCAAAAAATTTATGCAGAAAAAAAATTAAAAATGATAATAGATGCCCAGTATTAACAAACAAAATATATATAACAATGATAATGAATGACTATAGAAATAAAACAAGTAGTTGCTGAATGAATAAATAATTGTACATACAATCATTTTCCCCTTCAATCATGTCAGTTTCCTGCTCCATTTCTTCATCCACTTCAATCATCCTTGCTAGACCAATATTTTCAATATCATGATGGACAAATAATTCTGCTTCCTTTTGTTGATGAAATTCAATTGAAGAGGTCAAATATTCCACTTCATCACCCATATCATACAAATCTCTTTGTATTACGTGAGTAACTACACTCCACCCTTCATCCACAACATCATTCACATAATATACCATTTTTTCCTATGATGCTAAGATATATGGATCATGCAGTTCACGATCACCAACATCCATCAAGCGAGAGAAGTTTACAGAAGTAAATTGCAAGGAATCTCTTTTAACACCTCTGATAAAATCGACCCATTTGAATTTGAATAAAACAACAGAAAAATTCCCGTGTTAGTTTAATTCAATAATATCATGCAGCTTTCCATAGTATTCCACTTCAGCAAATGTAAAAATACCACTATTCTGTGTTTTCAAACCCACTTCTTGATCGACTGTACGAAATCTAAAACCATTCACATTATAAGCGTTGAACTTTCTAACTTGTTTTATAGGACCTCTATCAAGAAACTTCAAATCTTCTGAAAAGTCAGCTCGAGTATCAGTATTCATGATCTGAAAAAAATATATAATTTAATAGATTTGCAAATTGTATGTGTCAAAGTAATATTCGTATTTATTGCAATATTTATAAACTTACACGTCGTGCAAACCATTCTACCAGCTCTTTATTCACAGCTTTTGTTATATCTTTTTCATTTCGTGTTCGGATTCTCATTCGTCTCTTTGTTTGTATCCTCAACTCTTCAATAAATGGATCTGCAATTTCACTATTCAGCAGCACATATCTATGTGCCTGTAATAATTCCAATTCTGTTAGTGTCGCGTATGAGGTCCTCCCAACTGATCGGCCAATAGCAGGAAATATTTTTGATTTCTGATGAATTTGAGATTGAGTTGATGTGTCGTCAACACGTCCAACTCGAGTAAATCTTGTCTCAATATCATCCAAATATCTGGAACAAAAGGTGAGACACTCCTCGGCCAAATAGCCTTCAGCAATAGAGCCTTCTGGTTGAGCTTTATTTCTCACGTATGCTTTCAAATGCCCAAGATATCTGTGAAAAATAATAATAATATTATGCGTTTATTTAAATGCCAAAAAATGTTTACTTAACTGGAACCATATAAATAAAATACCTCTGAATTGGATACATCCATCGATAATGAACGGGGTCTCCTAATTTAGCTTCTTCAACCAAATGCACAGTTAAATGCATCATGACAGTAAAAAACGATGGAGGGAAGATCATCTCCATTGCACAAAGGGTCAATACAAACCTCTCTTGTAGGTTGTAAAGCAGAAATGGATGTAGAGATTTCTCACATAACTGTCTGAAAAATGTGCAGAAATGGAGTACAACAGCAGTAACTTTTTCAGGTAATAATGTACGCAATGCCAATGGTAGTAACTGTTGTAACAAAACATGTGAATCGTGACTTTTCAATCCATATAACTTAAGATTCTTCAAGTCAACACACCTCGAGATGTTACTCGAATACCCATCAGATACCTTCACATTCTTTAAAATTTGAAGGAACGTATCTTTATCCCTATTTTTCAATGAAAAAATGGACGGAGCATACTTTTCATTCTCATCTGGCCAGAGATCACGTTTTATGTTCATTACTTGTAAGTCTTTGCGAGCATTGAGATGATCCTTCGACTTTCCATGCTCATTAAGTAATGTGAAAGTCAAATTATCACATACATTCTTCTCAATATGCATCACATCAGGATTGTGGCGCAAAGAATTAAATTCCCAATACGGAAGTTTGAAGAATATACTTTTTTTCTTCCATTGTTGCGTTCTGATTTCACTGGACGATGCACTTCGCACTCGTTTTCCGCTATCATTCAAATGATGAACCTTCCCAAATTCTGTTTTAACATTTTCAAGCTGTGTCAATATTTCAGAACCGGTTAACAACTTTGGAGGTGGTCTACGATCAATGCAACCATTAAATTTTGATTTGTTCAGCCGAAATCTATGAGATGCATCAAGAAATCTTCGATGGCACAAGAAGCACCATTTTCTACTGTGAGGTAGCCGTTTGGGCTCAAAATCAAAGTTACAAACGGGACAAGCCAAACCCGTATAAGTGTTCCAACCAGATAAATTCCCAATCCCAGGGAAGTCACTAATGGTCCACATTAAAGCAGCATGCATTTTAAACATTGTTTTAGAAGAAACATCAAATGTCTCAACACCGTTGCTCCATAACTCCTGCAATTCTTCAATCAAAGGCTGCAGGTATACATCAATATCATTTCCAGGAATTTGTTTTCCAGGAATAATCATCGAAATGATAAAAGATGTTTGTTGCATACACATCCACGGAGGCAGATTATAAGGGATCAAAACAACTGGCCAAATGCTATAACTCGTACTCAAAGTTCCAAATGGGTTGAATCCATCAGTAGCCAATCCAAATCGAACATTCCTAGGATCAGCTGAGAAATCTGGATGTAATGAATCAAATGTCTTCCACGATTGGGAATCTTGTGGATGTCTCATTAACCCATCATTTTTATTATCTACATCATTCCACTTCATGTGTTCGACGGTTTTTGATGACATGAATAATCTTTGCAATCGAGGCTTCAAAGGAAAGTAACGCAAAACTTTTGCAGGTGTGTTCCTTTTCTTCTTCTCCGTGAAATTATGTTCAGTCATACTTCCAACATCACCCTTTGACTGCCATCTAGAAGAAGAACATTTCTTACAATTATGTCTACTTGAATCCTCTCCCCAGTAAAGCATACAATCATTGGTACACGCATGTATTTTTGTATAATTCAGACCAAGCTTGTTAACAACTTTTTTCATATCATAAAACGATTCTGGGATTTTTGCTTCAGGAAATGCATCACGAATCAATTCCAATAACATGGACATTGCCTTATTTGTAATTCCACATAGACATTTGATATGGTATAACTTTAGTAGAAATGAAAGCTTTGAATATTTCAAACACCCACTATACAACTCTTGATTTCCATCATCATCTAAATCATGAAATGCATTTTCCTCACTGAAGTTTTCCCTTACATTTGGCTCCACAGAATCAAGAGGATCCAATGATATGTTACAATCTTGATCTTCTTGTGTTACAGTCTCAGAAACATCACTTGTCACGTTGCAATTTGTAGCACCCTCTTCTGGTTGTTCTGATATGTTTTGATGCTCATAGTGGTGTCTTGCAGTGCCGAATGCATCATTTATGAGGTTTTGCATTTCATTTTCCATTGTCGAAGAACTTAGGACCTCATTCTGTGGATTAACATCAGTCCTCAATCTTTCTGTATTGTTTGATTCTCCATGCCAAATCCAACACAAATATTGCTCAGGGAATTGCTTCAGTATTAAATGTTCATAAACTTCATCTCTCTTCAACCATGTTTTAAATTTACATCTAGGACATGGACATCTTATTCTCCCTTCAACGGATCGATTAGAAATTACAAAATCTAAAAACCCATTCAAACCCTTAACATATTGAGGTGTGTTCCTCGGTAATGTGATCCGGCTTTTATCCATGTATATCACAATGTGCCTACACAAAATATACGATAGTGTAAGATTACAGAAACATAATATAATAAAGATGAACCATTGACCATAAAGTATGCATAATATAATAAAGATGATTCATTGACCACATTTACCATTTCAGACCAACTGAACAAGTCTGGTCCATAGGAGACAACGTCAACACCTCATTGAGGAGTAATAAGAATATCGGGATACACACTTATCATAACACCATCGATCACACATTTATGTTGCCTCAAACAACACCCCATTGATGTGTGATCGAAACTGATCATAATGCATTTTAAATCAAGTTAACTACATTCACTAAAACCATTTTCACAATGGGTAATGTTTGTTTTATTGTTCTAGGGAAATCTAAATGGCCACATTTAAGTTTTGGGGTTCATCTTGTGATGGAAGCATGAGACATGGTGTTTTAATTTCTTCAATAAATTAGTGATAATGACCCTCCTAAGGTGGAGAGAATTATGTTAGTCATGGAAATGTGGAGAAAACTGTAGAGTGGATGTGGAGGAATCAAGGTTCCAAATAGAAACCTATAAGGGACATGTTTGGGGGTTCTTAGGGAAGGCCAGGTGGAACTTGGATATGGTGTGTGTAGGTGATGGAGGTATACCTTAAGTGACAAGGCTTCGTGTTTGGGTAGAGGGGCGACATGCCAATAGGGGAAGTTGGGAACCAACGGAGTGAGTTAGCAGGAATGGAAAGACATAGTTGGATAGAAAGGGAATGGATGTGGTGGGCTGCGAGGCACCTCAAGTTAATGTTGAAATGATAAGTTTATCCTAGTAATGTGAATGAGTTTTGAAGAAGAACCAAGTAGTCCTTGGTTGAGATATGGATGGTGAAAGTGTGACAAATCTGGGTAGTTTTGGCAGAAATAATGAATGCTAGAATTGGGTGGAGTTTTCATGGATGTTGTGAGTTGGAAAACATGTTAGGGAAGTTTTGAAGGTTGATTTGAGGTTCTGTTGACCTCTTTTATGATGAGTGAAGATCTCAAAACTAGAAAATTGAGGTGACGAAGTAAGTAATATGGTGTTGAGAACCATGGAAGGAAAGTAATCGATTAATGGTGTGGCTAGAGTTTCAAGTTGGATGGTCTCAGGTAGGAAACATATTAGTGTATTAGTTTTGGTGGTGGGTGTTGGATTAGGTTTTGGATGGTTGAATACCTTGAGATGAAGGTTATGCTTGGGTTGTGCTTTGGATGTTTGAAATGGAGTGAGGCTGTTGGGCCTTGAGTTCTGGATTGATGTAGGTCAGAGAATGTGGTTGGAATCTATGTATCCCTTCAGCGACAATGAGTTTGTGTCACCATTATAATTTTGGTAATTAGGTGAGGTGGTGCTAAGAATTTTGGGCCATGAGTTGTGGAGAGGATTGGAACAAAGGTGTTCCGATTGGCTCTCCACAGGGTAGTGTAGTGCCTTATCGATATCCTCTTGTGAGGTGGTATAGTAACATTACCTAAACCTTTAATTTTCATTTGATGTTGATAATAAATAGTTGAGGTGGATGCGTCCTCAAAGATAATTGGGTTTTAATTGTGGTTCATGGTTGGGGAAAATATTTTCAGGTAGGACCTTTTCCTTAGTCCGAGTGTTGTTATAACATGGTTGAGTTCAAGGAGTATATTAGAAGATGGAAGTTTATAGGTGGGTCCGTGGAACTAAAATTGGCCTTAGGGGTGCTGTGATGCTTGGGAGGTTTGGATATGTGATGATATGTTATAAGTTGGGGAGGTTTTAAGATCCCAAACCTTATGCATGTGATATGATGAAAAAAATTACACCATGTAACTATAAATATCACACACCCTACTAACATGGATACCCATGACTTCTATGAGGAACCTTTCCGTTACATACATTATATAAAAAAGGACCTAAAAACACCCAATGGTCAGTGTATGGTGTGAGAAAATGAATATTAGAAATATTACACCATGTTTTTCATAAGGAGACATTAGAAAAATAAAACAATTATTCTTATTAAGGGAAAATAAAATAATAATAATATATATATATATATATATATATTAAAAAAATGGTAATTCACCCTTTTAGAATATATTAAAAAGAATAATCAAATTGATACATAATATTCCATTTAAAATAAATGTGATTAAACCATTTCATAATGTATTTATAAATAACCTCTTTGAAAAGGAAAACAATAGAAAATACTCCTATGGTATATTAGGTATAAGTTATCTAAGATCCTTTTAAATCTATGGTCAAATGACTATTTACATACATATCCCTAAAATATGTTCCCTTAAATGAGGTAATCACCCTGATAAGTGAATCCACTATGGAAACAATATTTAGTTATATTTTTAGTGTAAATCATTGATAGGTAGCCACAATTCATCCTAGAATTATTTTCTTATTATATCCCTTACTAAGTACCACATGATCCCATCTATCGTAGCCCATATTGGAAGGATTTCATTTATTAATTTTCCCACACATAAAGGATTTCAATTTCACAAATGACCCATACATGTAGGATTTAAATTAAAAATTCAAACTATTTGGAGGGAATATCACACATCAATAATCAAACTACTTAATTTCAAATAAAACATGATTCAAAATCCATTTTCAAAATCAGTTCCAAATTAATAAATCATTTAATCAAATAATTCAAAAAACAAACCATTATAAGAATCATAAATCAATCTATTAATCAACTTATATAATCCAAAAAAATGATATAGCAAGTATGGATTATAAAATAAAAGATATCTTTAAAGCCTACTACCTAAAACACATAATTTTTTTAAAAATGAATGAAATAAATACCAATAGGATCAAAAAATAAAATAAATCCATTAACCAAGAGACCCATATAATTAATCTCAGATTCAATTAGAAACAAATCATCAAGATGGATGTGATAATAGAGAAAACTCACTTTGGGGCCGAGGTTTAAGTGAGAAAGGTCGTCGGGAGAAGGGGGTCGCGGGTTTCCGGTCGCAGGCACCGCCGGAGGAGGTCGCGGGGTCGCCGGAGGAGGTCGCGGGGACGCCGGAGGAGGTCGCGGGATCGCCGGGGGGTCGCGGGGGGCTGCGGGCGAGGGTTGCATCACGCGGGGTCGGGGGAAATGGGGGTCGGGGTAGGGAAGGGTCGGGGTTTTTTAAAAAAAAACAAAGGTTTAGCAGCGGTTTATTCAAAACCGCCACGAAACGTATTTCGGAAAATGTTTAGCGGCGGTTTTGTGAACCGCCACCACAAAACCGCCGCTAAACACTGTTTATTTTTTAGTGAGAGAGCTATATAGATTCTTAAGGATATGCTTTGATCTTGTGTTGTTGACTTTGGTGGAGTATGGGATGATCATTTGGGGATGGTTGAGTTTTCTTATAGTAATAGTTACTAGTCCACGGTAAGAATGGATTCTTTTGAGTCCTTGTATAGTCATCCTTGTAAATCTCAATTGTGTTGGTTAGAGATTGGTGAGATTTCCTTGGTTGAACCAAATTTGGTGCAAGGGGTAGTAACAAATATTCAGTTGATTTGCCATATAATGTTGATGGAATAAAGCTGATATTTTTCTTATGATGATCATCTATTTACACCATTGGAGTTTCCAATCAGTGACTAGGTTCCCTTGAAAATTTCCCCCTGGTTGGGTCATTGACGGTTTGGGAGGGAAGGGAAGCTTGCTCTTCATTTTGTGGGACCATTCAAGGTTATTGAGTAGGTGGATAAAGTTTCATAATATTTAGCACTTACACAGTAGCTAACATCGAAACAAAATGTGTTCCATATATATTTGATGATAACATATCTCTCTGATCAATCTCACATTTTATGTTGGAGTGATATTGAGATTGCACCTGATTTGTCTTTTACTGAGCAGCCAGTTAGGATAGTTGATTCTGAAACCAATGCACTTTATGGGAGGAAAATACCTCTGGTTCATTTCCATTGGTAGCATGATTATGATAATTATGAGACATGGGAACATAAGGAATTGATTAGTGAGTAGTGGACTCATCTATTTGGCATGAAAGCTTCTTCATAGGATTTCCAGTGACAAAAAGTGTTTATGGTGGGGAGGTTGTAACATCCCATTACCAATATGAAATGTATGTCTTTAACCTTGTCATGGGTTTTCTTTTAGTTGACTGGGTAGGGTTGAGAATGATTTGGGTGGAAATCTACAATGGTGAAGTATGATATTTTTTTGACTCTCTGATTTAACTAGGTTTTTATGTATGTTGTAGGAGGGTTATATGCCGTGTAACTAGGTTACGCGTCATGTAAAGGTTACTAGGGTCCTACTATGAGAATTATCATATCACGAGAAGATTCACTCCGTGTAATGTTACATTAAGTGATGAAACTTTACATGTTGTGAATTATTTATTGAATGGATTTTCATTAAAAGTGATGCGTTTTTCAGTGGTTATGAAACTTAACTATTACACATTGTGTAATGGGATTACAAATCATGTAATACCCCGATTATAGTTTTTAAACACGAAGTAAGTCTGGTATTGTCTTTTCTCCTCAACTCTAGTTACTTTTATATTGACCTAAAGCCTTCCCTAGGTTTTCTTAGAGCCCTCCAACCCTTCTGGGTCCCTCCGTTTGGTGTTCGATCGTCATTGCGTTGGTGGTGTGATTTCTGGGTAATCTTTCTCCCTCGTTCTTCGTCTTCCTCCCATTCTCCTCCTTTGTGATTTCAATAGATCATCTTAAAATTGAGGAATATTTTCTATGTGATGTGGGATATCGTTTCTAGGCTGAGTTTTGAGGTCTTCTATGCCTTTTTTTCTCATTGGCAGGTTTCGTTGCGAGTGTGAATTTTGGGAAAAGGTAGGTGCTTCCATACCGTTTGGCCAAATTGATTAACCTTTAATTGGTTTATTTGTTTCTACTTTTTATTTAAATTCAATTTCTCAAACTTAATTTTAATTGATTTAGTAAAATCCAATTCTAGTGAATTGGGATATTTGGAATGGGTTTGGCATGAAAATTGGGAAAACCCACATTTCCATTGAATAGGGGTGTGTTTATAGAAATTGGTTGATTTAAATTGTTTAATTTTTATTATAGTCTTGATAGAAAAAATTTCTATTAAATTATTGAATTTAATTGTGGAAATTAATTTTGAAATTAAGGGAATTGGTTTTTAATTTATTTCAAACTTGTGAAAATGACTTAAAAAGTTTTGATTGAAACCCAATGGTTTTATCTTGTCTAAAAAATGAATATTTTTGATTAAAAAGTTTTTTGATTTTAAATGGAAAATCAGAATTTTAAATGGGGGAATGGGATTTTATTTTATTTTAATCAGCCTTAAAATAAATTTCCCATTATTGATTGTGTAAGAGCATATGCAAGCCTTAGGTAGTTCTTGAGTTATTTGGACACACTCTACAATAATGTGACATTCTAAAACATAAATGTAGCAGGTCACATCCCCGATGGGATAATGACAAGTCTCCTTTATCCAGTTTCAGATGGATATGTGTATACACATTTTTATAATATCACTTAGAGAGTGCATAGTCATATATCCTAGAGCTTTCACTCCTATTTTGTGTATGACCATGTTTCTCACCTACTTTATATTTGAGATATAAACGTATTCCAATGTTGTTAAACTGCTTTAAATGCCTTATAAATTTATATAAATTGTTTTAAATGAAATTTTTTATTTAATACATTGTTTGAGAAATATTTCATCACTTATAAGCCTTTTCTTAAAGTATTTTCTATCATTGTAACTGTATAACATGATTTGTTTAAATATGATTTAAAATGCCAAACCTGTTTCTTTTAAAATTGAAATCATTTCTTTGGTTAATTTAATGTTGGAATATATTATGGAATCTATGGTGATAACCTATTTGGATTTTTAGCTCACACCCTACTTTTTCCTTCAGGTGTTTGTAGATCATATCCTTCCTGGTTCGAGCAAGGGGAAAGGATATCTTGGAGGTGGATACCGCTATTGAACCTTGGACTTGGTGAGTGGTGTCCTTAGGGATTTGGGTTGTTCTTTATAATTTTAGTACTTGGGTTTTAGTACTTTGAGATTTAATTCCTTGTTGACTTTTGGTACATTACTCCCAGTGGATTTTCTTTTTTATTCATACTGACTTGATTGCCTCGCTTCTGCTATGTTTTGTGGAAAATTCATTCCCACTTACATGTTGTATGATGCCAGGTTCTAGTCGCTAACCTGTGGGGATCGAGAACAATCTTTGGGCTATGTCAGGACCAGATCAGTTATCGGGTTACCAGGGTACCCAGACTAGTTCATGACACCATGTCCTCTTTTAAGATTTTTTTGATTTGTAGATAATTTAACAGAATATTATTTTCATAAAATATATTTAATTTCTTTTTTATACCATTCATTTAATTAGGATTTAAAGAAACCATGAAAAATGATTAATTAGAATACATAATTTTAAAACACCTCTAATACATCATATATTTATGTCAAATATTTGGGTCACTATAACTTTCTCAAAAAATATTACTTTGAGAGTTTTTAATTTTTTTAATTTTTTATATTAATTGAATAAATTCTATATCAATGTTGTGAAAGTATTTAAGAAAATTAATTTATCAATAAAAATTATAAATTAATTACCAATATAATAAAAACTTTTATCATTCAAATAAATATCTAGAATAAAACTTTTCCCATTTTTAATAATGAGAATTTGGAGTTATTAAATTAAATTTAGTGACATTATGTATTTATACTTTTCTTAAATTAATATAAAGGTTATAATCAAAGAAACACGACACCAAGTTTCCATATTTTTTATATTTTTTTTCTCATAGCCAAAATCTACAAATAAATTATGATAAATGAAAGTTTAAGAGTCATTTTTTAGTCTTTATCCAATTAATTTTAACCATAATTATCCAATTTACACTTACTGTGGTGACCGTTATTTACTATCATTACTATATATAATGAAAATAATTAAAAGGAAAAAGTTACCAAATTTATACCTCATAATTAAAAATATAGAATAAATTTTTTAAAATCAAATTTCTCTAAATGGTAGAAATTAATTTCATACTAAAACAAAAATTGCATCGAAAAACAGTTTTTTTTAGAAAAATTCCATTTAATTTTAATTTTTTTTATAAAAATTAAACAGTTAAATTGACTCTAATGACCTTAATTATACCATTCATGATATAATAGGATTAATTTTATATTTAAACCATCTTAAAATAAAATTTAAATTTATAAATTCTTTTAAAAAATATAGTTTCTAATAAAAATACTATTTTCACTATTAATTTATTTATTTCAGAAAAATAAAATAATTTCACCCTATGTTAATTTTGATATAAATATTCTAAAAATTAAATTAGTTTTATAAAATATAGTTTATAAAGTATTATAATTTAAATTTTAATTATATTCTTGAATAACAGTTTTTGCATTATGATACTACTTTTTAGAAAGAAAAACGTTCTATAATTAAAGATCGTGTGTTACGTTCTTCCCTCTAAACAATTTTATCCTTTAAAATTAAGGAATTTCTCATCATAAATATTTTTTGGTATTTATTAATAATTATTTATTTATTTTACCAAATCATCTAATCTATCTTATGATCTTTCCAAAGTACCTTTACCAGTTGAGTCGTTTGATTTCTCAACACATGTTCTCTAGTGTATGGAATCTGAATATGCTCTTCAATGTAAGATAAATTAGGTTTTAATTAAATTTATTTAGAGGTGATAACATGAATTATATCTATCATGTACTTCCTTAACAAGGGAATATGGAACACATCATATTCTTTAAAGTCCCTAGGTGGCATTACCAAATGGTAAGCCACAATTCCAATTCATTCTTGAATTTCAAAAGGTCTGATGTATCTGGGTATTATTTTTCCTTTATTAAAGAATATAATAACACTATTAAATGGAAATACATTCAATAAAATATGATATCCCATTTAAAATTATAAATACTTCCTTTAGTTATCAACATAACTCTTTTTTTTCTTTGAGCCACTTTAATATGTTTTTGAATAGTCATTACCTTCACCGTTATCTCCCCCACAAGTTCTAGTACTACAAGATTATTTTCTCTATCTTTATTCTAACAAGTTGGAATATGCAATATCATTTCATATAATTCTTCATAAAATTCCATATGAATGCTTGAATAGAATCTATAGTTATAGGAAATCTATACCAAGTCTAAATATTGATCCTGCATACCTTGAATGTCAAGTGATCAGGACCTCAAAATGTATTCTAAATTTTGGATAGTTATTTCAGACCATCCTTTGGTTTTAAGGTGAAAGTATGTTCCCAAATAATGCTTAGTATCTAGATCTTTCTAAAGATTTTTCTAGAATCTCAATGTAAATCATGGGTCGCAATAAAGATTAATTTAAAGAGGTTCACTATGAAGTCTTATAACTTTATTAATATAGAGTTTTCAAGGATATAAAGAGGTAAATATTCTCTTATAGAGAGTAAATGTGTATATTTGGTTAGGTGATCAATAATAACACATACTATATCATTATTTATAGCAGTATTTGTTAATCTATTGATAAATTCTATAGTAATGTCATCCCATTTCCAAATAAGAATAGGTAGAGGTTGTATGAATCTTACAAGTTGTTTTCACTAATCCTTCAACTATTGAAAAACCAAAAATCTTAACACATAATTAGCAATTTCATGCTTCATATAATCCCACCAAAATTATTCCTTCAAATATCTATATGTATTGTTGCTATTAGGGTGTGTGGAGAAACATAAGATTTGAGAATCATCTAATAAATCACTTTTCAGATCTGGTATAGATAGAACACATATCCTATTTCCAAATTTTAGAACTCCATTTTCATATATAAAGTTTATCAATTTCCCTTCATTCATGAAATCAATTTTATATTGAAGATTCTCATTATCAGGTTGAGAAATTTATATATTTTCCATGAAATACGGTCTGGCTATCATTTGAAAAAGGATTGATGTTTCCACATCCTTAATAATTACCATATCCATTTTCACTATATCTATGAACATAAGATTCCTATCCATCCACATTTTCGTTATTACTCCATGATCTTTCTAGATCATGGAATCTACTACCTTATTTTCTTTCCTTAGGTGGTATTATATTGAGAAATCATAATATATGAGTATCTAAATCTATTTACTTTTCCTCATGTTGAGATCATTTTGTGGAACGATGTGTTTTAAACTCTTATTATCCATATATATCTCACATTTTCACCATATACATAATATCTTAATATCTTCAAGGTAAATATTATAGCTTCTAAATCAATATCATGGGTTGGATAGTTTTTTGTCAGGAGTATTTAACAACCTTGATTCATAGGTAATAACTCTATCATTTTTTATAAGTATACTACCAATTCCCTTATTTGATGAATAACTATATATCACAAATCTATCAATTATTAGTTATAGAATCCAGAACATAGAATTTACCAATTTCTTCTTCAATTATTCAAAAAATTCTTCACATTACATTTTCTATATAAACATAAAACCTTTATGAGTAATACTAGTTAATGGGTTTTCCAATCGGGAATTTTTTGAACAGATCACCCATAGTAACCTGCAAATCAAATGAAACTACTCACCGTAGTAATGTTCATTGTCTATGAAATTATTTTACTATATTTTTCTTTGTATGATCAACTGATAATCCTTCTTGGACACAATATATAATATAAAAGAAACTTTCTAAATACATAATTTACATGAGGTTAATTTATAATATAACTCATTTTATAAAAGTGACTAATAGATGATCTACAAGTGATTCTCATGGTCCTCATAGCTCTTAGAGTACCAAAATATTTCACCAGAAAATACCACAAAATAATTTTTAATATATTCCATGAATACTCTATTCACTAGATCTATAAAAATAGAGGTAATATTAGTCAATCCAAAGAGAATTACTCTAAATTCAAAATTTTCATACCTAATATAGAAGGTTGTCTTAATAATATATTCCTTCTTTACTATCAATTGATGATACCTATAAATAAGTTTAATATTTGAACAATATTTATCTCCATAAATTTCAACAAATAAGTTATCAATGTGAGGCATAGGATACAAGTTATTTATAGCAATATAAATTATTTACCTATAATAAATTCACATCCTCATAGATCCATATTTATTCTTAACAAAAATAATAGGGGGATACACAAGGTGAAATACAAGTGTGTATATATCCATTTCCACACAAATCCTATTGTTATTTCTTTAAATCCAATAATTCCATTATGGACATTATATAGAGAGTCTTTGATGTAGGTATTTCACTAGGGATTAAATCATTACAAAACTCAACTTCATGTTTTGGGGTATGTGTAGGTAATTCCTTAGGAAATACATTAACGAATTCATATATAATAGTAACATGCTAAAATTGAAGATTACCCTTTCTGTCTATCAATTGTGTCTTATAGTCTTCCCCAAGAATCTCATTTTGAATAGTTACTGGGGTTGGATCTAGATATTTCTTTAATGATAAAATCTCCCCTCTAAAATAAGTAATTCTACATCCTCATCCTGAATCATAATTTACTTTCCTTGGAAATAATTTTTTTCATTATATTTTTAATAGAAATATATACCAAGGATAATATAAAAATCAACCATAGGTATAATAATAAATTCTGAAAATAGGTCATGTTTATTTTTCACAATTGGGATTGATTGAAAAATATTTATTACTATGATATTTCCACTAGTAGATTTGATTGAAAATCACATTTTTATGGTTCTAGGAAAGTATCTAATTTTATTATAAAAAATAGAAGATAAAAAGGGGTGTAAATACCAACAACTAATTAAAGAATTATATAAACATGTGGCTATGATTAAAGTACCCACCACCATATGTTTGGGAACTTTAACCTCCATTATTGAGATCACATAAAAATATCATTTATAACATTGATTTTTTTTGAGGAAAATTACCTTGAAACCTAGGAAAATTATTCACATACTACCGAATCTCCTTATAGTTGAATCATTGAACATTGATAGTTTATTTCATACCCTTACAATCACAAGACTAATGGAATTTATCTCTAGAATTGAAGTAAACTAACATTCCCTACAATAATATTCCATAAAGATTCTTTCTAAATTTATTACAAGTTATAAATTACACCCTTCCCTTCTTCCCACTTTCCTTATTTCCTTTTCAAGATATATTAGTCTCCCTTTTTTATATTTTTTTACTTTGAAGTCATAAAACCGAGAAAATTGTTTCTCTATATAGATATCACATGATAATATTACATCATATGATGGGAATTTTTGGAATACTAGTTCCCTTTGAAGTATTTTATTTATCCCATCAAATAAATTGTTAATATTACTCTTTGGATTCTGTACATATTTTGCAACATGACTTATTAACATTATGAAGTTGGGTTCATACTTAGAAAGATTTTCATCCTTATTTTGTCTTATAATCAGGAATTGTGTCTCCTATTTGATCAGTTCTCACATAGAAAATATTTTTCTAAGAAAAGTACCTTAAAATCCTTCTACTACTTGTTTGATATTTTCCTCTTTATACCTATTGTTTTGAAACAATTACCACCATTGATCTTCATCCCTTGTGAGATGATAAAATTCTAGGATGACCTTGTCCATTTCATTACATCCCAAATAAAGAAATATATTCTCTAAAGAACTTATCCATTTCTCATCCACAAATAAATTAGTAGTATAATTGAATGAGGGTGGTTTGTAATGCATGAAATAGTCTAATATTGTTAGACCATGTTTTATATCAGTAGTACACTCCATTTGAGTAAGGTTATTGGTCATAACTTGAGTCATCTACCCCAATATAATTATAAATTGTTCAACTCTAATTACAGCTCCAATTGTGACCCCATTATCATTATATTAACCAGGAGGGAAATTCATACATAGATTAAGTACATTGATATGGTTTAAATTTTTTCCACTAGGTTCTATTTCTAAACAAAAACATACAATAGATTAGATCATAACATTATGAATCGTAATGTATTATAATAAAAATGGTAAAACACTCGAATTAACTTGAAAATTTATTCATGGATAATATTAGAATAATAATATTATTATCATTGGGAAAATTATAAATATTCTCAAATCTTTTATAATAGTATATAAATTAAATGTTAATTAAACATAGAATCTTCCCCAGGAGTGTCAAACTAGGTGTGCATTAAGGGCACACTCACCCTACAACAGAATGTTTTTCTAGATATACTTAACCAAATATTTTTAGGGTTATTACGCCTAGATGCATCTATTTCAAAGCCACATCCACTTGTAGTATCTAGACTGGATGTATTACTAGGAAAACCACATAATATTCACCTTACTAAAAAAATTATGATATTATTATACAATTAAACATATCATCAGAGTTTTTCATAGGGTTATGTTCTCTAATCTATATTTTCCTTAAACTAGTTCCCTTGATTTATAATATACTTCCTATAATACCAACTATAACAACTTGAATATAGTATCCTTGAGTTTTTGGTCATTTTAATACAATGGAACAAGTATAGGGGATTGAATCTTGAAGGATTTAATAGTTTAACAGTCTTGGGAGAATAGATATTTACATGATTCTCACATTACATATAAAATGATGAAGTATAATATAATAGTTTCTTTGATAACTTTATTATTTATTTTATAAAATATCTTATTTCATTCATATATTTCTTCTTAGTGTATTTTGTAGGTTCCGAGCATAGAAGAAGCGTGTGATGGGTAGTGCCGAACATTGATTTTTGTCCAGATCGATGATTAATTAAAGATATATACAATGTTTAATCACCATGATCAATAGAATTGAATCAAAGATAGATAAAATGAATAATTATAGAATTGATAGTGATGAGATCAATACATAATTTTCATAATTAATTTAATTTGATAAAGAATTACCTCAAAGGAATTTTTTCATCATTGATGAATCTGGCAACAAATATACAGTGCACTGTTATTGTATTGTAGAAACCAAGTGTAGATTTCCTTTAGAAGTGATACCCACATTTTCTAGGAATCTCCAGACATAACTAAAGGAGTCACTGGGTGCTAGCATGGAAGATCCTTATGCTTTCACTATTCGTCTTGATCACCTTGAGAATCTCTTCTAAAGAATTCTCCTTGATACTGTGGAGGAGGATTTCTCACTGTTCTTAGGAGCATTCTTGGAGAAGGGATATTTATAGGATTGATAGTATTCTCCATGATTGTTGTGTATAATCAAAAAATGAATTGGATAATGGGAAAATAACATAACTAAGTATTTATATTGCTAGGGTTAAAATAAAATAATTACACAAGTGACCTTAATCATTTATTTAATCCTAGTAAATCCACTTATCAAATAATAATACTATTATTATCATTTCTCAACATGTTCTTATCTTGTAAGTTATAATTAAATATTATTTAATCAAATAATATTCAATATTTTTACTTCTCGTTGGACTATTAATCTTGGTCACTATTCCTCCAAAATATTTATCAGACCTTGAATAATGTATATTTATCTATTAAATAAATATCATTACATTATTAACCTGTAAATAAATGAATATTATATTTTCTAAAATAGAAAATAAATATTTATATGTTACCAAGAATACATGAATGTTTATTAAACCACGTATGAGAATAATATTTATTCAACCTGTTAAATAGTAAATAATAATATATTATTTAACTAAGATTCTGGATACACTTAGTGTTTGACCCTCTAAGAATCTTCTTTTGTGGAATTAGGTGAAGCATCCTAAATTCCAAGGTTGGAATCTAGAAACACACCAAGGCATCCATAGAGAAAGAAGTTAATGCCACAATGACATTTCACCTAATACGAATGGTTACTGTGTAATATAGTCCCTTTGTCCCGATATCTTAAATCAAGAAAGTTTCATGCCAATGCCATCGACCAATGCCCTCGATTTCTCATTCATTTAATTTCTAGAACCATGTCCATGGATTTATTTAGGCTATATCATTTCCATAAAATGTCCTAAGATATTAGATTATATTAATGAATATAAGGCATAAATCCTTTCTCTCATTATTAATTAATGCAATATTACTCATGACACACCCAACATATCCTACCTCACACAAACATATGTTGTCATAGTTTTTATTAATAAATTTAAGTGCATGAATCATAATACTCATTAATAGTAAAATTAAATTCTAAGGAAAAATACACACATCCAAAGATAGGAACATCTAATGACACATATAAATGTGTATTTCCTACTGGCATGGCTCATTCTCATAATATCCATAATGGATATTACCAAGGGAGAAAACCATGAGAAGGTGCTTCAAAGTACTATAAGTCTCTACCCCAGATAGCCTAAGACATTTGTTTCCCTCAAATGAAATCATATAGCTATAGAACATATAATCATGAATAGTGTTGTAGCACTTTCAGGTTATCATAATAGTAGGGAACTGCTATGACCTTTTAGTGAGACAAATATTCTTTGGACATTGTCACAAACTATGTCATGCTGAAGAACAATCATTATGTGATAAGTTGTTTATTAATATTCAAATCAGTGAATACATGTTTATCATAAAGTTCCAAGAATTTGGTTCTATGGCACAAATTCCAATAAACTCATCCTTTCACTAGAGCCAAATACTAACAACAATCAGTCTACTATCTCACACATGATACTCATTCTTATGCTGAGATAAGCCTTTAGTCAAGGGGTGCACCACATTCTCTCCCGTGGGTACTTTTCTTACTGTAAATTCACCCCTATGATAGAAATCCCTCAACAGGTGATACTTAAAGAGTACATGATTTGTGCGTTGGTGTGACCTTAGATCTTTTACAAGATCCAAAACTGTTTTATTATTATAATAAAATGTGATAGGTTTTTTACTACTAGGAACTATATCAAGATCTTGGACAAATTTCTAAATCCAAACGACTTCATTTCCAGCATCAGAAGCCACTATATACTCAGACTCCTCTATAGAATTAGTGATAACTGGCTACTTTGAACTCTTCCAGATTACATCTCCTCTATTGAGACAAAAAAATATCATGATTTTGACTTCACATCATTATTATTTTTATGAAAATTTTCATAAATATAACCTTTGATGACAAAATCCTCATATCCTCCTTGCATTTGGAATATATCCTTAGTTATTTTTATATACAATAGGATATCCTTAACAACAATCCAATGATATTATACTAGATCTTCTTGATGTCTTCTTACTATTCTCAGTGTATAGGCTACATCAATTCTAGTACATAACATGTCATAAATAATTGATTCTATCGTTAAAGGATTAGGGATCTTACTCATCCTATCTTTCTCTTATTGTGTATTGGGAAATATTTTCATAGAAATATGTATACCATATGATAATGGAACCAATACCATCTTGGATTATTCCATACTAAATCTATTTATTATCTCATCAACATATGAACATTTAATTAGTCCAATAAGGCTCTTGGATCTATCATGAATGATCTTGATCCCTAAAATATAGGTTTCTTCACCTAAGTCCTTTATGGAGAAACACTTTTTTAACCAGTCATTAATAGAATGTAAGACTGGTATTTGGTTTCCAATAAGTAATATATCATTAAAATATACTACATGGATAACAAAAACATTCCCACTAAACCTCATGTAAACACACAACTCACATTCATTCTTAATGAAAACAAATTATTTTATGGATTCAGCAAATCATATGTTCTATGACCAAGATGATTTATTCAATACATAAATGGACCTATACAACATTAAAATACTTTTGGCATCACATGGAGTCACAAAATCTTCTAGTTATGTCATATAGTCATCTTCCTAAAGGTTCCCACTAAGGAATGATGTTTTGACATCAATCTTTCAAATCTAATAGTCACGGTAAGCTACTATAGTAAGTATAATTCTAATATATTTAAACATGGAAACTGGTGAGAAGGGTTCATCTTAGTTAATTCATTGATGCTGTTTAAACCCTTTAGCCACTATAATTACTTTATAGGTACTTAATTTACATTCAATGTACTATGTTTGTCTTTAACAACCATTTGCATCCAACAAGATTCAAATCAACTGGAACATCAAACAGAACCCAAAATTGATTATGATACATGGAATTCATTTCAAAATTCATGGATTCTTTCCATCTTGTAGCTTATGATCTCTCTAGAACCTCCTTTTAGAAGATAGGTTCATCATTTTCAACCAATAATGAATCACCATCTTCGATGACTAGAAAACCATATCTCTCTGGTTCTCTTACCTCTCTTACACTCTTGTGCTATAATTTTGTTTAGGAACTACTTCTTCCATGGGGACCTATGGAATATGTTCCTTTATAAACTCTTATGTATCATGAGAATCATCTTTTTTGATTCAATCTTTCTCCCACTATCATTTTTGAGGATGTTCCCCCTCTAAAGAAATATGGATTTTTTGGCGACAATAACATTCTTTTTGAGGAGTTTTATAAGCATCATTCCTTTGTGTCCATGGGACACCCTATAAAGATACACCTCGTTTCCCAGGGTGCTAGTTTGTTTCCTGATAAGGCCTTAACAAATTCCTCACAACCCTATACACACGTATGAGACAAAATGGGGTTCTTTACACTCCATAAATCAAATGTAATTCCATTTTCTACTTTTGTTGGTACTCAGTTTAAAGTGTATGCCATAGTTTGGAATGCATATCCCCAAAAGGATAATGGAAGATCTGTATGACTCATCATTGACCTTACCATGTCTAACAATGTATGGTTCCTCCCTTCATTAACAACATTCCACTATAGTGTGTAAGGAGGATTGAGTTGATATATAATCCCAAACTCCCGTAGGAAGTCAATGAACTCTTGGTTAATATATTCAATACCTTGATCCGATCAAAACTTCTTTATCTTTTTACCAAGATGATTGTATACTTCATTATTTAATTCCTTGATTTTTTCAAAGGACTTAGACTTATACCTCATAAAGTAGATATAGTCATATATACTCAAGTCATTAGAAAATGTTTTGATGTAAGAATATTCACCTCTATATTTTACCAGAAATGGTCCACAAACACATGTGTGTTCCAATCATAGAAGTTTTATTTCCCTTTCACCCTGTATATAAAATGGTGGTTTGGTCATTTTTACTTGTAAACAAGAATGAAATATATCAGTTTGTTTTAGCTCAGAAGAGTCTATATAATCATCTTGATAGAGCTTTTTCAAATTCTTCTTGTTTACATGACCAAGACGGTGATACCACAACTGAGAGTTGTATGAGTCGTGTGAACATGATTCTTTATTGATTTAAACACTTGGTTTTCATAATTTAATACATAAATACCATTATTTAAATATGCCATACAATAACATATGTTTTCCTTATAAAATAAACAACTTTTGTTTCCAAATTTGAAAATAAACCCATTGGTTTCTAAACATGACACATAAATTATGTTCATGGTAACTGTAGGTAAAAAATATAAATTTATTAAAAACAAAATCATTCCAATTGGAAAATAAAGGTGGTAGTCACTGATGGATAGAGCAGCCAGCCTCACACCATTGGTATCTCGTAGATCCACCTCTACTCTGGAAATATTCTAGAATCTACTAGGTTCCTATATTTTGATATAAATGTGAGCACCACAAGCTGTATCTGATACCCAATGTGTATAAATGGAAAGATTTCACTCAATAATGAACACACCTATAGCTTACCCTTGATTTAGGTGAAGTTTCTATTCCAGTTTCCTAACTTTCCACTTGAAAAACATAATACCCTCTTTTCCTTTCCCTGCCTCTTGATCTTCTTCCCTTTTGGATTGATGGTGCTCATGAGATTTACATTGTTTATAAGTCTTTGGATCATTTTACTCATTCTTCATTTTATTATTCACCACATAGACCACGAGTTTATCATTCCCCATGTTATTTTCCACTTGGAGAATTTTGATTAGAATTTCCAAAAGACTTTTCTCATTATTTCTCATATTATAATTCATAATAAAGATAGAGAAGGTTATGGACAATGATTAAAATTTGAGATCTATATGCAAGTCATCTTAGAATTTAATCCCTAATAAGTCCAGGCATTAAATGTAACTAATAAACTTGAATAAATGAGTTCTTAATGGAAGAGATTATCCAAGATTAGTTTTGAACAAATAATTGGAGATCTCGTACCTCTCTTGTATCACCTTCTCTTTATAGAGATCCCAAAGGTGAGACATCATGATATAAGCATGCATATCCTTATGTTGATTAAAAATCACATTGGAAATGTATGATAGAATGAACCAATGAACATATATAGCATCATTCAGATGTTTCTCACATAGAGATAGTTCTTCATCACTTTCCTTATTTCTAGGTGCAACTATTAAAGGTTCTTCCAACACATACAATTAACTCTTTTGGAGAACGATGACACGTAAAAGCCTATACACCTCTTGAATTTTTTTCTAGTGAGAAGGTTTTAATTCTCAATTATGGATCGTAATGATATGTTTTATGTTATTTTATTACAGTTTCTAAAAAATTTGATAATAATAATTCTAGTAATTTACCTAATAAAATTTAGACAAATAAATAAATACTATATTAATTAGTCTCCCACTATTTTATTGAGACCCAATAGCCCTCACCATTAGATCTGGAATATCTTGTTGCTTAGAAATTATATTGGAATAGATATATATTCCCCTTATCAGTACCCCAACATTGGTTTTTCAAGAAACTTTAATGGTTTTAGGTAGGCATTCTAAATTACAACTACATTAACTCACATCTCCTCAATATATTGAGTGGAATCCCCAATCCTGAAATAATTAAATTATATTTCCTCGAAATTCTCCTATTATTTGGACTAAGTCATGCTTTGGAAGTTAACCCCTGATGTCAACTAATTTAATTCAAGCTAAAACCTCAAGTTATAATTCCCCAATAATTGAAAATACCCCAGCTTTGGCTGGACAAAAACCTTTAACTATGGTTCGATTCTAACGGATGTAATGAATGGATATATAGACTTAATATTTTATTGAGGTATTTCATCCTTTTATGCATAAATTTACAATTATTATATTTATCACATAAATGTTAATATTAAGTTGGATTAAATAAGTGGTTAACCATGTCATACATAATATTTAAGCATATTTTGGTTTATTTTATTTATGTCATGAATGATTTTTAATTCATTAATTATGTTATCATGGAAAGACATACATAATGAAATAATCACGCAACTAACAGAAATAAGATAATGAAATGATATGACTAAGAGATCTTATTGGTAGATAGTTTATCTATTAGTTGATAAACTAACCATTGACCTAGTGGAAGAAAACATTGAACCAATTAAGGTTCATTTTGCATCTTTCCACATGTCCACCTATGCATCTCTTTAGATTGGTTTCTCCTCATCTCCGAACATGAAATTCTGCCACTATCTTAGGAACTCCATCCATTACAAATGCCTTTTAATTGAAAGAATGTGAGGGGAAAATGAGGGTTACATAAAAGAAACCACATGAACATAGGCCCTACACAATTAAAGATGAGAAGGCACACCTGAAAAGTATTTTAATTCAATAAAAAATTAATCGAAACCAATCACATAAAATGTTCTGGTCTAGCTTGTGATCATTCACATGTATGCAACGAATTACACATTTAACAAAAATTAGCATTCAATTATTAATCATTTTTATTTTAGATAAATCAAACTCTAATCAATTACTTATTATCTTTAATCAATAAATCCATTTATCTTAATTATTATATTAATTTCCTTGTGATTCTCATCCATTATAATTTTAGATAAATTAAATAAATTCATTTAAAATTCATTGTGTACATAACTTTTACCTTGGAGGAAACATGGTGAATACCCGTACAATTTTTCCCAACATGTATTATACTCATATATTGTTTTACTATTGTTACATATGACATACACAACTTATCACGTACTTTCACAACATGTACATCACAAATTATTAAACAAATTACATGATTTTTTGGTCATGTGTTATGTTTAAATGCACGTAGAGTAACAACTTGTAATACAAATCATACATGATATACTAGTCTACACATTATGCAGATATTAATTAAATATTTTAATATTTATGTACATTAAAACCTATCACATGGCGTATCCTTTCTTTATGACCACCCACAAGTACATGTCTCAAGGTTTACATAGTAAAATAAATAAATTTTGAATTTGAATAATTTGGTAAAACTACACGGTGTGTAGATATGATCTACATGGAATGCACACCCTTTATTGTCTATTCGAGGTACATACCTAAGGACTCAACATGTAAAACATACCTCAAAAAATTTGGGGTACACAATATGTCTAATGGGCCACATGTCGTGTTGAATCCATGTTACATAGTCACTAGTAAAGTAGGTTCTGTATGGAATACATGACTCATCTCTAACCGAAAGGGAATACACAACATGTTCATGGGCTATACAACATGTAGTCATGCTGACCATGCACCATTTAATTCTATTCATTACATGGTGAATTAAATGGTGTAATTAATGAAAAAATCAGTGCATAATCTCAAATTGATTTTTTAAACAAATCTTGTTGCTTTGTACATTATTACAGAGTGAAACTCTGATCACACAACATATAGTCTGGTGTTGTCTATCCAGAAACCATATCACCTCTTCTTGAGTTGGTCATTTTTACTTTAATTATAAAAATATGTGTCTCGATTAGATCTATGAGAAATAAATGAGGAAGAAACAGATCTTGAAAAATAGATAAAAATTATGATTAAACTTGAATTGAAAAATCAAATTAAAATGTGTAAATCACAAATGATATTTAAATAATTACAAACAATTATGTGCCCTTTCTAATTTCACTTTTAGCTTTCGGGTGTAGTAGAAGCGTGCGATGGGAAGTTACCAACATTGGTTTTTTTACATGATCAATGATCTATCCATGTTTTATATGATGTTTAATTTCCTCGATCAACAGAATTGAATCAAATATAGACAACGCTAATAATTCCTAAATCAAGATAGGGGAGATCAACAAAAAAATTTAATAATAAATTTAATTAGATAAATAATATTTTCTAAGAAATTATTTCTTCATTGATGAATCTTATGACAGATCTGTTGTGAACCATCATTGCGTTGTTGAAACCAAGTGTAGATGTCCTCTATATGTGATACAAAAGTTTTCTAGGAATATCCAAACATTACCAAAGGTATTTCTGGGTGCTATAATTGAAGATCCTTATGCTTTCACCATCCGCCTTGATCACCTTGAGAATTGCTTCTAAAGCGTTATCCATGATCTGATGGAAGATGATTGGTCTCTAATCTGGGGAGTGTTCATGGAGAAGGGTGCTCTTTAGACTTGAGAGGATTCTATAATTTTTTTGTGCACAACCAAACAAATAAATTAGTAAATTAGAAAATAACATAACTGGGAATTTGTATTTATAGGGTTAAAATAAAAGAATTTTACAATTTCCCTTAATTATTTATTTAATCCTAGAAAATACCCTTGTTAAATAGTATTACTAATATTATTATTTCTTGACATGTACTTAACTTGAAAATTATAATTAAATATTATTTAATAAAATAATATTCAATATTATTATTTCCCACCATACCATTAAACTTGGTCCACCATTCCTCCCCAATATTTATCAGACCTTGAATAATATCTATTTATTTATTAAATAAATATTTTAGCATTATTCACCAATAAATAAAGAAATATTATATTTACTAAAATAGAAAAGAAATATTTTTATGAGATCAAACAACATGAATAATTATTAAATCAAATATGAGAATAATATTTATTCAACCTGTTAAATAATAAATAATAAGATATTATTTAAGTGGGATTCTAGATACACTTAACATGTGACCCTTTAGGCCTCTTTCTTAGTGGTATTAGGAGAAGTATCCTAGAGTCCAATTTTAACGTCTAGAAACACGTTAAGGCACCCATTGGGAAAGAGCATATTTCCATAATGACATGTCACATGATATAAATACTTACTGTGTAATATAATCCCTTTATCATGATATCTCAAATCAAGAAGGTTGCATGTCAGTTCCATTAACTATGTGTTCGATGTCTCTTTATTTGACTTTCTGGAAATATTACTTACCTATAAAATACCACGTCCACGGATTTATTTAGGATATATCTTTTTCATAAAAGGGAATGAGATATTAACTTATGTTAAAGAGTAGAATTGATAAATACTTTCTCACATTATTCATTAATGTAATATTTCTCATGACACACCCAACATATCCTACCTCACCCCAAAAATATATCATCACAATTTCCATCAATAAGTCTAAGTGCATGGATAATAATAGTCATTAATAATTATATTAATGTCTGAGGACCAATACACATGTGTGTATATAGAAACATCCAATGAAATATATAAATGTGGATTTCCTACTAGCGGGTCTCGTTCTCATAATATCCATACTAGATATTACCAAGGGCATACACTGTGAGAAGGTTCTCAAAGTCCTATGAGTCTCCACCCATGATATCCTATATAATTTTTTCCCCTAAAATGATATCATCCAGATATAGAACATATATTCAAGAATAATGTTGTAGAACTTTTGGGTTCTCATCATAGCGGGAAACTACTATGACCTTTAGTGCGACAACTACTCTTAAGACATTATCAAATACTATTTTACATAGAATAACAATCATGATGTGATAATTTTTTTATTAATATTTTAAAAAGTAAATACATGTTTGTCATAAATTACATATAATTTGGTTCTAGGGAACTACTTCCAACATCTTTGGGAAAGGAATACATAATTAATGGTGAGATCAGATGCTCAGTAAGGAAAACATACTAAATAAGCTATCATAAATTACATAAAACATTATTAATATGGATGAGATAAACAATAATAAAATATTATATGTTACCAATATCATAAATTAGAACTAAATCTAGGGATAAGAAGATATCATAAATAACCACATGGATAATAACAACTAGTTTCATAATGATTGAAATCATAATGTTGGACATCATAAGCTTAGTGTCAAGGCCTTATGACAAGACAACATATATAAACAAGTAAGTAATATACTAAATAACAAAATTAGTCTATCTCATGAGACTTAGAAATGAGTCAAGGGGCTATAGTGGGCCTCACTCATCAGTTATTAAGTCCAATTTATTCATCATATGACAAGGGATAAACATAAACAATGTAAACATTCATATTGAAAAGCAATCATATGAAATGTTAATATCTTTACCAATAAAAAAATCATAAGGATTTAGGATTAATATATAGAATTTTATCAGAAATTATATCCAAATAAAATAATAGTATTAACTAAATAATGTTACCATATATGATAATAATTTAAAAATATCACTAGTATATTTTTTTAGGAAAATACTAATTAGTTTAAAAATCACTTATTCAAAATCTTAAAATTTCCCAAATATTAAGGAACAAATTTTATTTTAAAGGAAAATTTAAAAATTTTAAATTAATATTCACAGATTTTGTGGTCATGATGGTGGGAAATTCTATTCCTGTTGTGTATATAAAAACAAATATCTCTTTCACACTTTTTGTAAAAAGACAAAAATTTCCTTTTTTGGAAAAGAAAAAGAATACTCCTTTGAAACAATTTTATAGAAATTAAAACATGTATAAAATATATTTAAATAATTTTAGTATAATATTAAAAATATTCTTTAAATTTATTTAATGAAAATACGTACATGGTGGAAAAATATTCCTGATCAAATTGAAAACAAAGTCAATTTTTCTTAAATACATTATTTTGGTATCTTGAGTACTTATAAGAGGAGAATGAAAATTCAACTTATAATTTTATAAATTTTTGAATAAAATAGATTATTTTAAATATATAATGATCTTATTATTCTTCTAATAGAGGATTAAACATAAACTATCCTAAATAATGATGATATGGTAAGCTGTGTATATGCACAAACAATGTTTATCATTTCATAGGATGAGAAAGTAGTAGAAAATGGATGTAACATTATCATAAAAAAATATTATGATATTTATGATACTTTAGTTAGTATTTTAGGATATTTATAATGTATTTATAGGATGTTGAAGAAGAACAAATTTTGAAAGAGTCGGTAAAGAGGATTACCTCTTCTTCAAAGGATCTCCTTTAGAACTTATCTTAAGGGACCTAGGGTTATTCTTTTAAGAATAAGAGATACTTAAAAACATGGGTAAGTATACATAAAATAGGTTTTAATATTGATTTTTTGATATAGGAGTCTCAAAGCGGTGTAAATAAGATAGGAGATGTAGTGCATTTTTATAGTGAATGAAAGGACACAGATGGAACTAATAAAAAGTTTAAATGTAATAAATTCATTTTCTAGGGAATATTGAATAATGTGTCCATAATTTGAAATATAAATATTATATGGATGAAATATCTTAAACCAATAAAATTGTGACATGTTTATGTGGTATTTTAAACCTTATATTTTGATTTAACCTCTTTGTTTAAAAATATAAACCATAACTAAAATAACCACTTTTCGAATCTTAAAGAGTTATAATTTTACTTATAAGAAAATAATTTTCTCATAATTTGATATTGGATTAAATTTTAATCCATATATTAACCTTTTTAATATTTAAATATTTTTTATGATTTTTAAAAAATTTAAAAAAAATATTATTTTCATAAAATATAATTATTGTTATTTTTGATAATATTCAATTAATTTAATATTAAAAACATCATGAAGAAATTTTAATTCAAATATAGACTTGTGAAAAATTTCTAATATGTCACATATATATAGTAACTTTGTGGGTTATTATGACTCACTCAAAAAATATTACTTTTAGTGTTTTAAAGATAATTTATTTTTATTTTATATTAATTGAATAAATACTATAGCAGCGTTGCCTAATCATTGAAGGTAATTATTTAATCACTAAAAATTAGAAATAAAATTTCAAGATAAAAAATAGTTTATATTTCAAATAAAAATTTATAACTGAACTTTTCCCATTATTACCCTTATAATAAAAATTTTGAGTTATTAAAGTCAAGAGAGTGAGATTTTGTATTTATTCTTTTCAAAAATTAATAAAAAGTTCATAATCAATGATATATGGCAAAAATTAGCTATATTTTTGATTATTTTATAGTAATGGTAGAAATAAGTTCATAAAATTAGATAAATTCAAGTGTTAGGGTCATTTTTTAATCCATATCATTTTATTTTCATCCTTAATTACCTAATTCACCCTTATAGTTGTGACCATTATTTACTTTGGTTACTATTCATAAAGAAAAAAATAAAATGAAAGTATTTATAAAAATTTGACCTAATGATTCCAAATATAGAATCTAGTTTTAAAGATTCAGTTTCTATATGGGGCATAAATTAATTTAACATTAAAATGAAAATAGAACTGAAAATAATTTTTTTTGAAAAAATTACTTTTTAAGTGAAAAAATATTTTTATACCAAATTAAACCATAAAATATTTTCCAATGAACTTAATTAGATTATTAATAAAATAATAGGATTAATTTTTCTTTAAAATCATTTTAAAATGAAATGGAACTTTGTAAATGCTTGAAGAAAAAATATAGTTTTTAATAAAAGCATTACTTTTCACTTTTCAATGTAAAATTCATTTATTTCAAAAAAAATACAAAAAATTTAACCTAATTTTATTTTTATATGATGATTTAAAAAGTGAAATTAATTTGAGAAAAGTAATTTTATAAAATTTGAGAATTTAGATTTTAATTAAATTCTTGAATAAACTATGTGTACTGTGCTATTATTTCTTTAAAAATAAAATCTTACTATAATTGAAGATCAAGAGTTACAATGGGGATGGAAATATCAAGTATAAATCTAGGTTAATTTCTAACAATTATGATATGTTCCCTTATTTTAAAACATTCATCTAATTCGATTCTACTTAATTTTTCTACTAAGAAAAATATCTATATTGAATAGTTAGATATTAAAATGATATTTTTTCATAAAATTAGATGAAAAAATTTATATAATGCATCCTCAAAGTTTTCAAGAGATTTTAAAATAATTAAATTTTCTCATTTTACAAAATTAATTATACAATTTAAATAAATCTTCAAAGAAATTGAATAAATGTTTTTATTCCTTGATTATAAAAAATGGTTTTAACATAATTAAATTCAATGAATCTATTTATTTCAAGAATGTTAAAAATGATTTGATTTACTAAATTTTATATATTGATGAAATTATAGTTATCTTTAAAAAACATGAAGTTGAGTAAACATATAAATGTTCAACATAATTTTTCTTTTGAAATGAAATATTTGGGAAATGAAAAACAACTTCTAGGAATAAAAATAATTAGGATTGGAGAGGATAAAATCTTATATCTATTATAACATGATTATGTTAGTAAAATTTTAAAATAGTATATATTTGAGCACATTAATCTTGTTAGCATACCCAACACTTTATGTTCTCCATGAATCAGTACCTTATTAGTGAAGATATTATAGATTTTATGAGTAAGATCCATTATGCTTGTATAGTTGTGATCCTTATGTATGAAATAGTTTTTTCTATATTTGATATTGATTTTTTTCAGGTGTTCTCTAAGCCATTTTATTAGAAATGCTTGGAAATCGCACTTGAATGATCGGAAATGGACCCTAAAGTATGTTTAATGTCTTTTTGTGCATTCTATATGGAGAAAATGATAGTTATTATGATGAAATTGTTGGATTTATTGATTCTAATTATTATGCTAATATAAACTCTCATAAATATACTATTGGTTTTTTCATTTCTTATAGTGGTCTTTTTCTTAGAAATATAATATACTGTCAGTAGTTTCATCATCCTCCATTGAGGATAAATACTTTTATTTAACAAAATCAATTAAAGAAGATATAAGGTTTAATAGTTTAATTAATGAGTTTTCTTTATCTATTTCTAGAGTATTTTTACACTGTGGTAGTCTATTTTTTTTTTCGAAAAACTATTTTTCCATGGTATATCAAAGCATATAGACATTAAGCATAAATTTATTAGGGAAATTATTGAATTTGGGGTCGTGGTAGAGTTAGTTCCCTAAAACCAACTTATGTGTACTTTATGATAACATGTATTAATAGTTTTGAAAATTAATAAACTTATTATCTCATCATGATTGTTATTTTATGTAACATAGTATACGATAATATCATAAGAGTATCTATCACACGAAAAGTTCATTACAATTCCGTACTATGATGAGAACTGAGAAGTGATATGACACTATTATTAAATATATGTTATATAGATAGATGATTTTATTTCAGGGACACAAATGATACAAAATATTAGGGGTAGAGACTCATAAGAATTTGGGGAAACCTATCATGGTGCACACCCTTGGTAATATCTACTATAGGATATTATGAGAATGAGACCCTCTAGTAAGAAATCAACATTTATATGTGTCATTGGATGTTCCTAGCTACAAACATGTGTGTTGAACCTTATAATTTAATATTATTATTAATTAGAATTAAGATTCATGTAATTTGACGTATTGATGAAAACCGTGGTGATAGATGTTCACAATAAGGTAGGATATGATGGGTGCATCATGAGTAATATTGAATTAATGAATAATGTAAGAAAAGATTTTACCCCCTCATTATTTAATGTAAGTTGATATATTAGGATCTTTGATGGAAATTATATAGACTAAATATATCAATGGACACAGTTTTCTGTTAGCAAGTTCAATTTCCGGGATGTTAAAGAAAGAAACATCGAGTACATAGGTTGATGACATCGACATGCTACATGCTTGATTGGAGATATCATGATAAAGGGATTTTGTTACATATTAAGCTCCCATATGAGGTATTATGTCATTTTAACACTAAATTCTTTCTCTATGGGTGAATTTATGTGTTTCTAGATGCTAACATTGGAATTTAGGCCGGTTTTCCTAATTCCAATAAGAATGAGGCCTAAAGGGTTACACAATAAGTGTATCTATAATCTCAGTTAAATGATGTATATTATTTTCTTATTATATAACAAGTTGAATAAATTTTATTCCCAAACGAGGTTTAATAATTATTCATGTTTCTTGATCACATATATTTCATCACCAATTATTCGAGAAAATATAATGTGAGTATAATATTCAATAAATATTTATTTATTGTTTTGAGAAAAATGCAGTGATATTTATTTTATAAATAATTAGTCATTATTCAATGACTGATAAATATTATAGAGGAAGATATGATCGAGTTTAATTGTCTGGTGATAAAAAAAATATATTGAATATCATTTGAATTAATAATATTAAATTTTTATTCAAAAATTAACCACATGTTGAGAAATAATAAAAATAATATATTATTGACATGAGGTTCTATAAGGGACTAAATAAATAATAAGGGGAAATTTTTCAATTATTTATTTCTAACCCTAGTTATATATAATCCCAATAAAATTATTTTCTCTGAGATCTAATTTATTTGTTTGGTTGTGCACAATGGATTTCAAGAATACTCTCAAGCCCTAGAGAGCTCCTATCTCCAAGAATGCTCCCATGAAGAGAGAGAGATCTTCCCCCACTTCCCACACTCAAGTCAAGAGTGATCAAGGAGAATTATTTGGAAGAGGTTCCTGAGGAAATTAAAGGTGGTTGATGTAATTGATAGGATTTTCCGAGCTAGAACCCAAAGATTTCTATAGTGATGTTCAGAGATTTGCAGAACATGTGTAGATAAACTCTAGAGGGAATGTGATCTTGATTTGTACAACATAATGATGGAAAAATATAGATCTGGTTTCATATCCACCAATGAAAAAATAATTCCAACAAGTAAATTCTTTAATTGATTAAATTAATTATAAATAATCTTTGATGAACCTCTCTTTGGTTCTGAAATTTTAACTGTATTATATTTTTATTTGATTAAATTATGTTGAACACGATGTTTATAGTTGTGTAAATATTTGATTGATCATCGATAATGAAAAAAATTAAAAGTTGGGAATGAAATTTCACACACTTACACTCTTCCCAGAACCAATAAGTGGTATCAGAGGGGTCACATAATTATTTATAATTATTTAAATATCGTTGATTGATTAATGCATTTGTCATTTAGTTTTTAATTCATGTTTAATCACTCTTTTAATAAAAATTTCAAGATATGATTCTTCCTCATTAATTTCTTATATATATAATAAAAAATATTAATTTTATGATTAAAATAAAATATAGGAACTCATTTGGAGGTGCTGATGATTATGTCCAGATAATAGAGGAGTACATGTCATGTAACCAGAGTTACACTATGTGTACATGTTTTCAATGCATCAGGAATTAATTTAGAAATTAATTCAAAACCTGTGCATTGATGAAATGTGGTTTATTTATTTCTTACACCACATATTGGCCAGGCCATCTTAAAACATGGTCTACTAAAGTAAAAAATGCTTATCCCACACACATGGCATGTAGTTCCTTTGAGTAAAAGACATAGCATGTATACATGACCTACCTGAGTAGTGACCTTGTAACATGGAGACCACACACCATGTACTCCAATTTTATGAGGCAAGGTTTAGAGGTAGATTCCCTAGGCATGCACCTTAGATATATGGTGATAGATGTACATGTCGTGGAGCTCACCGATATATGTCGTTTACTTATACCAAATTATGTAGATTTAAAATTTATTACACATACTACGTAAACCTTATCATCATGTTCTTGAATGTGTTAATTATGTTGATTGGAAACTCAATGTTATAGGTTTTAATATTTATATAAAAGTGTTTAATTAATATTTACATAATGTTCAGATCTGTATATAATGCATGAGTCATATTACAATTGTTAATCTATATTCATTTAAGCATAACATGTGACTGAAAAATCATGTAATTTGTCTAATAATTAATTTTATAGTAAATTTCATGAATGTATGTGATAATTCATGTATTCCATATGTCACAAGAGTAAATAGTGTATAAGTATAACACATGTTGGGTAGATTTCGATGAGCATTCACTGTGTTTCCTGTAAGATCCCAAACTTCATGGAGGTATGTTATTTTTTAAATTTTGGTTTAAATCCATTATGGTTGGATAGTTAAATGTTTACTGGGCGTATGAGGAATCTTGGGGGGTGTTATGGGAGTTCAGGATATGAAATAATGTGGAATCCATCCATCCTGTACATGCTTCATTGTTGGTGCATAGTTTGAGTAAACCGTGCAAAGGGGAGGCCAAACTGTGTGGTTTTGGACAGAGGAATTATACAAAGTTGGTGCATGGTTTTTCAAACTGCATAGAATCCCCAAGTAATCATTTGACTTGGAACCCTCTTGGATAGAGACAGGTTCATGATTGGAACATGGTTTGGAAAACCATGTGTCCAAGTCATGCGCCCATTAAAAAGTTAGAATTTACCTTTTTCCCATCGGGAATTATGTATTCTACCTGATTTATTCCCCCATTTATTCTCCATCAATCTTAGTTATGAAACTAAGATCCCAAATCTTCCCAAGGGTCACTATCCTTCATTTATATGCCACTTGGAGTGCCATTCGGTGCAGATTGAAGCTCCGGGTCAGTGTAAAGCTTCTCTTGCTTGTCTTTTCCAGATTAGAGCCTATGGTTTCATTATTCTTATTCTAAATCTCTAAAAACCTATTTTAATTGTATATATTAGGTTGGGGATTCAAAGTAGGATCAAATCCAAATCTATATCTAAGGTTAAGTAATTGTTTGTCTATATATTTGAGGTATGTTGTCTATAAGTTATTTCCCATAGTTTTATTGTCGATTTTTTCAAGCATGGTTGTGATATTGATTCCCTCTTGATGCTAATTTTATTAATTTAGTAAGATATGGTAAAATGTATGGATACATGATTATTTATACCCCTCATGATCCCTATGGGATGCATTGAGATTGATTAGACCGTTTAGGTCCACCCATGGGGTGTGCCTATATTTCTGAACATGGAAAATTGTAATGTTAAGCCTAAAATTAAATTGTATTGAAATAGAGACCATGATGAATGTGTTGAAATGTTGTTTAAAATTATAAATAGGCACTAATGGTAGTTTTTTATACTTTTTTGAAATGGAATAATGGATTGTATGGAAAAATGTGAAAAAGGATTAAATGGAATAAAGTGAATGGTCAAATGAATTATGAGTTTATAATGGAATTTTTTAAATGGGAAAATGAAAGTGAATTGATTAACCATGTGAAACCCTTTAATGTATGGAAATATTTCAATATGATAAATGAGTTAGGGTAGGAAAAAGGAAATGGGTTATATGGTCTATGCTATGTAAATGGTAAATGTGCTAATGAGTTAAGGCTTGATGATGATTCATGTGTTGAATTAAATGTGAATTGTAAATGTTATGTATATTGTTTGAGAATGGTTTGTGATATGGTATATGTGGTTAATAGAAAAATAATCATGTTCACATGTCTTTTTAGTTGTGGGGAATTGGAATTGAGGATCTATGCCTATGGTTCAGGTTATACTAAGGCAATAAACCCCACCCCTATAATGCACGATTTGATGAGACTACAAGGATCAAGGATCAAAGGTAAGTGTGGTGTATTTTTCAATGAAATGTTTACCACTAGTGAGATATAAAACAAGAATTATTCCCTTATGCATGATAATTGAATGGATTTGTCCAGAGTGTAAATGATGTTAATGGTTAACACATGGAACAAATGATGAACATGGATAATGTGAATATCGTTAACTGATGGTATCTATGTTTTATTTCTCTCACCATATCATTTTTTTTACATACTTGCACTTTATTTTTATATTAGTAATTTTTTAGAAATCATTGGGGGTGGACTTCTAAGTAGTAATCACTCCCTTCTTAGGATTCCATTGGGTACCCAATAAAATTTAATTATTGTAGGCCTAAACAAAGGAAAAGTACCCATACTAGAGGGTTGAGTTGGGAATGGGTTGTGTGTGGATGAGGGATCTAGACATGGAGTTATGAACCATTTTTGGGATTCTCCCATTATAATTTATTTTGGGTTTCCTTCACTTTTGGCACTGTTATCATGACATGGAATATTTATAGTTTGGTTTGGGTTTGTACCCTATTTGGGAAATGATTGCTGATGCATGTTATGGTTTATTGCTTATTATTTACTTCATTTTATATGATATATTATATTTATTACTATGGTATAGTGGATATATTCTAAACAAATGATTTATTAGACCCTTTCTACTAGTCAGCAACCGCTGGAATATAGGGAGACATGCTTGAGGTCATGTGGCGACCCGACGTGGGGCACTGATTTAGTAGCACCCAGTTTAAAGACGTTACGAAGTGGTACCAGAGAGGTTATTTTCCATGAAATAATATTTTAGTAATGGTATATAGGATATTATGAAGTGTCATTCCTTGTAAATATGCTCATTCATGAGAGTAGCTAACCCATGTATGAGGGAAAACCCAAGTACCTAGTGTGGGAATTGTTGTTCTTGATTTGTGTTTTTATAGTTGAATGATATTTCACTATTGTGTGATGCACTTGTTGGGTAATGTGACCATTTTATTATATTTTTCTTATATATAGAATTTATTTAGTTTTTCTATTCATGTATCATTGCAAGAACCTAGGGATATAGGTGGAATACATCATGATAGACTCACATGAGATGAGAGTGTGGGGCATGAAGGGTAGGATGTAATTTACTTTCTTAAAAAAATTAAAGAAAATGATGTCTAATAAAGATGATAAAATGGGTAAATGGAATAAATGTGAAAGAGTGGTTAAATAATTGTGCTCAATGAAAGGTTATAAATGAGTTAAAAAGTTAGTTTTAATAATTTTTGAAATGAGAAATGTGATTAAGAGTAAATATTTTCACTGTGAGTGTATAAATGGTTTTAAAAAGGTGTCTAATGAAATACTTATGACTATGTAAGTTTATTTTTCCCCATGTTGACCATGAATATGGTAGTAATAGTTGAGGGTATTGTTCTAGGTATTATAGTTTCTATTGGGATAGGGTATGAAAAATAAGTTGTTTATGGCTTGTAGAGAGCCTTATATATGTAATCTATGAAAGATTTATGTTATGTTTTCAAAGACTCGTGTTTGTACATATAGAGAAATTCCACCATGACGATGTGTATCGCTTGAGAGACAAGAAGATATCGTTGGGAACACTCCACCAGTAGTAGAGTAATAAAATATGTTGGTCCAAGATAAATAAGTAGTGGAGCAGTTCTATAAGAAGTTCACTTGTTTTATTCAGATGATGGAAAGGGACCTCGGGAAGGTAGTTCTGAGTATGTTTGGTCTAACCAGAGAGCTTCAATTGCAGCACCCTTCAATATTTTTCAGAGAGGGTGGACCTGGGTAGGAATAGTTATGGATAGAGTCTATCCAGATAATTTTGGACCACTTAGAGACTACTGTAGAGAAGAGTGTCATATTGGTAATATATATGTTACGTGGATAGACAAATTACTAGTGGGATACCATAGTTTAGACTCAGTAGTAAGATAATTTATTTTGAAAAGACTTCCAAGAAATGTTTCTATAGCACTTTTATCCATAGACCTTGAGACATGACTGGGCTTTGGAGTTTATGAGGTTGACCCAGGGAACTATGTTATAGATGGATTATGCGGGTTATTTCAAAGACCTACAATGATTTATTACAATGTTGGAGGGCAATGGGGATTCCACGATGAGTCTCTTTTAGGATGGACTTAGACACAATATCAAGTCACTAGTGAATATGTTTCTTTTAAAGAGGTTTACAGAGGTGGTATATTAGGCCCTTATTTTATAATGGAATATAATGGAGGCTTTAGGAAGTGGGTTTGTGGTTCCAGTTATACAATCCAATGGTAAAACTTAGGAGGGAAGGAATCATTGCTTTGGGAGTATCCAATAGGGTTGTAGTGTTTAGAGTAGTCATAAGAGAGGATAAACCTATCAAGGTGGTGATCAGGTGTGTTTCAATCAGTGTGGAAGGTCGGGGCATATTCATGATCAGTTCCCTCAACCACCAATTGAGTTATAAGAATGAAAAAGAATGGGGAATGTAGAGAGGATATGTAGGAACCCTTGAATGTTGGTCATGGATAGAGGACCAAGACTGGTATAGTGTGTAGGGAGGGGGCCAGTTACCCCATATCAGGCAGGTAGTTGGATCTCTACGGGTCATACCAGTTGAGGTGGTGGGTGTAGTACTCTTTGACTAGACCATACATATCAGTAGGGTATTTTAGCACCAAGAACTTAGACTGGATCCTAGGGTTGAGGGGTGGGTTAGCTTAATGTAGTTTAGTCCACACCAAGGGGTGGTGTGTTTAGACCATCAACTATTCAAGGTATAATTATTATAGCTTACACTCTTTTTAGTGATTTATTTGACACACTTTCCTCACATTATTTTGTATCTGATCAATTTGTGGTTGTGTTGGTCTTAGAAATGGAATGTGTGTGTGGTAATATCGATTGATACAAAGTTAGGGGTGCAAAAAAATATATCATTCAATGAAAGGGGTGTGACCTGGAAGTTGGTGGGTACTATTTTCTTTGGGAATTATTTCTTCTTGAGATGTTGAGTTTTGATCTGATTTTGGGTATGGAATAGATAGTGTTGTACCCAGAATATATTGATTTTTTCCTTCACATGGTATTGTTAACATCTCTTGAAGGAGGCACATATGTCTATCATGGCGAATGGGATGTCTGCTCAAGCCATTCCGGGAAATTTTGTCAGTAGTTGGATAAAATCATAGACCAAGTGGATTGTCTCATGCTTGATGGTGAGGGAGTAGAGAATATTGTCTTTTCTCTAGTGGTGGATCGATTTCAGGATGTATTTCTTGAGGAATTCTTCGGGATACCACCCAAGAGGGATATTGTGTTCATGATATAGTTTCTTTTGGGACCAGAACCAGTTTCCTTTCCTCCATATATAATGGAGCTGAGAGAACTCCATGAACTTAAAAAAAATTAGAGTAATTGGAGAATAAAGGGTTTATTCTCCCAAGTATGTGACCTTGGAGATCTACAATATTGTTTTCTAAGAATTATGACAGGTAATTTTGGTTATGTGTCAATTATAGGAAGATTAATCAGATGAAAGTTAGAATATATAACCTCTTCCTTTAATTAATTGACTCTTTGACCAGAAAAGAAGTTTTTTAGTGTTCTCCAAGATTTATTTGAGATCTAGGTATCACCATTTATGGGTGAGACCTTCTAATCTATCGATGAATGCCTTCAAGAAAATTTATGAGTTATATGAGTTTGTTGTGATTCAGTTTTGGCCGACCAATATGATGATAGTGTTTATGGCCCCAATAAACTAGATATTTCACCCTTACCTAGATTAGTCTATGGTTTTCTTTGTTGATGACATATTGGTGTCCTCTAAGACTCATGATGACAATGCCAAAAATCTTGACATTATACTGAGTACACTAATAAAGAATATCCCATATGAAAATCTATCCAAATGACATTTATGGATTGATAGGGAATATTTATTAGGTCACATAAACTTGAAAGAATGTGTGTTAGTGGACCTAGAGAAAGTGCATGTAGTTGGGTTTGTGGAGTAGCCCCAGAATGTTTTTGATGTCCAATGTTTTTTGGGGTTGGCATGATACTACCAAAGGTTCATTAAATACTTTTACAATTTGAAAAAACCACTTCCAGACTTCAATAATGAAGGCATAAAGTTTTAATTGGCCTGAAGCATGTGAGAATACTACTCAAGAGTTCAAAAAGTGGTTGACTACTGCACTGGTTCGGATCTTACCCAGTCCTGGTAAGGAGTATACCATATTTTATGATGTGTTTGATGTTGTGATTGGGATAATGTTGATATAGGTTGGGTGGATTTTCATGTATGGGTCATGAAAGTTGAGGACTCATGAAATAAATTACCCTACACATGATCTTGAGATATCCTTAGTGGTTTATGATTTAAAGTGTTTACAGAATTAATTTTTGGGAGAACAATTTATAGTGTATACTGATCATAAAATATTTAATCACAAATTCTCTTAGAGTGATTTGAATCTTAGTCAGTGAATATGGGTTGAGTACATGAAGTATTTCAACTTCAAGTTTGTTTACACAACGAGAAAGGGAAATGGTGTTAGAGATGCTTTGAGTTGGAGGACTCAAAATCAAGCAGTTCAGAAATCCATATTCAAGTGAAGAATGATGGTGTTGTTTGTTGAGATGCATATGTACGTGATGAATGGCCAAGTTTAGATAAACCATGCATCCTTGGTAGTTGAGTCCAAGCTTCCGAGCTTGACTAAGGAAAATAAATGTGAGGATCTAGAATGTTTGGCTTTAAGGTATTTTCTTAAAGCTGGGGAGTCACCTTCTATTTGGAACGTTTCTGATGATGGAATAATTTATGTTTGTGGCTACATTGTTGTTCACACATGTATGTGGGAAGTGTTTATTCTCTAGGTTCATGCATTAAAGTGGAAATTTCAAACTGTATTGACCAAAATGTATCATGATCTTCATGGGAAGCATTGATGTCCATGGATTAAGAAATATGTTGTAGGTTCTGTGGTGTGGTGCCTTACCTTCCAATAGGTGAAGGTGAAACATCAATGAATGGATGGTTTGTTGAAGCCACTTCCCATTCAAGAATAGAAATGGGATAACATGATGGTGAATTTCATGGTTTTTATTCCCACTATGCCTTTAAAAAATGATGCTATCTGGGTATTTGTGTATTTTTTGACTAAGGTGGCTCATTTATTTCCAATTTGAGGGACTTTTATTATAGACCAGTTGGGTGAGTTGTAAGTTAGAGAGGCAGTGCGGTTTCACGGGGTTCCAAAAACTATAGTTTTGGATAGTGACCCATGTTTAAATTCATGATTCTCATAGAAATTATAGAAGACACTAGGTACCTAGGTTTTTTGAATAAATATTTCCACCCAAAGATGGATGGGTAGTCCAAGCATACTATTCAGGTGTTAGAGGACATGTTGAGGAAATACACCCTTTATTTTGGGGGATCATGTGAAAATCAATTATCACTTATTAAATTTGATTAAAATAATAGTTATCAATATATGATTCATATGGAACCATTTTATGTTCTCTATTGTAGACTATTTCAATCTCTGTTGTGTTTGATGGAGGCTAGGGAATCAGAGTTATTTTGACTGAGTCTTATGCATGAGACATATGAAGAGATTCTGTTGATTCAGAAATGTATGTCTATGAATCAGTATAGAAGAAATACATATGTTGATAGGTTTAGTTGAACTATAGAGTTTATGGTGGGTTATTTTTTGTTTCTTTGGGTGTAGCCAAGGTCAGGTCACTGTTGGATTCAGAAATAGGGTTAGTAAGGTCCCAGGTACATGGGGTCTTTTGAGATTGTGGAGAGGATCAGAATGGCGGAATACTGATTGGTTCTTCCACAATGATATATTGGTATTAATTATTTTTTTCATGTGTCACTTATTAGGAAGTATTAACCTTACCCATCTCATTTGATTGAAGTTGAGGATGTTGAGCTTAATGCTGACACATCCTTTGAGGAGGATCTGGTTCATATTGTAGATCTCATTGAGAATGTTTTGTAGGGAAAGACTGTGCCCTTGGATTAGGTGCTATTGTATCATGGTAGGGTGTAGGAAGAAATATGGGAGAGGGAGACAGATATGTGAGCGTAGTGTCATGAACTTTGTACCTTCGAAGATTTTTGATGCTTGTGAAGAGCAGTTCAAGGATGATCCATTACAAGGTAGAGAGGTTGTAATATCCCTGACTTCACAAAGATATGTTCTAGTTTAAATTTTGGTTTGAATCCCTTAAAGATAGATAATTAAATTTTTATTTGGTGTGTTAGGAATCTCAGGGGTGTTTTGTGGGTTCAGGACATGAAATGAAGGGGAATCATGCCATCTTGTTCATATTTCATGTTTGGTTCATAGTCAGAGTAAACTATGTGAATGGGGAGGCCAAACTAAGTGGGGTTTGATAGAGTCATTCTATGTGGTTGGTGTAAGGTTTTTCAAACTGTGCTAAATCCCTAGGTAACCATTTTACTTTGACCCCTCTTGGACAGAGGTAGGTGCATGGGTGTTGCACAGTTTTGAAAACCATACGGCCAAACCATGTTTCCATTAAAAAAAGGAGAATTTACCTCCCCTTAAGAATTTCAAGTATTATACCCAATGTTTTCATGAATTTATTCTCCATAAACCCTAGTGAAAATCCTAGGCTCTAAAATATTTCCAAGTTTTGATCTTATTCATTTCAAGGATGTTTGGAGTGTAGTTGGGTACAGATTAAAGCTCCGGGTGATTTTAACACTTCTCTTTCTTCAATTTTCCAGATTATGGTTTGTGGTTTCATTCTTCTTCTTCTAAATCACTAAAAAATTATTTTTACTAGAGGATATTAGTTTGGGACTTAAAAGGGGATTTTAATTTGGATATAATTCTAAGGTTATGTGAGTGTTTATCTATGGATTCGAGTTAGGTGGTCTACACGTTATATCCCATAATTTTATTGTCGATTTGTGCATCCATGGTTACGATATTGCATCTATCTTGATGTGAATTTAATACCTTTATTAGTATTTGGTAAAATGGTTGGATAAATGATGATTTAGAACCCTAATGATTCATGTGGGATTCATTGAGATTGATTAGACCGTTTAGGTCCACCCGTGGGGTGTGCTAATATTCCCAAACGTGGAAAACTATAATGTTAAGCCTAAAGTTCACTTATATTAACATAGAGGGCATGATAAATGTGCTGAATTTGTGGTTCAAATTATAAATAGGCACTAATAGTAGCTTTTTATAGTTTTTGGAATTGGAATAAGGTATTGTTTGAAAAAATGTGAAAAAGGTAAAATGGAATAAAGTGAATGTGTCAAATGACTTATAAGTTTGTAATGGAATTTCGTAAATGGGATAATTCATGTGCATTTATTAACCATGTGAAATGGGTTAATGTATGAATTTTTTTGAATATACTAAATGTCATAAGGTTTGAAATGTGAAATGTGTTAAATGGGCCATACAAGGTAAATAATAAATGTGCTAATGGGTTTAGGCTTGATGATGATTCATGTGTTGAATTAATTGTGAATTTTAAATGTTATGTGTATTTTTTGATCATAGTTTATGATATGGTATATATGGTTAATGGATAAATAAGAATGTGAACATGGATTTGTAGTTGTGGGGTATTGGACTTGAGGATCTACACCCATGGCTCAGGTTAGACTGAGGCTTTAATCCCCACACCTATAATGCATGGATTAGGGAAGGTGAATGGGTCTCTATACCTATAAAAATTGCATACGATGAGAGTACCCTGACCTAGGCCACATGGTAAGTGTGATATATTTTTTTATGAATTGTTTACCCCTATTGAGATAGGGAACTTGACTTATTCTGTTATGCATGATAATTGACTGGCTTAGGCCAGAGTGTAAATGATTTAAATCCTTAATCCATGTAACAAATTATGAAAATAGATAAAGTGAATATTGTTAACTAATATAACCCAAGTTTTCATTTTCTCACATTTTATTTATTTTGTACTTGAATGCACTTTATCTTTATAATGAAGATTTTTTTAACGCTGTTGGTGGTGGCCTACTCAGTTTCACTCACACCCTTCTTGGTCCAACATTGGCACTTGAACAAATTTCATTATTTAAGGTCTGGACAAGGGAAATGGCCCTGTACTATAGGGTTAAGTTGGGATTGGGATGTTTGTGGATGAGGAATCTGAACATGGAGTTGGGCCCTGTTTTGGGGATTCTTCTATTTTTGTTTATTTTCGGTTTCCTTCACTTTTGGAACTATTATCTTCGCGTTGGATATTTATTTTTTGGTTGTGGTTTATACCCAATTTTTGGAAATTATTTGTAATGAAGTTTTGGGTTTATTGTTTATTTTTTCCTTAATTTTATATGATATCTACTATGGATTACTCTTTACAAGAGGGTATAGTCTTCCCATGTGATTTATTAGATCCTTGCTTCTTATCGGCATCTCCTGGCGAAAGGAGAGATGCGCTTGAGGCCATGTGATGACTGGACTCAACAAATCAATTTAGTGGCTCATAGGTTGGGGATATTACATTTCTTCAAAATCACATTTGTGAACATAGTTAATTTTAAATAAATTTGTTTATTTTTTTAAAATTATGATGGATTATAATCTCATGTAAATTCACATGATAATTAATATAAAATAATTGATTAATAAAAAAATATAATTAGTTGATTTGAGAATGATTTATCTTTAATAAGAATGATTAATAGTTGAATTATAGTTTTATTAAATGTGTAATTGATTTCATTCCTATTGATTATCATGAGCATAGACCAAAATATTTTATGTGATTAGTTTTATTTAATTTATTATTAAACTAAATTGTTGGGGTGCATTCCTTATCTCATATTATTATACAAGGGCTATGTGTACCCATGTTTACTTTTATGTAAACCCCTTTACATCACCTGTGTGTGAGTAAAAGTGTATGTAATGGCTGGAGATCCCATGCTAGTGGATGCAGTTCAAGTTTGAAGATGAGGTGAAACAAATCCAAGAGAGATACATAGTTGGACATGTGGAAATCCATAATATGAACCTTAATTGGTTTAAGGTGTTTTTTCCTAGGTCAAAAGTTAGTTTATCAACCTCTAGATAGACTAACCATTAGTTAAATCTCATGATCATATCACTTAATTATTTTATTTTTTCCAAGTAGCATGGTTATTTCATTATGTATGTTTTTTTCTATCACACGAATTGAGGAAATTAACGAGCATGTAAGAGAGAACTAAAATAAAATTTCTTTTGAATAAAAATTATCTAATAGCTGGTTAATCACTTATGTAAGTCCAATAAATATTAAAAAGATTGTGATAAAGAAAATAATTTTAAATTTATGTACTAAAGTAAAAAATTAATCAATAATATATATTAAATCTATATAGCCTTACACTAATTCTGTTAACATCGAACCATACATCAAAGTTATTTAACTTCTAAGGTTGGGGTGATTTCAATTATCAAGGAATTTCCAATTGAAGTTTTGGGTTAACATAACTTAGTTCATATCAAGCGTTAACTTCTAAAGCATGACTTGGTGTAACTGAGAGTCAAGGGTTGAGGAAATCCAATTTAATTATTTTAGGATTGGGGAGTCTGCTTGATAGATCTAGGAATTATGAGTTAATGAAATTGGAATTTGGAATTCCTACCTAAAACCATTCAGGTTTCTTAACCAACCAAATTTTGGTCAATGAGAAGGGGAATATGGATCTATTCCACTCGAATGTCTAAGCAATAGGATATCCAAAATCCAACGGTGAGGGATATTGTGTTTTGATAAAAATCTAGAAACTAATAAATATAATATTTTTTATTTGTCAAAATTTTATCAGATAATGTACTAAAATCATGATCATCTTATTTTTAGAAAAAAAATTAAAATTAATTTAAACATATCACTATAATCCATACTTGAGAAAGATGACCTTCTCACCAGAAAAAATTTTCAAGAATGGAAAAGGTTCTTATGTGTTATCCTTTTCCATTAAAGGAAAGTATATGCTCTAGAAGCACCTATTCCTAAAGTACATGGTAAATAAGCTAGTGATAAAGAATTATCTCTCTATGAGAAATATATGGATGATGCTACGAAAGTTCATTGTTATTTATATCATCCATGACCAATGATATTTTGAAGAAACATGAGGAAATGAATGCATAAAGAAAGATGTATCACCTTCAGGATCTGTATCATGAGAAGCCAAGACAAGAGAGTTGTGAGATATCTAATGCTTTGTTTATAACTATTCTTGGAGTGTCATCACCACCTGGGCCTCATATAGTATAGATTATTGGATAAATTGAATTCTTAGACATTACTAGATAATTTGTGTACATATCTCATACTTTCATCACTTCCCATGAACTTCTATAGTTTTATTATTAATTACAATATGAGAAATAATGAGAAGATACTTTCATAAATTATTACTTTTATTCTCTAAGTGGATAAGGACATGGGGTGTAATTAACCTACGAACCTTATAGTGGAAAAGAAAAGGATGAACAAGGAATATGGTCCAATGACTCATAGTAAGTCTAAAGATCCCAAGAACCATCCTTCTAAGGAGAGGAGAGAGAATGAGAAAGGAAAATGAGGTCGTATTTTTTAAATGTGGAAATACAGGACACTGGAAGAGGAGGTGTACCCTGAATAAAGGGGAGGCTAAAGTTTGATTCATTATTGAGTGTAATATTTCAATATATAAAGATTGGTTATTAGATAAATCTTGTAGTGCTCACATTTTTATCCAAAGGAAGGAACCGATTTTATTTTTAATGATTGATAGAGGAGAGGTAGATTTGAGAGTTTCTAATGGTGCAATGATAAATTCCATAGCCATTGGCGACTACCACCTTTCATTTATAACATGAATGATTTTGGTTTTAATATTTTTTTTATTATGTACTAATGGTTTCCAAGAACATAATTTCTATATCATTCCTATATACAGATGGGTTTAATTTAAAGTTTGAAAATAAAAGTTATTTATTTTATGATGAAAACATATGTTATGGTATGACACATTTAAATAACTGTCTTTATGTATTAAATTATGAAAACCAAGTATTTATAATTGATAAAAAATAATGTTCACATGAAATATATAACACCTTGTTATGACATCACCATCTTGGTTACGTAAATGAGAATCGTTTGATAAATATCTATCAAGATGGTTATTTGTACTCATTTGAGCTAAAACAAATTAAAAGATGTCATACTTGTTTAAAAGGAAAAATGAACAAACCACCATTCAGTGGAAAGGGTGAAAGGGCCAAAGTACTTCTAGGATTGGTACACAGTAATGTGTGTAGACCATTTCCAGTAGAAGCTATAGGTGGATATTCTTACTTCATCACTTTTACTAATGACTTGAGTAGATATGGATATATATACATGATGAGGTATAGGTATGAGTACTTTGAGAAATTTAGAGAATCCAATAATGAAGTAGATAATCATCTTGGAAAGTGGATAAATAATATTTGATAAGATCAAGGTGGTTAATATCCTGACCAAACCTTTTTCAACTTTATATGGGAGTTTTGGATTCTATCTCAACTCATCCCACCTTACACACTATAGTGTAATGGTATTAGTGAAAGGAGGAACCATACCTAGTGAGATATGTTAAGTTCAATGATGATTCAGGAAGATCTTCCATTATCCATTTGGGGATATGCATTAAAAACTACAACATACACATTAAACTGAGTACCAACTAAAGAAGAAAATGGAACCCATTAGAGTTATGGAGTGAAAATAAACCATTTTTATTGCATACACATGTATGGGGTCTCGAAGCATTTCTAAGTCCTTTTTTGGAAATAGACTCTCACCCCATAGTAGAAAGCGCATATTTAAAGAGTTTCTCAAGGAAACAAAGGGATAATACATAAACTACCAATTGAAAAAGAAAGTTATTATCACCAGAAAAGATGTATTTCATTATAGGGAGAAATTTTTCAAAAAAGATAGTGGGAGAAATATTGAATTCAATGAAGTTAATGCTCAAGATATACAAGAGTAGGTACAACAGAAGATTCCACAGCCCCCCATAGAAGATGTAGTTCTTGAAAAGCAAGTACTATATAGAATATCAAGTGCATTAATAGAACCAAAGAGATATAGTTTTATAGTCATCGAAGATGGTGTCTCATTATTGGTTGACAATGATAAAACTATCTCCCATAAAGGGGTAATATAGATTTCAGAAGATCTAAGAAGGCAATAAACCATGAATTCTAAAATGAATTCAATGTATCAAAACTAAGTATGGGTTTTTGTCAATGTTTTGTTTGATGTAAATCCCATTGGGTGAAAATTGGTATTCAATAGAAAAATGGACATAGAAGGTAATGTAAATACCTATAAGGAAAAGATAATGGCTAAATGGTCAAAAAAACTTCAAGTAATTGACAATAATAAAATCCTTTCACTAGTTCCCATATTTAAATCCATCATAATTATACTTTCTATAACATATTACCATGATTATGAAATTCAGAAGATGGACATCATAACTGCATTCCTTAATAATAACGTTCTATAATATGTCTATATGACACAACAAGAATCATTTGTGACTCCAGGTAATGATAAAAGGATTTGTAAGTTACAAATGTCCATTTATTAATTAAAGTAATCATCTAGGTCATAAAAAATCGTATTTGATGAATCCATAAGAGAATTTGGTTTCATTAAGAATGAATATGATCCTTGTGATTACAATAGGTTTAGTGGGAATTTGTTCATTATCCTAGTAGTATATATTGATTAAGTATTACTTATTGGAAATGCCATTCCAATATTACAGTCCACTAAAGACTGGTTAAACAAAAGTTTCTCTATGAAGGAATTTGGTGAAGTTGCCTATATTCTAGGGATCAAGATCTTTCATGATAGATCCAATAAGGTAATTAGACTAAGTCAAAGTACATATATTGACCAAATACTAAATATATTTAGTATGGAACAATCCAAGAGGGGGTTGGTTCTAATGTCACATGGTTTACATCATTCTAATAAAATATGTCCTTAAACACAATGGGAGAAAGAGATAATGAGTAATATACCATATGCTTCTATGATAAGATCAATCATGTATTAGATATAAGGTACTAGAATTTATGTTTCCTATACATTGATCATGGTAAGAATATATCAAAAAGATTGAGGACAACAACATTGGTCTGATATCAAGGCTATGCTAAATGCGCTTATTTCAATAAAATTGTTATCAATGAAGATCCTCATAAACTCATTTTATTGGGCTGTACGTTAGGTAAGTTTTCAATCAAGGCCTTTGATTATGTGTGGAGGGATGAATCCCATGAAGACCCTTGGGGGTGACACATTGTTGCAAGGAGGTTCCATCCAAATTCAACTTCTTACTATAGAGGATGATGAACCAATCCTTTCCCACTAATGATAACATTAAATGCATGGGAGTGAGCATCGCTTCTAGGTGATGGTGTTTCCGTGATCCCAAGAAAGAAACGAATATCAATATTTTCTTGGATAATGAGTGGGCTAGCTAGGTCTAGCAGACATTCAGATCTTTTGCTGGTTGGAATAGCCATGGAAGGCTACATGTCTACTTTCTTTATGCATGGTTTAAAGGAGCATGGGACCATGGACTTGATAGGAAAGTTAGGGCTATTATTATCTTGGTGGAATGCTGGACTTTATGGAAGTCTAGGAATGACATGCTCCACAAAATCTTAAGATGCTCTCAGACTATAATCACCTTCAAAATGAAGAAGGTTTTTCAGGATCTTGTCAAATTGTGTACAGACAGTCACATTGCCCCACCAGTTAGAGGCCTTGTTTTGAACCAAATTTTATACAATAAGTCCAATAACCATGTATAGGGGCATTGGGTCTATTGGCATCCTCAATGACTTGGGATCCATCTTAACACAGATGGCCTCTTATCACGGGGTGGGGGGGATGCGAGGTGGAGGAGTCATCAGGAACCTTGAGGGGTGTGTTGTAGTAGTGTTCTTGGCCTTCTATGGTAGGCGATATTCTTTTCCAGATAAGGAACAGGTGATGGCCATGAGATTGGAACTATGCGATCAGAGAAAAATACTTCTTAAGGCAATGGATATGGATTACCTAATCCCTTATAAAGATCTAAAAGGTACATGAATGTTTCCCTGGAATATTTCTTATACTATTAGGAAATGTAAACAGATCCTGGGTAATTAAATTGAGACCATTCACACTTGGAAAGAGAGGAATATGGTTGCAAATTTCTTGGTGTCCATGACTTCCCCAAATCGAAGTATGTACTTTTCCATAGCCTAGGATCTTTACCATATGATGGGATTAAGTTTGTTATTAATGATGCTTTTGGCTTGCACAATTTAATGCCCCCATGATCCTTCTTGTACGGTGTATTTTTCCAAAATCAATAAAAATGTTAGTTTTCAGTTAGGATATGTCTTCTATATTAATGGAGTATTTGTGAGATGGATGAGTTCAATGCAGACAATTTTGAAGGATTCTATAGTGGATATCAAGTATATAGTGGCTTCTGGTGCAAGCAAGAAAGTTGTTTGAATAAAAAACATTTTTCAAGATCATGATGTGGTACCTATCATTAAATAACCAATAAAATCCTATTTTGATAATTCTACAATGGTGGATCTTGCAAAAGAGGCAATGTCACACCAATAGAAAAAGAATATACTCTAGAATTATCACCTCTTGAGATATTTTTATTAGATGGGTGAAGTTGTAATAAGAATATTACCCATAGAAGAGAAAATGGAATACCCATTGACTAATGACTTATCTCAGCAGAAGCATGAGTATCACATGTGATCTAGCTATTTGAAGGCTGTTAACAGTTGAATCTAGTGAAAGTAGGAGTCAGTTGGAGTTAGTGACCTAGAACCTACTTTTTTATACTTTATGATAACATTTATTCATAGTTTTTAATATTAATATAATTATTATCACATCATGATTGTTCTTTTATTTAACCTAGTATGTGATAAATTTGTAAGAGTAGCTGTCGCACTAAAAGGTCTTAGTAGTTCCCTACTATGATGAGAACCCATAAGTGATACTAAACTATTCTTAAATATATATTCTACAGTTGGATGATATAATTTTATGGATAAAAATGGTATAGGAGATCAGGGGTGGATACTCATAGGGATTTGAGCCACCTTATCATGGTCTATTCCTTTGGTAATATCCAGTGTATGATATTATGAGAACAAGAATCGCTATTAGAAAATCCCCATTTGTATGTGTCATTATATGTTCCAATATTCAAGTGTGGATATTTATCCTTACACTTTAAGATAATTATTAAGGAGTATTATGAGTGAAATACTTTAATGTATTGATGAAAACTATGATGAAATAATTTCACGATGAGGTAGGATACGTTAAGAGCATCACGAGTAATATTTCATTAACAAATAATGTGAGAAAGGAATTTTATCATCTGTTCTTTAAAAGAATTTGATATCTTAGGACCTTGGATAGAAATTATATAGCCCAAATAAATACATGTCCATGGTGTTCTATAGGAAAGTTCAATTTCTATGAATTAAATGAAAGAGACATCGACCATATAGGTTGATGGCACCAACATGCAACCTGCATGTTTAGAGATGTCATGATAAAGGGATTATATTATACAGCAAGAATCTATATGTAGTATTATGTTGTTTTGGAATTATTTTATTTCTCTATAGGTTCCTTGTTCTGTTGTTAGACTCTAACCATGGACTTTAGGCTAATTTACCTAATTCTATTGAGAAAGTGGCTTAGAGGGTCACACACTAAGTGTATCCAGAATCCCAGTTAAATGATATATATTATTATTTATTATTTAACATGTTGAATAAATATAATTTCTTCATGAGGTTTAATAATTATTCTTGTTTACTTGATCAAATATATTTCATCACCAGTTGTTCAAGAGAATATAATGTGAGTAGAATATTTAAAAAATATTTATTTTATATTTAGTGAATATAATATTTAATTATTTATTGGCGAATAATGATATGATATTTATTTAATAAATTAATAGTCATTATTCAAGGCTCAAAAAATATTATGGAAGAATTTTAGATCTAGTTTAATGGTCCCATGAGAAATAATATAAATTGAATTTTATTTGAATAAATAATATTTAATTTTAATTTTCAAGTTATGTGAATGTCGATAAATAATAATAATAATAATATTATAGATATGGGGTTCCACAAGGGATTAAACAAATAATAAGGGGAACTTGTGAAATTATTTATTTCTAACCCTAGTGATATATAAGCCCAATTATATTATTTTATCAGAGATCCAATTCATTTGTTTTTTTTTGTGTAGAAAATTTATTGAGAATACTTTCAATACCTAGAGGTCTTCCTTATCTAAGAACATTCCTAAGAATATAAAGAAATATTACTCCACCTCCCACTCTCAAGTCAAGAGGGATCAAGGAGAATGCTTTGGAAGCAGTTCTCGAGGTGATCAATAGAGGGTGACACAAGCGATATGACCTGCCATGATAGCACCCAAAGAGTCCTACAATGATGTTTGGATATTTGAGGATCACATATAGGGGCAATTTTCTCTTGATTACTATAATGCTATAAGGAAACAATAGAGATCTGTTGTCAGATCTACCAATGAAGAAATAATTTCAACAAGTGAGTTCTTTAAATGATTAAATTAATTATAAATAATATATGATGATCCTATCTCTGGTTATGGCATTTTTCCACTTTCTATTTTTATTTGATTCAATTATGTTGATAATGATGTTTATCATTATTTAAATATCATACTGATCATCGATCAGTACAAAACGAATGGTTGGGCATGAACCATCACACTCTTCCACTGCACCAAAATCCTACAGAATATGTGTCACAAAGATACAAATTGGGGATGATCCAACAAATAGTTTTAATAAAGTTGTTCCCATATAATTGTTTAACCATTTATTGAGTATTATAAACTATGTCTAAGTTCAATACTTTAAGTTATCTGAAAATATTCAATAATATGATCACTTTAGTTGTAAGGTGATGATTATTTTATTTAGGTTCTACATGTTATCTCACAATGAAATTGATGTCTTATTGTATTTTTTATTCTTTGAATCCACTATTTGTATGTAACATGCATGGTTTTCATGGGTTTTATTACCATTACATATGGGTTATTTTTCTTAAAGAAGTACTTTTGTGATAATTGTTTTGATTTTTTTATTTGTTGACAACTAACCTTTTGGTATTATAATGTTTTTTTCCTGGAATTAGATCCATTTTCATAGTATTCAATTCATCAGATCCAAGAGAATCAGAGGAAGAATATCTTATCTATGGGTGTATATATTTTTTATAATCAAATAAATAATGATATTTTTCATGATTTTTTATAGAATAATTTGAAGTCAGGAGTTAGAAAGTTTTCATACATTCTAAAAAAATTAGATGATGTTTTGTTAATCAAGAAGTTCTCACAGATCATGAAAACTTTCATGATAAAAGATTTTGAAGAAATGGTGGAGGGGTTTGAAGAAATTAAAAATTATAAAGTGAATAATTCTATCATAATGGTAATTTCATCGTAATGAAAGTTACATCGTAATGATAATTTCATCATAATGTAAATTCCATCATACTGAGAATTTCATCACAATGATAATTCCATCCTAATAAGAATTTCATCGTAATGAGAATTCCATTTAATGTGAATTTGATCATAATGAGAATTCCACCATAATGGTAGTTTCATCGTAATGATAATTCCATCGTGATGGGATTTAATGTGTATTGAGGCCAATCAACATCAGGTACTATAACTTCTAATCTTCCATCTGAAGCATAAAAAAATTTCATACTCAGGATGATCATACTCAGAATCTGGAGGAAAATGATCATACCAAGATTGATTAGAATGAGACAGAATGAGGAAGTGACATTTAAAATTTTATCCATGCCAATCAAAAGACCATAATGGTCTAAGAAATAAACAAATTGTAATAGGTGGAAAAAAGAATTTGTCATGAGCTGATTATTAAGAAGAATTAAAGTGACCAAACATGAAATTAATTTTTCTCATAAATATTAGTGAAATATAATAATGTTTTAAAAAGTTAATGTTTGAGATTAAATGTGATATATTTTGAATGTTTTGAGATTTGAGGAAGAATAAAAATTTTCAAGTTTCCCACATTTAATTTTCTAGTTTCCTATAAATACTTACTTAGATCATTAGTTCATTTAAAAATTTCACACAAGTGAAAAAGGAGGAGAATTGGAGAATTCAAAAGTTAATGTTCCCATAAGATTGAAGAATAATTGAATTGATTATTATACCTAAGTTTGATTTTTTCAGATTGAGAGTGAGGTTATCGTTTTCAAAAAAATCAGATCTAACATCATTATTTTGAGATAATCAGATCCAGAATCATTATACTCATAAAATGACATCTAGAATCCTATATCATTGTATTGAGAAAATTAGATCCAGAATCCTACATCATTGTATTGAGAAAATCAGATCTAGAATCCTGGATCATTATATTGAGAAAATCAGATCTAATATCTATATAAAGACCCATACTTTATATACATGGTTATTACTTCAAAATTGAAGTACACTTATTACAACATATAACAAAACCATGAAAAGACCGTATAGGTATAGTGTCTTTAGAAACTGGGAAACATAAACAACTGGTTCATAAAGCATCTACACTGTCTCCCATTTATTTTATCATATCTAGATTTCCTTTTGACATATCCTACTTAATAACCTTCTTCCTGACCTGGGGAAGGAAAACATACAAAATGGTGAGCTCAAATGCTCAGTATGGGTAAATAAAAGAAATATCAATCACATCATATTCATAAGAACATAACATTTTGGAAATGTTAACCTGCAGAAGAGATAATAATTTCATAACATGGGATAAATTATAGTAGTGAAATGTAATCCCAATAATCATAAATTAAAACATTAAACTTTGTGGAATACACACATAATCATATATAATCATTTCTTAGTAGTCAAGACTCATAGCCAAGACTATCTTAGTGGACAAAGTCCATTTCTGAACCGAGTTCACTCCTCGTTTCAGTCCTATTTCACTGAACCGGGTTAACTTACCATTCCATCCATGTCTATCTCATGAGATATAAATCTTTACTCAATGCATTGGTGGGAGATATAGGTCCCACCCATCTCATAATGATACTATTCTTATGTGTGCCACAAAATCAAAAAAATCATACATCATTGCATAACCCATGTAATAAAAATGGGATTCTTAAACATCGTGACATCATAAAACAATTCATATAAGATAAAGGAATTCATAAAAATAATTCCATCACAACATAATCAAATAAATGTAGTAATAGGGATAGAAACAGAACCCTATATTATCTTAGATGGAAAATAATTTTGATAAAACACTTGAACTCCATTCTTGAGGAAAATATCCTTTCTACTTCAATTTTTTTTTCCTTTCTTAACATGTCATACAATTTTAAACTAAAATAAGTTGATTAAAAATAAACATGAAAACTTTTAAAGTAAACTTCTTGGAAATAATGTTTTAAAAATCTATTCATTCCGTATAAGTTAAAAAAACATTCTTCCCGTACTTTCGCCGGAAAAGTCAAAAAGTAGCTCGTATGAAAAACGACAAAAGATTCCTTTCATATATTTTACTAAAAACTCACCGAAGGGTAAAATTTGATTTAAAAAATTGTAAGTGGATGGAAATTTAGGAAGCATGGAAGTGGATGATAAATATTCCCCAGTAAATTCTGAAGTATAAACAATCTCAGATAAAAAAATGAGATTGTGAGATTTTCTCTTACCTTATGTCCGATTTGCTTCGTAAGTGTCCAAACCTCCTATATAATTATTTGAATAATTTTATTGACTTATTAGAGAATCATACTCATTGTTATGATATCATATATGGTCATATTCTTAGCTTCTTATTAGCAATATTTCATTGCTACTTGTTATTCAGATGTTTATTACTTTTTGTTCTTATGCGTGTTTTGTCGAATAAATTCTTATTCTTCTTTATAGGTTATAGATAACTCATTTCTGGAATGTTATTAGTGTAATATATATCATATTACTTGATTCAATTAATTTATATAATCATTATGAAATGAAGATCATGTAGAACGAGTCGCATCACATCGTGGAGACGATATTTCGTACGTACACACGAGCGATGATTTCATTCCCATGATCATGGAATTGTATTGGAGTGTATGTATACTATTTCAGAATCAATACCACTTTAAAATAATCATATATAGTTATTTATTTGCACCATTATACTCATCCAAGTATGGTGGTGGTGGAAAATAGATTACACCACGGCGTGGAGACAGTATTCCGTACATACGCACGCGCAGTGATTTCCTTTTCCATATGATGGATAAATGGTGAAATAGGGTTTTGTCATACTTATAATAACATATCAGTATATGGGTGATATGGATGTTATTACTTCATAATGAAACAACTAAATAAGAATAAGTGGAAGAAATAAAGTTGCATGAATCGGTAATGGACATTACCTCTTCTTTGAAGCACCTCTTTGAGACCTCCTTTTAGGGAACTAAAATTGGTCTTTGAAGAAGAACAAGACCTATAGGATGTTTCTAGGGAAGTGGAGAAGAGAATTTGGTAGGGTTTTCCGGATCTTGAAGGCTCAAAGAGGTGTGAGGAATAGAGGGAGGAGGTGCCCTTTTATAAGGAAGGAGAGGGGAACCTTTGAAAAAACTAAAAATATTATTTTATTATAAAGAAATATTCGGTTTTTAATAGCTCCAAATGGATTTATTTATAAGCTAAGGTGGTGATGGGTCTAAATACTCTCATCCAATAGAATTTAGATATGTTTAGGGTTCTATTTTAACCTTATCATTTAGATTTAACTTTAAGTTAGATAATTTAACTTTTACCATGTCTTCTTGTTTTCTTACACTATAAGGTTAATAAACTTACTATAACAAGCCAAAAGAACCCCAAGTCGTTTATTATTAATATATATAACCTTATTTATGTCATTTCTCCTAACCTTAGATTTTTAGGAATATCATAACAATTAATAATATAATATTTGTTTTAAAAACTATTTTATGTCAATTCTGACACAATTTGGTAATTGATTTTTGTGAAAATAATAATAGAAAGATTAGTTCGAAAAAATTTAATTAAATCAATAATAACATGTCATATTAACATAAAAAATTATTGTAATTCATAAAAAGAATCAAATTACATTTATTTGGGTATTTATAACATCAATTATGTCAATATTTCATTAATAAGATAATTAATGCATCATCATTGTGTCATAAATAAATAAAATTATTTACAGTCTAAAATTTACAAATAAAATACAGTTATGTAGGAAATATTTTTATCTTTCTAATTAATATTTATAGTCGAATTAATCTTATGTATAACCCTATATTGAAAATGATTTAGTTATTAAACTTTGATTTTAACTATTTTAACCCTTCTTTAAATAAATTAATATTAAATGTCCTAATCTAATCCAAGTGGGCCTAAATGGTCATATTTTATTCCTAAGGTTGTTTTTGGTGGAATTACACTTATAAAATAGAATTAGGACATATTTTCGGGTAATAATAATAACATTTTTACCCCTAATTACCCTATTTCCTTTTAACTGTGGTAAAAAAAGTAAAAAGTTACTATTCACCAAAAATTATTTTCATCTCATCGAACAACATTTTAATTACTGACATCAACCGTTTCTCTCAGATTTTTGAAATTCCATTCACAAAAGCGGTAAAATTATATTTTATGTAAATTTTTAAATTCTCCTAGGAGGTGGGTAAAAGACGGTGAAAAGTTCAATTAAATTTTTATATATCTAAAATTATTATAAAATGACTCCAATGAATTGCATTAAACTTATATAGGTATTATGTATCAATTTCGACCTAAAATAAATTTCAATGAAATAAATAATTATTTAAATAAAAAGTCGGTTTTTAAATAGTAACCCAGTGTTTTCACTATTCATCAAAAATTGAAATTTTCAGAAAAATACCAAAATTTCACCCTAGGCTAATATTGATATTCCGAATCCAAAAATGAAGTCCATTTTGAAAAATGAAATTTATAAAATTTCAAAAAGTGGTTATTATTATTCATAACGGCTAGTTTTAATAATATTTTAATAGCATATCGTTGTTTAGTGAAACTCGGTATTGCGTACGACACAAGCTATCGAGGAAGGTCGTGATTGCGTGTAAAGCAAGCCAATATAGTGTTGTGTGTAGTGAAAGACCCCTTTGATGATTTATATAACATAAAAACAAAATATTTTTCATAAAAGTCTCGGGTTGTTACATTCTACCCCCCTTAAATTGAATTTCACCCTCAAAATTCGTCACTTCATTACAAACAGATGAGGATACCTCTCCCTTATCATATCCTGAAGTTCCCATGTAGCTTCTTCTAATTGGTGGTTCCTCCATAAAACTTTCAATAAGAAAGTTGTCTTGTTCCGTAGGTCTTTTTCGCTACGATCCAGAATCTCTATTGGCTATTCTTCATAAGAAAGATCTTGCTCCAGCGGTACAACTTCTGAGCTGAGTACATGTGAAGGATTAGGTATGTACTTTCTCAAGAGAGATACATGGAACACATCGTGAACTTGAGAGAGATTCGGTGGAAGCACCAATCGGTAAGCTACTTGCCCAACACGATCCAGAATTTCCAAAGGACCGATATACCTAGGGCTCAGCTTTCCCTTCTTTCCAAATCTCATTACTCTCTTCCAAGGAGATATTCGTAAGAACACTTTATCACCCACTTCAAACTCTAGGTCTTTTCTTCGGTTGTTGGCATAACTTTTTTTTCGACTCTGAGCAGCTCTAATGTGTTGTTGAATAGATATGCGCTTTTCTGCCATCTCATCAACAAGATCAGGTCCTAATAGCTTTCTTTCCACAACTTCATCCCAACGAGTGGGAGTCCTGCATTTCTTTCCATAGAGAGCTTCATAAGGAGCCATCTGAATACTAGAGTTAAAGCTATTATTATAAGAAAATTCCACCAAAGTTAGGTGTTGATCCCAACCACCTTTGAAATCCATAGAGCAAGCTCTCAATATATCTTCTAGAGTTTGAATTGTCCTCTCAGACTGACCGTCTGTCTGAGGATGATAAGCAGTGATGAAAATCAACTCTGTATCCAGAGTATGCTAAAGACTTCACCAGAAATTTGAGGTAAACCTCAGATCCTGATCAGATATAATAGAAAGTGGTACTCTATGCAATCTTACCACTTCCTTCACATATATCCTGGCAAGCTGATCCAGAGAAAAATCCTCTCTAATAGCGATGAAGTGTTCTGACTTTGTAAGACGATCAACTATGACCCAAATAGAATTATTTCCATTGGATGTTTTAGGAAGTCCAGTGACGAAGTCCATAGTGATGTTTTCCGATTTCCATTCAGGTATGGGTAATGGTTGTAACATTCCCTTAGAATTATGTCTCTCAGCTTTAACTTGCTGACAAACCAAGCATCGAGAGACATATTCAGCAACATCTCTTTTCATGCCATCCCACAATAATTACTCTTTCAGGTCCCTATACATCTTCGTGCTTCCAGGATTAATAGAGAATGAAGAACTATGAGCCTCATCCAGTAGCTCCTTCTTTAATTCTGGGATGGGAGGAACAGAAACCCGATTCCTGAACTTTTTTATCCCATCACAATCAAGGTTGAATTCAGGAACATTTCTCACCTTCTTTTGTAACTCTACATCTTCTTTTTGTGCCTCTTTAATCTTTACATGTATAGATGGTTGAACATTCATTTGAGAAAGATACGATTTTCCCCTTTCATTATAATTCCAATATCCATCCTTTGTAAATCCATAAATATTGGATCTTTTGTGATCCTCATCATGGATAAGCTAGCATGGTCTTGTTGAATTAATACATCCGCCACCTTGTTTGCCTTCCCGGGGTGGTAATGAATTGAGCAATCGTAATCCTTAATCAGCTCCAACCATCTTCTTTGGCACATATTCAGCACCTTTTGTGTGAAAATATACTTTAAAATTTTATGATCTGTATAAATGTCACACCTTTCTCCATAAAGATAATGCCTCCAAATCTTTAATGCAAAGATTACCGCAGCTAACTCCAAATCATGAGTTGGGTAATTTTACTCATGGATTTTCAACTGTCGTGAGGCATAAGCTATCACCATATCATTTTGCATGAGAACACACCCCAATCCCTTCTTGGATTCATCACTGTAGATCAAAAACCTTTCCCCACTACAAGGAAGTGTGAGCATAGGTGCACTGGATAACCTTCTTTTCAACTCCTTGAAATTCTCTTCACATTCCTACGTCCACACGAACTTAACTCCTTTTCAAGTCAACCTGCTGAGTGGATTAGATAATCATGAAAAAGGTTTCACAAAACGTCGATAATATCTAGCCAAACCAAGAAATCTTCGGATCTCCGTTACTGTTTTTGGTCTCAACCATCTTTCGATAACCTCTGTTTTTGCTGGATCCATAGATATCCCCTTTTTTGAGATTATGTGACCCAAAAATGAAACTTTTTGAAGCCAAAATTCACACTTGGTAAATTTGGCATAAAGCTTCTCCTTCCTCAGGGTCTTTAATATAATTCTAAAGTGATCTTCATGTTCTTCCTTTATCTTTGAATAGACAAGAATATCGTCTATAAAGACTTCCACAAACTGATCAAGATAGTCTCTAAAGACTCTATTCATCAGATCCATGAAGATAGCAGGGGCATTAGTAGGACCAAATGGCATCACTATAAATTCATAGTTTCCATACCTTTTATGGAAAGCCCTCTTTGGTATATCCTCCCTTTTGACCCTTAATTGATGATACCCTGAACGAAGATCAATTTTGAAAAATTATTGAGCTCCGTGTAGTTGGTCAAATAGGTCATCAATGCGTGGGAGAGGATATTTGTTCTTGATAGTGTTCTTGTTAAGTTATCTATAATCAATGCAGAGTCTCATTGATCCATCTTTCTTCTTAACAAACAGAACAGGTGCTCCCCAAGGTGACACACTAGGGTATATGAATCCTTTATCAAGATTCTCTTGGAGTTTCTTCTTCAATTCTTGCAACTCAATTCGTGCCATTCTATACGATGTCTTTGAAATAGGAAAAGCGCTTGGTATGAGTTCTGTTGAAAACTCAACTTCACGATTTAGTGGAAGACCTAACAATTCCTCTGGAAAGACATCATCAAACTCCCGTTCAATGGGCATATTCTTAATCATGAGTTTCTCACCAACCATTTGAGATAAATAACCTTCATTTAGTGGAATCAAGACCCATAAGATGGCATAAATTTCCACTGGAAGGTTATGTTCATCCTTGCATCTATAGATGATCATAGATTGATCTGGAATATGAAATGTGACTTCCCTTCTTTGGCAATTGATATGAGATCCATATAGAGAAAGCCAATCCATGCCAAGAATCACATCAAATTACACTATATGAAGGATCATAAGATTTTCAGGAAGAACTTTCCCACAAACTTCAATTGGAGAAGAATTATAAACTTTTGATACGACTATTGTGCCATTAGGGGTTGTCACAACTAACTCAACATCTAATTGTTGAGGTAATATGGTGATACCCTTAGAAAATTCTTCAGAAATAAAAGAGTGGGTGGATCCAAAATCAAATAAAACATTTGCTACTTTAGAGTGGATGGTAAGTGTACCTTTCACCTCTTCGTTATCGTACACCACATTTCTGATAGAAATTGCATGTGACATTCCTTTGTCTTTAGCCTTAAGAGTTTTTTGGCGTTGATAATCATCATCAACCCCTGGATTAGGGCATTGATTGGCATAATTCCCCATTTCCTTGCACTTGTAACATTGAAGTGTAGGAGGTGCACTCTGTGTATCCTTTTCTTTGTTTGCATCACTAGACATCTTCTTCCCATCATCGCGGCATTCAAATGCCCGATGACCTTCCTTTCCACATTTGAAACATTTACTTGTCCCTTTAAGACAACTCCCTCCATGTTTCTTTCCACACTTTTAGCATAAGGGAAAACTCATCTTCCTTTTCAGTGTGCTCTTTAGATTTTCCTTTGAATTCCATTTTCCTCTTCCGATCAAACCCATATGACTGATGGGTTACTCGAATCTCCATCTCAACTTTGAGAGCACATCGAATGATTTCCTTGATGATATTGAAGTCCCTTATGGATAACGCCCTTCGAAGACTTGGTTTTAAGCCACTAAAGAATCGATCGATCATACTCTTAGGTTGGATAATAATACCAGAAGTGTACCTTACAAGTCTTGTAAAATTTTCTTAATAGGTACCAACAGATTCATCATCCTTTTGCTTCAGTTCAAGAAACTCCTTCTCCATATTTGTTCGAAGAATATGAGGGAAGTACTTATTGAAAAATAAGTTCTTGAACTAGTCCCATTCCATGGACTCAATTTCATCCCTTTTCCTCATATTATTAATAATATTCCACCATTGATCAACATATCATTCCAAACGATACACTGCTAAGATGAGTTTATCATGTTCATAACATTGATGAACTGAAAATATCTTTTCATTGGTACTGATCCATTGTTCAGCCTCTAATGGATCAGAAGACCCGCTAAATAAAGGTGGACGCTGCCTCATAAAGGATTAAACAGAATGTTGATCCTTCCTTTGCTTGTTTAGAAGGCCTGCATGATTCATACCCTAAGAAAGCTGTGTGAGCATGGCTATAAGATTTTGCATTCCAGCTCCCATAACAGGTTGCTCAAGGGGATAATCATTTCATTTCCCGCCGCATTCCGCATTAACACGGTTCCTTAGGGTTCCAACCATTGACTAAAACTAATAAGAATAGTGTGAGAAACACTAATTATAATAGGAAAAACACATAATCAAGAATAAAATTTCACACTTAAGGTCTTATCATAGGTTTTTCAAGGCCATTTCTAAAACACTAAGATTGTTTTCTATGCTTAGAATTATCCTTAGGGTTCTTACTAAGGCTTTTATATCCTAGTTTCCAAAGGTTGACTATACCTTTCCTCTGATACCAACTATAACGACCCATACTTTACATACATGGTTATTACTTCAAAATTGAAGTACACTTATTACAACATAAATCAAAACCATGAAAGGACCATATAGGTATAGTGTCTTTAGAAACTGGGAAACATAAACAACTGGTTCATAAAGCATCTACACTATCTCCCATTTATTTCATCATATCTAGCGGTCCTTTTGGAATATCCTACTTAATAACCTTCTTCCTGACCTTGGGAAAGAAAACATACAAAAGGGTGAGTTCAAATGCTCAGTAAGGGTAAACAAAAGAAATATCAATCACATCATATTCATAAGAACGTAACATTTTGGAAATCTAAACCTACAAAAGAGATCATAATTTCATAACATGGGATAAATCATATTAGTGAAATGTAATCCCAATAATCATAACTTAAAACATGAAACTTTTTGGAATACACACATAATCATAGAGAATCATTTCATAGTAGTCAAGAATATATCCAAGACTATCTTAGCGGACAAAGTCCATTTCTGAACCGAGTTCACTCCTCGTTTCAGTCCTGTTTCAATGAACCGGTTTAACCTTCCATTCCAACCATGTATATGTCATGAGATATAAATCTTTACCCAATGCATTGGAGGGAGATATAGGTCCCACCCATCTCATAATGATACCATTCTTATGTGTGCCACAAAATCAAAAAAATCATACATCATTGCAGAACCCATGTAATAAAAATGAGATTCTTAAACATTGTGACATCATAAAACAATTAATATAAGATAAAGGAATTCATAAAAATAATTCCATCACAAAATAATCAAATAAATGTAATAATAGGGATAGAAATAGAACCCTATATTATCTTATATGGAAAATAATTTTGATAAAACACTTGAACTCCATTCTTGAGGAAAATATCCTTTCTACTCCAAAACATTTTTCCTTTCTTAACATGTCATACAATATTTAACTAAAATAAATTGATTAAAAATAATCTTGAAAACTTTTAAAGGAATATTCTTGGAAATAATGTTTTAAAAATCCATTCATTCTGTATAAGTTTAAAAAAACATTCTTCCTGTACTTTGGATGGAAAAGTCAAAAAGTACCTCGTACGAAAAACGACAAAAGATTCATTTCATATCTTTTACTAAAAACTCACCGAAGGGTAAAATTAGATTTAAAAAATTTTAGGTGGATGGAAATTAAGGATACATGGATGTGGATGATAATTATTCCCCAGTAAATTCTGAAGTATAAACAATCTCGGATTAAAAAAAATGAGATTGTGAGATTTTCCCATACCTTAGGTCTGATTTGATTCGTAAGTGTCCGAACCTCCTTTATAATGATTTAAATAATGTTATTGACTTATTCCTGAATCATAATCATTGTTATGATATCATATATGGTCATATTCTTAGCTTTTTATTAGTAATATTTCATTGCTACTTGTTAATTGGGTGTTTATTACTTTTTGTTCTTATGCGTGTTTTGTCGAATAAATTCTTATTCTTCTTCTTAGGTTATAGATAACTCATTTCTAGAATGGTATTAGTGTAATATATATCATATTAATTCATTCAATTCATTTATATAATCATTATGCAATGAAGATCATGTAGAATGAGTCATATCACATTGTGGAGACGATATTCCGTACATACGCACGAGCTATGATATCGTTCCCATGATCATGGAATTGTATTGGAGTGTATGTATACTATTTAAGAATAAATACCACTTTACAATAATCATATATAGTTATTTATTTTCACCATTATACTCATCCAAGTAAGGTGGTGGTGGAAAATAGATTACACCACGGCGTGGAGACGGTATTCCGTACGTACGCACGCACGGTGATTTCGTTTTCCGTAGGATGGATAGATGGTGAAATAGGGTTGTGTCATACGTATAATAACATATCATTATATGGGTGATACTGTTGTTATTACTTCATAATGAAACAACTAAAGAATAAGAATAAGTGGAATAAGAAATAAAGTTGACAGAATCCCAAACAGACATTACCTCTTCTTTGAAGCGCCTCTTTCAGACCTCTTTTTAGGGCACTAAAATTTGTCTTTGAAGAAGACCAGGACCTCTAGGATTTTTCTATGGAAGTGGAGAAGAGAACTTTGTAGGGGTTGGCCGATCTTGATGGCTCAAAGTGGTGTGAGGAAGAGAGGGAAGAGGTGCCCTTTTATAAGGAAGGAGAGGGGCACCTTGGGAAATACTAAAAATATTATTTTATTATAAAGAAATATTCAGTTTTTAATTGCTCCAAATAGATTTATTTCGAAGATAAGGTAGGGATGGGTAGAAATCCTCTCATCCAATCTAATTTAGACAAGTTTAGGGTTCTATTTTAACCTTATCATTTAGATTTAACTTTAAGTTAGATAATTTAACTTTTACAATGTCTTATTTTTTTTCTTACACTATAAGGTTAATAAACTTACTATAACAAGCCAAACGAACCCCACGCTATTTATTATTAATATATATAACCTTATCTAAGTCATTTGACTAAACCTTATATTTTTAGGAATAACATAACAATTAATAATATAATATTTCTTTTAAAAACTATTTTTCGCTAATTTTGACACTATTTGGTAATTGATTTTTGTGAAAATCATAATAGAAATATTAGTTCGAAAAAAGTTAATTAAATAAATAATAACCTGTCATATTAACAAATAAAATTATTTGAATTCATAAAAAGTCTCAAATTAAATTTATCTGGGTATTTATAACATCAATTATGTCAATATTTCATTGATAAGATAATTGTTGCATCATCATTGTGTCATAAATAAATTAAATTATTTACAGTCTAAAAATTAAAAATAAAATACTATTATGTAGGAAATTTTTTATCTTTCTAATGAATATTTATAGTCGAATTTATCTTATGTATAACCCCATATTAAAAATAATTTAGTTATTAAACTCTGATTTTAACTATTTTAACCCTTCTTTAAATAAATTAATATTAAATGTCTTAATCTAATCCAAGTGGGGATAAATGGTCATATTTTATTCCTAAGGTTGTTTTTGGTCAAATTACACTTATCCAATAGAATTAGGACATGTGTTGGGGTAATAATAATAACATTTTTACTCTTAATTACCCTATTTTGTTTTAACCGTGGTAAAAAAGTAAAAAGATACTATTCACCAAAAATTATTTTCATCTCATTGAACCACATTTTACTTACTGGAAATAACCGTGTCTCTCGGATTTTTGAAATTCCATTCACAAAAGTGGTAAAATTAAGTTTTATGTAACTTTTCAAATTCTCATAGGATGTGGGTAAAAGACGGTGAAAAGTTCAATAAAATTTTTATATATCTAAAATTATTATAAAATGACTCCAATGAATTAAATTGAACTTATATAGTTATTATGTATCAATTTTGACCTAAAATAAATTTTAAAAAATTAAATAATTATTTAAATAAAAAGTCGGTTTTTAAATAGTAACCCAGTGTTTTCACTATTCATCAAAAATTGAAAGTTTTCAGAAAAATACCAAAATTTCACCCTAGGATAATTTCGATATTCCGAATCCAAAAATGAAGTCCATTTTGAAAAATGAAATTTATAAAATTTCAAAAAGTGGTTATTATTATTCATAACGGCTAGTTTTAATAATTTTTTAATAGCATATCGTTGTTTAGTGAAACTCAGTATTGCGTACGACGCAAGATATCGAGGAAGGTCGTGATTGAGTGTAAAGCAAGCCATGACAGTGTTGTGTGTAGTGAAAAATCCCTTTGATGATTTATATAACATAAAAACACAATATTTCTCATAAAAGTCTCGGGTGTTACAATCCAGTATCATTGTATTGAGAAAATTGGATCTAGAATCAAGCATCTTTCTATTCATAAAATAGAATCCAAAATCCAGTATCATTATATTGGGAAAATTAGATCCATAATCTATCATTATTGTATTGAGAAAATCAGATCCAGAATCAAACACCTTTGTATTGATAAAATCAGATCCAGAATTCGGCATCATTATATTTTGAAAGTTGTATCCAGAATCAAACATCATTAGATTGAGAAAATTGGATCTATCCAAATCAGACTAAGGATTCAAACTGAGTAATTGTGGAGAATATTATTAAAAGTTTTTATTCTTTTATTTGGCTCAAATTTTTTATAAGAAAACATTGTAAAATAATGGGAGTTAGTGTAATCATTCCTATCTAGATATTAACGGTTTCAAATAGGAGTTGGAACAAGTTATATTCACTTATTATTAATAGTGGATTTCCATAGACCCATGAGAGTGGCTATAGAAAGTATATAGGTTATCACACTAAGGACAAACCTTGTAAATATTATTTGCTTTACCTTCTTTCCTACTTTTTCATGCATGAGTATTTACAAAAAGATTATGAAGAAATAAATCTTAATAGGTTGCAGGGGTTAAGTTTATAAATGTTTTAAAACATATAAAAATAAAACAATTGATTCAACCCCCCTTTATATTAGTTATTCGATCATTTTGAACTTTAATTGGTATTATATGGAAGGATTTCTTGTTTAATCCTTATCATGGATAATATTTATTCCATCAATTGTAGAGGAATTCCTATATTTGATGGAAAACATTATTATGGATGAAAAAATAGTATGATTCCTTATCTCATATTTCATGGAATTGAAGTTATTTATGCTGCTACTATTGGTTTCCCACATATTGAGAAATATTATCCAACAAAATTTTCGGTTAAGAAAAATATATAAGTTTATGGAAAGGCTATAAATATAATCCTTATTTCCTTATCAAATAATGTTTTTCAAAAGTTGATGGGCATAAAAACATCAAAAAGTATTTGGGATAGGATGGAAAGTGTTTTCTAGGGGAATACAAAAGTTAAGGAAGTAAGGCCACAAATTTGGGGTAGTAAGAATGAAGACAACAGAATGAGAGATGAAGATACAATTGATGAATAATTTACTAGAGTAAATGAAATTATTTGCAACATCAGAGGATTCAGAGATGTCATGGAAGATTTTATTATTGTGAAGAAACTTATTATAAACTTTCTGGATAGGTTTGATTTTAAAATTTATTCTTTATCAGAAAAATATGATTTATCTATTGATGAGTTTCATTAATTTCTTGTTGCTTATGAAATGAGGAAATCATAAATGTTTAAAATGAATTTGAAAGATGAAATGGATTTTGAAGGTCTAAGAAAGATGAAAATTGAAGATGTTTAAGAAGCTGATCCTTGTGAATATGAAGACAAAGTGGATGATTATTTGAAGGAAAAATTCAGGTCTCTGATATCGAAGAACTATTAAAGAGGAAGAGGAAAGTATGGAGGAAAACTTCCTCTCAAATATTCTAAGTGTGGGGTAATCAGACAATTGGATATGAATTTCCCCAATAATAAAACATTAAAATATCAAGACGATTTTTATGGAAAACCTTGATGGAGGAAGTGGAACAAAAATGGTACAGAAGAAAAGTCTTCCAATAGATACAAGAATATGTTTACTGGAAATAGAAGAATTATGTTGAGTAAAAATGTTGAATCAGACTCAACTAAAGTCAATTCTTCTAAAGATGAATGTTCAGAACAATTTAAAACCTACCTTGCAAAAGTAGATAAAATAAAAGATCCCCCAGAGAGTGAAGTAGGTGGTAAAGAATCTTATAGGGAGTATTGAATTAGAACAGAACTAGTTTCATGTCTTGAGAAAAAAAAAACTCTCAAGAAATACATTAGATTTATGAAGAAATATTGCTAATAATTTTATGATGAAAGAAAATAGGTTATCAAGTAGGTGGAAGATTACATAGATCATATTTTAAGTTACAAAAATAGAATTGATTAATAGGGAAAGATGATTGAAGATCTTTGTAAGAATCTATAAAATAAAAAAGAATAATTAAAAAAGTTATAATAAAAAACTATTGTGTATAAAATTACATATAGGAAGATGAATTAAAACTTAAAAAAATCTTCATAAGTAAAAGTTGAGACTTATAATGTTGTTGAGAAGGCCCAATATGAGAATTAGGTGAAATATTCTCTTAACAAAAATGATGTTTCATCTGATTATTTTTACAATTCAGGATTCAGAAAAAGAATTGGAAAATATTGTGTGGATAAAGGATGTGAGAAATGTATAAAATATAGAAAATTAAAAAACTCACTCAAAAGAAAATATTATCTATATTCTGAGTATGTTAGAGTTAAAAGAAGTTACAATCCTCAACAAAGTTTCCATAGGGAAAGATGTTTCCTGAAAAGAAAATCAAGATTGGAAGGCAATTGCTGGTGTTGTGGAATATATGGGAATGGAGCTTATAATTTTTAGCATAAATTATCTCTACCTAAAAGAAGGTTTAATAAAAGTGGAAGAAATAGTGAAAGAAGAATGAGAAACTCTCCTAAGTCATAGAAAGCTTGGAAGGAGAATTCTGAAGATGTTAGAAAATTTCCAACAAAAAATAAATATGAATATTTGGAAGATGATTTTGCTTTTTATATTTCTGGTAATCGTGTAAAAATATATATGACCCTCCTTATAGAATAAGTTTCTTATAATAGAAAAGAGGAGAAAGATGAAAAAAATAATTTTTAGGAAATAAATCTTGTTATTGAAACAACTTTGATAGTAAGTAGGAGGATCAAACCAAGGATACTTGATAGTTTTTTTATTCACATGTGAAAAGTGATATAAAATATTTAAACATGTTGAAAATCATGATGGAGGAGAAGTTACTATTGGAAGTGAAAATTCTTTAAAAATCATTGGAATCAGAACTGAAGATATTAAAGCAGAGAAATTGAAATTGAAATTATTTTATTTTTTTATGGGATAAAAAATAACTTAGTTTATGTAAAATTTATGATGATGGAAAATAAGTAATCTTAAGAAAGGATTCATGTATCATCAAAAGTGTGAATTATGGAAAAGTCATTACAAAAGGAGAAAGACCATGTGGGAAACTCTTTCATATAGGAGAATTTAATAACTCATGTTTCTCGGGTGCTGAAGAGGAAAAGAAGTTGTGGCACTAAATAAATGGACATATTGGGTAGAAAAAAATGAATAAAATTTATAATATTGATGATGTTCTGAATTTTACATAATTGAAAAGAAGAGATAAAAATGTTTTTATTAATTTCCAAAAAGGAAATATGACTAAAAAAATCCATAAAAGAGTTGAGATTCAATCTACCAGACCACTTGAACTTATTTATTCCAATTTATGTGGACCAATGTGACATCTATGAATAAAATTATACTTGAAATTTATCAATTTTATTGATTATTTCACTTGTATTACAATTATCATGTTCATGAATAACAAGTTAGAGGCTATTGAAATGTTAAAATATTTTAGAAAATATGTTGAGAAAGAATTGGGGGTTTCCATAAAGAAGATAAGAACAGATAATGGTACCTAATTCACAAAAATACTTTTGAGCATTATCTGGGAAAACATGGTATTAAAAATAATTATAGTTCTCCCTATAATACACAACAAAATGGAGTAGTAGAAAGAAAGAATATAAGCTTGATGGAACTGAGAAGAAGTATATTAGCAGAATAAAAAATTTAAAAATTATTTTGGAGATAAGCTATTTTTACTGTTGTAAATGTTCAAAATAGATGATTTTTGAGATTATAAACCAACATGACTCCTTATGAAATTTGTTATAACAAAAAACCTTTATTTTAATACTTCAAATTTTTAAGAAGTACATGTTTTCTCAAAATCTATCATATGGATTTTAGAAAGTTTGTTGAGAAAGATAAAGAAGGAACTTTCATGGGTTATTCACCAAATGTGATATGTCACAAATATTAGAACAATAGTTTCCAAAAGTTTGTGGACTCATATGATGTGAATTTAATTGAAAATAAATGTTACCTAACAAAATTTGTTGAGAATGCTAAGGAGAATACATTAGAGAATTCCCAAAATAGCGAATGTTATCCAAAACATCTTCATTAAGATTCAGATGATTCATGTGGTAAGGAAAGTGTGGTTGGGAGAGAAACCTTGAGATTTCCAACCTTACAAAAACATGTTGGATCCAAATACATTATTGGGAATCATAAGGGACCAGTTCAGACCCGAAGGAAGTTGAGATTAGAAAATCATAATTCACTTATCTTAAAAGTTTAATCAAAATCAGTTTTAGAGACTATTACACATAAATAATGGGTGGATGATATGAATAAATATTTGTATTAGATTGAGAATAATGAAACATGGGAACTTTTTTGAAGGCCAGAAAATAAAAATTTTATCAGAACTAACTGGTTTTATAGAAAGAAATTGAATGAGCATGGAGAAGTATCAAGAAACAAAGAAAGACTTATTTGTAAAGGTTATTCATAGGAGGAAGGTGTGTATTTTGATGAAACATTTTCCCTTATTATAAGGATAGAAACTATTAGAATGTTTCTTGCAATGGCTGCTATTTAGAATTACGAATTTTATCAAATGGGTGTAAAGTCATATTTCATAAATGGTGAGATTGATGAAGAATTTTACATTGATAAACCTTGTGGGTTTCTACATGATGAGGATGAAAACAAATATTGTAAATTGAATAAATATTTTTATGGGTTGAAACAAGATCCATTTTCTTAGTATTGAAAGCTTGACAATTTTTTGATAATGATAAAATTTTTAAAGGAAAAGTCTATAGGAACTTGTATGTGAACAATGATGACTACGTAACTTTAATTTTAATTTTTTATATGGATTATATAATTTTTTCTGGGGATGAATAAAAGGTTTGTGAATAATTTGATGAAGAAATGAAGAATAATTTTGAAATTTAAATGTTGGTAGAATTAACATTATTCCTTTTCTAACAAGTTCAAGAAAAAAATATATTTTCTTATATCAAGAAAATTTGTCCATGAAATTGTAAAATAAGATTGGGATGGATGAATCAAAATATGTTTCAACTCCTATTTCAGTGAGCACAAATTTGTGTTAATATGAATCCAGAAAAAGTGTGAATCAGAATGATTTTTAGAATCTAATAGGAAGTATTATTTAACTTACATATTCAAGGACTGATATTGTTTATGCTACGAATATGTGTTCTAGGTATTAAAGTAATCATAAATAATCATATTTGTTGACAATAGATAAAATTCTGAGATATTTCAAAGAAACAAATCCATATGGGTTGTTATACAAAAGAAATAGTGGGGGTGAAGTTTTATGGTTATGATGATTATGATTGGTTTGGAGATTGTAATAATATAAAATCAACCATAGGAGAAACATTTTTCTTTGGTGAATGCTGTGTAAGTTGGTATAATAATAAAGAAAGCTCAATAACTTTTAGCACAAATGAATTTGAATATGTTGCAGATACTCAATATTATACTCAAATGTTGTGGATGAATGTTCTAATGAAGTATTTGAAAGTAAAATTTTATAAACCATTGAAGATAGTTTGTAATAATTAGAGTGAAATTGATCTTTATAAGAATCCAATCCAACATTCAACATCAAAACAAATTGATATAGTGTTTCACTTTATAAAAGAGAAAGTTACTACTAGAGATGTTTTGGGGGAATATATCTTAACAAAGCATCAGATTGTTAATATATTTACAAAAGAAATTCTGATGGAATGGTTTGTTTAATTGAGGCTGTAACTTCATGTTTATCCTCCTCCCATGTCTTCCTAAATCTCATAAGGATGATACTATCACCATGCTTTATATTATATTGACAAAGAGGGAGATAAACTAAATAACTTTGTACTTTGTAATAAGTTTTTACTTATCTTTATTTTTTGAATATGAATATGTGGTTATCATATAACAAGTGAGTGAAAAATAAAGTGATAAAAGAATGAGTTAGGGAGAGAAAGAAAAAGAAATTATGAAAAGAAAAGTGAGGAGAGTTAATCTTTAAATGGAAACAAAATTTTCTTTCAACTGAGGGATGGAATTAATTCCAAAAATTTACTTTATCTAGT